>JAIFGZ020000010.1:2400000-3000000 GCA_019925245.2 Oryza australiensis
TGAGGCCTTGTATAATGTAAATATCTTTCTAATATATATGAAAATCCAGTAGGGGCCTCCCTGCTGTTTCCATCAAAAAATAGGGCTATAACAAGGATAATTGGTAAGGGTTAATAAAACAGTGATAAGCGTGGGAATTTAATAAAGCGAAATGCAATAATTTAAATGAACATAATTTTGTAAGCTGGGACAACAATATGATCAAAATGACATGACTTGCTTTACTTCTTCGAACAATCTTCTTTTCTTCACGAGCGCGAACCTCCGAAATGACGGAATCTACACGCTGGCACACAAAACAAGAAAAACCCTAATAAAAACCAAATAAACAGTATATGGAAAGTAAACAAACATGTAGAGCTCAATTTTAGATGAATTTTGCAATTTGAATGGCCCAATTTAGAGTTTGTATGAATTAGATATGAATTTTAGAAGTTTTAGACCATTTAAATGAATTTTGGAAATTAATTTGATTTTTTGTGCAATTATTAATTATTTTGTACAAAGGAAAAAGGCCATATGATGTCAGTGTGGGGAGTATCACCCCGGGGAAACCCACGGAGTAGAGTTAAGGTCAGCTGTAGTCGAACTAGTAGTCCTCGGGTGGGGGTTAGTTGCTCGACCTCTTCCTGGGGTTGGGAGCCCCGACCTCCTCGACTGTCCTGACTCTGTGACCTATCCTGACTATGCCTCATCAGCCCGACCACCGATCCCCTTAGGGTAGACGGCTTGCATTTTAAGGATCGCGAAAAAGATATGGAGGGGACAACACGATAGAAGATGACGTTACCTGACAAGACTGCGCAAAAGGTACCTGCGGAGAGCGGATCCCAAGGCAAGATGGAGCGTGAGATACCCACGGAGCGCAGGGGCCGGGGGGTCTCTATGTACTTTTCAGATATTGTTTGTACTTGCTTTTTAGCTTTTAGTCTTAGCTTTTTTGACCCCTAAGTCCGCTTGTAACTATCGCCCTTGACCTATAAAAGGGAGGGCAGGACCACGAGGCAGGGGAATTGGATCTTTGGGAGCTAGGTCTAATCTCTAGAACCCCAAGAACTCTGTTCTATACACCACCCTAGCAAAGAATATAGGACGTAGGCTTGTTATCCTCCGGGAGGGCCGAACCTGTCTAAAATCTCTCATTTGCTCATTTTCTTTCTTGAGTCGACCATCACGCCCTTTCGATAGACGTTCTCGACCACTCTTTTATCTCCTTGGGTAGCCACCTCGGAGGACTGCCGACCCATCTGTCGACAGTCTGTTGGGAGAGAGAATGTGTGGACCGACTCCAAGGAGATGGGTCCCAAATGCCAGCAGCTCGATCCACCATGAGCCGAGCGCATAGAGGTGGCTCACGGTGCACTACTAGGCAGGGGCAGCACCCGAGCCTGACGGCTTGCCGGCGACGGCCGACGGCGCGGTGGCGTGGTTCGATGGGGTGTGCAAGGGAAAAACGGAGGACGGAGGAGGCGAGGATTCTCATCGAGCGGACACGGCGGCGAGAGGTCGATGGTGGTGTCCGTCAATGAGGGAGTGGCGATGGAGAGCTTTGGGTCATTGGCGTTGTCGGCGCTCGCATGGTACTCAAGCTTGAGGGAGAGGTGGACGATGGAGAGGAGGAGGTAGTGAAGCCAACAGTGGTGTTGCCGAGGTTCAAGGGAGTCTTGACCGTCGGGAAGAGGCGGTTGAAGCCATGCAACTGCGGCGGCGTGCGAGTGGAGTGGCGCGGCGACCGGATGAAAGGGAGAGGGGTTCACGGCGTGAGGGGAGAGAGGAGGAAGAAGGGCCGAGGAGGGGAACAGCCGGGGAGCTCACCACGACGGCCGAACATCCATGGTGGCCACTCAAGGTAAATTTAATCCGATGAATAAATGTGAAATTTAAAGGGGCAAACTTAGGAGAAATAAAGAGAAGGAGATGAACCGATTTTTGCAATCAATTGGAAGGGGAAGAAAACGGAGAGGGAGATCAAGAGGGGCGACGCTAGGGTTTCGTCCGGGAGAGAAAGGAAGAGGCGGCTGGCTGGAGGAAGAAGATGCACTGTAGCGACAGGAAGGCAAAAGAGACTTTTATTTCCTTAACGGTTCTGGGCTGAAAGACAGAAGGACGAAAAACATACTTTTGGACAGAGGCAAATCAGGCCGATTTGGACAGAGGGAGGGGAAACAGACTTCTAGAATTCAGCCCACAACCAGAGAGAGAAATTAAATTACTTTTCTATTTAAATTAATCATTGAAATGATCTTTGTATTTTCATAAATACTTCCAATGCTCAAATAATTCTAAGAAAAATCGTGAAAATAGATAGACACTCAAAGTATTTAATAAAAATATAACCAGATCATTTAATGATTTATTTATTTATTTAAATAATTACTAAAATGCTCTTTGTATTATTAAAATTAATATTTGAGTTCTGAAAATCCGAGAAAATTTTAGAGAGCTTTTAGAGCATGGAGAATATTTTCAAAATATTTCTAGCCATGATTTTTAAAGGAAATTTTTGTTTCCTTATTAATTTCACTGGATTAATTTACTTTAAATTTTATTTAATTTCTAGAATATGAATTATTAAATGATTTTTAATCTCAAACGAAAATCAGGGTGTGACAATACAATAGAGGCAAGTGTATACATAATTAGAGAACAACCAATGGGGTTTTATCCTATACACATGGAGAATGGATGTAGGAATGATGTAGACCAATATAGACACATACCTTCGTGATCTCCATGTTCTTAATGTAAAGGAGACTAAATAAGACAAGTCTCAAGAAAACATTAATCTCACATGTATATATATCGATAATATGGAAATCATATATATGATGATGGAGACAAAGGGTGATACATACCGCTTGATCTCCATACATTTCATCCTTGTCCACGAGCAAAGAATGCATAGCTATCGTAACTCGTTATTCGGGAATAACCTAGTTGACAACTTATATAATGGAAAAGTTAATCCCATAAAGCCGGTTTATCATCTATCTCCAAAGCCACAATTACGCAAATTGTTTGATCCAAAATCTTTCAATCTTTTATCTCTTTGGTATTATATGATAACTCGATATAAACAATATAAAGATGAGATGAAAGATGATTTCAAATAAAGGTAATAAACAAAATATAGAATGAGCTCCCACTCAAGATGTGCATACATATGGATATGAAGGAACACATATGGAAATAATCAATTAAGATCAATGAGGGAGCTCACACTATATTTTGGATCCACAGGAGAGACCAAGTTAGAATATGTGAAGATTAATACATACGTCTCATCATTTTTATTTTTGTATCCAAATTAGACTAGTCAAAGAAAAGCTCATAAAAATATTAGTCTCATATAATTAGATTCATCATTAATCACCAAAACCAAATTAAGACACTTAAACTTATAGGGGCGATGGAGAGGTCGGGGGCAATAGTGAGTGGTGGATGGCATGGGTGGACACGATGGATTCATTGGCAGCATTCTTGATGGCGGCACGGTGGAGAGGCAGGGGCCGGCTATGGCGGCGCAAAGCGACGGAGAGGTGGATGGCGGCAAGGCGTGACGGAAAGGCGGATGGCAGCAAGGCAGGATGGAGAGGTGGATGACGACCACCTGATGGCAGTGCGGTGGAGATGCGTGGGATGGCTATGGCGGCACAAAGTGATGGAGAGGCGGATGTCGGTGAGGCATGATGGAGAAGAGGATAGCGACGAGGCGCGATGGCGGTGCAGTGGAAAGACGGTCTGCGAGGAGGCGCAATGGCGTCGTCATGGAGAGGCAGGGAGACGGGAGGGGGCCGGCGGATGGCGATGAGTTGTGGACACGATGGATTCATCAGCGGCGTACCTGATGGTGGCGTGGTGGAGAGGTGGAGGCACGATGATGGTGCGGCGAAGGGTGGGGTGGCGACGAGGCAGATAGGGTGATGAATCCGCGACGTCGGCAACTTACCTGGGTGGCGCAACGGGCAAAATGCACCATGAGGAGGCTCGGCAACAATGGGGCTTGGTCACCGCGACGATGACCTGACGATGGGGGACAGGCAACGACTATGAGGGAGATGGACAGGGGTGGCTGAAGAGAGATCAGACTTCCATAGTTATGATGGGGCGGTGGTGACGGCTGAATGGAGCAAGAGCGAGAGTGAAGAGTGTGCGGCGACGGCTGAGGGCGAGTGTGCGAGGGGTGGGGGAGGTCGATGGCGAGGGTTGGTGTGGACACCGCAGGGGAGGCCGGTAGGCGGCAGGTGGCGGCGCACACGTGGTGTCGGTGCCTGGCAACTGAAGGGCGGCCGCAGCAGGAGGGTGGCATGGCAGTGCCGGGCGGCAGACTTCGTCGCGACGGCGGTGGGGAGTGCAGCAGGAGCACCGCTGTGGGTTCGGTAGGCGTCTCCAGCTTTGCGACAAGCACTGGGGTGGTCGGTGCATGGGACGTGCACGCTTTCTGCTGTCTGTCGCCATAGGTGTACGTGTGGCGAGGAACGTGCCTGCACCCCTGACTGTCTTGTGTGTGTGCAGAGGAGGGATGGGGGCAGGGTCCAGGAGCTTGCTTGTGAGCTTCTTCTGCTTTCTCCACTGCCTTTTTTTTTCTTTTTGTTCTTGTCTGTTTGCTGCTGCCTTGGGTGTGTATCGGGAAGGGGATGGGTGGAGCGTGCCTGGCTGTGTTGTGTTTTGCTTGTGATAGTGTTAGAGGAAAAGAATGTCGAAATTTTGACAAATTGATCTTTGTAAAGATTTTATTTTAAGATTATATCGTGTCAAATACTAATTAAAATATTAACGTAGCAGTTTGGCGCTGCAATGTCTCGACGCTAGTAAAGTTGGTGGCGAGATCCTAACTGAACTGAGCGAATTCTACGTAGCAGAGGTCAGCATCCATGCCCTTGGCGCTGACCCCATGTACTAGCTAATTAAATATGTGTCTTGTGCTGTGTAATTGGTCACTTGTTTGTTTTTTTTTCAAAGTAAATACGACACTGATTCAGTAGAAAGAGAGAAGATAGACCAATGAAAAAAATAAACAAAAAAATTTGCACAGCAGGGAATCAAACCCAACATGCCTTGCAAGGATCTTACTTATAAATTGTTGCTTCATTTGTTAACACATGGGGTCGACGCCAATGATATGGAATTCACCGCCAATTCAGCTAGGATCTCCACGCAATCGTTACCTGCCTCGAGACATTATATCTCAGTGCCAACCTCGATGACGCCGAGTGAACGGTTTATTTCTACAATTATTATTTTAGTACGGTCTACTTTTAAATAAGTTTTCTTAAATTTTCAGAAAAGAATGGGTGTGCATGATGTTGCTTTGTGGGAGAAGAAAATGGTAAAATGTTGGGGAGACACCAGTTGACTTTGGCAGGGATAAATGGAAATTGAGTACATGCATGTATTTGCTTTCTTGCGTGAGAAATAAAAGAGATCGGAGGAAAACTCGGTTTTTGCCGGTTTCATCCGCGCACGACTAAATAGGAAGGTTGAAACAACCGTTGGTTTTGACCCATACGCATACAAGAAATATTTGTCGGGTAGTCGAAATTCAAATATAAATATTTTCAAAATGTACGGACGAAAAGAAAATTATTTGTTGGTACGGTCAAAATTTCCGAATCAAAAATTTATCCGTAGAAGAGTCCAGGCTTCAATAATAGACTCAAAATTTGGAGAAATTTTCTGAGGAGAGGACGATAGAAGTCAAGCATCAAGATTCAAATTTTTGGATCGAGATTTTTGGGCTCGGGGTTTGGTATTTCAAGAAACGACAGAATTTAGAGATGTTTGACACATAATCCTAATACACCCAAAGAATCAAAAGTTTTTAAACATAGGTTTAAATAAAAATAGGTTTTTGGATGGGATGAAAACCAGGTGTTACATCATCTTTCCCATTTTGCCCCTCATGCACCTCCTCCCGCACTGTCTCTCACCGCTGATGGCCGTTTTGGCCCAGGGCACCGCCACCCCAATGCCTTCTGTTTGACCCGGCCAGTGAGCTCGCCCCTTCGCCCACAGCAGCTTGATCCCCTTTGGGGTGATCCAGGCCGTTTGTGTGGCGGCCCACGGGCTGGCACGTCGGTGCCACGTGGTGCGTCCGTCCCGGCCTCGGTGGACCGAGTCTATCGTGCGTCGACCCTCTTTGAGTCATCAATGGGTGGGTCCGGCTGGTTAGCGCCCGTCTCTCTCGGCTAACGCCATAAATCATTTTAGTTGCACAATAAATTGATTAAAATTCCTGAATTTGGTGTAAATGACTCAAAACTTCTAAAATTCATAACTAATTCATACGAACTCCAAATTAAAACCATTCAACCTAAAAAATTCATCTAAAATTGAGCTCTACATGTTTGTTTACTTTCATATACTATTTTCTTGGTTTTATTAGAGTTTTTTTGTTTTATGTGCCAACTGTTAGAATCCATCGTTTTGGAAGATCGCGACCGCAACGAATAGAGTTTGAAAGATTAATCGAAGAAGCAAGGCAAGTCACACATCCCCCATGAGCATGTTGAGCCTACTTTATAAAATGTCTATTGTTTGCAAATAAAATACACGTTTTGCTAATTACATGAGAATATAGATCACTTATCTGTTTGGTTGTGACAAATTTACTTGATAACTTGGGTATTAATTTGACTAGCTTTGGTTGACTATGTTGATCTAGTTACATATGCTTAGCCATGCTTAACTACTACTAGCTCACTTAATGAGATAATCACATTCTTTAATTTAGTATCTTGACAAGTTGCGAGCTCGAGACACCTGGCCATGTTTTGTTGGTCGTAATCATTCAAGTAAAATATGACTAAAAGGTGGGTTATGGGTGCATGGTTTTGATGGTAGCACTCATGGCAATTAAAGACTGATTCACGAGAAATCCATGGAAGACATAGCGTACTTACCACAAGCCAGCGTGGCCAATGGCTCAGCTTGTAGCATAGCCTTTTCCTTTCCTAAGAACCTAGGTGAGGGTGGACATGATAGAGTTGGGTCGGCCTGGTTTAAGGGTTGATCGGCTGTTGGATTCACCACGGCGCACGAGGCTGCTGCCCACCCCAGTTTAGGGGCGAGGGCGAAATCTTAGCATGGTGTGGATGGTTAGGAAGGGGTTATGCGAAGGGTCTTGTCACATTTACTTTCCGTTATGCCATGGTGGCATGTCAGTGCACATAAACATATCGTAGGGCTGTGTCTTGTGGGTACAGTTGTACACCTTTGGCCAAAGTAAATTCGAATAGCCATGCATATGGTTACGGGCAATCAACCAACATCACCGTGATTAGTCTCACTATTAATTAACTTGATGAACTGGTGTAGTTCAGGTGGTTTGGTTAGGCTTGTTTAACATGGTATAGCTTTGTTTAGTGGAGATTAATTCTTACTTAATTAATTAACTGTTTTATTGTTTTAAACTATCAATGTCTACAATTGCCTTTATTCAAATAGCCACAAATCTCCCTTTATGTGGTGTCGGATGTTGAGTACCGCTGCTTCGTCGGCAGCCTCGCCTGGGCCATCGATGACTGCTCCCTTAAGGTCACATTCTCCATCTACGGCGAGATCCTTGATTCCAAGGTTCGATTTGCTTCCCCCTCCTCTCGATTTTGCGGTGGCGGGTTTCGTGATGGGTTTCTCGTGTGGTTTCCATGTTGGCTCGTCCGTTCTGGGCTTGTTGCATGAAATTCATTGTTCACACATGAAGGCTTGGGAGATCTGCTTAGCTCTAGTATTGGTCCTATCAATCGGGTTTAGGGTGTGCTAGTTAGTTTGATCCTACAACTAACAAGATGGAAATAGATCGATGAACAAGGAGCTGATCGACCAATTTGCTAATGTGATGTAACAATTCCAGCCGACGTCTATAGGGTTTTGATCAATCGGCTATAGATCCAATGTACATTCAAGTAATCAGATGAACAATGAGATTTGTGGTATCATCGGCTAGAACTAAACTATACATAATCATCAATAAACTGTTCTTTATCAAAGACAATCTTAATAGATCAGATCAAATCGACATAGTATAAAACTAAAGCTGATAAAGTGAGATTTAACTAATGATTATACAAGTAATGAGATAATATAATATGAATTAACAGGACAAAACTGATATATCATGATAGATATAAGTATGATGGTTAAAGCATACATCGGCTGAAGATCCGATGCAAATAAATTAAAATGTATATTGGCTAACACTAGTACAGATCCTCTCATCTATGACGGTCTCTCATATGCCTGGGTTTTGCGGGCCGTCACAATGAAGTCATCTCAAACGGGCCTAAAAGGAGACCGACAAAGATATACTTGCACATACATGTTAGGTATGCATAAAACTCGAGCGCATCACGGATGATACCTATTGGTGACGGGCTCAAATCATGGCCCAACAAAAGATAACCTACGATACCTTTGTTGGGCCTCAACAGAAGCCCGTCATCGATGACACTCATCGGTGACGGGCACCAATCTGAGGCCGGATTGAGATAACAATTAGGCCCGTCATCGACGAGTGTCATCAGTGACGGGCTTCATCCTGAGGCCTGTTTGAGATAACAATTAGGCCTGTCACCGATGAGTGTCATCAGTGACGGGCTTTTAGTTAAGCCCGATTAAGATGATGTCATCTCTATCGAGCTTGAACTTCAGCCCGTCAGATATATGCTTTGAAATCATTTAACCTAGCCCGAGTGTCGATTCAGATCTACACATGAGCATGAAAATTTCTAAGTCCTCACATTGCAAACCCTAGCGCCGCTGCCGTCTCTCAGAGCCCATCGCCGCCGTCCCTTGCACCCTCCTGAGCCTGGCGTCGTCGTTCTCCCTCACCATCACTGAGTGCTGCCATTCCCGATCCCGAGCGCCACCGTCCTCGAGGCCGGCCACGAGTGCCACTGTGATCCAGGTAAGTCCATCTCCCTCATGTGCTGCCATGCTCCCTCATGTATATATATGGATTAATGCCATGCCATGTATTGAATCTGAGACGAATGTCATCCATGTATTGGTTGTATATTGGTCACTGTTAATGGGATATTTATAGATCTGAGACAATGTCACTTTTGTTTTGGTTGTATATATGAATGGATGTGTGAAATACATGAATGTCATATGAATGGATGTGTGAATATGTGAATGTCATATGTGAGTTCTGAATTGGGTTTCCTGTAAATAATTGTATATATGAATAGAGATGCTGAGAATAGGAATATATATCTCTGCTTTAATTTTTCAGCGGGCATGGCTAGCAAAGGCCCGAGGCTAGCCAAAAAATAGAATTTATTTTTTTGTTTGGGAAACACTTATCGGTGATGGGCTTTAACTTAAGCCCGTCACAGATGACACCATCTATGATGGCTTAAGTTAAAGCCCGCCACCGATGTTAGTCATCCATGATGGGCATTAATTAGGGCCCGTTTGAGATTATTTCATCGGTGACGGGCCCTTGATTGACTAAGCTTCTGGGTCAAACCTATCGGTGACAGGCTTCAGTTAAGGCCCGACAAAGATAAGTGCATCAGTGGCGGGCTTTTGTCCAATAGAGATGACTTCTCACATCACTGACCTTTCTGTCGTGACGGACGTCATACCCGATACACATGAGGGTTGCCGCTCGATTGAGATGATGGTTCCAATTATAGTGTAACTAACCAACATATCTGATAACTGAAGACCACAATAATGATAACTCATCACCTAGAATCTAATGAATGTTGCATAAATACTATCAGCTTTCTAGAATTAAATTTATTAGCAGCAATCTAATACATCGGACCTAATCGAGACTGTATAATATTGAAGATAATAATAAAAATCTACTTAGCCGATAGATCTATACAAACGTGATGGATATAACAAATCTATCTAAAACAGTTATACGATTAGAGAAATATCAACTTAGCCAGAATATCAAACCTAACAGAGAAAGTTCTAACAAACCGATATGACTCTAAACATCGATGTAGTTAAAGATAGAATCAATATATTTGATAGGCAACTGTCACGCCCCGATTTTCGTTCGAGATTAAAAATCATTAAATAAATCATTTTCTAGAAATTTAAAAATGAAAAGCAAATTAATCTAGAGAAATTATTAAGAGAATTAAATTTCCTTTAAAAATCATGGCTAAAAATATTTTGAAATATTCTCCATGCCCTAAAGTACTCTCTAAAATTTTTGTGAAATTTTGGAGCTCCGAAATAATTTTAATAATACAAAGAACATTTCAGTAATTATATATTAAATAAATTAATCATTAAATGATCTGGTTACATTTTTATTAATTACATTGAGTGTTCATCTATTATCATGATCTTTCTTGGAATTATTTGAGCATGAAAATTCCAAGATTATTTCAATGATTAATTTAAATGGAAAACCAATTAAAATTCCTCTTCATGTTCCTGGGCTGTTTTTGGCCTAATCCGCAAAAGTCTACTTTGCCTCCCTTCGGCCGACCTGCTTCTCTCTCCATGCGACACGCGCTCTCTCTCTCTCCTGTGGGCCGGCCCAGAGGCCGCGACCCACTCGCCCTCGCGCGCGCCCATCGAAGTCCATCCGGCCTCCCTCCCTCTTCGGGTCGCCGACAGGTGGGCTCACCTATCAGCCCTGTCTTTCTCCTCGTGCTCACGCCGCCACCGATCCCGCGCCGCCCGCATCGCTGTTTCCCGCCCATCCCCCACACCGTATCCACGCCCGCATGTGGGGCCGCACTGCCCGCATCTCGCTGTTAACGACCAAATTTGGTAAATCATGCATCGGACGTGAAGATAAGGCCGAAGGCGATTTGGAGGGAATCGGGTCCTTTCAAAGATAGAGCACACACCAAGTGCAAACCGAATCGGCTGGGGAGTTCGTCGTCTGATGACCGAATCGACTAAGGTGATCGTCGACCGATACCGAATCGGACAAGATAAGCCGATGTATCCGATTCCGGTATGGTAACAGTGGAATCGTCCTCGAATTCGTTTGAAGTGCTTCACGAGGATTGCCATACATGGATGGAGTTCAAGAAACGCAATTATATCTATTAATTAGGATATTTTAAATAGTTTCCTTATAGATAATGTTGGTTAGAGTCTATTTTAGGTATGTATCTGTAATTTAAATTGTAATAGAGATAGAAATCGTGTCCATCAAGGACTTATCTTGTATCTGGGTATAAATACGACCCAGGACCTTATAAATTAAAAACAATCAAGTTCAATACAATCTCGGCGCATTGCCACCCTTTTCCTTTAATAGTTTCGACGAGTTCTTGCTTCTAGTTGGGCTGCATCGAGTTCGATCTCTAGCGAAAGGTAAAGCTTGTTATGGCGGCTTGCACTCTCGGGATTAGTGCTTTCATCATTATGATACTCTAATCCTGTTTACGTGAATCATCAAGTTATCATATATGTTATATAATCTAGATCGATCTTGCGATCTAACCCTAATCAGCTAGTCTCTGTTACTAGACAACAGCCGATAGGGTTAGATATCATTGTCGACTTGGATTATATAACGTATTCACCATCTCGAAAGGTTTTCATAGTCTTGTATAGATCTTATGCTTCTTCTTACGCTTAATGCTGCATCGGTTAAGTCCAACCTATTAATTAATACTTAGAATCATAATATCTATCTTCTCTCATGATCACTATTAGAGAGTATCGGAGTTTCAGCCGATCTTACCTTTTGTCTTGTTTATTATATGTTTAATTTATATATTAAAACTGTCATTTATATTAAGATCTCACTACGACAAAATATGTTAAGCTTGCTATCGATCTGTTAAGTTATCTTAACACTTGATCGGTTCATGTTTAACATATTTAGTCTGCAATGGTATCCTAGTATAAAGTGGTATCGGAGTACGAGCTGATACACATTAGATCTATGACATCGGCTATGCTATAAATATATATAATCAGCATATTAATGTACTTTTGGACTTAATTGGTTTATATTGTCTCGGTACGCTACCGATCTATCCGAATCACTTAGTGTAAACGTATCTTGATATTTAGATTATGTATTATGAATATCTACAGCCGATCAATTAGATTTAATTTCTCCTGGCCGATTCAGTGCATACCACATCAGCTTAACAATGAACGATACGTCATCGGCCATCAGCCGATCGGCTATCGTTTATAGACTAACACTTGCTTTCTTTCTTTATTTCTTGTTGGTTGCAGGATCAAACCAACTGGCACGCCTACGAACCTAAGAAGCAATACTCAGGCCAGCGCGTGATTTTCCAATTCAACACACTTTCGGCATGATTTGGGATCAACACTCACGTTGCGCTCGGCTGAATTGAGCGGGATTCGGTTTCCGAATCCCGATGTTGCAAGTCTCACTTCGCCGCAACAAACAGCAACGAATCCGCATCAATCTCTTGCATAATATGGACTCTAACCCCCATTAAAGCTTGCCAATCTCCCCCTCACCGTTTTCCCCTGTCGTTGCCCAATTTCATGCCCTAATTTCGCCGCACGCTGCATGCCACGTTATGCCGCCGTGCGCCACTTCCTCAGCCTCCTACCGATCCGCCTCGAGGCGCATCGGGCCATCCCCTTCCGCCGCCCACGTGGATGCCACGTGTGTGCCACGTGGCGCGCTATCCCATGGACCGTCGTGGACTCAGTCCACGGTGGACCGACCATGGATCGTGCCGCTGCCGCGCTGACGTCAGCCTGACGTCAGTCCTCGCTGGTGACGTCAGCCTTGGTTGCTGACATCATCCCAATCCTTTTTTCGTTGAATAATAATTAAAATTTGCGCAATAAATTATTTTAATTTCTAGAATTCATTTAAATGGTCCAAAACTTCTAAAATTCATATCTAATCCATACGAACTCCAAATTGGGCCATTCGAATTGCAAAATTTACCTAAAATTAAGATCTACATGTTTGTTTACTTTTCATGTACTGTTTATTTGTCTTTATTAGGGTTTTTTCTTATTTTACATGCCAGCGTGTAGATTTCGCCGTTTTCGGAGTTTGTGCTTGCAAGGAAAAGAGTCAAGAAGGTTATTTGAAGAAGCAAAGCAAGTCACACTTACCTTGAAG
Source organism: Oryza australiensis (assembly GCA_019925245.2). NCBI lineage: Eukaryota > Viridiplantae > Streptophyta > Magnoliopsida > Poales > Poaceae > Oryza > Oryza australiensis. The sequence continues at coordinate 2,413,058 of JAIFGZ020000010.1, forward strand.
CATATGGAAACTATTTGTATAAATTCCTGTTTGCAAATAAAGTGCATGTTTTGCTAATCACATGGAATGATGGAATTACCTACTTGTTTGCTTGTGCCATATTTATTTGATATTTTGACTAGCTTTAGTTGCTCATGTTGACTTCTGCTAGAATTATATGCTTAGCCATCCTTAATTACCACTAGCTCACTAAATAGGATAATCATATTAATTACTCTAGTCTCTGATGAGCTGCAAGCTCAAAACACCTGGCCAAACCTATTGGTCATAATTATCCCAAATAAAACATGACATAATGGTGGGCTGTGGGTGCATGGTTTTGATTGTCGCACCCATGGCAATTAAGGACCGGTTCGTAGGAAACCATAGAAGACTAACAATGCTTACCACAAGCAAGAATGAGCAACTGCTGGACTCGTAGTGTAGCTTTCCTCTAGCCGACATTTCCTGGCAAGGTGGGCGTGATGGAGTTAGGTTAGCCAGGGTACTCGGTTGATTGGCTGCCGGATTCATCGCGGCACTCGAGGGGGAGGGCTGCCCACTTCCTTTCACAGGGTGGGGGCGAAACCTTAGTGTGGTACGATTGGTTAGGGGAGGTTATGCGAAGGGTCTTGTCATGATTTCCCTCTTTGCAGTATCGTGGCGATTCTTCGGGACATGGAATATGTGTGGAATCGTGTCTTGTGGGTAAAGTTGCGCACCTCTGATCAGAGTAAAACTATTCAAATAGTCGTGAGATTCACCGTGATTAGTCTCACCTTTAGTAATTGGACTTAATGGAACTGGTTTAGTTCAAGTGGAAATGGTTGGGCCTGTTCAACGTGGGACAACGTTGTTCAGTGAACATTCAATATTGACTTAAGTTACTCAACTGTTTTACTAATTTTAAACAATAAAGGTTTCCAACTGCTTTTCTGTAAAATAGCCCAAGCCACTCTTTGTATTCCATTGCACGTCTGCATTCCTTGGTGTGGCTTGTTGAGTACGATGGTTGTACTCAGCCTTGCTATTTTTCCCCCTTTCAAAAGTGTAGTGCTTATGATCTGAGGACTAAGGCTTAGACCCCACTTGAGTTTGCCTCTGGAGTGGAGCCGAAGCCCCGCTAGGATCGTCTTTTTTCACTGCTATTTTCTTTTGGGTGTGAGGACTAAGTGTCTTTTCTGTAAGTATTTTATATTTTATTTTATGTTTGGATATGTATATTAATTTATCATTTTGTGTATCTTGGTTGATTCCTGGACGAGGAATGCACAATATAGTCTGGAAATTTTGGGATAAATTTCTGAGCGTGACAGCAATGCTGGCATCTACTTGAATAGAATATCAAACTTAACCGAGATAGTTCTAGCCCATGTCAATACAAGCAAAGTTGATGAAACTTACTTCCTTGCAAGAGATTGAAACTAATGCACCCAACTCGAAACTAAGAACTCACCAGAATAAAAGGTGGCGATGCGCTAAAAGTAATTATATTGATCTATGGAGATAGTTTACAAACACCCGAGGTGTACATATTTATATTTATATCCTCAGGTTGATACAAGCCCCCATGGGACACTAGATAAAATTCTTAAAGATACAAGGAAAGTAATTAAATTCTACCTAATTAATAGATAGAATTAAATGTCATGCCGTAGTCTTCACGATTCGTTCTTGAACTTTGTCTCTTTGAGATAAACTTTCATCGGTTGATCGACTTCTTTCCTTAACCAAATCCACTAAAGAACCATACCAAATTTTGGTGTTAACAGGGCTGGATCTATGTTGAATTGGTTTGGTTTCTGTTGGTTTGCTTGGATCTGTGAACCTGATGTTTTTTTATCATGATGTTCTCATTTTGTTCGTCCCTGATCTGTGTGGAGAGCTTGGGTTAGTTGTTTTGCATGGATCTGACCATGATTTCTATGCCTTTTTTCTCTATAGATCATCAACGACAGGGCGTTTGGGAGGTCCCATGGGTTTGGCTTCGTCACCCTCTCCTTTGAGCAGTTGATGCATGATGCCATTGAGGGCATGAACGGTAATGAGCTGGCAGTGGTCGCGGAGGCTACGGTGGCAATGGTGGCCACAACATTCATGTAATGAATTTTAATCGGAGTAATTGAATTCTTTATTTGTGCCAAAAATTTATGATTCAATTTCTTTGATTTTGCTGTGGATGGATGTGGGATGGGCGGATGGTAATATGTGGATGTGGGATGAGGAGCTGCTCAATGCATCGGCTTGAATCAAGCCGATGCATTGAGCTGGCTTTTTTTGCATTGCTGGAACCTCAAAGGTGTCAATTCCTAAACATGCACCTTCGAGTCCACTTCAAGGTGCCGCCTGCTGGGTGTCGGTTGGAAAATCCGGCACCTATGAGGGTTTCCCAACTGGCACCTATTGTTGTTTCTGTAGTAGTGTGATTTTAGGAGGTAGTCTATATCACATTCAACATAAAATATCTCCCTAATCTTTGTAGGTTTTTGAATGGCCAAGATCGCTTTGAGAGTCGTGTGACTATGGTAACATTATCCCGGCCCTATCCCCCAATGCATCGCTTCTTCTTCCCGACTCCTCCATTGTCCCAATTTTTGCGTACTTGTGATGCCACCGCCGCCTCTTCCCCACCCTACCATGTCGTCCCCCGCTTCACCAGCAGCCACAAGGCGCAAATGGTTCTAGTGAGGCATGCCGCACCTGTCACCTTTCCCTCCTCCTATAGTAAGATGCATAGACAGTCAGCACATACATTATTAACATCACCAGAAGTTGTATGGCAGTGTCATGGATAAGACATACCTAATACTTTTGTATTAGACTCGATGGGACCCACCATATACCAAGCCTTATGTCATGTCCTGATAAATTCATCCCAAATTAAAAATCACTTCTAAAAGGAATAATAGAATTTAATTACATGCTGAAAGAAATCTCAAACACCAAAATACGTCCAAGAAAAATTCGAATGTGGTTTGGGGTATTTTTCTTAAATTCTCCATGCTGGTCCCTCAACTTCTACTCAAATTTTAAGAGCACCCAAATAATTTTAATGCAACAACTAATTTCAGAGTGAATGAAGATGAAAAACCTAAAACTAATCTTCTCCCTCTCTTTGGGATGTATCTGGCCCAAAGTCCCCTTTTCCTCTCTCAGCCTGCCGCTGAAGTCCTCTTGTCCTCCTTCCTTGTTCCCACTTCCCATGCCTCCTTTTCCCTCCCCTCCACAACCGATCCTCTCCTTCCCTCTCTTTCTTGGGACGCACCTGCCTCGGCCCAGCTTCTCCTCCTCTCATGGCTAGGGAGGCGATGAGTCGTCTTCTTCCTCCGGTCGAGCCGATTGCTCCTCTTCCCGGCCAAAGAACTCAAGCGTCACCTCCCCTCTTGATCTCCCTCCCCATTTGATCCCCTTCCAATTGATTGCAAAATTCGGTTCCTCTCCTCCTCTTTATTTCTCCCATGTTTTCCCCTTTCAATTTGGTCCTAATTCATCGGATTTAATCCATCTTGAATGGCCACCATGGATGGCTAGTCAGTGAGCTCCCTGACCGTTCCCCTTCCTCCTCTTGGCCTTTAAATGGTGCCCTTTCCTTCCCTTCCTCTCCTTTTGCCTCCACCTCTTCATGCCGAGCGTCTCCACCCCATCGTCGCCGTCGCCGCACCACTTCGCCCGCCCCTCGCTGGCGACGGGAACAACACCTGACCACACCACCGCCACCCTAGGTCGTGCCTCATCCTCCCCTTCCCCCACCATCCCTCCGTCTCGCCAGAACCCCACCGGTAGGCTGTCCCCACCAGCAACCCATGAAGAACATCGTCGTTCTCCACTTTTGGCAGCCCCTCCCATCAAGCCGAGTGCTACCAACCCGCGTCGCCGCTGTTGGCCATGCATCACCATGCTTGTCTCCAGCATCCCCTTCCTTGAGCCCAATTGCCGTCGAAAACGGGTCCTCAATGATGAACAGTGAAGAAAGTCGTCATCGTCCTCCTCCTCCGACAGCCCCTCCCGTCTCGCTCAAACATCATCCACTGTGTTGTTGCTACCGTTGGCCTCACCTCGTTGTCCTCTTCTCGGCAGAGCCTCCTTGTCAAGCGAAGACCTTAGGAATGTTGTCCCCGCCTATCGATGAGCTATGCCCATCAGTATGAGGATTGTTTGTACCAGAGTATATGTGAGATTGGGGTAAAAGAGACTGGAGACAAAGATTTTTATATAGGTTCGGGCCCCTTAACTGACAGGTAGACATACTCCTTTTGGCCGAAGCCAATGTTGTCTTTATATATCAATATTACATGAGTACAATATTTGGGATTACTTAATCTAGTCTCTGTTGGCTTGGCGGCATGGAATCGCACGTAGTCGATGGTTAGTGTAGTATTCTTCCTTGAACATGATCTTGACGAGATTGGAGGTAGCTCTAGATCTCTCTTGTAGGCCTTTGTGGCTCTAGATTGGGTTTGTCTAGGCTTGCCTTGGATTGTATTCTCCTATGTTGGTCTCTACCTCTCCTCCAGGGAGGGTCTTGTATTTATACCCTTGGGTGGCCTCCTTGTCCAACTAGAACTAGGGAGCCAAGTATGGATACGATCCAATTAGTCCTTGTCGTGTCCAATTAGGACTTTACTTCTCCTTCTTTGTCCGGAACACCTTTCGTAGATGAGGCGTGATTCCGAATAAAACTTGGTATATGGTGGGCCCCTGTTGAGCCTAATACAAAAGTATTAGATATGCCTTATATATAACACTGACACTGCCATCAAGCCGAAGGTTGCCCTCATCATCGTCGTCTTCCTTCGATCGCAATTCCTGCCTCCTTGAAGTGCTGCTCGTTGTCATCATCAAGTCTGTATCACCAAGTCCGTTGTCGTCCACCTCTTCGTCAAGCCTGAAGATCACCGGAGCTGTCCCCTCATTGTCGACCTGTTCATCTTCATCGTCCTCCTCCATTTGGTCACCGCCATTGTTCCCTCGTTGCGTTTGCCAGTGGTGAGAACCCTCCCCTCGCTGTCCTCTCCTCATCCTCCTTGTGTTTCCGTAGTGCCCGTAGCGTCGTTGTCGGCCTTGGTCGTCGTGCGCTAGCGTCGGCTGTCATCCATGTCGTCTTGGTGTTCATGTGTGGTGGTCGCGTGTTCGAGTGCTGTGTGGCCGACACGTGGTTGCCCACATGTGCAGCCCACATGGCATTCACATGAGTCCTGCTTGTCGGCCATGGTGGACACATAGGGTCTCACTCCGTCCTTCCCGTGGATCGTCTCATTGAATCTGGTCCACGGAGACTAGTCATTTGACCTGTAGGTCTCGGCTACCAGTTGCTCAATCATTTCTCTTCTCGAGCGATATTGTGTTATACATAATTTAATGGTGCATTAATAATTAAACAATTCAGAAATATCCATTTAAATTACACCTAAAATTCGGATGATCGTTTCTCGGCCATACGAGGTTCTAATTGACTCGTTCAAATTGCTTAATTTTTGTTATAACTTAATCAACCCATATATGTTATTTTTATGTATTGTTCTCGTTTCTTTCTTAGAGTTTTGGTCTTGTTTTGTTGTCCATGTAGTTGTTGTCATTTCAGACGTTCCCGTGGTGTAGTTTGAGTTCGTCGCTGAAGCTTTAAAAGCCGTTTCGTTGAGCAAGACAAGTCATGCTCTCCTTGAGCATATTGAATTCCAATTTGTGAAAAATATTTTAGTTTAAATTATTTCATTTGCTTTACTAAATTTACCATGTTAATTGTTTTACTTAGCCTTTGTTGACAACCCTAGGTAAAAAACCAACTCGTGAGAACTCTATATGTGGTGCTTACTGGAAATTTTAGGATTATGCTTATAAATGCTCTATTATAAACAAATAAATGTTTTACAATAGCTAGACTTTGGGAATAACACTAAATTATTGATCAATGATAGATTACATGCTTGTTAGCCTGGACATGTTGGACTCCCCTTCAAAATTCCCAAACTTGTTTTCAGCTGGGCTCGAAGTGCTTGGTTTAGCTAGTCGCACCTTGGCCGACATAAGGACCGGTCTTCGAGGCATCATTGCAAAGCATATTCCGTACCACCACATGTCTAATGGGTAAGGCTTAACACATTAGTTAGTATGGTCATGAACAAGGAAGGCATGGATAGGGATGGATGAAGCCCTTGGTGAGGCCAACGTCTATGGCAAGTGAAGGCTCAAAACGAGTCGAGATACCTGGGGGCATATAGATTGTCTGCTCGACCAAGGGCACCTGGCGGGAGAGGTCTATGTCGGTCTTATTTTTTTAGGGCAGTAATAAGTGGTGGGTTATATCACGATCTTGACTCCTTGGGTACCTTTTCGGCATCGTGATGTAAGGCTGATGTGTAGTCAAGATTGTGTCTTGTGGGTAAATATGTACACCTCTAACCAGAGTATAAAATATTCAAATAGCCATGCACTCAGTTATGGGAAAGCCTAGCAATGACCTAAAGTTAGAGGTTTTATTATGATAAACTGGAATGACTGGATTTATCACTTGTTGGCCCGGGTTAAGGAAAGGTCACGTGGGCACGCAGCTTGATAATATATTGACTAGAGATAGGCCATGGTTTGATTAAAATACCTTTAAATAATTAAATGTTTCAAAATGCTTGTTTACTACCAGCTTATAAACGAATTCCTTGTACTCCCTTGCATTACTTGCATTATGTTAGTGATATGTCCTAGAGGCAACATGGAGTTGTTGGATATCATGATCAATATTTATGTATAAATGAATAAAGTGTTATTCAGTTCCATGAAATAGACAACTTGTATTGATCAATAAGTACGTGACTTATTTATGAGACTCTTTATGTATGAATCTATTTCTAAACGATCCCTGATCACATGTCATATTGTTGGAACAAATATGATTCTAAGACCGACATGTTTACTGATTGATGATCATGTCTCATAGATCATGGTATGGAGATACCAAATCAATATATGTGGACATGTGTTAGAGAACACATTGTTGGATAGACCCACCATGAGACACTATAGGAATTAATGTGCCATTAGTTGGTCTCAAGTAGTGTTTGTGCAAAGTCCTTAGACCTGAGATCATCATGGATTCTACATGTGTAGTAGCCTACTTTGGGACGGCCAAACGCTATTCCGTAACTGGGTAGTCATAAAATTAGTCTTTGGGTTCGCTATGAAACATGGAGTGGGATGTGAGTGATCAAGATGGAATTTGCCTCTCCTTTGGAGAGATATCTCTGGGCCCCTTGAGGTAATGGAATATGGAAGTGCATGGCCATGCCGAGTTGATTGAGGAGTCAATCAACAGACAGATAATCCAATACGGTTCGAGTGAATGGTTAAGCTATTGAAGGGATGGCACACATCTTGCCTATAGCTTAATTGGTATCGTGAGACAAAGGGGTTTGTGTACACATTACAGGTTTAGAGCCGATATTATATTCTTGTATATTATGGTGTCAATATGTGCTGCTAGGCGCCGATATTGACGGTCGGCTGAGTTGGACATGAGCTGAAACTGAGTATACCCGAACCTACAGGGTCGCACGCTTAAGGGGATAAAACAAACATTCGAGTTGGACTCGAATATGGCTCAATTCGGATAAGATTCGATTTAATATAGAGTTTGCAAGCGGAAGGATATGATTTTAGATCAATGGACAATGGTTGTTCAGTTTATCTCAGAGATATGTTCTATTTTCATACACCATTGGTGAATGGATTGTACGTTTTGAATCTTCAAGCATCTCCCATCTATAACATTAATACAGAGAGACAACTCCCAAATGATACAAACCCCATGTTCATCTGGCATTGTCGCTTAGGCCATATAAATCAGAAACGAATGGAGAAGCTCCATAAGGATGGATTGCTTCACTCTTTTGATTTTGAATCATTTGAGACATGTGAGTCTTGTTTACTTGGTATTATGACAAAGACACCTTTCACGGGACACAGTGAGAGAGCAAATGACTTGTTGGCACTCGTACATACTGATGTATATGGACCAATGAGCTCAACGGCCAGAGGTGGTTATCAGTACTTCATTACCTTCACCGATAACTTTAGTAGACATGGTTATATCTACTTATTGAGGCATAAGTCCGAATTCTTTGAAAAGTTCAAAGAATTCCAGAATGAAGTACATAATCATTTAGGGAAAACAATGAAGTTTCTACGATTAGATCGTGGAGGGGAAGACTTGAGCCAAGAGTTTGGTAATCATCTGAAAGATTGTGGACTTGTTTCATAGTTAACTCTGCCAGGAACACAATGGAATGGGGTGTCCGAACGGAGAAATCGCACCTTGTTGGACATGATGCGGTCCATTATGAGCCAAAGTGATCTTCCGTTATCCTTCTGGGGATATGCTCTTGAAACAACTGCGTTCACACTAAATAGAGTTCCATCTAAGTCAGTTGAAAAGACACCATATGAGATATGGATCTTTATATTCTTTTAAAAGTTTTATTAGCTTGGTTCTAAATTGAGAAGACAAATTTTTACTAATAAATGTCGGCCTAGGCCTATCTCCTGGACCTATATCAACTTCTTCTAAGTCGTTGGCCGACTTGAAGCCTTGTCCCAATTTGCCATCGAGATAATCTATAGTGTCTTCGATGTAAAAACTTGAACCCTTCACGACGCCCTCAAAGCAATAGTCAGGTCTCTTCGTCTCCAACTGGATGTATGTCACAATCAGACACCTTTAGAGAATCTCCTTGCCAAATCTTGCTAGACAAGCAATCAATTCCATCCATCTCCCAAAGGGTTAAATCGGCATTGGCAATGTTTATTGACCTATCAGCTGGCACGATTTCCACCTTGACGCCTTGCCATTGGATTAGCCTCTGATGCATGGAATGCAACAATTGGCATGAATCCAATCCCTTCCTAGCAACAGGCTATATGATCCCTTCCCATCGATGACAAAAACGTTATGGAAATAGTCTTGCTGTCGATTTTCAGCTCTACATTCAAAACTCCTTTGGTCTCCGATGGATTGCCACAAAAGTCCTTCAGACCATGTTGGTCTTGATGAGATTGTCGAACTTCGCCCAACTTCTTGAAAGTAGAATATGACATTAAATTCACAAGCAGCCCCTCCATCGACCAACATTTTGGACATCGGCTCGCCATTTACAAACCCTTTAACATACAATGGCTTGAGGTGTCGATGCCCTGTCCCCTCTGGTTTTTCAAAAATGGTCAGTTCTGGGGACAAAACCAACTTTGCTAGGGATACTTCCATGAGATCTGCATCAGCTTGATTAGCCTCATATTCAGCTGGCAATACAAATACCATGTTAACCGATGTAGAAGTAATAGCTTTTCCCTTAGCCAACCTTTTCGCCTTGTCGGCTTCGACCTCATCGGCTGAGAGCACCTTGCTCTTAATGCGCCACTCCTTCTTTGAGTGCTCTTGCTTCTTCTTCTTCAGCCGATTATCGATCTTGGCTTGAACCTCTTGGAGCCAACCCCTGCTCTTCATCCTTTGTACCCTCCTTTTCCGAATCTTAGTGAAAGTAATCGAATGGCACCATTGTGGGTTCATGGTCTCATCTTCATCTTAATCAAAATCTTCCTGCAGAAAATCCTGATGAATTGGACCCAATCTCTGATGAACAGGGAGTTTTTTTTTGTAGCAGCCGATTCCTCTCAGGATGAGATCGGCTAGATTCTCCAACATAGTAGCCATCACGATTGTTGCACGCTGGACAATTTTCGATTGATGGCAGCCTCATCCCTTCATTCCAGCAAAATCTGAAAAATTCGCAACTCCAATGGGGATCAAAGCTGTCATCCTCCTAATAGTACCTCTCTTCCCGTCTGTCATGTTCTCTGTGGTGGTTGTCGATGATTCTAACAGAGTTAGGCTTCCTGAATCGATAATCCTTCCTATCGGCTGCCCTCCCACTCGTGTGAACCATGTTGATGGGAAAATGGTTGCCATCAACTTTCATCGGCTTCTTTGAGTCTTCAAATTTAATTTTTCCCGCCTCGATAGCCGATTGGATCTGCTGTCTAAAAACTTTGCAGTCATTGGTGCTGTGAGATCCAATGTTGCACCACTTGCAATACTTCCTCTTTTTCAACTCCTCAGCCGATGGGATGACATGGCCAGCTGGAAGCTGGATTTGCTTCTCCCGAAGTAGCTGGTCAAAAATCTTGTCGGCCTTGGTGATATCAAAATCAGATTTTTCTTCCTTGACCAAATTCTTGACCCATTGGCATGTAATAACCTTCTAACTCCTAGCCCATTCGGCTGCTGCCACTTCAGGGTCACTGTCCTCTTCCGATTTGGAGGCGTATGCAACATGACTAACCTTTTTGGAGGCTTTCTTGGCCATTTGGAACCTTTGCTCGTGTGTTGTTACCTTTTGGGCCAAGTGAGCCAATCTCTCAAAGTCTTGAGCTGAAAACCTCTCTCTGATGGGCGTCAACACACCCTGGAAAGCGAGATCGGCTAGCTGGGAATCCGACAACACCTGTCTATAGCATCTGTTCCTCATGTCACTAAATATTTGAATGTAATCCTGAACAGATTCATCATGCTTCTGCCTGATAGCTGTCAGATCGGACAGTTTCATCTCATAAATACCACTATAAAAGTATCTATGAAACTGCTTCTCCAAATCGGCCCAGCTTTGTACAGAATTACATGGTAGAGAAGAAAGCCAAGTAAAAGCCGATCCAGATAAGGAGAGAGAGGGAATAATCTAACCCTCAGAGCGTTAGTAGCCGATGCTTCACTGCATTGACCAAGGAATCGGCTAACATGTTCATAAGTTGACATGTTATCCTGCCTTGAGAATTTTGAAAAATCCGGCACCTTGTATCGGCTCGGCAGTGGCACCCTCTCAAAGTATTCCGGATATGGGTACCAATATATATTGCTGGTGTCCTTGGGCTTGAGGTCGAATTGTTCGCTCATTACATCAGCAATCATGTCGGCCAAGTGTTTTTTCTGATGTGCTCCCTGCACCTGTTGCTGCATCGGCTCGAATTGATCAAGTTGAGGCAGGTACTGGGGCTGAGGTGGTCCCCCTTGCCGATATTGCGCCTGAGGCGAATGAGGCTGATAGAGGGAATTGATAATGCCCCCACGTGATGCTGAGGAGACTGATGCATCATGGGAGGCTGTTGGTCAGGAACAAACTAAGAGCCGATCGGCTGATGTTGCGTGCCAAAAGCATGTTGAATTGGCGTCTGCTGATTTGGCTCGACAATCGGCTGGCTTGTCCTGAACATGGAAGCAATTTGTTCTTGAGAAACTTGATGGATGTTGTGTCCCCCGTGCTGAGGTTGCTACTTAGCCAAAAGCGTAGGATTGCACTCTGGCTATTTCGGCATGGGTGAGGATGCGATCGGCTTTGCGGGTGCCGATGCTGACGCTATCGGCTATCCTGGGACTATGCCTCTGTTGACGCCAAATCCGTATCGCTGATGTGGCACCAAAAGATGTGTTGGCGTCAAATCACATGCAGGCCTGGGAGATCTGCTTAGCTCCAGTGTAGGTCCTAAAATCATTAAAGCACGGACGTGCCAGTCAGTTTGATCCTACCACTGACAAGATAGACAAAATAGCAAAACATAAATCATATCGGCCGATAGGCCGATAATCAAAACAACCGATCTGTTGATAGCCGGTCAGCTGATAAATCGATAGCGTGATTCCAGCCGATGTCGATGTCATCCAATGCAGTTAGGGTTTTGAATAATCAACTATGTGTCTGATGTAGATTCTGACAATCGACTGAAGATCCAAAGTCACCAAATCCAAATGATTAAGTAGTCAATGATACCTTTGCTGCAATCGGCTACCAACTTATATATGAACCTTGTAAGCTGATGCAACGTCTAGATAACTCATCGGCTAAAACTCCGATGAAACAATGATTGATGCCTACTGACAAGAATAAATCTAATTTACAACCACAACCTCATAGGTCGGACCTAACCGATGCAGCATAAGGTTGATGACTGCCTGATAGATTTAGATTAGCCGATATGACACCGATCAAAGTGGTCATGTGTTAAATTTACCCAAGAGAGCAAAACTATCAAGGAGAAATTTAACACATCACATAAGACTAGCTAACCCTCCAATGAAACATTAGCGTGAACCTGTCGGCTTAACGAAACTTTGATTATCAACAACAATCTAGTAGGTCAAACCTAACCGATGCAGCACGAAATTGTATATGATAAACTAATATTCAATGAGCCAATAGATCTGTCTAATGTGATGGATATAACAAATCTATCTAAAGTGACATTATGTTTAAAGAAACGTCAACTTGGTCAGAATATCGAACCTAACCGAGAAAGTCCTAATTAAGCCAATGTATCTATAAATAGTAATGAAACTAAAGATAGAGATGATGTACTAGGGCCTGCAGGACCTTGGACTTACCCCTCCACCGGAGATCGAAGCCGATGAAGCCCCGCGTCAGGTGCCATGTTCCACCGGATGATAAATAAAGTTAGAAAGATAAAAGGTGGTGATGTGCCAAAGTATATTGATCGAGAGATTGATCCTTTTACATGAGCCTTGGGCTTACATATTTATACCCGTAGGCTAACAAAGATCCTAACAGATTACAAATCCAAACATTCCAAAAGATAAAAGGAAACAAACCGAGTCCTTATTGGACACTAACAAACTTTCCTAAAAATAAAATAGAAAACTTAACAAACTCTTCCCAAATAATAGATACAATCTGCATCCTTCCTAGACTCGATTTCTTCTGGATAAGACTTTCTCAAACCGAATCTAACAAGAATCCGACTGCTGGAAATGTTGATAACAGAAAACCTCCATCGGCTGATGTAAAACTCTAAGCCGATTCTAGCTTTGAGCCGATATGAACACTTAGCCGATGGGGACACCAGGGCTTACCAAATTCTGGCGTTAACACATGCCCCCTAGTTTTGGAGTATGAGAAGTCATGCTTCAAAATTATCTTTTCCTTGATCGCCCCAAAATTGATTCTTCTCTTCTTCTCGACATCAGCTCTCATAAGACGATACCTTCTGTATTAGATGAGTCAGGCTGTCAAACTCATGGAAGAAAAATTTAACTCTAATTGGCATTCATAACCCTTGGAATGCGAGCTGTGCCAGCTGCTCATCACTTAAATTCAAATTATAACATCGGCAGCGAATATTACGAAACCTTTTGAATATATTCCTTAGTCGATTCCCCTTCTTGCTGCTTAACCGATAATAATTATGCAAGCTTCAACTCATCAATCCTAGCAAAGAAGTATAGGTGAAATTGCTTCTGAAGATCGGCCCAACCTCTGATAGAGTTTGGTGGCAGTGATGAACACCATGTGAAGGCCGATCTAGTTGAAGATAATGGAAAAAGTCTAACTCTCAGAGCTTCTTCAACCGATGTCTCTCCACATTGAGCTAAGAATCGGCTGATATGTTCCATTGTAGATACATCATCCTACCTTGAAAACATGGAGAAGTCTGAAACCATGTATCGGCTTGGAAGTGGAACCCTATCAAACCACTCAGGATATGGCAGCCGATACATAGAAGTTCAGTTTTTTGGTTTAATTCCAAACTGCTCCTCTATTAATTTCGCAATTATATGTCGGGGTATGCCCGGACCTTTCATTCTATTTGCAATATGAGTTGAAATGGTTCAGCTCATATGACAAGTATAACGAAACATCCGAAGTCCCGAGAGAGGGATAAGTGAGACATCACTGAGCCTTTAGCCTGCCAGTCAACTTCAGCCTGAAGTGTGCCCGTCAAACCACTCGAAGGTGGTGACCAGATGTTTTACACACTCAGGAGACTTGACAAAATGGCTAAAGATCTATGACGCCTCAATTATTCCTAACTCATACTCATGTGAATCTAGCTCCTAGGATGTGTGCTAGATTCACACTTTCATCACAACCATGATTATACATAGCGAATACATTTAATTGAACATCACTTAAGGGATTACAACACTTAAATAGTTACATAGGCCGACCGGCCAAATCAACATATCAGAGAGCAGCGAACAGCAGTGGCTTAATACCCATTCCACAAGCACACTGACTAGGGGTTTACCCCATTAAGTTCTCATCCTAGAACAAACAGATGATTTACCCGTATCACTCAAAGTCTAAGTCTATGTCCTACAACAAAATGGATATTCTAATAGCAAGTGTCAGTACATTAAACAGGTTAATATACTGGCAAGCGCACAATCAAACCTACATACATGATAGCTCTAAATCAAAGGAATGACTACTTGTGGTTTAAATTTCAGCATAAGGCTAGTTTTGGTTCACAAGTATTTTACAACGTGGATTTCAACAAAACAATTTCAGCGAACACCAAACTTTATTAAACATGGCATGGCTTCATCGTAAATTTATATACATAGATAATTTTTATCATCTTACTCATGTCGGGGAGTAAGGCAAAAACATTTCTCATAACATCATCAGTTTTGGCACTAGACAATTGATTTTCAAGAACATTTTTGGAAAACACCAAATTCTGAAATTTATATCCAGAGCATATCATTATGTCGCTCATGACCATGAGCACGGCTAATCGATTAGTTTTATTATCTCTGCAAAGACTGTACAGCATTAATCATATGATATGAACACTCTAGTTTGTTTTGTGCTCGCGACGCACTACCTGTTAGTGATATGCCCTAGAGGCAAAATGGAGATGTTGGATATCACGTCAATGTTTATGTATAAATGAATAAAGTGTTATTCAGTTCCATGAAATAGACATCTTCTATTGATCAATAAGTACGTGACTTATTTATGAGACTCTTTATGTATGAATCTATTTCTAAACGATCCTCGATCATATGTCATATTGTTGGAACAAATATGATTCTAAGATCGGCATGTTTATTTATTGATGATCATGTCTCATAGATCATGGGTATGGAGATACCAAATCAATAAACATGGACATATGTGTTGGAGAACACATTGTTGGATAGACCCACCATGAGACACTACAGAATTAATGTGCCATTAGTTGGTCTCGGTAGTGTTGGTACAAAGTCCTTAGACCTGAGATCACCATGGATTCCAACATGTGTAGTAGCCTACTTTGGGACTACCAAACGCTATTCCGTAATCGGGTAGTTATAAAGGTAGTTTTCGGGTTTGCTATGAAACATGGAGTGGGATGTGAGTGATCAAGATGGAATTTGCCCCTCCTTTGGAGAGATATCTCTGGGCCCCTCGAGGTAATGGATTATGGAAATGCATGGCCATGCTAAGTTGATTGAGGAGTCAATCAACAGACAGATAATCCAATACGGTTCGAGTGAATGGTTAAGCTATTGAAGGGATGGCACACATCTTGCCTATAGCTTAACCGGTATCGTGAGGCAAAGGGATTTGTGTACACATTACAGGTTCAGAGCCGATATTATTCTTGCATACTATGGTGTCAATATGTGCTGCTAGGCGCCGCTATTGACAGGTCGGCTGAGTTAGACTCGAGCCGACGATCGGCTAAGTTAGACTATAGCCAAAACCGAGTATACCTGAACCTACAGGGTCGCACGCTTAAGGGGATAGAATAGATATTCGAGTTGGACTCGGATACGTCTCAATCGGATAGGGATCCGATCGGATAGAGTCCTATGGGCTTACGACGTGTGGGGCGGCTAGCCTTTCGAGCCAAACCCTCCCCACTTTCGAGCCAAACCCTAGCCTTGTATCGCGTGCTAGCACACGGGTGTACGGCGTTCTGTCCCCGGACGTGTCGATACCGGTAAAGGCGCTGCTACGTTGCGCGCTCTTGATCGGCTGCGGTCGGGCGCATCGGAGCGAGGCGTGAGACGCGGCCGGACGACTCGAATCGGCTGATTGGCGAATCGGCTGTCTCCGGGAATCGGCTACACTGTTCCGGATCGGATTGCCCTGATTGGCTATTCCGCTGCACTCTACTACAATCGGTAACGATCTATCGGCCCTTACTTGCAAGTGTTCCTGGTTTGCGCGGTAGAAATTTTTGTTTTCGGCTAGCGTAGCTTCCGCGTAACCCTTCAGTGGTATCAGAGCTAATCTTGCTTAGTTCGGGTTTTAGATTGGATCTGGAACAAGTTTTGCACACGGGTTGATTAGATCAATCGGTTTTACGGGATCTGTTGAGGAGAGTTAATGGTAATTGTGTTCCTTGGTAGTGTATCGGAACGGCGTAATGTGATTACGTCCCATATAACTCGGTTTGAGTTGGGTTCGAGATAGCGTTCCTTGATAATGTATCGGAACGGTATAATGTGATTATGCCGAAGCTATCTCGTAGTCCGATCTTGTTAGCTGCCTCGCGCCTACGCAAACCATCTCCCTTGATAGTGTATCGGGATGGCATCATATGATTATGCCGACATGGTTTCGTAAGTGAATTCATAGATTGGATCTATGAATTTCGTGTGGTGTACCGCCTTATAGGTCGTCTCGGTGCCGTATCTCTGCGATAAGTAGAAAACGTTTCTACGCCTAACTTGTTTTTGCAGAGAATGCTTTGAGATGGTATGGCCCTATTGTATGTATGAGATGCATGTGATGCATGTAATATTCTTTCATATGTGCAATCCCGTAATATTCTTTCATACGTGCAATGCTTGTAATATTCTTTCACGACTGCGAGTCGATTTAATCTTCAATTAGAGCTTCTATAGTAGTAGCTTAGTTTGAAGAAATCAAGCATTCGGCACTCGAAAGAACGGTGATGAAGATGGAGATCTGTACACCGGCATGGAGATGGAGATCACCATGTGAAGGGGGTCATACTATTTCATGCTATTCTACCTCGCTTTCATATATGTGATATGTTTGTTTGATAGGATAGCATCCCTCACAAAAAGTAAGTAGTAATGATGCCCTTCCAAATGTTGCACCCGTCACCGTTATGCTCGTCAATGGTGGGTCCGCCAAAGCAGAGTGCCATTCTCTATCATAACACGAGGGGTATATGTCGGACATATACGCAGAGCATTTGGTTTACTTAACAAGGCTATCAAAACAGTTTTGGGCCTTGGGCATAGGTTGGGGCCGGGGCATGGAGATGCCACACCAACAACAAGAGTCACATAGAGATGTGATTAGCAAGGAGTTGCTTACGATGTTACTAATTTTCTAGCGGTGATGCCAAAGCTCACTAGAAAATTAACTAACATGTGGATCTTGACCCAATACGTAACCTAGAGGGAAGGTGAAAATACGTAATGGGAGTCTTATGTTAAATTGTTTAACAAAAGACATAACATAAACATTGTGCTAAACTTTGTTTTTCGTTGTAGAATAAATGGCGGCTAATACTACACCAGTACCTTTAATTTGCGATCTGTTTCGAAAAGGAAAAATTAAATGGAACAAACTTTATGGATTGGTATCGCAACTTGAGAATTGTTCTCAAGCAAGAGCGTAAGGAGTACGTTCTTGAAGTACCCTATCCCGAGGATTTGCCAAATAATGCCACCGCAACGCACGGAGAGCTTATGAGAAGCACACTAATGATGCCCTAGATATAAGTTGTCTCATGCTTGCTACAATGTCCCCCGAGCTTCGAAGCAATATGAGAGCAGCGATGCTCACACTATTATTCGGGGACTGCGTGGCATGTTTGAGAACCAAGCTCGGGCCGAGAGGTTCAACACCTCAATGTCCTTGTTTGCGTGCAGCTTGTTGAGGGGAATCCCGTCATCCGCATGTGATAAAGATGATTGGCTATATCGAGAGTCCGGAAAAACTAGGTTTTCCCCTTAGCCAAGAGTTGGCTACGATGTGATTCTTCGCCGCTCCCTCCGAGCTTCGAGCCATTCATATTAAACTATCACATGAACAATATGGATAGAACCTTGGCTGAATTGCATGGGATGCTAAAGACAGTGAGGAGAGTATCCAAAAAACGGTCATCATGTGATGATGATGCGAAGGCAAAGTGCAAACCACTGTCAAGAAACTTTGCACCAAGAGGAAGTTAACTCCCGATGAGATCGCGAGTGCCTCCAATGCAAAGAAGGGCAAGAAGGGGTCGGCGGCATCGATGTTGTTTGCTTCTGCAAGGAGACAGCCACTGGAAAAGGAACTGCAAGAAGTACATGGAGGATCTCAAGAAGAAGCAAAGTATGACTTCGCCTGTATTAATGTTATAGACATTAATCTCGCTACTTCACCTACGACTCTTGGGTATTTGATACCGGATCGTAGCTCATATTTGCAAATCGTTGCAGGAATGAGAAGAAGTAGAGGATTGAGAAGGGGCGAGGTGAACTGCGCGTCGGCAATGGAGCAAGCGTTGCTGGTTCTTGTCGGCACAGTACCACTTCATCTACCTTCGGGATTAGTTTTGGAATTGAATAATTGTTATTGTGTTCCAACACTATGTCAAAACGTTATTTCCGCTTCATGTTTGCAAGCGGAAGGATATGATTTTAGATCAATGGACAATGGTTGTTCAATATATCTTAGAGATATGTTCTATTTTCATGCTCCATTGGTGAATGGATTATACGTTTTGAATCTTGAAGCGTCTCCCATCTATAACATTAATACAAAAAGGCAACTCTCTAATGATATAAACCCCACGTTTATCCGGCATTGTCGCTTAGGCCATATAAATAAGAAACGCATGGAGAAGCTCCATAATGATGGATTGCATCACTCTTTTGATTTTGAATCATTTGAGACATGTGAGTCTTGTTTACTTGGTAAGATGACAAAGGCACCTTTCACGGGACATAGTGAGAGAGCAAGTGACTTATTGGCACTCGTACATACCGATGTATGTGGACCAATGAGCTCAACGGCCGAGGTGGTTATCAATACTTCATTACCTTTACCGATGACTTTAGTAGATATGGTTATATCTACTTAATGAGGCATAAGTTCGAATCCTTTGAAAAGTTCAAAGAATTCCGAATGAAGTACAAAATCATTTAGGGAAAACAATCAAGTTTCTACGATCGATCGTGGAGGGGAATACTTGAGCCAAGAGTTTGGTAATCATCGAAAGATTGTGGAATTGTTCCACTTGACTCCGCCGGGAACTCCGCAATGGAACGGAGTGTCCGAACGGAGAAATCGCACCTTGTTGGACATGGTGCGGTCGATGATGAGCCAAAGTGATCTTCCGTTATCCTTCCGGGGATATGCTCTTGAAACAGTGCGCTCACACTAAATAGAGTTCCATCTAAGTCGTTGAAAAGACACCATATGAGATATGGACAGGGCAACCCCCTAGTTTGTCTTTTCTCAAAATTTGGGGATGCGAAGCTTATGTAAAACGTTTACTCGACAAGCTCACACCCAAATCGACAAGTGCTTCTTTGTGGGATATCCTAAGGAAACTAAGGGATATTACTTTTATAATCGGGAACAAGGCAAAGTGTTTGTCGCCCGACACGGTGTCTTCTTGGAGAAAGAGTTTATTTCAAGAAGGGTTAGTGGGAGCAGGGTGCATCTTGAAGAAGTTCAAGAAACACCGGAAAATGTTTCCGACCATAGAACCACAACGGGAGGTGCAAAGTGTTGTGCCACCGAGTTGTAGATACACCAGCCCCACGGAGGTCCGAAAGATCACGTCGTGCACCCGATGTACACAGTGCGGAACAATGTGATATATTGTTGTTGGACAACGATGAACCTAAGACCTATGAGGAAGCGATGGTGGGACCCGATTCCAACAAGTGGCTTGGAGCCATGAAATCCGAAATAGAATCCATGTACGACAATCAAGTTTGGAACTTGGTTGATCCACTGATGGTGTCAAAACCATTGAGTGTAAATGGGTTTTTAAGAAAAAGGCCGATATGGATGGAAATGTTCACATCTATAAGGCGCGATTGGTGGCGAAAGGTTTTAAACAGATTCAAGGAGTTGATTATGATGAAACCTTCTCGCCCGTCGCAATGCTTAAATCTATTCGGATTATCCTAGCGATTGCTGCATATTTCGATTATGAGATATGGCAGATGGATGTCAAAACGGCTTTCCTAAATGGAAACCTAAGCGAGGATGTATACATGATACAACCTTAGGGTTTTGTCGATCCGAATCGCTGGAAAGATATGCAAGCTACGAAATCCATTTATGGATTGAAGCAAGCATCTCGGAGTTGGAATATTCGTTTTGATGAAGTAATCAAAGGGTTTGGTTTCATCAAAAACGAAGAAGAGGCCTGTGTTTACAAAAAGGTCAGTGGGAGCGCAATTGTATTTCTAATCTTATATGTGGATGACATATTACCGATTGGAAATGATATCCCTATGCTAGAATCCGTCAAGTCTTCATTGAAAAATAGTTTTTCCATGAAAGACTTAGGGAGGCAGCATACATATTAGCATTCGGATCTATAGAGATAGATCCAAGAGGCTAATTGGATTAAGCCAAAGTACATACATTGACAAGGTGTTGAAAAGGTTCAACATGCATGATTCCAAGAAAGGTTTCTTGCCCATGTCACATGACATTAATCTTAGCAAGAATCGGTGCCCTCGGACACATGATGAGCGGAATAAGATGGGTATGGTTCCATATGCTTCGGCAATTGGATCCATCATGTATGCCATGCTTTGTACACGCCCGCATGTCTCGTACGCTTTGAGTGCTACGAGCAGATACCGTCCGATCCAGGTGAAGGTCACTGGACTCGTAAAGAATATCCTTAAGTATTTGAGAAGAACTAAGGATATGTTCCTAGTCTATGGAGGTGAAGAAGAGCTCGTTGTAAGTGGTTACACCGATGCTAGCTTCCAAACAGACAAGGATGATTATAGATCGCACGGGTTCGTGTTCTCGCCCGAACGGAGGCGCAGTCACTGGAAGAGTTCCAAGCAGGATACCGTTGCTGATTCTACAACGGAGGCCGAGTACATTGCTGCTTCGGAAGCCGCAAAGGAGGCTGTTTGGATCAAGAAATTCGTTTCGAGCTTGGTGTGATGACTAGTATGACTGGTCCAATGTTTCTCTATTGTGATAATAGTGGAGCCATTGCGCAAGCCAAGGAGCCAAGGTCACATCGAAGTCCAAACACATACTTCGGCGATATCATCTCATCCGCGAGATAGTGGACAGAGGTGATATCAAGATATGCAAAGTGCACACGGATCTCAACATAGCCGATCCGCCGACAAAACCTCTCCTCACCGAAGCATGAGGCGCACACAAGAGCAATGGGTATTAGATACTTACATGTTTGACTCTAGTGCAAGTGGGAGATTGTTAGTGATATGCCCTAGAGGCAACATGGAGATGTTGGATATCACGTCAATGTTTATGTATAAATGAATAAAGTGTTATTCGGTTCCATGAAATAGACATCTTGTATTGATCAATAAGTACGTGACTTATTTATGAGACTCTTTATGTATGAATCTATTTCTAAACGATCCTCGATCATATGTCATATTGTTGGAACAAATATGATTCTAAGATCGGCATGTTTATTGATTGATGATCATGTCTCATAGATCATGGGTATGGAGATACCAAATCAATAAACATGGACATATGTGTTGGAGAACACATTGTTGGATAGACCCACCATGAGACACTACAGAATTAATGTGCCATTAGTTGGTCTCGGTAGTGTTGGTACAAAGTCCTTAGACCTGAGATCACCATGGATTCCAACATGTGTAGTAGCCTACTTTGGGACTACCAAACGCTATTCCGTAATCGGGTAGTTATAAAGGTAGTTTTCGGGTTTGCTATGAAACATGGAGTGGGATGTGAGTGATCAAGATGGAATTTGCCCCTCCTTTGGAGAGATATCTCGGCCCCTCGAGGTAATGGATTATGGAAATGCATGGCCATGCTAAGTTGATTGAGGAGTCAATCAACAGACGGATAATCCAATACGGTTCGAGTGAATGGTTAAGCTATTGAAGGGATGGCACACATCTTGCCTATAGCTTAACCGGTATCGTGAGGCAAAGGGATTTGTGTACACATTACAGGTTCGAGCCGATATTATTCTTGTATACTATGGTGTCAATATGTGCTGCTAGGCGCCGCTATTGACGTCGGCTGAGTTAGACTCGAGCCGACGATCGGCTAAGTTAGACTATAGCCGAAACCGAGTATACCTGAACCTACGGGGTCGCACGCTTAAGGGGATAGAATAGATATTCGAGTTGGACTCGGATACGGCTCGATCGGATAGGGATCCGATCGGATAGAGTCCTATGGGCTTACGACGTGTGGGGCGGCCAACTCTATGAGATACGGATGAGATCCGATTCAAAATAGAGTCCTAATCGGCCACTAGTCCCGTCGGCCAACTCTATATAAAGGAGGGAGGGTGGAGAGAGCGTGACACGTCAATTGCATCGCATGCGACGAAGTCGCCGAGATATATCTCCACGGAAACCCTCCCCACTTTCGAGCCAAACCCTAGCCTTGCATCGCGTGCTAGCACACGGGTGTACGGCGTTCGTCCCCGGACGTGCGGATACCGGTAGAGGCGCTGCTACGTTGCGCGCTCTTGATCGGCGCGGTCGGGCGCATCGGAGCGAGGCGTGAGAACACGGCCGGACGACTCGAATCGGCTGATTGGCGAATCGGCTGTCTCCGGGAATCGGCTACACTGTTCCGGATCGGATTGCCCTGATTGGCTATTCCGCTGCACTCTACTCCAATCGGTAACGATCTATCGGCCCTTACTTGCAAGTGTTCCTGGTTTGCGCGGTAGAAATTTTTTGTTTTCGGCTAGCGTAGCTTCCGCGTAACCCTTCACTACCACACTCTTCATGGTGAATGTGGCCTAGAGGTCATAACGTAGCCTTTACACTACTTAGTCCCTAGCCTTGCACCAGCACGATACGTGTTTCCTCCATTATAGGTCTTACTGGAATAAGACCTAGAACCGTTAAGTGGCGGGCCATGCCTTAACTTAACGCCGTGGTGGCGGACACGACGGGAACCCACCCACGTGGCACGATACCGTTGTATTGGACAGACTTAGTCGCCTAAACTATCACGACGGGGTAAATAGGAAGTTCCTCTGGTTTATCCGAACCCATAGACTTCGGCCTACCATAATGGAAGACTCTGTCCTAAATAGATTACTCGGCTAAGGCTATCCCATACTATCACATGTGGATGTACGATATACACAATGAATGACATGTAGTTCAGTCCTTAATCGACTCGGACAAACACTCCCCCTATCGGTATACGAATACATCAATCGCATACCACTTACCGCGCAAGTCTAACAATCAAGTTTTGACTTTGTTTCCCAAATAATTGGGGTTTCTCCCCATTTAGTTCAGAACACACAAAAGTTCTTTCCAAAGAGTTTAGAAAAATCAATCCATGCCAATTTTTCGAATCATGCTAAGCAAGGCTAAGCATATCATTTACACAAAGCAAATCATATTTTCATGAGTACTCTAATTTAATTTCTAGGGTTCAAAACAGCAAGGGAGAATTTTAAAAAGGGTACATGCAAATTTTTAGGATTTTACTACCAAACTTGTTTTAAAAGCAACGTTACGGTAAATTACACCTGCAATATTTCACAAAAAATACATTGCCCAAAAACATGGGTTCAATGTGTTCAAGGAGGGGGAATAACTTGCCTTGGTCTAGAGTAAATGTTAGTACCATCCGTTCCTCCATCATCTGTGCGATTATCTAAACAAAACGTACGGTATGCAATCAAACACCAAAAATAGACGAAAATCCAAAATGCTCTAAAATGCATTATTTTTATACATTTAGTAGGTACTGATCTAAAATGAATTTAGGTGAAAGATTTTTCAATTTATCTTATTCTGTAGGAGTTACGTATTTTACAAGTTTTATCGGGTCGTATCGGCTTAGGGATAGGTGTTGTTTTGACAGGGCTCCTAAACCTGGATTTTCATTAACTTGACTTCACAGAGGTGAAGGATTAGGTTTTCTAAGGCTAATACACTTGGTTTCATAATTTTTAGAGCTATTAAGGATTTCCTAGACATTTTACAATCTTACCACGGTTCTAGGACCATAGCCTCAGACTTGTTTTAACTGCTAAGGATGTATAAAAATGAATTATTTAGTTAATCAACCAAGTCCAAGATTTTTAGAGTTTAAATTTCTTTACTAATCACTTTTTAAACTAGGGGGTGTTCTATGCTAGTCCCTTAACATTTCAACTTAGGGATTGTTATAGATACTAGATGTACTATGCCTTGGTAATTTGGGATGGTTCCTACGGTCTCACTGGTCCATCGTCTTTTATCTTGATTTATTTTGTGCTAGAGTACATTTTATATATATACATCTATGTATATGTTCATATAGTGCTTATTCTATCTATTAGGATTAGCACCTAATTTAGCTACTTAGGTTCTCACTACATTTTAGTACATGTGCTGTCATGTTTTATTTTGCCTAGTTGGAGTTCACCACTTGCTGGTTTATTAGAATATTAGTTTACTCGAAAAGGAATTAAATTGGATTTACTACAAGTTTTACAAGTTATAGTGCACATTTAAGTTGTGTATTCCTTATATAAATATTTAAGTGGTAATATTGTACAGTGGGCATATGTTTTTATTTAATTTTACAAGTTATAGTCCACATTTAAGTTGTGTATTCCTTATATAAAAATTTAAGTGGTAATATTGTACAGTGGGCTTATGTTTTTATTTTACATTATAAAAGTGTTTATATTGGTGGTTCTACATAGCTTGGGTTTGCTAGAAAAGGATTTAAGATGAATTTTATATAAATTCTTAAAGTTTAGCCTACATATAGTCCACCATTTTAACATAATTAAGTTTTAAGGGTATTTGGTGCAAAGGAACTATATGTTTTTATTTTTCCTAAATATAGTGTAGAAGTTGGTGGATCTGTGGAATTTGAGTTGGCCCAAAAATAAGTTGAATTGAATTTTCTATGGACTTTATAAGATTGTGCCAGCCCTATTGATGATTTTCCTTATCTGAATTTTAGGGACAAAGTTTGCACAGTGGGTACCAACTTTTATACTCCTAAAATATAGTTGACTTTGCCATGAGGTCACAGAAATTTGTCCCACTCCAAAATGTGTTGTAGTTTATTTTATATAGATTTTGTAATTTTAACCATTTTTCTGTTGAAGGAATAATGCTATGGCCGTTTTCTCTTAAAATTTAAATCCAGAAAATCTTGGGTCCCACCGGTCATTCATTGGTCTTTTTGCAAAAAGACCCCTGGAGTCTATGGAAAACAACCCACAGTCCAGAGCACGTGGCCAATCGATTTCTATTAAGGGTTCACAAGTTTTAGGATATTTACAAATGAGTCCATGTCCCCACATGTCATACGGACAACTTGCAAAAACCAGACCTTACAAGTTTTAAATTCTTACTAATTGGTTTTATGGCGCTAATCACGTGGGCCCCATTTGGCAGTGGTGGGGTAGGAGAGGAAGCAGAGCTCCGGCGGCCGGAGGTGCTCTTCGCCCTCGTCGGCGGCCAACGGCGGCTCGAATGGGAAAATGCTCAAAGCCAAAAACGTACACGGAGGAACGACGAACCTAGTGGTGGTGTTTTCAAGTGTTGTGGTGCCCGGAGCCGCGCCGACGACGAGCGCAGGGGGCGCTGCTGCTCGGCGTGCTGATGCATGTTGGGTTCCGGTCTAAATGAGTGCAAAGCAAGGCATGTACAAGCTTCCTGAGAGTTGGTAGGGATTTACCGGTCCTATCTCGGGTCCTAGCGAGGCGCGAGTGGCGATGGCGATGGTGAGCTTGGCGCGGCGGCGGCGGAAATCTTCGATTCCATGGCGGCAGCTCGTTTTGACTGTCATGCCGCTGAGATAAAGTAACCGTGAGGTACCTAGGGTCTCGAGGATCGTTCATGAGGAAGGAATCGAAGCGGGCTCACCGGGAAAATGGAGATCGACGGCGGCGGCTCCTGGCCGGACTTGGGGAAGAAAGGAAGGATCTCCGGATTTGTGGCTTTTTGGCTCGATTCGGTTGGGGAGCATGCTGATACTAGCGAGGCGATGCTGTTGGCGGGGTGGCTCGGCCGGCGGTGGTCGGAGTTGGCCAAAACGGAGATGACAATACGGCGGTAGCGCTCGGTCCCTGCTCTAGAACATCAATGGCGAGGGCATGTTCTCAGTGCTGCAATGGGTGAAACGAGAGGGTGTCTAAGTGAATCTTGCTCGGCATGGCGAGTAGAATGTGGAATGCATAAGGGTCAGAGCTAACCGCGGCTCCTCGATGACGACGGTGGTCGTCCCCTTCGCGGTCGACGGTGAAGGAGAGGGAGAGATGGGAGAGCTGAGGCTTCCTTTCTCGAGTTGAGTGGCCTTGACGTGTTGTACGGGGTTAGGTGACATTGCTGGAGAGGTCTAGAAGATGGGAGGAACGCTCGGACGCCGGCACGTCGTGGCCACGCGTTGTCGACGCCCTGAGGTTGTCGGCCCGTGCTCTAGTATTCTTCGGCGGTGGGGTGAAATGGTACTGCACGGGATCAAGCCTTTGAGGCTGACAGTGGGCCCAACCTTGTGGTGAACTAGGCTGAGGAGTGGAGGAGGGGTAGATATTTGAGTCTACATACATTATGAAGGTGCTTTCGATTTATTTTCCACCCCTTAAATTTGTTGATCCATATCTTTCTGAGTGAGGTTGGTAAATTAATAAAATTTTTCATATGGTTAGGGAAGCAAACAATGAATCCATTTTCTTTAGTTTCACTCAAAGATCTCTTATGGTTCGCTCCCAGAAATTCGGCAAAATTTGGATATTTTGAATTTTATTTGAATTTTTAGAGAGTTCAAACAGTCTAGACAAATCCTAGAAAAATTATATTAAATTTTGGTGTTTAACCTAGTATTTGATTAAATTATTTCATGTATACACTTATGTGGATCTTAATGGTCTTTTAGGGAAATTATTGTTTCAGCCGATTAATGACATTATTTAGCCTAATATTGGGTTGTTTTGCCTAATTTGTTTGGGGAATCAAACCCAGTTTTTAAATTGCACAAAATTTAGGTTAAGTTGTACATAATGCTTAGCACCTCCATGAATTTTTCCGTGAATTTATATTATTTGGTTTGACCTAGAAAATTAGGGTATCTCTCCTATGTATAGTTGCTCTCGCTCTTCGGTTTCACCTAAAATGGTCGTTGGCGATTATTTGAAGTTTATCTTGGGCTGAGACATTGAACTTTGATATAAATTTTAGGTTCACTTGGTAATTCTAGATCGTCTCGGCTATGCGTATATGACCTATAATGAGATGTGTTTTTCGAAAACCCGAATATACGTAAAGAACCTAAGTCAATATGGGTTTTATGTTAGTATGCATGCTTCCACATGAGCATGCATTTTTGGCCCTAAGTTATAAATGAAAAAGTTTTTAATTTGTTCAAAAATTTAGATCTATCATACAAGGCCTAGGTTGAAATCCTTCAACCTAATTTGGAAAAAGAAAACTTTTGGTTCACAAAATTGAAAAGCTTTTCTTCCACTTTATTTGGACAAAATTTTGTCGACCTTAGAATTTGGGTGTATGACATTATATCGGCCCAATCTCCTTGAGACTGATACCTTTGAGTTTTCTCAAGCCGATACTGTTGTTGTGGCCCTCCATGTTGATACTGATCAATTTGCCCCCGAGCCAACATTGTTGTTGCCGATAATGTTGAGATTGCTCATCAATTATCCTCGGAACCATCTCCTCGATCAAACCATGTAATGTGCTTGTCAAAACTCCAGATTGATAGAACACATCACAATGAACGATTTTATCAACCATCTCTTGAAGTGTCTTGTCGTCCATCGGCTCAGTAGATCGTTCCCTGTCTTCATCCATCGGCTTGAGAGATTGTTCTTACTTGGCCTTGACTTCTTTATCAAACATCTTGTGGCAATTTTGGATTCTACAAGCCGTATAAAACAATCTGTGGTCCCATCAGGTGTGCCAAAATATATGTTGACGCCAAATCCGTACCATTGTTGTGGTGCCAAAAGATGTGTTGGCATCAAATCACACGCTGGCCCGGGAGATCTACTTAGCTCCAGTGCAGGTCATAAAATCATTGAAGCGCGGGCATGTCAGTTAGTTTGATCCTGCCACTGACAAGATATATAAAACAGCAAAGCATAAATCATATCAGCCGATAGGTCGATAATCGAAACAGCCGATCTGTTGACAGCCGATCGGCTGATAAATCGATAGCGTGATTCCAGCCGATGTCGATGTCAGCCAATGCAGTTAGGGTTTTGAATAATCGACTATGTGTCCGATGTTGATTCTGACAATCGGCTGAAGATCCGATGTCATCAAATCCAAATGATTAAGTAGTAAATGAAACCTTTGCTGCAATCGGCTAAATCCAACTTATATATGAACCTTGTAAGCCGATGCAACGTTCAGATAACTCATTGGCTAAAACTCCGATGAAACGATGATTGATGCCTACCGATGAAACTCTGATACTCAAAATCTAATTTGAAACCGCAACCTCATAGGTCAGACCTAACCAATGCAACATAAGGTTGATGACTGCCTGATAGATTTTTATCAGCCGATATGACACCGATCAAAGTGGTGATGTGTTAAATTTAGCCAAGACAGCAAAACTATCAAGGAGAAATTTAACATATCAGATAAGACCAGCTAACCCTCCGATGAGACATTAGCGTGAACCTATCGGCTTAACAAAACTTAGATTATGAACAACAATCTAGTAGGTCAAACCTAACCGATGCAGCACGAAATTGTATATCATAATCTAATATTCAATGAGCCAATAGATCCATCTAATGTGATGGATATAACAAATCTATCTAAAGCGACATTATGTTTAAAGAAACATCAACTTGGTAGAAATATCGGACCTAACCGAGAAAGTCTTAATTAAGCCGATGTATCTATAATAGTAATGGAACTAAAGATAGAGATGATGTACCAGGGTCGGCAGGACCTTGGACTTACCCCTCCGCCGAAGATCGAAGCCAATGCAGCCCCACGTCGGGTGCCAAGTTCCACCGGATGATAAATAATGTCAAAAAGACAAAAGGTGGTGATAAGCCAAAGTATATTGATCGAGAGATTGATCCTTTTACATGAACCTCGGACTTACATATTTATAACCATAGGCTAACAAAGATCCTAATAGATTACAAATCCAAACATTCCTAAAGATAAAAGGAAACAAACCGAGTCCTTATTGGACACTAACAAACTTTCCTAAAGATAAAATAGAAAACTAAATAAACTCTTCCTAATTAATAGATACAAGCCGCATCCTTTTTGGACTCGGTTTCTTCTGGATAAGACTTTCTCAAACCGAATCTAACAAGAACCCAACTGCTGGAAACGTTGATAACATAAAACCTTCATCAGCTGATGTAAAACTCTAAGCCGATTCTAGCTTTGAGCCGATATGAACACTTAGCCGATGGGGACACCAGGGCTTACCAAATTCTGGCGTTAACACATGCCCCCCACTTTTGGAGTATGAGAAGTCATGCTTCAAAATTATTTTTGCCTTGATCGCCCCAAAACTGATTCTTCTCTTCTTCTCGACATCGGCTCTCGTAAGATGATACCTTTTGTATTAGATGAACCAGGCTGTCAAACTCATGGAAGAAAAATTTAACTCTGATTGGCATTCATAACCCTTGGAATGCGAGCTCTGCCAGCTGCTCATCACTTAAATTCAAATTATAACATCGGCTGCGGATATTATGAAACCTTTTGAATATATTCCTCGGTCGATTCCCCTTCTTCTTGCTTAACCGATAATAAATCGCAAGCTTCAACTCATCAATCCTAGCAAAGAAGTATAGGTGAAATTGCTTCTCAAGATCGGCCTAACCTCTAATAGAGTTTGGTGGCAGTGATGAAAACCATGTGAAGGCCGATCCAGTTAAAGACAATGGAAAAAGTCTAACTCTCAGAGCTTCTTCAGTCGATGCCTCTCCACATTGAGCTAAGAATCGGCTTATATGTTCCATTGTAGATACATCATCCTGCCCTGAAAACATGGAGAAGTCTGGAACCATGTATCGGCTTGGAAGTGGATCCCTATCAAACAACTTAGGATATAGCCGCCGATACGCGAAGTTTGATTTTTGTGTTAAATTCCAAACTTGCTCCTCCATTACTTTCGCAATTATATCGGACCAATCTTCTTGAGACTCGATACCTTTGAGTTTTCTCTAGCCGATAGTGTTGCTGTGGCCCTCCATGTTGATACCTATCAATTTGCCCCCTGAGCCAACATTGATGTTGCCGATAATGTTGAGATTGCTCATCAATTATCCTGGGAACCATCTCCTCGATCAAACCATGTAATGTACTTGTCAAAACTCGAGATTGATAGAACACAGCACAATGAATGATTTTATCAACCATCTCTTGAAGTGTCTTGTCGTCCATCGGCTCGGTAGATCGTTCCCTGTCTTCATCCATCGGCTTGAGAGATTGTTCTTCCTTGGCCTTGACTTCTTTATCAGACATCTTGTGGCAATTGTGGATTCTACAAGCAGTATAAAACAATCTGTTCTCCCATCGAGTGTGCCAAAAAATGTGTTGACGCCAAATCCGTACCGCTGTTATGGTGCCAAAAGATGTGTTGGTGTCAAATAAAACGCTGGCCTGGGAGATCTACTTAGCTCCAGTGCAGGTCATAAAATCATTGAAGCGCGGGCATGTCAGTTAGTTTGATCCTGCCACTGACAAGATATATAAAACAGCAAAGCATAAATCATATCAGTCGATAGGTTGATAATCGAAACAGCCGATTTGTTGACAGCCGATCGGCTGATAAATCGATAGATTCCAGCCGATGTCGATGTCAGCCAAAGCAGTTAGGGTTTTGAATAATCGGCTATGTGTCCGATGTAGATTCTGACAATCGGCTGAAGATCCGATGTCACCAAAACCAAATGATTAAGTAGTCAATGAAACCTTTGCTGCAATCGGCTAAATCCAACTTATATATGAACCTTGTACGCCGATGCAACGTCAAGATAACTCATCGGCTGAAACTCCGATGAAACGATGATTAATGCCTACTGATGAAACTCCGATACTCCAAATCTAATTTATAACCACAACCTCATAGGTCGGACCTAACCATTGCAGCATAAGGTTGATGACTGCCTGATAGATTTTGATCAGCCGATATGACACCGATCAAAGTGGTGATGTGTGAAATTTAGCCAAGACAACAAAACTATCAAGGAGAAATTTAACGCATCAGATAAGACCAACTAACCCTCCGATGAAACATTAGCGTGAACCTGTCGGCTTGACGAAACTTAGATTATCAACAACAATCTAGTAGGTCGAACCTAACCGATGCAATACGAAATTGTATATAATAATCTAATATTCAATGAGCCAATAGATCTGTCTAATGTTGTTAACGACCAAATTTGGTAACCAAATCCCTAAGTCCAAGCCGAGATTGAAGAGGAATCGGATCGGGTAAGTGGTCTGCGTGGAAGCTAAGGCCACGTCGGCTACAACTCAATAGGCTGGGAAGCCAGTCGGCTAAGGCCGAATCGGACATGAATAGCTCATAGCCCATTCCGATTTAGAGAAGATGGAACCGTTTCCGATAAAGTTGCTTGAAGATAAAAGGAAGATTTGGTTCCCAAATGTTCGTTAAGATATTGCCATCTTGGATAAAGTCCTGTAACGGCAATTGTATCTGTAAAATAGGGTTTTGTTTAGATATTTCCTTTTGTAATGCAACATGGGATTGTATCCCAAGATGTTGTCGTATTTTGAATAGTAGATTAGATAGAAACCGTGTTCTACATGGACTTTGTTGTACTTGGGTATAAATAGGACCCGAGACCCCCTGTAAAAAAAGAATCGATCACATCAATACAATTTCGATGCATCGCCTCCTATTTTCTTTTAGATGAGTTCTTGATCCGGCTTCGGGCTGCATCGATTCGAACCCCGAATAAGGTAAATTCTCATCATTAGTGGTTTATTCCATCGAATCTAGTGCTTACATCATCATGATACTCTAGGTTTGATGTTGTAGACCGCACAAGTTATCATATACGGCATATAATCTAGAACAATGTCTATATCTATCTCGTCGTCAGCTTGTTTTTCTCGGGAGACAGCAGCCGATAGAGCTAGATCTAGATGTTGGACTAGGTTATATGTTGTATCTGAAGGGTTACGCAGAGGGTACGCTAGCCGAAAAAAAAGCTTTTTACCGCGCAAACCAGGAACACTTGCAAGTAAGGGTCGATAGATCGTTACCGATTGGAGTACGCAGCGAAAATAGCCAATCAGGACTATCCGATCCGAAACAGTGTAGCCGATTCCCGCAAGCCGACAGCCGATTCCTGGAGACAGCCGATTCACCAATCAGCCTGTTCGCCGATGTAGCCGATTCGCCGAGTCGTCTGACCGCATTCTCGCGCCTCGCTCCGACGCGCTCGACCGCAGCCGATTCCACCATAGCCGATCCGTAGCCGATCAACAGGGCACAACGTAGCAGCGCCTCTATCGGTATCCACATGTCCGGGGACAACGCCGAACACCCGTGTGCTAGCACGCGATGCAAGGCTAGGCTTTGGCTCGAAAGTGGGGAGGGTTTCCGTGGAGATTGATCTCGGCGACTTCTGTTGCGGATTCGGTTCAATGCGATACAGCAACTCTCCACCCCTCGCCCCTTTATATAGAGTTGGCCGACTGGGACAAGTGGCCGATCAGGACTCTATTTCAAATCGGATCTTATCCGAATCTCATAGAGTCGGTCGCCCATACGTCGTAAGACCATAGGACTCTATCCGATCAGATCCCTATCCGATCGAGTTGTATCCGAGTCCAACTCGAATGCTGTTCTTATCCCCTTAAGCGTGCGACCACGTAGGTTCGGTATACTCGGTTTCGGCTATAGTCTAACTTAGCCGACCGTCGGCTCGAGTCCAACTCAGCCGACCTGTCAACAACGGCGCCTAGCAGCACATATTGACACCATAGCATACAAGAATATAATATCAGCTCTGAACCTGTAATGTGTACACAAATCCCTTTGCCTCATGATACCAGTTAAGCTATAGGCAAGATGTGTGCCATCCCTTCAATAGCTTAACCATTTACTCGAACCGTATTGGATTATCCGTCTGTTGATTGACTCCTCAATCAACTTAGCATGGCCATGCATTTCCATAATCCATTACCTCGAGGGGCCCAGAGATATCTCTCCAAAGGAGGGGAAAATTCCATCTTGATCACTCACATCCCACTCCATGTTTCATAGCAAACCCGAAAACTACCTTTATAACTACTCAGTTACGGAATAGCGTTTGGTAGTCCCAAAGTAGGCTACTACACATGTTGGAATCCATGGTGATCTCAGGTCTAAGGACTTTGTACCAACACTACCTGAGACCAACTAATGACACATTAATTCCTGTAGTGTCTCATGCTGGGTCTATCCAACAATGTGTTCTCTAACACATATGTCCACGTTTATTGATTTGGTATCTCCATACCCATGATCTATGAGACATGATCATCAATCAATAAACATGCCGATCTTAGAATCATATTAGTTCCAATAATATGACATATGATCAGAGATCATTTAGAAATAGATTCATACATATCGAGTCTCATAAATAAGTCACGTACTTATTGATCAATACAAGATGTGTATTTCATAGAATTGAATAACACTTTATTCATAAATACATAAACATTGACGTGATATCCAATATCTCCATGTTGCCTTTAGGGCATATCACTAAGTATCTACCGTCTTGAGGGGTTTACATCGGTCTATATAGATCTAATACTATCTTTTTGTACTTAATGCTGCATCATCTATGATCTGTTATGTCGCTTTTCAAAGTATTTAGAACTATTTGATTAGATGCCTACTTTTAGAGACAGTGTTGGGGTTTCAGCCAACCTTATCTGTTTTAATTATCTTTTAGCATTATTTACTATTAGATATATTAAAGCTGCCTCTTATATTAAGATCTCAATCTAGTTAAATTCCTTAATCTAGTATCAGTCTGTTGGCATCAGTCGATAGCCGATTGATCTAGGTTTAACGCATTTAGGTTAGATTGATATCTTTTCATAAGATACATCGGAGTAATAGCCGATACACATTAGATCTGCAGCATCGGCTAGGTTATAAATACATATATTTGTTGCCCTGATGTATATTTAGATTAAGTGATTTATACTATCTCGGCATAGCCGGTCTATCCCAGTCACTTAGTTTAAATATGCTTCGGGATAGCCAATATATGTAAATTTATTCCTTGAGCTGATTCGGTAGGATCTAACTTTAACCTTAACGCATGTATCTGTTTATTATTTCTTATTGGTTAGCAGATCAAACCAATTAGCACGCCTAGTTTATCACAGGTAGCCAAGGACGGACCTGCACTGGAGCTAAGCAGATCTCCCAGGCCAGCGCGTGAGAGAAATTTCTCATCAACACGCTTCTTGGCACGCTCGGTGGGACCATCGACTTGGTTAGTGTGCTTCGACAGAACCGACGTGATGGTTAACATCAAGAGCCCCAAAATCAGTGAGGAAAAAACGGTTCCTGTCAAGATGGAGCAGCTGTCGGCTGAACAATTGGCCGACTACAAGAAGATGGTGGAGGAATTGCAGGCCAACTATCTGCAATCTTTCGCCCAGACCAGGTCTGGGGTCGTCCACTAGAAGTACAAATTCAGCATAGACGACTTCAAGGCGTCGTCCTCAGACGACACAAAAGGAAAACGTAAGATGGAGGAGCTGAAGCAAGAACAAGACGATTCAGAACTGCATACTTTGCAAGATCGGATCGATTCGGCTGTGCATGATGCACTCGTCAATCAAAGTGGAATCTTGGTCAACACTCTGAATAACATGATTGCCACCATGGTCGATTCCATGATTGCCGATCGGCTGTAGCGGGGGCCAACCTACTTCACGGATGGCCGGTTCCCCAATTACGGGGTCTTGGCAACCCGAGCCGGGCGATCCCGCCTCCGATATAGCTAGGGCCACCAGGAGGAGTCCTCAATCAGCCGACTGCAGCCGCATCAGCTTCAAGACCACCGCCCATCGTTCTGAACTGGTAACAACCTCCTTTCCAGGAGCAGCTGTAACATCCTGAAAATCGAAGGAGTAGAATTCGGAACGTGAAAATCGGAACTCGCAAAAACTTTTTGGAATCATTGCTTCTTATCGTGTTTTTCAATGTTATTTGCCAATTCAGTTGCGTAAGAATTTTTTTTTTTTGGAATTGCTTTGAGGTGAAGTTGAATTAAATCCCTAAGCTTTGAGACCCCTGCTGGGGGAAATAATCCAAAATATAAATATATAAATTTGAAGAAGGGTAAACATATTAATTTTGGGAGATTTACAAAAGATTCTTGAAAAGAATATATTTTGGATTAAACCCTAACTAGTGGAAGAAAAATAATAAATATTTGGATTTGGATGATAAAAATATTTTTAAAAGGAAATATGAATTTGGAAATTAATTAAAGACCCCAACTTGTTGATTTTAAAAGGAGAAATAAAAATATGAAAAATATATTTTGAAAAAAATAAAAAGGGGGGAAAAGTTTGAAAATATAATTTCAAAATTTTTTTTGAAATATTGAAATTTATTTTGAATTTCGGAGTGAAAGGAAATGGAAATAGAAAATAGGATTTCAAAATTCGGGAAAAGGTGAAATTGCACCGTGCATTAGCCGCCGGTGTTCGACGCCGTCGCCGCGCGCGCACGCGCACGCGCCGCGCCGCCGCCCGCGCGCCCGCCGCCGCCGCGCGCGCGCACCCACGCCACGCGGCCCGCCGCCGCACCGGACCCCGCACCGCCGCGCCGCCGCGCGCCCGCCCGCCCGCGCGCCGCGCACCCACGCCACGCGCCCGCCGCCGTACCAGCCCCGCTCCCGCGCGCCGTGTGTCGCCCGCACGTACCAGCGTCACTCGGCCCCGCCGCGCGCGTACGACGTGCACCGCGTGTCGCCCGTGCGTGCCTACGCCGCCCCCGGCCCGCGCCGTCGCTGCGCCCGCCGCCCGCAGCCGCCGCGCGCGCGCGCGCTGCCGTCGCCCGCGCGACACGCCGACGCCGCAGCCGCCCTTCGCAGCCGCGCGTGCCGTGCCGCAAGCCGCCGTGTTCCCCATGCGCGCCGACCCCGCCGAGCCCACCGTCACGTGGCGCACGCAGCCGTCGCCCGCCGGACCCCGCGCTCCCTCGGTGACCTCTCTCCCGTGAGCGCCTATAAATAAGGGCAAAGCCCCATTCCCTCCCGAGCCATCTCCGTCGCCTCCTTCCCCTCTTTTCTCCCTCGCCGTCGCCGGGTTGCCGAACCCGCGCCGCCGCGCGTTCGCCGCCATCCCGCGCGCGCCGTTCGCCGTCGCCCGCCGCCGCTAGGTTTGCCCCGCGCCATTCCATTTTCCCACCCGGGCCGTGCCATCGCCGCGCCGCCGTCCTCTACCGCCGCGCCATCGCCGTCGGTCGAGCGGCACAGAGGGGGTTAGACGAGGGGGTAGACGCCGAGGGGTAGAGAGGAGAGAGAAGGCACAGTGCCGGCTGGGAAAAAGAAAAAAAAGAAAAAAAAAGAAAAGAAAAGAAAAGAAAAAGAGAAGGGAGAAAAATTAGAAAAAAATAGGGGAAAAATTTTGGAAAAATTGGGGAATATTTCTAGGGAATTTTGGGGAATATTTGTGCAAAAATATATAGTTTTCTCGGGTATTTTCTCGGAGTAAAATGATTTTCTATATGCGATTTTTGTTGGAAACTTCCGTTTGCGGAAACTTTCTTGAAAATTTAGATATTACTTTTCTTTTCTATACTTAACCATTGGACTCGGCAAAGATATATCAACGAACCTCTTGAACAACATTCGCAAGACTTCCGCTTCGTCGTTTTATCGATCCTTTTTACAAAAACCCTAAAACGCCGAAACTCGTCGATACGGCCGATTTTGCTATAAAAATCCTCCGTAACCCGAGTAGGGTCGTAGGGGAAAATATTTTGGAGAGTTCTTTATGATTTTTCATGCTTTTTCGTTCGTTCTTATCGGATGTTAACGGAATCCATTTTTTTCCTTCCGCTCGTATGATTAGCGACCGAGGAGGCAACCACCGCCCCGGGAGACCCCACTCAAGAAGCGTGCGAACAAGGCAAGTCTTCACACCCTTTGAACATATTGATCCCAATTGCGAAATGATGTTATTTTACACCCTAAACATGCATGCTTTACCATGTTACCTTACTTGTTGTGCCATTCCTTGCTTTTGAGTACCCTTAGAATTACTCCTTGTAACTCACGCCGTGATACAATTAACCGAAGCATAACTTAAACCGCTTAGCCATGCTATACTTAGATTTATGCATACTCATGACTTTATGAAAAAGCTTTGTGCTTGTGCAACTACCTTAGGGAGGTAGTTGAGATTCGGCATGTGGAGACATGAGCGCCACATGACCATGATGAATTACATTTGATGAAAATTTGAAGTACTAAACAAATGTTTTAGACTGGGCGGCCGGATGATTTGGGTGGATTCCGGAAAAGGCAAGTGCCGACCCGGTCAGTAAGGACCGAGCCATGAGATAGCCGGAAACGAGCCGTACAACCGTACTTCTCGAATGGGTATAGACCTAGCCGACTAGATAGCCGAGCGGAGGCGTATCCTTGCATAGATGGTTCTCTATGATGTGGTTATGGGATGAGGATGAGGCTGCGGCCTTGTTATGAATGGTGGGATTGAACTAATGTTAATTAAACTTCAAAAAAATTGGAAATGTCTTCCCTTACCCCGGTGCGCGAACTCCTCTCACCGCTAGAAAAGGACGGCTAGAGTGCATGAGGACAAAAGTTCATGGAGCGGGTGCTGCCGAAGTAAGGTTATCGAAATGCTTGCCGTGACCGTCTCATGTGTTGAGGCGTAGGCTCATTTGTTGGGCTGTCACGGAGTACGGGTAAAGTGTACATCCACCGCAGTGTGAATGAATCAATCTATTCGAATAGCCGTGCTCGCGGATATTGAGCATCGTGACAAGACTTTCGCTTGGCTAGACTTTGAACTTAAAAATGCTGGGATGGGTGCATGATGATTTTGTTTTTGGTGGATCAACTTCTCGAGAATGCGAGAAGGGGTGGACTCCCGGAAAATCATGACGAACCGGAGACGGAAGCCATCCTTGGAATCACGATGGATGGTAGAGAGAACCGTCGCCGGATTAATGAACTATGAAATTAAAACTTGGTTTTTGGCTAGTCAGTAGGCTTGTGAAAAGAATTGTGAAAACTGGCTTTACGCAAAAATAACTCTAGCCGTGTTCCTTGAATAACCCTACCATATGCATCAATTCGTGTTGACTTGCCGAGTACGGTTGGTACTCACCCTTGCTATACGCACAAACCTCCAGTGATGGAAATGAAGAGCCGAAGACCCCTACGCGTACTACCCGGAGGGCGAAGGAACCGACGGCGCATATTAGACCTTAGTCCCGGTCGTTGCTCGTGGCAATGGACAAGCCGCCGCCTCTTTCCGCGCCTTATCTAAACTCTGTTTTTATATTGTATTCGGACCATAAGGTCGTGGGATGAACAATGCCTTCGGGCCTATTTATGTAATAATGGTATTGTAAGACTATTCGTGCATGTGCACTTGATTATCCAATCTTGCATTCGTGGGTACCAACTACTTGATCCAGGAAATGGTACTATGAACACGAAAGGTTCCCGACTCAAAATCGGGGTCCACAGAGCTGGTATCGAGCCATGCGACCGTAGGCTAAGACCAAATGGCGCCCTACCCCTAACTAGATGGCTAAAGGGAAATATCCCTACGGTAGGATCAGTCTTAAACTATTATTTCCGAAAATGCAAATATATCCTTTCTACATCTGTATTTCTTACCAAATGATTATGATAGCTCCCTCTCGCTAACCCTAAGTTGCCCGTAAAAGCAGATGTCAAACCACGACGGAACTTGGGAAAGTCACTGTTCCGCGGGACGAGGGGTTCGTGGTACAACTCCAATCTCTACTATGGTGCTTGAGATACCCGGAACCGCCCACTTATCACACCAAAAGACATGGCTCCGAGATGTATCCAGCCTGGGAGGCAGCCGTATCCATAGAAGCCCGCATGGGGAGTGAGACATCCTACTGCTTCCACACTCGCTACCACGGGACCTAGCGAAGCGCTATTCGGATGCGGCTCGCGAGGCCTTCCTTCGCCTTAATGCGGAACACCGTGCCGAACTCACAATGACAGAGTTCGTGCATCATCCTTACCGCGAAGAGAGCAACCCGGTCTGCACCGTGGAGGCTACCCCCTGCTGCTACAACCCGATGGTCACGCGTTTATCGCGTTGGGCGGAGACAGCAGACGACTGTTACGAGGAGGCCCTGCTCGAGATCAACGATCAGCAGTCACGCCTCAATGATCTGGTCGACAGCCACCAAGGCTGTGGAGACCAGATAAGCATGCTGCAGACTCAGCTGCAGGCCAATGGTGCTCAGTATGAGCAACTCTCGGACCGCTACATGGCCCGAGGGGAGGCTCTGGTAGAGCTGGAAGAGCAGCTCAGAAGAGCAAACAGCGAGATCAACCGGCTAGAGGAACATTCGCGCACTCGTCCCGTCTACGCCGCAGTACTTCCACCGAGCCGTACCATCACCTCCCGCCCCGTGCCCGACCATTATTACCTTATGACTCCAAGCATGCTTGGATACTTTTCAAGCTATGATGGAGCAAGCTTTCATGTTGAGCACGAGCCGCACCGCACGGTAGACCCCACTGCGCCACCCCGAGCTCCGTACCGGTACCCTCGAGCCGGGATCGGGAGAGGGTAACCCCATCCGGATCTACACCGACACGAAGTCCGAGGCGGAGCCCATGGAAATCAAATGGGAGTCTAGCGACACCGACTCAATGGAGGAGGAAGTTCCCCCTCGTCGCTTGACTCACACGGGAGGCCCCCTCACCCGCCAGACTGCTCGCAAGAGTACGCGGCCACCGAGTCGGAAGATTCGGCGTGACTCCGAGGCCACCACCTCCGAGCCGTGGGGACTTCGGTTTGCTTCAGCAGCAGACCACCCACTTCCGGCGCCTGGCTCTTGCGGATGGATGGAGGACTAGGCGGGAGGACCTTCCCAGCTCGGCAGCACTTCCTATTTACCCTTAATTAGTTGATGTAGTTGAACGATATAGTTATTATTGCTATCCTGGCATGAAGGACTGTGTGTGTACAGTCCGTGTACCCCCCTTATGTAATATGATGAACCTGAGCATCGCCTTGCGACATCTTAATTCGTATGCTTATTATTATTTCACCTTGTCTGTGGATTGGAGATCATTCGATAGAGCTTGAAGAAAAATATCCGGTGAACTATAACTTAAACTAGTCCGCTCTCTTAATTTATCTCCCTTCTTCAGATGGCACATCGTCGCAGAGCCGCGGCAACCAACGAAAACCCGCCGGAACCCAACCCCTCCACCCTGGCGGAGGTCATGGCATTGCAGACCCAGCTACTCCAAGCGATTGCTAACAATCAAGGAGGTCGAGGAGGATCAAATCTGGGGGAATTCATGAGAGCTAAGCCGCCCACTTTTTCCACGGCCGAAGAACCTATGGACGCTGAAGATTGGTTAAGAGTGATAGAGAAGAAGTTAACCCTCGTCGAGTCCGAGAAGCCGATAGAGTTGTCTTCGCTACTAACCATGGAGGGACCCGCGAGTGATTGGTGGGACACCTACAAGGAGACACGAGCTGAAGACGCCGGCGAGCCAACATGGGAGGAATTCACGGCTGCATTCCGTGAGAATTTCGTGCCAGCTGCAGTAATGAGGATGAAGAAGAACGAGTTCCGGAGCTGCGTCAAGGGAACACCTCGGTACAAGAATATCGAACAAGTTCACCCGCTTGCCGTTACGCCACCGGTGACCGGCCGACGAGGAAGAAAAGATAGACAAATTCATTGAGGGACTAAATGACGAACGAGGGGACCAATGATCGGGCAGGATCACACCAGTTTCCAAAGCCTCATCAACAAGGTCGTCCGACTTGAGCATGACCAAAAGGTGGTGGACAATAACCGCAAGAGGAGGCTCGCTATGGCTCGCCCATTTCAAGGGACGCCACAACGCCCCAAGGGAGCCACTCCGTCTGGATGGAAGCCAAATGTTCCGGCAACCGGACGCCCTTCCACTTCCGACCATGTCAACGGTCGGCTACACCTCAATTCCGTACGCCCACACCAACCCTAGCTGCTCCGGGAAGAAGGAATGTGAGCTGTTTTAATTGCGGAGAATTCGGGCACTACTCCAATAGCTGTCCAAAACCACGCAACGCCCGATACGCACCGGCGCCAATGCAACACCCGTCCGAGGAACCCCCACCCCTGCGGCGGGACGAGGTCTTCGGGACCCCGCTACCCAACGAGGCGCCACCGGATTTCGACGTGGCCAAGTGAATCATGTACGGGCGGAAGAAGCACGGGAGGACCGGAGCGTATTGACGGGTATGTTCTCTATCAACTCTACACCGTTAAAGTTTTATTCGATTCGGAGCCTCGCATTCATTCATATCTTCCCAAGTAAGCAAACAACACCACCTACACCAAGTAGCACTTAAGAGGCCTATGTTGGTACACTCACCTGGGAGACATAACCGTACCCCATGCCTGCATTAATGTGCCCATACGGATTAGAGACGTGGTGTTTCTCTCAAACCTTATGGTGCTATCACCCCGACCATAGATGTCATACTCGGAATGGATTGGTTGACCAAAAATAATGGAATTATAGCTGCAGTCGAAGGGAAGTCACGGTATCCACCCCGTGGGGATCACCGATGAGCATAACTATGGATCAAAACCCGAAGCTATGTGATCAAGCTGCGGGAGTGTTCACCATGCTACCCCTAGGCGGAATGCCGTAGTACAAGAATACCGGATGTATTTCCCGAGGAATTACCCGGAATGCCCCCGGATCGCGACGTAGAGTTTATCATCGATCTAATGCCTGGTACTGCCCCCATATCCAAGAGACCTTATCGAATGCCAGCCAACGAGTTAGAGGAACTCAAGAAGCGAGATAAGGGAACTACAAGAGAAGGGATTTGTACGCCCCAGCTCTCTTCTCCCTGGGAGCCCCGTACTCTTTGTCAAAAGAAGGATGGGAGTATGAGAATGTGTGTGGACTACCGATCGCTGAATGAAGTAACCATCAAGAACAAGTACCCGCTACCCCGGATCGATGACCTATTCGATCAACTTAAGGGTGCACAGGTGTTCTCAAAGATTGATCTGCGGTCAGGATATCATCAGTTAAAGATTAGAGCCGGAGACATTCCTAAGACGGCGTTCTCTACACGATACGGCTTATACGAGTTCACAGTGATGTCCTTTGGATTAACCAATGCCCCTGCCTACTTTATGAACCTGATGAACAAGGTATTCATGGAATACCTGGACAAATTCGTGGTGGTGTTCATCGACGATATACTTATCTACTCCAAAAACGATGAGGAACACGCGGAGCATCTACGACTAGTACTGGAAAAGCTACGAGAGCACCAGCTGTATGCAAAGTTCAGCAAATGTGAGTTACGGCTCAAGGAAGTCGCTTTTCTTGGTCACGTGGTTTCAGCGGAGGAGTAGCGTGAGACCCCGCCAAGGTCGAAGGCGTCACGGGATGGAAGGCACCCAAGTCGGTGGAGTTCGGAGTTTCTTGGGCTTGGCCGGTTATTACCGACGGTTTATCGAAGGGTTTTCCACTGTAGCCCGACCTATGACTCAACTTCGAAGAAGGAAAAGAAGTTTGAATGGAATGAGAAGTGCCAAAAGCCTTCGACCAATTAAAAGAAAAGTTAACCACTTTGCTCCAATCTTGACCTTACCCGAAACCGAAAAGACTTCGTGATGTCTTGTGATGCATCCCGGCAAGGATTGGGAGGAGTATTGATGCGGGACGGAAAGGTCGTGGCGTATGCCTCGCGACGATTACGACCCCACGAAGAGAATTATCCCACACACGACTGGAATTACGCGCAGTTGTACACGCATTGAAGATTTGGAGGCACTATTTGATCGGGAACCACTGTGATGTGTATACCGATCACAAGAGCTTAAAATATTTCTTTACTCGGCTGATCTCAACCTACGACGAGGCGATGGTTGGAGTTGATCAAAGATTACAGTCTAGGAATCCATTATCATCCCGGCAAGGCAAATGTAGTGGCCGATGCGCCGAGCCGCAAAGCCCAATGCAATCTCATGGAATTAGGAGGTATGGCCGCGAACTTCAAGAAGAAATGGCCGGACTCAATCTGCACTGATTCCTCACGGAGAAGTGAACTCACTGGAAATCCAACCCCTACGAGAACCCAAATAGAGGAAGCCCAAAAGGGAATGAGGAAACCCGGAAATCAAGGAACGCATGGCTGGACGCGCCCGGGAGTTTTCGGTGGATGACAAGGGAATCTGTGGTACAAGAAAAGAATCGTGTGCCCGAACAAGGCGGTTTGAGGATTGATCTTAAAGGAAGCCCACGAATCGGCATATTCGTTACATCCGGAAGCACGAAAATGTACCAAGACTTGAAAGGAGAATATTGGTGGCCCAATATGAAGAGAGATGTAGCCGAATACGTAGCCGTGTGCGATGTGTGCCAAAGGGTGAAAGCCGAGCATCAACGGCCTGCTTGCTGCAGCCACTCAAGATTCCCGAATGGAAATGGGACGAGATAGGCATGGATTTC
The DNA here is from genome assembly GCA_019925245.2 of Oryza australiensis. Lineage (NCBI taxonomy): Eukaryota > Viridiplantae > Streptophyta > Magnoliopsida > Poales > Poaceae > Oryza > Oryza australiensis. The sequence continues at coordinate 2,456,735 of JAIFGZ020000010.1, forward strand.
ATAGTGGGACTACCCAAAACTACGCTCGGCTACGATTCCATTTGGGTAATAGTAGATCGGCTCACCAAGACTCGCGATTTATACCGGTGAAAACTAACTACAACGGTGCCAAGCTAGCGGAACTATATATGAGTAGGATCGTATGTCTTCACGGTGTACCAAAGAGGATCATATCGGATCGTGGTACCCAATTCACATCCCATTTTTGGAGCAAAGTCCACGAGGCCCTCGGAAGTCATCTCGCTTTCGCACCGCCTATCATCCACGACCGATGGGCGGGCGAAAGGACGAACCAATCTTGGAGGATATGCGAGAGCCGTGCATTGGATTTCACCACGGATTGGGAGAAATGCTTGCCGTACGCCGAGTTCTCTTACAACAATAGCTATCAAGCCGGTTTGAAGATGTCGCCAAACGAAGCTCTATTTGGTCGCCGATGTCGAACCCCATTAATGTGGTCGAAACCGGTGAACGAACCGTATCGGGCCCGACATAATCAAGGAGGTGAGGAAAAGGTTCGCGATTCGGGACCGACTACAAGCTGCTCGTCACGACAAAAGAGCTACGCGGACACTCGACGAAGAGAATTGGAATTCAAAGAGGGTGACTACGTGTATCTAAAGGTCTCACCACTACGGGGAACACAGAGGTTCAAAGTCAAAGGAAACTCGCACCACGATACGTGGGCCCATTCTTGATAAACGCTAGGAGAGGAGAAGTGGCTTACCAATTGGAACGCCCGAGAATCTCTCCGATGTCCACCCAGTGTTCCACGTGTCACAATTGAAGAAATGTTTGCGGGTACCGAAGAGCAAGCTCCTTTAGAAGCCATCCATGTCCACAGTGATCTTACCTATCCGAACATCCAACCAAGATACTAGACGAAGCGAAAAGAAGACACGAACCAAGTCGTGGCGCATGTACAAAGTACAATGGAGTAATCACACCGAAGAAGAAGCTACGGGAGAGCGAAGAATTCCCGAGGACAGAATATCCACACCTATTCAGCACGGTAAGAAAATCTCGGGGACGAGATTTATTGTTAGGGGGTAGGTTTGTAACATCCTGAAAATCGAAGGAGTAGAATTCGGAACGTGAAAATCGGAACTCGCAAAAACTTTTGGAATCATTGCTTCTTATCGTGTTTTTCAATGTTATTTGCCAATTCGGTTGCGTAAGAATTTTTTTTTTTGGAATTGCTTTGAGGTGAAGTTGAATTAAATCCCTAAGCTTTGAGACCCTGCGGGAAATAATCCAAAATATAAATATATAAATTTGAAGAAGGGTAAACATATTAATTTTGGGAGATTTACAAAAGATTCTTGAAAAGAATATATTTTGGATTAAACCCTAACTAGTGGAAGAAAAATAATAAATATTTGGATTTGGATGATAAAAATATTTTTAAAAGGAAATATGAATTTGGAAATTAATTAAAGACCCCAACTTGTTGATTTTAAAAGGAGAAATAAAAATATGAAAAATATATTTTGAAAAAAATAAAAAGGGAGGGGAAAAGTTTGAAAATATAATTTCAAAATTTTTTTTGAAATATTGAAATTTATTTTGAATTTTTGGAGTGAAAGGAAATGGAAATAGAAAATAGGATTTCAAAATTCGGGAAAAAGGTGAAATTGCTTGTGCATTAGCCGCCGGTGTTCGACGCCGTACCGTCCGCGCGCGTGCACGCCACGCGCGCGCCGCCCGCGCGCGCGCCGCCCGCCGCGCGCGCGCCGCCGCCGCCGCGCGCCGCGCACCCACGCCACGCGGCCCGCTGCCGCACCGGACCCCGCACGCCGCGCCGCGCCGCGCGCCGCGCCCGCCCCGCCGCGCGCCGCGCACCCACGCCACGCGGCCCGCCGCCGTACCAGCCCGCTCCCGCGCGCCGTGTGTCGCCCGCACGTACCAGCGTCGCTCTCGCCCCGCCCGCGCGCCAGCGTGCACCGCGTGTCGCCCGTGCGTGCCTACGCCGCCCGCCCGCCGCGCCGCGCGCGCGCTGCGCCCCGCCGCGCCGCGCCGCGCGCCGCGCCTGCTCGTCGCCCGCGCGACACGCCGACGCCGCAGCCGCCTTCGCAGCGCGCGCGTGCCGTGCCGCAAGCTGCCGTGTTCCCCATGCGCGCCGGACCCCGCCGAGACCACCGTCACGTGGCGCACGCAGCCGTCGCCCGCCGGACCCCGCGCTCCCTCGGTGACCTCTCTCCCGTGAGCGCCTATAAATAAGGGCAAAGCCCCATTCCCTCCCGAGCCATCTCCGTCGCCTCCTTCCCCTCTTTTCTCCTCGCCGTCGCCGGGTTGCCGAACCTGCGCCGCTGCCGTTCGCCGCCATCCACCGCGCGCCGCCGTTCGCCGTCGCCCGCCGCCGCTAGGTGAGCCCCGCGCCATTCCATTTTCCCACCACAGGCCGTGCCATCGCGCCGCCGCCGTCCTCTACCGCCGCGCCATCGCCGTCGGTCGCGCGCGGCAGAAGGGGTTAGACGAGGGGGTAGACGCCGAGGGTAGAGAGGAGAGAGAAGGCACGTGCGGCTGGGAAAAAGAAAAAAAAGAAAAAAAGAAAAGAAAAGAAAAGAAAAGAGAAGGGAGAAAAATTAGAAAAAATAGGGAAAAATTTTGGAAAAATTGGGGAATATTTCTAGGGAATTTTGGGGAATATTTGTGCAAAAATATATAGTTTTCTCGGGTATTTTCTCGGAGTAAAATGATTTTCTATATGCGATTTTTGTTGGAAACTTCCGTTTGCGAAACTTTCTTGAAAATTTAGATATTACTTTTCTTTTCTATACTTAACCATTGGACTCGGCAAAGATATATCAACGAACCTCTTGAACAACATTCGCAAGACTTCCGCTTCGTCGTTTTATCGATCCTTTTTACAAAAACCCTAAACGCCGAAACTCGTCGATACGGCCGATTTTGCTATAAAAATCCTCCGTAACCCGAGTAGGGTCGTAGGGGAAAATATTTTGGAGAGTTCTTTATGATTTTTCATGCTTTTCGTTCGTTCTTATCGGATGTTAACTGGAATCCATTTTTTTTCCTTCCGCTCGTATGATTAGCGGCCAGGAGGCAACCACCGACCCCAGGAGACCCCGCTCAAGAAGCGTGCGAACAAGGCAAGTCTTCACACCCTTTGAACATATTGATCCCAATTGCGAAATGATGTTATTTTACACCCTAAACATGCATGCTTTACCATGTTACCTTACTTGTTGTGCCATTCCTTGCTATTGAGTACCCTTAGAATTACTCCTTGTAACTCACGCTGTGATACAATTAACCGAAGCATAACTTGTGGCGCTTAGCCATGCTATACTTAGATTTATGCATACTCATGACTTTATGAAAAAGCTTTGTGCTTGTGCAACTACCTTAGGGGAGGTAGTTGAGATTCGGCATGTGGAGACATGAGCGCCACATGACCATGATGAATTACATTTGATGAAAATTTGAAGTACTAAACAAATGTTTTAGGCTGGGGCGGCCGGATGATTTGGGTGGATTCCGGAAAAGGCAAGTGCCGACCCTGGTCATTGGGACCGAGCCATGAGATAGCCGGAAACGAGCCAGTACAACCGTACTTCTCGAATGGGTATAGACCTAGCGACTAGATAGCCGAGCGGAGCGGTATCCTTGCATAGATGGTTCTCTATGATGTGGTTATGGGATGAGGATGAGGCTGCGGCCTTGTTATGAATGGTGGGATTGAACTAATGTTAATTAAACTTAAAAAAAATTGGAAATGTCTTCCCTTACCCCGGTGCGCGAACTCCTCTCACTGCTAGAAAAGGACGGCTAGAGTGCATGAGGACAAAAGTTCATGGAGCGGGTGCTGCCAAGTAAGGTTATCGAAATGCTTGCCGTGACCGTCTCATGTGTTGAGGCGTAGGCTCATTTGTTGGGCTTCACGGAGTACGGGTAAAGTGTACATCCACTGCGGTGTGAATGAATCAATCTATTCGAATAGCCGTGCTCGCGGATATTGAGCATCGTGACAAGACTTTCGCTTGGCTAGACTTTGAACTTAAAAATGCTTGGGATGGGTGCATGATGATTTTGTTTTGGTGGATCAACTTCTCGAGAATGCGAGAAGGGGTGGACTCCCAGAAAATCATGACGAACCGGAGACGGGAAGCCATCCTTGGAATCACGATGGATGGTAGACGAACCGTCGCCGGATTAATGAACTATGAAATTAAAACTTGGTTTTGGCTAGTCGTAGGCTTGTGAAAAGAATTGTGAAAGCGGCTTTACGCAAAAATAACTCTAGCCGTGTTCCTTGAATAACCCTACCATATGCATCAATTCGTGTTGACTTGCGAGTACGGTTGGTACTCACCCTTGCTATACGCACAAACCTCCGGTGATGGAAATGAAGAGCCGAGAAGACCCCTACGCGTACTACCGGAGGGCGAAGGAACCGACGGCGCATATTAGACCTTAGTCCGGTCGTTGCTCGTGGCAATGGACAAGCCGCTGCCTCTTTCCGCTGCCTTATCTAAACTCTGTTTTTATATTGTATTCGGACCATAAGGTCTGTGGGATGAACAATGCCTTCGGGCCTATTTATGTAATAATGGTATTGTAAGACTATTCGTGCATGTGCACTTGATTATCGATCTGCATTCGTGGGTACCAACTACTTGATCCAGGGAAATGGTACTATGAACACGAAAGGTTCCCGACTCAAAATCGGGGGTCCACAGCAGCTAACCGGTATGTTCAACTTCAATCGGCAGCAAGAGCCGGTTGTCAATCTCATTCAAGGGGCACAGTACAATGCTGGTGGCCAACAGCTTTTCCCATATCCGCCGACACCCCCGGCAAATCGGCCGCCTCCCTCTGGCAACCCACTTCAGTATCAGTACCAGGGAGGTCATCAAGACCAGCATTATCGGCCTCAGACGCCACCTCAGTATCGACAAGCACCCATGTAGTATGATCAGTACGAGCTGATACAGCAGGTTCAAGACAACAAGACTTGGGCCAATTTGATTGTCGACGTTATGCGTGATCAATTCGGCCTTAAGCCAAAAGATTCTGGGAACATGTATCGGTATCCATACCCAGAGCACTTTGAGAGGGTACCATTGCCCAACCAGTACAAGGTCCAAGACTTCTCCAAATTCTCGAGACAGGACAACACTTCAACATACGAGCACGTCAGCCAATTCCTGGTGCAATGCGGAGAGGCATCGGCTACGGACGCACTGAGGGTTCGCTTGTTCCCGCTCTCGCTATCGAGATCGGCCTTTGCATGGTTTTCTTCATTGCCCTTCAATTCCATCCAAAGCTGGGCCGATCTCGAGAAGCAATTTCATGGATATTTCTACACCGACAATCACGAGATGAAATTGTCAGACCTGACAAGCATTAGGCAGAAGCATGAAGAATCGGTTCAGGACTACATTCAGAGGTTTAGGGAGATGAGGAACCGATGCTACAGCCTGGTGCTGTCCGATTCCCAGTTAGCCGATTTGGCTTTCTATGGACTGATTTCGCTGATCCGTGAAAGGTTTTCGGCTCAAGACTTCGACAACCTAGCCCACCTGGCGCAGAAGGTGACGGCCCATGAGCAGTGATTTCAGGAATCAAGGAAGGCCGTCAAGAAGGTTGCCCACATCATCGTCGAGTCTGATTCAGAAACAAGTGACAATGACACAAAAGTTGCTGTAGCCGAATGGACCAAAAACAAAAAGGCCATCGTCTGCCAATGGCTGCTGAAAACGGCTAAGGAAGAGAAGTACGACTTCGACATCACCAAGGCCGATAGGATCTTTGATTTATTGCTGAAGGAGAAGCAGATTCAGCTTCCTCCCAACCACATGATCCCATCGGCTGAAGAACTCAAAAAGAAGAAGTACTGCAAGTGGCACAACTCCACCTCTCATAGCACTAACGATTGTAAAGTTTTCAGGCAGCAAATCCAATCGGCAATCGAGGCCGGGAAGCTCAAGTTTGTCGATTCACCTCGGCCGATGAAAGTGGATGGAAACCCCTTCCCGGTCAACGTGGTTCAAGCCGGCCCCAGGCGAGCTAATCGACAGAACAGAATGGCGTACAGCTTAGCCGAAACTCTCAAGGGGGTCAAGGCAGAAAAGAGCCCGACTAGAGACCAAGCCGCGCCAATCAAATGGTGCATCCCGCTGGCGGATCGGCTGATCGACGGCCGATCCGCATGGATAGCCGACGCTGCTTCCAGCAGCGGTTTTGGCAGGAGGAAGAAGCCCGGTGCGATAGGCCTTATGTGAGGGAGCCCGAGGTTACAGGCCTCCAATACATTAGGCATCACAGCGACTGCGATCCGCACTGGCAGTGCGAGTTTTTTTGATTATGTTGGGAATCGGGGATGAAGCTGCCGATGATAGACAACTGCCTAGCCTACAATGAATATCGTGACGACGAGTACAGGGACCCACCAATGTGCAGCCCTAGTCAATTCGTCCCCAGGGCCGTGCAGCTAAACCGACAGCGATAGTCAGTGCACGATCGGCTTGGGCCGATTCACCAGGGCTTTTTCGAAGATCACAAAGACAATAATTAAGAATATGACGAAGAAGCAGCCGATGACGAGCAATCGGCTAACCTCCAATGGTGCCCTTATGACCTGTTCACCAAGACACAAAAGAGGATAATTCAAAGGCTGAAAAGCGAAGGGCAGGAGGAAGAGGTCCGACAATTGATTCAGCATCAGCGCCGTCGGCAAGGCGGGAAACAATGGAGGCCCAAGAAGAAAAATGCCTCAGCCGACACAAACCTGGCTGACGAGAGCGTAGTTGACCAAGCTAGAAGGGCGGCTAAAGGAAAAGGAAAGGCTTCTGCATCGGTCAATATGGTTTTCATATTGCCAGCCGAATTCGGTGTTGCCGAGGCTGATGCAGATAATGTCGAAGATGCCTTTGTGAAACTAGCATTTTCCCCGGAGCGAGCCATTTTTGAAAAACCAGAGGGAAATGACAATCGGCAGCTCAAACCACTGTATGTGGAAGGATTTGTTAACGGGAAGCCAATGTCAAAGATGCTAGTCGATGAAGGGGCAACAGTCAATCTCATGCCCTATGCCACTTTTCGTAAGCTGGGCAATGGAGCTGAAGATCTAATCAAGATGAACATGGTGCTCAAAGACTTTGGCGGCAATCCATCAGAGGCTAAGGGTGTGCTTAACATCGAACTAACCGTCGGCAGTAAAACCGTGCCCACAACATTCTTTGTCATCGATGGAAAGGGATCTTACAGCCTGCTACTTGGGAGTGACTGGATTCATGCAAACTGCTGCGTCCCTTCCACAATGCATCAAAGTCTGATCCAATGGCAAGGCGACAAAATTGAAATCGTGCCAGCCGATAGGTCAGTGAGCGTTGCTAACGCCGATTTGCCACTTTGGGAAATCGATGGTATTGATTGTCTGTCCGGCAAAGTTTGGCAAGCCGATTTTCTAAAGGTGTCCGATTCTGCCATACAACCTATTGGAGATGAAGAGCCCCAATTATTACTTTGAGGGCATCATGGAGGGGCTCGAACGTCTATGGCAAGGACACCGCAGACGACGACGATGGCACGCTTGGGCAGGGTTTTATGTCGGCGATGAATTAGAAGAGATAGATATCAGCTCTGGAGATGGGCCGAGGCTGACATATATTAGTAAAAAATTGTCTTCTTGTTGTAGATCCCAGCTTATTAATTTGTTAAAGGAATATAAAGATTGTTTTGCTTGGGAGTATCTCGAGATGTCTGGTCTTAGCCCATCTATTGTTGTGCATCGACTGCCTATCAAGCCAGGCTATCAGCCATTCAAACAGTCTCCTAGGAGATTTAAGGCCGATATTTATGATGCAACCAAAGCCGAAATCACTCGGCTATATGACGTTCGATTCATTCGGCCTTGCCGATATGCCGAGTGGGTCTCGAATATTGTTCCAGTAATGAAAAAGAATAGTAAACTTAGGGTGTGTATCGATTTCAGGGACTTAAACAAGGCTAACCCTAAGGACGAGTACCCGATGCCCATAGCCAATTTGCTCATGGATGCTGCTTCTGGCCACAAGATCATAAGTTTTATGGATGGTAATGTGGGTTATAATCAGATTTTTTATGGCCGAAGAGGATATCCACAAGACTGCTTTCAGATGCCCAGGGGTAATCGGCTTGTATGAGTGGGTCGTCATGACATTTGGCTTGAAGAATGCTGGAGCAACTTATCAAAGGGCCATGAATTACATTTTCCATGACATGATTGGCTCTCTGGTTGAAATTTACATTGATGATGTTGTTATCAAATCTAGAGAAATAGAAAACCATATAGCCGACCTTAGACAGTTTTTGGAGGGGACAAAGAAATATGGCCTGAAGATGAATCCACTGAAGTGCGCGTTCGGCGTGTCGGCCGGGCAGTTTTTAGGGTTTCTTGTTCATGAGAGACAATACAACCTTCGAAGGACAAGAAGAAACTGCAATCTCTGATCTGCAAGATCAACTTCATCAGGCAATTCATAGCCTATCTTTCAGGAAAGATGGAGCCATTCACACCATTGCTCAGGCTGAAGGCGGATCAAGCATTCACTTGGGGGGCAGAGCAGCAGAAAGCATTGGACAATATCAAGAATTATTTAAGTTCACTACCAGTTCTGATTTCTCCAGAAAAAGGGATACAATTCAAGCTATATCTATAACCCCACGATAAGTCAATTGGCTCAGTCTTGATCCAAGAGGTCGAAGGGAAGATAAAGGCCATCTTTTATCTCAGCCGACGGCTATTGGATGCAGAAACAAGGTATTCACCAATGGAGAAGTTGTGCCTTTGCCTGTATTTTTTCGTGTACCATGTTAAGACATTATTTGTTGTCCAATGAGTGCACAATAATATGCAAAGCCGATGTAGTCAAGTATATGCTATCGGCTCCAGTGTTAAAAGGACGAGTTGGAAAATGGATTTTTGCCTTAACAGAGTTTGATTTAAGATACCAGGCACCCAGGGCAGTTAAAGGACAAGCTATAGCCGATTTTATAGTGGAACACAGAAATGATTCAATCGGCTCAGTGGAAATTATGCCTTGGACTTTGACATTTGATGGCTCGGTTTGCACAAGTGGATGCGGTATCGGCTTGGTAAATGTATCCCCAAGGGGGGCAAGTTTTGAATTCGCATTCTCAATCAACCCCAACGCCACGAACAACCAAGCCGAATACAAAGCATTGCTCAAAGGATTGCATCTTCTCAAGGAAGCCAAAGCCGACGCCGTCGAGATCATGGGGGATTCACTGTTAGTCATCAGCCAGCTATCGGGAGAATATGAGTGCAAAAATGATGCGCTGATGGTCTACTATCAATGATGCCGAGAATTGATGGACAACTTTTTAATAGTTACATTGAAGCATATCCCCAGGGAGCAGAATGCAGAAGCCAATGATTTAGCTCAAGGGGCATCGGGCTACAAGCCGATGACAAAATATATTGAGATAGAGATTGCCACCATAACAGCCGACGGCTAGAGGTTTGAAGTCTATAGTTATTTACAGAACCCTTCCCAGTCGGCTTCAAGGAAATTGCGCTAGAAGGCTTTAAGATATGTCTTGCTCGATGGAGATTTATACTATCGGACGATTGATGGTGTGATACTCAAGTGTCTTAGTGCCGATAAAGCCAAGGTGGCTATCGGAGAAGTGCATGAAGGGATCTGTGGCACACACCAATTGGCTCATAAGATGAAGTGGCTACTGCGGAGAGCAGGGTATTTTTGGCTGACGATGCTGGAGGATTGTTTCAAGTACTACAAGGGCTGCCAAGATTGTCAAAAATTTGGAGCTATACAAAGGGCACCAGCATCGGCTATGAACCCAATAATAAAGCCTTGGCCGTTCAGAGGTTGGGAATCGATATGATCGGTCAGATCAATCCACCCTCAAGTAAAGGACATAAATTCATATTGGTGGCGACTGATTATTTCACAAAATGGGTGGAAGCAATTCCTTTAAAGAAAGTTGATTCAAAGGACATAATCGAGTTTGTTAAAGAGCGTATCATCTACCGATTTGGTGTCCCGCAAACAATAACAACGGATCAGGGATCTATCTTTGTATCGGACGAATTTGTTTAGATTGCCGATGACATGAGAATTAAATTACTCAATTCTTCGCTGTATTATGCTCAGGCCAACGGACAGGCAGAAGCTTCAAACAAGAGTTTAATCAAGCTAATAAAGAGGAAGATCTCTTAATATCCCAAGCAGTGGCACAGCCGATTAACCGAGTCACTATGGGCCTATCGGATGGTTTGCCGTGGATCTATCCAAGTCCCTCCATATCAATTGGTCTGCGGGCATGAAGCAGTCCTGCCATGGGAAAACATCATCGGCTCCAGAAGGATTCATTTACAAGATCACCTTACAGCGGATGATTACTATAATCTGATGGTAGACGAGTCAGAAGACCTAGTTCTGTCACGGATGAGGGCCTTGGAAAAAGTAACTAAGGATAAGGAACGAGTAGCCCGTTATTATAACAAGAAAGTTGTGCCTAAATTGTTTGAAGAGGGAGAACTCGTTTGGAAGCTGATATTGCCGATTGGATCAAGGGACAATAAATTCGGCAAGTGGTCGCCAAATTTGGAAGGGCCTTTCAAGATCCACAAATGCGTCTCTAAAGGAGCCTACATGCTGGAAGGATTGGATGGAGAAGTGTTTGGAAGGGCTCTAAATGGCAAATATTTGAAAAAATACTACCCAAGTGTTTGGATCAATTCATGATTCGGCTGTGTTTCTGCCAATTCGTGCCAGCCGATGTTTGTGTCGTACAAGCATCGCCTTTAGGACATTTTTACGCTAAGTTTTTTCCCCTGATTTTCTACAATTGGCTACGTTTGGCCGGTAGCGACAGAGTTAGTGGATTGAATAATTTTGTTAATGATGAAGGAGATCATCAACAAAATTAGGGGGGCATATATATACACGAGCCAGGTATCAGACATCAAGAAGGCAGACGGCAAGAATTTTTCAAATTTTTGACTATGACAACGACAGGATTAATGAGATCGGCAATCATGCATCACATAATGAAAGTGTAAGCCGATTACAAAAGATTGACCATGTGGGCCTGTTACAAAAAATAGTTGGATTTATAGTTTGTGCCCTAGCAGACTATTACAATTGGCTCATTGATTAAGGAAATTCGCTATGGCCGACAACGCCTTGCGCCGGATTTCATCAACCTCCTCAATCGCCTTGGCGTCGGCTGCGTCGATCCCGACCACCGGCTTCATCGCCTTTGTCATGTCTCGTGAGATAAGACACATCCGCTTTGATGCTCGATCGCTTGTCTTCGATTTCCTTGGGCAGGCCGGCCACGTATTCCTCTTGTATGTGGATTTCAGTGGTGATTTGGATGAGGTCGGCTATCATTTCATCCCTGCGTGTGCGAAGCCGCTCAAGTTTGGCAGCCGGCTCCGTCTTCAAGGCATCAAATTCGGCCTTCTTCGCCTTGATCTCCTCCTGATTGGACTTGATGGCAGCCGTCAGCGATTGATTTGCTTGGCGATCGACAATGCACCGCTTGGCCCACTCATATTTCAGCAAGTGCGCCTCAAGGAAAGTTGCTGGCATGATTGCGTCGGCCAGGTCATCTAGGAGTCTAGTTTGAATTTCTTCAAACCGACCTTGGATGGGGCCACAATCGGCCACCAACGTATCCAGGGAAGCTTCCAGCCGATTGCCGATATCAACCAGTGTAGATCGCAGGTCCTCATCCAGCGGCACCAAAGCTTTGTCGGCTCCTTCGTCCGGCTCCACGAACTCCGACAAGTCGAAGCCTAGTAGAGGGTGGAGGGTTAGCAGGGGTCATCAAGCCGATAGTAAGGGGTAAACAAAACTTACTGGGATCGCTGGAACCGAAGTGACTTCATCATCGGCATGGTCGCCACCCGCGGCCGACGGAGTATGTTCACGACACACAGGGGGCGGGCGTCGGAGCGTGAGGAGGCTCAAAAAGGTAGTTTAGTTCAAGAATCGGCTAAATAAAGAAAAATATGTGGAGTCAAAAAAAACTTACCGAACGAAGGGGAGCTGTTTTCTTCTTTGTGGCTAGCTTCTTCCTCTGCCGATATAAAAAAAATACAGTGAGAAAATTTCAAATGAAGACATTAGAAGACCAAGTGTTGAAAGTTGCTTACCAGCGTCGGACGGACGGGACGTCTTGTAGGACTTGGAGTTTTTTGGACAGACGCCTCGTCGGCCGATGGGGTCCACGCGTATCTTTCAGAGGAGCTCGATTCGGCTGCAGCTTCGTCGACCGCATCTTCGACCTCCTTGTTCTCCACTTCTTCGTCGAGCACCGCGTTGATTGCTGGGTCGATTAGGGATAGGTCGTTGGCTGTGCTCAGCTTTTGCTTCTTAGCAGGCTTTTTCTTCGACGCAGCCAGTGTGGTGGTAGCCGATGGCTTGCTTCGCTTCGTCCGACAGAGCGGCTCGCGAGTTTGTCCATGGAGGAGCGTGCCCACTTTCGGCGCATTGAGGCCGATGATCGATGGTGTCAGCACACAGCCGTTCAGCAATATACCTAGGCCGTAGCTAATGGCTACCCCTTATCGGCCGACCCGGGGAGGAGAGGAGTCGTTTGTCTGCAAGGGTAAAAGCATGAGTAACAAGATGTGCATATAATAAGCCGATAAAGAAAAGAGGAGCTATGAAGGAAGAATCTTGCCGGTGGAATCATCTCAGGATCGATGGTCGTCAGGTACATGGAAGCCGATTGATGGAAGAGATGTGATTTCCATTCGGCCCACCATCGGCTAAAAGCACTTGTCCTGGTGATTGCCAGCTCAATGACTCCAATATTGCCGAGAGGAGGACCGGGAAGACTCATTAGCCGATGCATCATTATTCTGCCGTCAATAGTGCCTCTGGCTTGAATCTTGTCTGAAAAGAACAGCCCAATTGGTAGTTGGCCCAATCCAAGCTATCTTGCAGTGGCCGATGGATGGTAAAACTCGTAGGTCTTCTGGATGTTTCGGCCTTGGTGGATGCCAACCGGCAGGATGCATGGGGATATGGCAGTTATGAGGATTTCCCTCGGCTTCTCAAATTTTGGATTGTTGATCTCATCGAGCCAAAGGTCGTTTGGCCGCTCAAAATGGCTGAACTTGTCATAGGCAAACCAAATCGTGGAAGCGGCTGAGAATCCGTTGTAGAAGTTGCTAAACCAACCTTTGAAGTATTTAGCAGATAGCTTGGAGCCTGGGTAGGTGGAGGCAGCTTCCCCGTATGATGCGCATCACCGAGTTGTTATTTCTTCATCATCACGGTAAATCGGCTTGGCTCATGGGAAATCGGCGTCAAGCAAACTCGGCCGATTGGCGACCTTGTGAGTGTATAGATTGAGCCATATCTGCAGCAGCCACCAGGGGCCTCTAGTGCCGATGGATTGTTTCAAAGCTAGCTTGGCCGGTACATTGCTAAGCATCTGATACAAATAGCCGAGCAGGTATTTCCCTAAAGGGATTTCCTTTTTCTCCACTAACGCCTCAGCTATGTGTTGCCAGTTGGTGGTCGGCCCGTAGCTTGATCCACAAAATAGAAATTTCTCCAGCCACATCATCAGATAAGCTGCATGTTCCCTGTTGGAGACTGGGTTGTCCCTCATGTTCATCGAAATATAGCCGCTCCAGCCGCCTATGCTCTTAGTCTTGAAGATGTATTGGTATTTGATGTTCAGATCGGAAGGGTTGGCGTTCGATGTTATATCTAAACCTGTTAGCATCACTATATCCATCAGAGTTGGCATCATCGGCCCTTGCCTGAAGAGGAAAGCGTTCATTGTGTCCGACCAGAAAGAGCTGACAGCTGATAGAAGGGGTTCGTCCTTAGGCATATCGGCTAGGGTTAGCGCTATGCATTGGCCGATTCCTATCTCGTCCCAGAAGGTTTGCTTGATAGTAGCCATCCTAGCATACCAACACAGCCAGGATTTTATCCATGGATGGCCAGGATTTGAAGGCCCCCGTCCAATAAGCTAGATCTTGGAGTTGAAAACCTAAATGGGATCCGATCTGTTTCGGCATTAATGAACTCAATGGGGTCTATGTTGCCGATCGGCCCTAACAGCAGTTGGTCGGGGTGAAGGAGGCTGGGAATCGCGATTTGGTGGGAAGGTGCTACAGATTGTAGAGAAGAAATGCTAAAATCAGAAAAGGGGAAAAAAGAACTAGATTGCGATAAAAGAGCAGGTTTGAGCCGATGGGAACTTACCTCGGGGTACTTAGCGGGGATCGTGTCGGATGGAGCGCTTGAAGAGGCCATCGGTACCAGAAGGATGTTGCTATGGGGTGCGCGCTGGCGGGATTTGGAGCAGTTTCGATGAGGTTGCCGTGAAGTCGCCGAGGAGAGGGGAAGAAGAAGGGTTTGATGGCTAAGGTTTGAGTGCGGAGAAGTGACAGTGTGGCTTGTTTCGACGTCGGGCGGGCAGTATTTAAAGAGTTTTTGGCAGCCGAAACGGATTTGGGCGAAAAGTGTGCTGGAATTTGAAAATCGGCAAATCCGCTATATTATCTTATCACGGACTTGGGGGCATGTGTTAACGACCAAATTTGGTAACCAAATCCCTAAGTCCAAGCCGAGATTGAAGTGGAATCGGATCGAGAAAGTGGTCTGCGTGGAAGCTGAGGCCATGTCGGCTACAACTCCATCGGCTAGGAAGCTAGTCGGCTAAGGCCGAAGCGGACATGGACAGCCGATAGCCGATTCCGATTCAGAGAAGATGGAACCGTTTCTGATAAAGAAGCTTGAACATAAAAGGAAGATTCGGTTCCCAAATGTTCATTAAGATATTGCCAACAAAGTCCAGTAACGACAATTGTATCTGTAAAATAGGGTTTTGTAATGCGACATGTGATTGTATCCCGTGATGTTGCCGTATTTTGAATAGTAGATTAGATAGAAACCATGTTCTACACGGACTTTGTTGTACTTGGGTATAAATAGGACCCGAGACCCAGTGTAAAAAAAGAATCAATCACATCAATACAATTTCGGTGCATCGCCTCCAATTTTCTTTTAGACGAGTTCTTGATCCGGCTTTGGGCTGCATCGATGCGAACCCCGAATAAGGTAAATTATTGTCATTAGTGGTTTATTCCGTCGAATCTAGTGCTTACATCGTCATGATACTCTAGGTTTGATTTTGTAGACCGTGCAAGTTATCATATACGGCATATAATCTAGAACAATGTCTAGATCTATCTCGCCGTCGGCTCGTTTTTCTCGGGAGACAGCAGCCGATAGAGCTAGATCTAGATGTTGGACTAGGTTATATGCTGTATCTACCGTCTTGAGGGGTTTACATCGGTCTATATAGATCTAGTACTATCTTTTTTGTACTTAATGTTGCATCATCTATGATCTATTAAGTCACTTTTAGAAGTATTTAGAACTATTTGATTAGATGCCTACTTTTAGAGACAGTTTTGGGGTTTCAGCGAGCCTTATCTGTTTTAATTATCTTTTAGCACTATTTACTATTAGATATATTAAAGTTGCCTCTTATATTAAGATCTCAATCTGGTTAAATGCCTTAAGCCAGTATCAGTCTGTTGGCATCAGCCGATAGCCGATTGATCTAGGTTTAACGCATTTAGGTTAGATTGATCATCTTTTCCTAAGATACATTGGAGTAATAGCCGATACACATTAGATCTGCAACATCGGCAAGGTTATAAATACATATATTTGTTGCCCTGATGTATTTTTAGATTAAGTGATTTATACTGTGTCAGCATAGCCGATCTATCCCAGTCACTTAGTTTACATATGCTTCGGGATAGCCAATATATGTAAATTGATTCCCTGATCTGATTCGGTAGGATCTAACTTTAACCTTAACGCATGTATCTCTTTATTATTTCTTATTGGTTAGCAGATTAAACCAATTGGCACGCCTAGTTCATCACAGGTAGCCAAGGACGGACCTGCACTGGAGCTAAGCAAATCTCCCAGGCCAGTGCGTGAGAGAAATTTCTCATCAACAAATGTGATGGATATAACAAATTTATCTAAAGTGACATTATGTTTAAAGAAACATCAACTTGGTCAGAATATCGAACCTAACCGAGAAAGTCCTAATTAAGCCGATGTATCTATAAACAGTAATGGAACTAAAGATAGAGATGATGTATCAGGGCCGGTGGGACCTTGGACTTACCCCTCCACGGAGATCGAAGCTGATGCAGCCCCGCGTCGGGTGCCAAGTTCCGCCGGATGATAAATAAAGTCAAAAAGACAAAAGGTGGCGATGCGCCGAAGTATATTGATCAAGAGATTGATCCTTTTACATGAAGCTCGAGCTTACATATTTATACCTGTAGGCTAACAAAGATCCTAACAGATTACAAATCCAAACTTTCCTAAAAATAAAAGGAAACAAACCGAGTCCTTATTGGACACTAACAAACTTTCCTAAAGATAAAATAGAAAACTTAACAAACTCTTCTAATTAATAGATACAAGCCGCATCCTTCCTGGACTTGGCTTCTTCTGGATAAGACTTTCTCAAACTGAATCTAACAAGAATCCAACTGCTAGAAACATTGATAACAGAAAACCTCCATCGACTGATGTAGAGCTCTAAACCAATTCTAGCTTTGAGTCGATATGAACACTTAGCCAATAGAGACACCTGGGCTTACCAAATTCTGGCGTTAACAGCCTGAGATAGTTTGCGATCTTTCGGTAGCCAGATCCTATACGGTGGAAATTTGCCTTCAGGAAGGAATATTGGGCCCTTGGCCTGATGTTCAGCAATCTTAGCATCAACCACCAAACCGATCATGTTATTCAAGGTGTTAACAAGAATTTCCGATTGGTTGATCAGAGCGTGGTGTACAACATAGTCAATGCGGTCTTGGAGATTGTTGAGTTTAGGGCCATCTTCCTGTTTGGTATCCTGAAGCTTCTTGCCATTGCCAGAACTTGTCTCAGGCTCGTCATCATTTGGCAATTTCACCTTGTACCTTTGGATGACTGTCCCTGACCGAGTTTGAACAAAGGAGTGTAAGAAATGCTTTTGTAGTTTATTCATCATCTCCTCATATTCGACCTTCTCCTCTGGCGTTAGCTTATCCATAGTCTTAACACTAAAATTTGGTAGTTGAGTCCCTAAGTCTGCAAAGGCGAAGCAGAATTGGATCGGCTGGTTTGGTGGAGAAACAAAGGCCGCATCGGCTGAGGAGTGATCAGCTGCGAGGCAAATCGCCTAAGGGTGGATCGGACAACGGCAGCCGATAGCCGATTCCAGGTCCGGAAGAGATAAAAATTATTTCTGGTGCAACAGTTTGAGGATAAATAGAAGATTCGATTATTAGTTGCGCGTTAAACGATATTGTCACTTATGGATAGGGTCCTGTAACGGCAATTGTATCTGTAATTTAGGAGTTTTGTTTAAACTGTTAATTGTAACACGGCGTGGGTCCTTCTCGGGATAATGTCGTGTTTTAAATAGTAGTTTAGATAGAGTCCAGGGTTTGTAGAGATAATTGTATCTTGGGTATAAATAGGACCCGAGACCCCCTGTAATCAAGGACAATCACAATCAATCAAACCTTCGACGCATCGCCAACCTTTTTCTTCAGACGAGCAATTTGTTTTCCTACGGGCTGCATCGTTTGGATCCCCAGATCCAGGTAAATGCTTGTCATTAGTGGTATGATCTGTTGTTTCTAGTGCTTCCATCGTAATGACATATTAGATTCAAGAGTTTCTACTGCGCTACTTATCATATAGCGTATATAAATTAGACTAATGTTTAGATCTATCCTGCCATTGGCTAGTTCTATCAAGAACTTGCAGCCGATAGGGCTAGATCTAAAGGTTGGCTAGTTTATATGCGGTATCCACCGTCTTGAGGGATATAAATCGGCTGCAATAGATCAGGTTTTTCTTTTTATACTTAATGTTGCATCGGGTTCGAACTATTAAGTCGTTTTTAGAACTATCAATGATCTGTTCGGCTAAGATTTATATTGTTTAGAGACAGTGCCGGGGTTTCAGCTGGCCTTATCTGCCCTGATATGTTTCTTTTAATATATTTATTATTAGATTTATATTAGGACTACCTCTTATATTAAGATCGCATTTTTGTCGGACGTCACTAGCCAAAATCGGCCCGCCATCAGCGGCCGATAGCCGATTTTTGGGCCATGCACATCTGGTTCAAGAGTTGTATCTTTTCATAAGATTCATCGGAGTACTAGCCGATTCATCGTTAGCTTTCCAGCATTGGCTAGGTTATCGATTCATGTATTTGTTATCCTTTACTGTATTTAGGTTACACGACTGATGCTGTCTTGGTATAGCCGATCCATCCCAGTCGTTTGGCTTAAATATATTTTAGGATAGCATATATATGCTCGTGGATTCCCTCAGCCGATCCAGTGGAGATCAAACCTAACACTTAACGCATATTCTCTTATTTCTCTTGTTGGTGAACAGATCAAATCAACTGGCACACCCTACACAGCACCGGTAGCCGAGAAGGACTTGCACTGGAGTTAAGCAGATCTCTCAGGCCGGCGCGTGAGAGAAATTTCTCATCAACACGCTTCTTGGCACGCCCGGTGGGACTTTCTCTGTCGGCACAACTCGGACACATAGTTTCAGCCGACAAGATGGTCGACTCTAAGAGCCCCAGCATTTCCCCGGACAACATCGTGCCAGTGAAGATGGAGCAGTTATCGGCTAAACAGCAAGCTGATTATAAGAAGATGGTGGAAGAGCTCCAGGCTAACTACTTGCAATCTTTCACCCAAACAAGATCTGGGGCCGTGCATAAAAAATATAAGTTCAGCATGAACGACCTTAAGGCATCCTCCTGCGGTGAGACAAAGGCAAACGGAAGACGGAGGAGCCGACCCAGAAGGGACGATTTGGCTGTATGTTCTCTAGAAGACCGGATCGACTCAGCCGTCCATCACGCGTTAGTCAATCAAAGTAGCATTCTGGTCAACACTCTCAATAACATGATCGCTACTGTGGTCGACACCAAGATAGCCGACCAGCAGAAACGAGGGCCGACGTACTTCACAGATGGCCAATTTCCTGGTTATAGGACGCTGGTCACACAGAATCGGCCGATCCCACCACTAGCACAACAAGGGCCACCGGGAGGAGTCCTCGGTCAGCCGAATCCAGGTGAATCGGCTATAAGCCCAGCAATTACTATGTTGAACCGACAGCAGCCGCTGCCCCAAGATCAGATTGCTAATATGTTCAACGACAATCGGCAGTCAGAGTTGATTGATCCAAACAGACGGTACAACGCCGGTGGCCGACAGCTGTTTCCAGGACCACCAACGCCACCACCGGCGCATCGGCCGCCTCCCGCTGATCATCACTACCAGTACCAAGGAGGCCGTCAAGATCATCATTACAGGCCTCAGACACCACCACTGTATCGGCAAGCACCCGCACCGTGTGACCCATACGAGCCGATACATCAAGACAACCGAACCTGGGCCGATCTGATTGCAGATGTCATGCGCGATCAATTCGGCCTCAAGCCGAAAGACTCAGGGAACATGTATCGGTATCCCTATCCAGAGCACTTCGAGCGGATCCCGTTGCCCAACCGATACAAGATCCCAGATTTTTCGAAGTTCTCAGGGCAGGACAACGTTTCAACTTACGAGCATGTTAGCCGATTCTTGGCACAGTGCGGCGAAGCATCGGCTACGGACGCCTTGAGAGTCCGATTGTTCCCTCTTTCTCTTTCAGGATCGGCTTTTACTTGGTTCTCCTCATTGCCCTACAACTCAATTCAGAGCTGGGCCGATCTTGAAAAACAATTCCACAGCTACTTCTACTCCGGCAACCACGAGATGAAGTTGTCGGACCTCACCAGCATCAGGCAAAAACACAATGAATCGGTCCAAGAATACATCCAACGCTTTAGAGAGATGAGGAACCGATGCTACAGCCTGGTGCTATCGGATGCCCAGCTGGCCGATTTGGCCTTTCATGGTTTGATCGCTCCGATCCGAGAGCGATTCTCTGCGTAGGACTTTGACAGCTTAGCCCACTTGGCGCAGAAGGTGACGACCCACGAGCAGTGATTCCAAGACACCAGGAAGGCCGTCAAAAATATAACTTAGGTCGTCGTCGAATCAGACTACGAGTCTGACGACGATGACGCAGAAGTGGCGGCAGCCGAATGGGCGAAGAACAAAAAGGCCATCGTCTGCCAATGGCTGCTAAAAACGGCCAAGGAAGAACGATACGATTTCGACATCACCAAGGCCGACAGGATCTTCGACTTGCTGCTCAAGGAGAAGCAGATTTAGTTGCCTGAAAATCACGTGATCCCGTCGGCCGAAGAATTGAAGAAAAAGAAATATTGCAAGTGGCACAATTCCACATCCCACGCCACCAACGACTGCAAAGTCTTCAGGCAGCAAATCCAATCGGTGATTGAGGCCGGGAAGCTGAAGTTCGCCGATTCAAATCGGCCGATGAAAGTAGACGGCAATCCTTTCCCGGTCAACGCGGTCCAAGCCGGTCCCAGGCAAGCTGATCGACATAACAGAATGGCACACAACATAGTCAATACATCGATCGGGGCCAAGGCAGAAGACGAGCAGATTGGATGTCACGCCGCGCCGATTAATATGGTGCGCCCAGTCATCAGATCGGCTGATCGACAGCCGATCGACGAACGCAACCGACACCGTCATCAGCACCGGTCCCGGCAGGAATAAGCTTACAATGAAGCATCTCGTCAGCGCGAGCCGAATACCCAAAGCCGCCGATACGAGGCAAATCACAACAATGTCGATCCACATTGGCATTGTGATTTTTTCAGTTACTGCTGGGAATCCGGTATGAGACTACCAACACTGGACGATTGCCCAACATGCAACGATCGCCGCGACGGCAGGCACAGGAACTCATCGGCTGCAAGCCCAACCCGGTTCGTCCCCAGAGCCATTTAGCTAAACCAAAGACGGCGGTCTGTCCATTATCGGCTCGGCCCGATCCACCAAGACTTCTTCATCGACGAAAATCGCAATGGCAACAACCATGATGATGAAGAGGCCAACGATGGGGAATCGGCCAACCTCCAATGGTGCCCATCCGATCTCTTCACAAAGACGTAGAAAAGAAGGGTTCAACGGCATAAGTGTGAAGGGAGAGAAGACGAAGTTTAGCAAATGATCCACGAACAGCGCCGTCGGCTGGGCAAAATCAAAAGGCGATGGGTACCCAAAGAGAAAGCTGCCATAGCCGATGAAGAGCAAGCCGAGGAAAGCCCAGCCGATCAAGCCAGGAGGGCAGCCAAAGGGAAAGGCAAAATTTATGCATCGGTTAATATGGTGTTCGTGCTACCAGCCGAGTTCGGTGCTCCTGAAGCCAATGCAGACACCATTGAGGACGACCTGACGAAACTGGCAATCTCACCAGACCAGGCTGTCTTCGACAAACCCGAGGGAACCAAAAATTGGCACTTAAAGCCGTTGTACGTTAAGGGATTCGTCAACGGCAAGCCGATTTGAACAATGCTAGTTGATGGGGGAGCTGCAGTCAACCTCATGCCTTACGTACGCAACATTCAGCAAGCTAGGCAAGGGAGCTGAAGACCTGATAAAAACCAACGTGGTGCTCAAAGACTTCGGCGGTAACCCATCGGAAACCAAGGGCGTCCTCAACATTGAACTGACCATCGGCAATAAGACCGTGCCCACAATGTTCTTTGTCATCGACGGGAAGGGGTCTTACTGCCTGCTGCTCGGAAGGGACTAGATACACGCTAACTGCTGCATCCTTTCTACAATGCATCAGAGCCTGATCCAATGGGACGACGACAAGATCAAGATCGTGCCAGCTGACAGGTCAGTTAGTGTCGTCAGTGTCGATTTGCCGCTTTGGGAAATTGAAGGCATCGATTGTTTATCCGGGAAAATCTGGCAAGCCGATTTTCTAAATGTGTCCAATTCCACAATACAACCGATTAGAAATGATGAGCCGCAGCTGCTGTTTTGAACAAGACATGGTGGAGGGCTCAAGCGTTTTCGACATGGACACCGCGGACGAAGACGATGACAAGCTAGGGCAAGGTTTCACGTCGGCCGATGAATTATAGGAAATTGACATCGGCTCTGGTGATAAGCCGAGGCCGACGTACATTAGCAAAAATTTGTCTCCTCATTGTAGATCCCAGCTTATTGAGTTGTTAAAAGAATATAAAGATTGTTTCACTTGGGAATACTTCGAGATGCCCGGCCTTAGCCGATCAATAGTGGTCCATCAGCTGCCGATTAAGGCAGGCTATCGGCCGTTCAAACAGCCTCCCAGGAGGTTTAAGGCCGATATGTACAATGCAATTAAAGCCAAAATCACTCGGCTATACGACGCGGGATTCATTCGGCCTTGCCGATACGCCGAGTGGGTCTCAAACATCGTCCCAGTGTTGAAGAAAAATGGTAAACTTAGGGTGTGCATCGATTTCAAAGATCTAAACAAGGCAACCCCTAAAGACGAATACCCAATGTCGATAGCCAATCTGCTTGTCGATGCTGCTTCAGGCCACAAAATTATCAGTTTCATGGATGGCAATGCAGGGTATAATCAAATATTCATGGCCGATGAGGACATCCACAAGACCGCTTTTCGGTGTCCCAGCGCAATCGGCTTGTACGAATGGGTAGTAATGACGTTCGGCTTGAAGAATGCTGGGGCAACATATCAACGGGCCATGAATTACATCTTTCACGATATGATCGGCTCGCTAGTAGAGATATACATTGACGACGTGGTTGTCAAGTCAACGGAGATAGAAGGCCACATAGCCGATCTGAGACAAGTGTTAGAACGGACGAGGAAGTACGGTCTGAAGATGAATCCGCTTAAGTGCGTGTTCGGCGTATCGGCCGGGCAATTCTTAGGATTTCTTGTCCATGAAAGAGAAATTGAAGTTACACCAAGAAGCATAAATGCTATCAAGACAATTCAACCTTCTAAGGACAAAAAACAACTCCAATCATTGATCGACAAGATAAACTTCATTAGACGGTTCATAGCCAATTTCTCAGAAAAGATGGAGTCGTTCACACCCTTGCTTGGTGAAAGCCGATCAAACATTCACATGGGGGCGAACGCAAAGGGCGTTAGACAACATAAAAGATTATCCGAGTTCCCCCGTTTTAATGCCTCCACAAAAGGGAATACCATTCAAACTGTACCTATCAGCCGATGATAAATCAATCGGCTTCGTCCTAATCCAAGAGGTGAACGACAAAGAAAAGGTCATCTTCTATCTCAGCCGACGGTTGCTAGACGCGGAGACGAGGTATTCACCTATGGAGAAGCTATGCCTATGCCTCTATTTTTCATGCACAAAGTTAAGGCACTATCTGCTATCCAACGAGTGCACAGTAATCTGCAAAGCCGATGTAGTTAAGTATATGCTATCGGCTCCAGTGCTCAAAGGAAGAATTGGGAAGTGGATTTTCGCGCTAACAGAATTCGATCTGAGGTATCAGGCACCAAGGGCAGTCAAGGGGCAAGCCATAGCCGATTTCATTGTGGAGCACAGAAACGACTCAATCAGCTCAGTGAAAATTATGCCTTGGACTTTGACGTTCGACGGCTCGGTTTGCACCAATGGCTGTGGCATCGGTTTGGTCATTATTTCGCCCAGGGGGCAAGCTTCGAGTTTGCTTTTGCCATCAACCCCCACGCTACAAACAACCAAGCCGAATACGAAGCCATCCTTAAAGGATTACATCTACTCAAGGAAATTGAAGCCGACGCCATCGAAATAATGAGAGATTCATTGTTGGTCATCAGCCAATTATCAGGAGAATATGAATGCAAAAATGATGCGCTGATGGTCTATTATCGGCAATGCCAGGAACTAATGGACGATTTTTGGCTGGTTACTTTAAAACATATCCCCAGAGAGCAGAACTAAGAGGCCAATGGCTTGGCTCAGGGGGCATCGGGCTACCGGCCGATGCCGAAAGAAATCGACATAGACGTTGCCGCCATCCCAGCCGATGATTGGAGGTTTGAAGTTTACAACTATCTCAAAAACCCCTCTCAATCGGCTACAAGGAAGCTAGGATACAAGGCATTGCGATACGTGTTGCTTGATGAAGATCTGTACTATCGGACGATTGACGGCGTGCTGCTCAAGTGCTTGGGAGCCAATCAGGCTACAGTGGCCATCGGAGAAGTACATGAAGGAATCTGTGGCACACATCAATTGGCCCACAAAATGAAGTGGCTGCTTCGCCGAGCAGGGTATTTTGTGCCGACGATGCTGGAGGATTGTTTCAAGTATTATAAGGGTTGCCAGGATTGTCAGAAGTTTGGCGCCATACAACGAGCACCAGCATCGGCTATGAACCAAATTATTAAGCCGTGGCCATTCAAAGGATGGGGCATTGATATGATCGGCCAGATCAATCCACCCTCAAGCAAAGGACATAAATTTATCCTCGTGGCGACAGATTACTTCACAAAGTGGGTGGAGGCGATTCCCCTCAGAAAAGTGGATTCTAAGGACGCTATCGAGTTTGTCAAAGAACATATCATCTACCGATTTGGCGTTCCACAAACAATAACAACAGACCAGGGATCTATCTTTGTATCGGACGAATTTGTTCAGTTTGCCGACGGCATGGGGATCAAGCTGCTTAATTCTTCGCCGTACTATGCACAAGCCAACGGACAAGCCGAGGCCTCAAACAAAAGTTTGATCAAATTGATTAAAAGAAAGATCTCTGAGTACCTTAAACAGTGGCACAACCGATTAGCCGAATCACTGTGGGCGTATCGGATGGCATGCCACGGGTCAATTCAAGTCCCTCCGTACAAGCTGGTCTACGGACATGAGGCAGTGCTGCCATGGGAAAGTGTCGTCGGCTCAAGGCGCATTCAGCTATAGGATCAACTCACAGCAGACGATTCTTATCACCTGATGATGGACGAATCGGACAATTTAGTTTTATCCAGGATGAGGGCCTTGGAAAAGTCACAAGGGATAAAGAACGAGTAGCCAGACATTATAATAAAAAGGTGGTGCCTAAATCTTTTGAGGAAGGCGAACTCGTTTGGAAATTGATATTGCCGATTGGATCTAGAGACAACAAATTCGGCAAGTGGTCACCAAATTGGGAAGGGCCTTTCAAGATCTACAAATGCATCTCTAAAGGAGCTTACATGCTAAAAGGGCTGGATGGAGAAGTATTTGGAAAGGCTCTTAATGGAAAATACCTGAAGAAATATTACCCAAGCGTATGGATCAACTCGTGATTCGGCTCTGGTTGCTTAAGCCGATTTACGACAGTCGATGTCTTGCTTTAACAAGGCATCGCCTTTAGGCATTTTTATGCAACGTTTTTTTGCTAAGTTTTCTACGATCGGCTAATGATTGGCCGATAGGGACGGCAATGATGCGCGAACGACTCGAACTCACAATTTTGTCGACACCAAAGCTATCAACAAAACTTGGGGGGCATATATGTACACGAGCCGATTGCAAAATTGGGCGTCAGGATTTTTGAAAGATTTTTGCAACTTTTAATCCTCGTAATCGGCAGTCCAAATAAAAGCATTGGAAGTGATTTGGATCGACGGCTATAATTCAAGCGCTGACACCAACGGTTGTGGTGTGGTCTCGAAATCGGCAACATGAAGCGATACGGGCGGCTGGGGCCGATTTCAGCATGAGCAATTCAAGACACTACACGCGGCCGAAAGCCGATCTTATCTACAAGCACAGCAGCAAAAAATTGATAAACTATATTACACATAAGTCAAAGCCGATTACAAGTACGAGTGAAGTGATTAAGGTCCAATCCCAGCACAAAAGTATGACAAGTATAATACAACAGGCAGTAACCGACTTCAGAATGTTAGAATATTACAAGCTCATTGTTTTAAGAAATCGGCTATGGCCGACAACGCCGTCCGCCTGATCTGGTCTATCTCTTCAATGGCCCTGACGTCGTCGGCCTCAGACCCTGCCACCGGCCGGATGCCTCTCACCAGGTCTCGCAAGTGTGCCACAGCCGCCTTGATGCCTTGGCGTTGAGCTTCGATCTCGGCCGGCAAACCAGCCATGTACTCCTTATGGACATCGATCTCGTTCGTGACTTGAACGAGATCGGCCATCAGCTGATCTTGGCGTGCAAGGAGTTGCTCGAGCTTGGCCGCCGGCTCAGTCTTCAGGTGGTTGAAGGCAGCTTTCCAGCTCTCAATTTCGTCTTTGGTCGACTGGAGGGTGGCCGACCGTTCCTGGTTCTCGTGACGATCGGCTATCCGCTGCCGTGCCCGTTGGTACTTGAGCTGGTGGGCTTCCATGAAGGTTGTCGGCACAATGGCGTCGGCTAGAGCTTTCGGCAGCTGGCCTTGAATTTCTTTGAAACGCGCATGTATCAAACTGCTGTTGACCACCAGCGCATCTAGCGAGGCCTCCAGCCGGTTGCCGATGTCGGCTAGGGTGGCCCTCAGGTCCTCAGCCGGCATCACCAACGCCTCTTCGCCGATTTCGCCGGACTCCTCAAACTCCGGCAGGTCAAAATTGAGAAGGTCGGCTATGTTCTGCAGAAAAGAGAGATGGTCAGAAGACATTAAGTTGACAGAAGCCGATCGTCAGTTTCAGTCAGCTTACCGTTGGCACTGGGGTCGGAGCGGTCAGCTCGGCTGGATCGCCGCCTGCAGTCGTCGGGGCCTCTTCGTCGACATCGTTGTCGCTGCCCGCGGCAGGCGCAGCATGCTCGCCGGACGCCTGGGGGCAGCCGACGAAGATCGTGGGGGCTGCAAAAGAAGAGTTAGCGGACAAATCGGCTAATTTCTACAGGTCAAGTGGCAAGAGACGATTACCGATGGCGCGGGGCGTGAAGTGCGGCCGACCAATTTCTTGACCTAAAAAGAATTGTTTGGTCAGATGCAAATGATATCATTATGAAGCCAAACTTAGTGAAATGAGGGCTTACCGACGATTTCTCGCTGGAGGACGTGGGACCGGCGGAGTGTCGGCTGGGGCATTGACGGACTCATGGCTCGAACTCCCAGGTTCGGCTGCCTCTCCAACAGTCGCCGGCACTTCCTCGCTGGCGATGGTGTCGAGGAACTGCGCGACGGCCGGGTCTAAGGGGGGAGGCTGTCGGCTGGCGCTGCCGGCTTCTTCTCTTTCAGTTTCTTGGGGGCAGGCACGGCCGACGGCTGTAGGGGTGGTGCAGCCCTTTTCTTCTGGGCAATCGGCTGGCGCACCTGCCCTTGCAGCAACGACGCCAGTTTCGGCGCCCCCCAGCCGATGGCCGACGGAGCGAGGCCGCCCCCATCCAGAACACCTAGACGGTATTTGACGGGGCGCCCGGAGTCGCTCACCGTCGGCCGCTCTCTCTCCGTCTCCTGCAAACCAAAGGGGAAATGTTAAACGGCTATATCAGCCGATGATAAGAAGAGTAAAATCATTTGAACTTCGAACCTTACCGAAGGGATTTCTTTGGGCAGGAGCAGATCGACGTAATGTGATGACCGCTGGTGAATGATGTAGCATTTGATTTCGGCCCACCATTGGTCGTAGGCCACGCTCTTCCTGAGCGATAGGGTCACCACGCTGATCTCGCCGAGGGGAGGGCCGACTATATTCAGCAGACGATGCATTATCAAATCTTGAGTTATCACTCCCCTCGTTTCAATCTTGTTGGCGTAATATAAGCCGATGGGCATCTGCCCAAGACCGAACTGCCTCACTGCCGATACCGGGTAATAAAACTCGTAGCTCTTGGCCACTGATCATCCCTAATGGATTCCGGTCGGCAAGATGCAGGGGAATAGAGCAGCGATGAACAGCTCCTTGCACCTTGGATTGTCGGCCAAGATGATGTCTTCCCAGTTGAAGTCGGCCGGCAACTCAAAAAGTCCCCGATCTCGGTAGAAGTACCAGGCGCGGTTCTCATGAGACAGCCCGTCGTAAAGGACGATGAACCATTCGGCCAGTAGTTCGGCTGATTGCCTTGAGCCTGCATGAGCGGCTGCTGCTTCTCCGTAGCTCATGCACCTGGTGGTGGTGATCTCGTTGCCGTCCTCGTCTTTGATCGGCTCCAGCCTTGGGAATACGGCGTTTGTCAGGGGGAGCCGACCGGCCACCTTTTGGGTTGCTAGCACCAGCCAGATCTGAAGGAACCACTAGGGGCCACCAGTGTTGATTGGGGCGTTGGCGGCTATTTTTGCAGCGGCCTGATGCAGCATTTGGTACAAATAGCCGAGGAGGTACTTCCCCAGCGTGAGCTTGCCCCCGTCGGCCAAGATTTTGGCTACGACTTGCCAGTTGGCAGTCGGCCCGCAGCTCGATCCACAAAACAAAAAATTTTCAAGCCACATCATGAGGAATGTGGCGTACTCCCTGTGGCCGATAGGTCCGTCTTTCATGTTCTGGGTGATGAAGCCGCTCCACCCGCCGATGGCCTTGGTTTTGAATTGGTGCTGCCCCTTTCGGCTTAGGTTGCTGGGGTTGGCCGACGACTCGATATCCAGCCCGGTCGTCATGTACACGTCGGCCAATGTGACTGTCATCGGCCCTTGTCGGAAGATAAAAGCGTTGAAGCTGTCATTCCAGAAGTATGTTGCGGCCGACAGGAGCGGCTCGTCCTTCTCCATGCTGGCAATGGATAGGGCTAAGCCTTGGGCTATCCCGGTCTCCTACCATTGAGAGTATTTGGCCGATTGCATTCTCTTGTACCATTCGACCCAGGCGGCGTCAATCGTCGGCCACGACTTAAACGTCTCGTTCCAATGGGCGAGAGATGGCTTCATGGTGTTGAAGGGGATCCTGTTGGTCTCGGCCATAATCACATCGGCTGGATCGGTTTTGCCGATGGGGCCGAGAAAAAACCTCTGGGCTTGTGTCAGATTTGGGATCAATACTTGATGCGATAGATGCTATAGTTCGAAAAAAGAAAAAAAAGGGGCGCTAATCAAGAATGGTTGTATATTACAGTTTGAAGAAGGAAAAAATGCTAATCCAAAAAACATTGGAACGTAAGATGGATGCAACATGGTTGAAGAAGGAGATCCGAAATAATATAAAAAGGGAGTTATGGATTAAATGGGAGTACCTCGAGAGAACTCGGCAATGGCGTGGCCGAAGAGCTAGCGATGGTTGAGGCGGCGGCTACGGCGGGTACGGCGGCGGTGGCCGGCGCGACGGAGGTGCTCGATGCGGTGACGGTGGAGGCCATCGGAGTGCTTGGGGTGAAGATGGGGTTTGATTCGTGGAGCACGCTGAGGTCTGGCGGAGAATGCAGGTGAGTCGCCGGTGAACTACCGGAGAGGAGAGAGAAGGCAGAGGCTTGTATGCGAAGAGATTGAGAGCGCTTTGAAGGCGTAGGGGCTTCGGCCGAGGAAAGTGGATATTTAAAGGGCACTTGGGGAGAAGCCGTATCGGTTTAGGTCAAGAAAAGAGCGGGAGTTAGAACAGGCAAGCAAATCCGTAACAGTTCATATCACGGACTTGGGGGGCATGTGTTAACACTGAAATTTGGTAGTTGAGTCCCTAAGTCTGCAAAGGCGAAGCAGAATCGGATCGGCTGGTTTGGTGGAGAAACAGAGGCCGCATCGGCTGAGGAGTGATCGGCTGCGAGGCCAATCGGCTAAGGGTGGATCGGACAAGGGCAGCCGATAGCCGATTCCAGGTCCGGAAGAGATAAAAACTATTTCTGGTGCAGCAGTTTGAGGATAAATAGAAGATTCGGTTATTAGTTGTGCGTTAAACGATATTGCCACTTATGGATAGAGTCCTGTAACGGCAATTGTATCTGTAATTTAGGAGTTCTGTTTAAACTATTAATTGTAACACGGCGTGGGTCCTTCTCGGGATAATGTCGTGTTTTAATTGTAACACGGCGTGGGTCCTTCCGGGTTTGTACGAGATAATTGTATCTTCGGTATAAATAGGACCCGAGACCCCGTAATCAAGGACAATCACAATCAATCAAAACCTTCGGCGCATCGCCAACCTTTTTCTTCAGACGAGCAGTTTGTTTGCCTACGGGCTGCATCGTTTCGATCCCTAGATCTAGGTAAAATGCTTGTCATTAGTGGTATGATCTGTTGTTTCTAGTGCTTCCATTGTAATGACACATTAGATTCAAGAGTTTCTACTGCGCTACTTATCATATAGCGCATATAAATTAGACTAATGTTTAGATCTATCCTGTCATTGGCTAGTTCTATCAAGAACTTGCAGCCGATAGGGCTAGATCTAAAGCTTGGCTGGTTTATATGCGGTATCCACCGTCTCGAGGGATATAAATCGGCTGCAATAGATCAGGTTTTTCTTTTTATACTTAATGCTGCATCGGGTTCGAACTATTAAGTCGTTTTTAGAACTATCAATGATCTGTTCGGCTAAGATTTATATTGTTTAGAGACAGCGCCGGGGTTTCAGCCGGCCTTATCTGCCCTGATATGTTTCTTTTAATATATTTATTATTAGAATTATATTAGGACTGCCTCTTATATTAAGATCGCATTTTTGTCGGACGTTACTAGCGAAATCGGCCCGCCATCGGTGGCCGACGGCCGATTTCTGGGCCATGCGCATCTGGTTCAAGAGTGGTATCTTTTCATAAGATTCATCGGAGTACTAGCCGACTCATCGTTAGCTTTCCAGTATCGGCTAGGTTATCGATTCATATATTTATTATCCTCTACTGTATTTAGGTTACACGACTAATGCTGTCTTGGTATAGCTGATCCATTCCAGTTGTTTAGCTTAAATATATTTTAGGATAGCATATATATGCTCATGGATTCCCTCAGCCGATCCAGTGGGGATCTAACCTAACACTTAACACATATTCCCTTGTTTCTCTTGTTGGTTAACAAATCAAATCAACTGGCACGCCCTGCACAGCACAGGTAGCCGAGAAGGACCTGCACTAGAGTTAAGTAAATCTCCCAGGCTAGCACGTGGGAGAAATTTCTCATCACCACATGGTCACAGGAATAATGTTCTTCTGGTGAACGTCGAAAGTCCTTATGTCCACCATGGTGTCTGTCTTGTAATCGTGTCCCACCGGGCGTGCCAAAAGCGTGTTGATGAGAAAATTCCCATGCATTGGCCTGAGAGATTTGCTTTACTCTAGTGCAGGTCCAAATCTTGTATTTAGGTTCGTAGGGCAATCCAATTGGTTTGATCCTGCATCCAACAAGATACAAAGAAAGAAAACAAGTGTTAGTCTGTAAACAATAGCCAATCGGCTGGTGGCCGATGACGTATCGTTCGTTGTTAAGTCGATGTGGTATGCACTGAATCGGCCGAGGGAAATTAAATCCAATCTATCAGCTGTAGATATCCATAATATATAATCTACATCTCGAAATACATTTAAACCAAGTGATTGGGATAGATCGGTAGCGTACCGAGACAGTATCAATCACTTATGTCTAAAAATACTTTAAGATAAAGATTATACATATTTATAGCATAGTCGACGTCATAGATCTAATGTTTATCGGCTAGTACTCCGATACCACTTTATACTAAGATATCACTACAGATTAAATACGTTAAACATGGACCGATCAAATGTTAAGATAACCTAACAGACCGATAGCAAGCTTACAATATTTAGTCATAGTGAGATCTTAATATAAAGGGAAGTTTTAGCATATCAAGTAAACATATTAATAAACAAGACAGCTAAAACAGGTAAGATGAGCTGAAACCCCAATACTATCTCTAATAGCAGTCATAAGACTGGATAGATATTATGATTCTAAGTATTACTTAATAGGTCGGACTCAACCGATGCAGCATTATGCATAAAGATAAGCATAAGATCTAAACAAGTCGATGAAAACCTTTCGAGATGCTGGATACACTATATAATCTAAGTCGACAGTGATATCTAACCCTATTGGCTGTTATCTAATAATAAAGGCTATAGCTGATTAGGGTTAGATCGCAATATCGATCTAGATTATATAGCATGTATGATAACTTGACGATTAATTTAAACAGGATTAGAGTGTCATAATGATGGAAGCACTAATCCCGAGAGCACAAGCCGCCACAACAAGTTCTACCTTTCGCTCGAGATCGAACTTGATGCAGCCCAACTCGAAGCAAGAACTCGTCAAAATAATTAAAAGGAAAAGGTGGCGATGCGCCGAGATTGTATTGAACTAATTGTTTTTTAATTACAAGGTCCTGGGTCATATTTATACCCGGATACAAGATATGTCCTTGTCGGACACGATTCCTATCTCTATTACAATTCAAATTACAGATAATTGCCTAGCACAGACTCTTACCGACATTATCTATAAGGAAACTATTAAAATAACCAAATTAATAGATACAAATGCCTTTTCTAGACTCTATCCATGTATGGCAATCCTCATGACGCACTTCAAATGAATCCGAAGATGATTCCAATGTTATCTTACCAGAATCAGCTACATCGGCTATCCTTATCGAAATCGGCTTCATCGGCTATCCTTGTCCGATTCGGTCTCAGCCGATGAACACCTCAGCCGATTCGGCTTGTGACTTGGTGTGCACTATGTTTCCAACGATTATGTTCTCCTCCGAATCTGCTTTGGCTTTAGTTCCAAATTTGATAATTGGCTTACCAAATTTGGTCGTTTACAGTATCCCACTTTTGAGTCTCTTTCACGGTGCTGACGAAGTAAGGATTATCGACATTGATTGCAGGAATTCCTGAGGTGAATAAGAACCTTGCCCATGACTCTCCAATCATCTCCCTAGCCTACCTTCCCTTCTTTGTGAAAAAACCTATGTCAATGCATGTCTGAAAAAGGGACCTTGCGCTCGCTAGGGTGTAATCTCTAACCGCAGGTGACTCCCACTGAGATGTAGCCCTTCGGAGCATACTAGCAATTGGGTTCATTCTACCTCTCCTAGACTCGAGCTGAGAGGATCCACTCCCACCGCCATGCTCATAAGTGCCACCAAGTTGTTCCACGTCGCTCCTAAAATCTTCCTCTTGCCTTGAGGCTTGCATGGCCACCTCCATTTGTTCCTCCTCGTCGACAGATCCTGTCAGGTCATAATAGTCCACCCTTGTCGCCTTAACTGTTCTTGCCCAGTCACCCTTCCACTTGGCACCTAAGTCCTTGATCCTATCAAGCTCACACCTGAATAAATCACGGACATCGAGAGGCACTGAATTGCAATATGTAGTCCCCTTCCCTTTTCCAGCCAAGTGGAATTTTGAGTCGAGTTGCCCCACCGCTCCTCTTTTTCTGGTGACAATACTTGCAGCGAAACCCTAGCGGTATGTTCTCCCCGTGCTCCCACATAGCGTCCTTGCTATCTGCCATCTGCATCATGAATCAAACGAAAAAACAAGGATTAATTACAAGTAGCAGTGCTGACCAACACAAGCAGGGTACTAGAAGCAAATATAAATGAATTTAATGATGGCAAGAAGAAAACATGATATATGTATTAGTAACCAAAATAAACGGGTCGTAAATTCTATATATGTTACTCTATTAGGTTTGTACCATTACTCTAATTGGTCCCTGGATACAAAGAAACAAGAGTCTTCCAAACTAATAAAAACCTTATCATAATATATAATATAGGTGTGTTAGACTTGAAAAGTGCACAAGTTAATCATCAAAGCATTAATATTACACAAATAAAAGCTAAGGGTACATTGCTTAATGGACTTGCTTCCAAGGCTAGAGAAAAGTGTGTGCACAAACATTAATTTATCACAAATCACACTATTACTTGCAAACCACGGTTAAGCGGCGGTAAACCATGGTTACAACGACGGTTACCACACGATATAGCATGGTAACTGCAAGGATTAGCGATGCACACATCTCCCACTCTATCATGACAACCCAAATAAAACCACGGTTACCATGGTAAACCATGCGGTAACCATGGAAGGGGAGGGGATTACCTTTGGCGTTGGACGCAGGCGGTTACCAACCCATACCACGTGGTTACCAACGCTTCCCGTACGATTTTCCCGATCACCAGCGAGGAGCACCCGGATCTGCGTGCTGCCGCCTCCTCCTAGCCGCAAGAGGGACTCTCCAACCTTATCCTAATCAGTGCCGAGTGAGTGTGTTGATGGCAAAATTTGGTAACCAAATCCCCAAGTCTTAGTAAAGTTGAAACAGAATCGGATCGGCTGGTTTGGCGGAGAAACAGAGGCCTGGTCGGCTGAGATGCAGTCGGCTACGAAGCCAATCGGCTAAGGTTGAATCGAGTAAAGAACAACCAATAGCCGATTCCAGGTTCAAAGAAGACGAAGCCGCTTTTGATGAACATATTTGGAGATAAAATAAAGGATTCGGCTTCCAAATTGTGTGTTAAGAGATATTGCTTTTTAGGCATAAAAGTCCCGTAGCGGCAAATGTATGTAAATTAAAGATTTGTTTAGAGATAATCTCGTTGTAAAGGCGACAAGAGATTGCTTCCCGCGCTTATAGTGTAGATATGGTAGTTAGTTGTAACCGCGTGTAGCGAGATCTTCGTTGTACTTCGGTATAAATAAGACCCGAGACCCCTTGTAAATAAGAATAATCACAATCAATACAACCTTCGGCGCATCGCCTCCTTTTTCTTCAGACGAACAATTGATCCGGCTTCGGGCTGCATCGTTTCGATCCCCAAGTTTAGGTAAATGTTTGTCATTAGTAGTGTATCTCGTCAAATTTAGTGCTTCCATCGTCATGACACTCTAAATTCGATGATTTATGTTGCGCTA
Source organism: Oryza australiensis (assembly GCA_019925245.2). Taxonomy (NCBI): domain Eukaryota; kingdom Viridiplantae; phylum Streptophyta; class Magnoliopsida; order Poales; family Poaceae; genus Oryza; species Oryza australiensis. The sequence continues at coordinate 2,491,470 of JAIFGZ020000010.1, forward strand.
GTTATAATATATCACATATAATCTATAATAATGTTTAGATCTATCTCGTCATCGGCTCACTCCTGTCAGGAACCGACAGCCGATAGAGCTAGATCTAAAGGTTGTCAGGATTATATGCGATATTCACCGTCTCGAGGTATTTACATCAGCTACAATAGATCATATTGTTCTTTTTATACTTAATGCTGCATCAGTGTTGAACTATTAAGTCGTTTTTAGAGCTTTTATGATCTATTCGGCCAGATGTGTTTTACTTAGAGACAATGCCGGGGTTTCAGCCGACCTTATCTGTTTTAATGTTCTTTTGATATATTTGTCATCAAGGTTATTAAAGCTGCCTCTTATATTAAGATCTTACTCTAGTTAAATGCCCTAAGCCAGAATCAGTTTGTCAGCTACAGTCGACGCCGACTTATCTAGGTTTAGCGCATTTAGCTCATATCAATATCTTTTCATAAGATAAATCAGAGTATTAGCCGATTCACCATTGGACTTATGACATCGGCTAAGTTTGTTAAAACATGTATTTATTATTCTGTGGTATATTTGGGTTAAGTGGCTAATACTGTCTCGGCAGCAGCCGATCTATTCTAATCACTTAGCTTAAATACACTTCGAAATAGCAAATATATGTAAATTGACTCCTGCAGCCGATCCAGTGGGATCTGACTTAATACTTAACGCATATATCTATTTTTCTTGTTGGTTAACAGATCAAACCAACTGGCACACCTTGAACAACATAGGTAGCCAAGAAGGACTTGCACTGGAGTTAAGCAGATCTCCCAGGCCAGCGCGTGAGAGAAATTTCTCGTCAACACGCTTCTTGGCACGCCCGGTGGGACCTTCTTTGTCAACTCGGCTAGGACGCATCGACGCAGCCGACAAGATGGTCGACTCCAAGAGCCCCAATGTTTCTCAGGACAACATCGTGCATGTGAAGATGGATCAATTATCGGCTGAGCAGCAAGCCGATTACAAGAAGATGGTGGAAGAGCTCGAGGCCAACTACTTACTATCATTCACCCAGACAAGATTCGCGGCCGTGCATCAAAAGTACAAATTCAGCATGGACGAACTCAAGGCGTCCTCCTCCAGAAGGTGGAGGAGCCGATTCAGGAACAAGACGATTCGGCCCTGCATACTTTGCAGGACCGAATTGATTCGGCCGTCCATCACGCGCTGGTCAATCAGAGTAGCATCATTGTCAACACCCTTAACAACATGATTGCTACTGTGGTCGACGCTAAGATAGCCGACCAGCTGCAACAGGGGCCGACGTACTTCACAGACGACCAGTTTCCTGGTTACAGGATGTTGGTCACCCCGAATCGGCCGATCCCATCGCCAGCATAACTAGGGCCGCCAGGAGGGGTCCTCAACAAGCCGAATCCATCAGGATCGGTTGTGAAACCGGTGATCACTATGCTGAACTGACAACAACCGCTGCCCCAGGACCAGATCGCTAACATGTTCAACGACAATCGGCAGTTAGAGTCGGTTGCCCAGATTGGCCTGGACAAACAGTACAACACCGGTGGCCGACAGCTGTTCCCGGGTCCACCAACGCCCCCACCAGCGAATCGGCCGCCTCCCACTGATCATCCACTCCACTACCAGTATCAAGGAGGCCGCCAAGATCATCACTACAGGCCTCAGACGCCACCACCACTGTATCGGCAAACACCCGCACCGTATGATCCATATGAGTCGATTCAGCAGGACAGCCGAACTTGGGCAGATTTGATTGCCCAAAGCATTTTGAGCAGATTCCATTGCCCAACCGATACAAGATCCCAGATTTTTCGAAGTTCTCAGGGCAAGACAACGTTTCAACCTATGAGCATGTCAGCCGATTCTTGGCACAGTGCGGTGAAGCATCGGCTACAGACGCCTTGAGAGTTCGTTTGTTCCCCCTGTCCCTTTCGGGATCAGCTTTTACCTCAGTTCTGTTCATTGCCTTACAACTCTATTCGAGTGGGCCGATCTCGAAAAACAATTTCATAGCTAATTCTACTCCGGCAATCATGAAATGAAGTTGTCGGACCTCACCAAAGGCGTAAGCACAACAAGTCGGTTCAAGAATACATCCAACGCTTCAGAGAAATGAGGAACCGATGCTACAGCCTGGTGTTGTCGGATGCCCAGCTAGCCGATTTGGCCTTCCATGGCGTGATCACGCCGATCCGTGAACGTTTCTCCGCTTAGGACTTCGACAGCCTGGCACATCTGGCACAGAAGGTGATGGCCCATGAACAAAGATTTCAAGACACTAGGAAGACCATCAAGAACATAACTCAAGTCGTCATTGAGTCAGACTCCAATTCCAATGACGATGATGCAGAGGTGGCGGCGCCGAATGGGCCAAGAACAAAAAAGCCATCGTCTGCCAATGGCTGCTGAAGACGGCCAAACAAGAAAGATATGACTTCGACATCACTAAGGCCGATAGGATTTTTGACTTGCTGCTCAAGGAGAAACAGATCTAGCTCCCTGAAAACCACGTGATCCCATCGACCGAAGAACTAAAGAAGAAGAAATATTGCAAGTGGCACAACTCCACATCCCATGCCACTAACGATTGCAAAGTCTTCAGGCAGCAAATCCAGTCAGCAATAGAAGCCGGAAAACTCAAGTTCGCCAATTCCAATCGGCCGATGAAGGTAGATGGCCACCTCTTCCCAATCAATATGGTTCAAACCGGCCCTAGGCAAGCTGATCGACAGCACAGAATGACATACAGCTTAGCCGAAACTTTGAAAGGGGTCAATGCAGAAGGAGAGCCGACAGGAAGCCAAGCCGCGCCAATCAACATGGTGCGCCCCGTTGTCCCATCGGCTGATCAACGGCCGATCGGCACGAACAGCCGCCGCCGCCCCCAACAGCAATCTTGGCGGGAAGAAGCCCGGTTTGAAAGGTTTTATCGACAAAGGCCAGAAACGCGATGCCGCCGGTATGACGAGAATCACAGCGGTGCCGATCCCCATTGGCATTGTGAATTCTTCAGGCATTGCTGGGAGACCAGGATGAGGCTGCCAACGATAGAAAACTACCCGGCTTGCAGCAAGTACCCCGAGGACGAACACAGAAGCCGGCCAATCACCAGTCCAACTCGGTTCGTCCCAAGGCCCGTTCAGCTCAACAAGCGTTGGCAGTCTGTTCACGATTGACTAGGACCGATCCATCAAGACTTATTTGACGAAAACGAAAACGACGACTACTACAACAAAGAAGAGGTCGATGATGAAGAATCGGCCAACCGCCAATGGTGCCCCTCTGACCTCTTCACCAAAACACAGAAATGAAGAATTCAAAGGTTAAAGCGTGAAGGAAGGGAAGAAGAAGTTTGGCAAATGATCCAAGAACAGCGCCGTCGGCTGGGTAAGATCAATAGGCGATGGATCCCCAAAGAGAAAGCCGCCACAACCGACGAGGAGCAAGCCCAGGAGAGTTCAGCCGACCAAGCCAGGAGGGCAGCCAAAGGGAAAGGCAAAGTTTCTGCATCGGTCGACATGGTGTTCATATTGCCAGCCAAATTCAGTGCTCCTGAAGCCGATGCAGACACCATCGAAGATGACTTGGTAAAACTAGCAATCTCACCGGACCAAGCTATTTTCGACAAACCCGAGGGAACCAAAAATCGACACCTGAAGCCGCTATACGTTAAAGGATTTGTCAACGACAAGCTGATATCCAAGATGCTGGTTGATGGGGGAGCCGCAGTCAACCTAATGTGCAACATTCAGAAAACTAGGCAAAGAGGCCAAAGACCTGATAAAGACCATATGGTGCTCAAAGACTTCGATGGCAACCCGTCAGAAACCAAGAGCGTCCTGAACATTGAGGTGATCATCGGCAATAAAATCATGCCCACAACATTCTTTGTCATCGATGGGAAGGGGTCTTACAGCCTGCTGCTCGGAAGGGACCGGATACACCCCAATTGTTGCATTCCTTCTACAATGCATCAGAGCCTGATCCAATGGGACGGCGACAAGATTGAGATCATACCAGCCGACAAGTCAGTTAGCGTCGTCAGTGCCGATTTGCCGCTTTGGAAAATCGAAGGCATTGATTGTTTGTCTGGGAAAATCTAGCAAGCCAATTTTCTAAATGTGTCCAATTCCACAATACAGCCGATTGGAGATGACAAGCCGCATTGCTACTTTGAACAAGACATGGTGGAGGGCTCAAGCGTCTTCGGCATGGACACCGCAGACGAAGACGATGGCAAGCTCAGGCAAGGTTTCACGTCGGCCGACGAGTTAGAAGAAATTGACATCGGCTCTGGTGACAAGGCGAGGCCGACGTATATTAGCAAAAATCTATCTCCTCATTGTAGATCCCAGCTCATCAATTTATTAAAATAATATAAAGATTGTTTTGCTTGGGAGTACTTCGAGATGCCCGGTCTTAGCTGATCTATTGTCGTTCATCAGCTGCCAATCAAGGCGGGCTATCGGCCGTTCAAACAACCTCCCAGGAGGTTCAAAGCCGATATGTACGACGCGATTAAAGCCGAAATAACTCGGCTATACGATGCTGGATTCATTTGGCCGTGCCGATATGCCGAGTGGGTCTCAAACATTGTCCTAGTGTTGAAAAAGAACGACAAACTCAGGATATGCATCGACTTCAGAGACCTGAATAAGGCTATCCCCAAAGATGAATACCCAATGCCCATAGTCGATTTGCTCGTAGATGCTGCTTCGGGTCACAAGATTATTACTTTTATGGATGGCAATGCAGGTTATAATCATATATTCATGGCCGAAGAAGACATTCACAAGACTGCTTTTCGGTGTCCTGGAGCAATCGGCTTGTATGAATGGGTCGTAATGACGTTTGGACTAAAGAATGCTGGGGCAACATATCAACGGGCCATGAACTACATTTTCCATGACATGATCGGCTCACTGGTGGAAATCTACATCGATGATGTGGTTGTTAAGTCCAGAGAGATGGAGAACCACATAGCCGATCTGAGACAAGTGTTAGAGCGGACGAGGAAATATGGCCTGAAGATGAATCCCCTTAAGTGCGCGTTCAGCGTATCGGCTAGGCAGTTCCTGGGATTTCTTGTTCATGAAAGAGGAATTGAGGTTACACTGTCGGGTTACGCGGAAGCTACGCTAGCCGAAAACAAAAACTTTTCTACCGCGCAAACCAGGAACACTTGCAAGTAAGGGTCGATAGATCGTTACAGATTAGAGTGTGCAGCGAAAACATCCAATCAGGGCTATCCGATCCGGAACAGTGTAGCCGATTCCCGCAAGCCGACAGCCGATACTCGGGGAAAGCCGATTCGCCAATCAGCCGATTCGCAGATGCCGTAGCCGATCCGAGTTGTCCGACTATGTTCTTGCGCCTCGCTCCGATGCGCTCGATCGCAGCCGATCAACAGCGTGCAACGTAGCAGCGCCTCTACCGGTATCCACACGTCCGGGGACAGAACGCCCAACACCCGTGTGCTAGCACGCGATGCAAGGCTAGGGTTTGCCTCGAAAGTGGGGAGGGTTTCCGTTGAGATTGATCTCGGCGACTTCTGTTGCGGATTCGGTTCAATGCGATCCAACCGATGTGTCGCAGCTCTCCACCCTCGCCCCTTTATATAGAGTTGGCCGACCGGGACTAGTGGCCGATCGGACTCTATTTTGAATCGGATCCTATCCGAATCTTACGAGTTGGCCGCCCACACGTCGTAAGCCCATAGGACTCTATCCGATCGGATCCCTATCCGATCGAGCCGTATCCAAGTCCAACTCGAATATCTATTCTATCCCCTTAAACGTGCGACCGTAGGTTCAGGTATACTCGGTTTCGGCTATAGTCTAACTTAGCCGATCGTCGGCTCGAGTCCAACTCAGCCGACCCGTCAACAGCGGCGCCTAGCAGCACATATTGACACCATAGTATACAAGAATAATATCGGCTCTGAACCTGTAATGTGTACACAAATCCCTTTGCCTCACGATACCAGTTAAGCTATAGGCAAGATGTGTGCCATCCCTTCAATAGCTTAACCATTCACTCGAACCGTATTGGATTATCTGTCTGTTGATTGACTCCTCAATCAACTTAGCATGGCCATGCATTTCCATAATCCATTACCTCGAGGGGCCCAGAGATATCTCTCCAAAGGAGGGGCAAATTCCATCTTGATCACTCACATCCCACTCCATGTTTCGTAGCAAACCCGAAAACTACCTTTATAACTACCCGATTACGGAATAGCGTTTGGTAGTCCCAAAGTAGGCTACTACACATGTTGGAATCCATGGTGATCTCGGGTCTAAGGACTTTGTACCAACACTACCCGAGACCAACTAATGGCACATTAATTCTGTAGTGTCTCATGGTGGGTCTATCCAACAATGTGTTCTCCAACACATGTGTTCATGTTTATTGATTTGGTATCTCCATACCCATGATCTATGAGACATGATCATCAATCAATAAACATGCCGATCTTAGAATCATATTTGTTCCAACAATATGGCATATGATCAAGGATCGTTTAGAAATAGATTCATACATAAAGAGTCTCATAAATAAGTCACGTACTTATTGATCAATACAAGATGTCTATTTTATGGAACCGAATAACACTTTATTCATTTATACATAAACATTGACGTGATATCCAACATCTCCATGTTGCCTCTAGGGCATATCACTAACAATCTCCCACTTGCACTAGAGTCAATCATGTAAGTATCTAATACCCATTGCTCTTGTGTGCGCCTCATGCTTCCTGAGGGAGAGGTTTTGTTAGCGGATCGGCTACGTTGAGATCCGTGTGCACTTTGCATATCTTGACATCACCTCTGTCCACTTTCTCGCGGATGAGATGATGTCGCCGAAGTATGTGTTTGGACTTCGATGTGACCTGGGCTCCTTGGCTTGCGCAATGGCTCCACTATTATCACAATAGAGAGACATTGGACCAGTCGTACTAGTCATCACACCAAGCTCGAAACGAATTTCTTGATCCAAACAGCCTTCTTTGCAGCTTCCGAAGCAGCAATGTACTCGGCCTCCGTTGTAGAATCAGCAACGGTATCCGCTTGGAACTCTTCCAGCTGACCGCGCCTCCGTTCGGGCGGAACACGAACCCAGTTGCGATCTATAATCATCCTTGTGTCTGTTTGGAAGCTAGCATCGGTGTAACCACTTACAACGAGCTCTTCTTCACCTCCATAGACTAGGAACATATCCTTAGTTCTTCTCAAGTACTTAAGGATATTCTTTACGATAGTCCAGTGACCTTCACTGGATCTCGACGGTATCTGCTCGTAGCACTCAAAGCGTACGAGACATGCGGGCGTGTACAAAGCATGGCATACATGATGGATCCAATTGCCGAAGCATATGGAACCATACCCATCTTATTCCGCTCATCATGTGTCCGAGGACACCGATTCTTGCTAAGATTAATACCATGTGACATGGGCAAGAAACCTTTCTTGGAATCATGCATGTTGAACCTTTTCAACACCTTGTCAATGTATGTACTTTGGATTAATCCAATTAGCCTCTTGGATCTGTCTCTATAGATCCGAATGCCCAATATGTATGCTGCCTCCCTAAGTCTTTCATGGAAAAACTATTTTTCAATGAAGACTTGACGGATTTTAGCATAGGGATATCATTTCCAATCAACAATATGTCATCCACATATAAGATTAGAAATACAATTGCACTCCCACGACCTTTTTGTAAACACAGGCCTCTTCTTCATTTTTGATGAAACCAAACCCTTTGATTACTTCATCAAAACGAATATTCCAACTCCGAGATGCTTGCTTCAATCCATAAATGGATTTCGTAGCTTGCATATCTTTCCAGTAATTGTGGATCGACAAAACCCCGAGGTTGTATCATGTATACATCCTCGCTTAGGTTTCCATTTAGGAAAGCCGTTTTGACATCCATCGCCATATCTCATAATCGAAATATGCAGCAATCGCTAGGATAATCCGAATAGATTTAAGCATTGCGACGGGCGAGAAGGTTTGATCATAATCAACTCCTTGAATCTGTTTAAAACCTTTCGCCACCAATCGCGCCTTATAGATGTGAACATTTCCATCCATATCGGCCTTTTCTTAAAAACCCATTTACACTCAATGGTTTTGACACCATCGGTGGATCAACCAAGTTCCAAACTTGATTGTCGTACATGGATTCTATTTCGGATTTCATGGCTTCAAGCCATTTGTTGGAATCGGGTCCCACCATCGCTTCCTCATAGGTCTTAGGTTCATCGTTGTCCAACAACAATATATCACGTTGTTCGCTTGTGTACGTCGGGTGCACGACGTGATCTTTCGACCTCCGTGGGGCTGGTGTATCTACAACCGGTGGCGCAACACTTTGCTCCTCTGTTGTGGTTCCGTGGTCGCTGAAACGTTTTCGGTGTTTCTTGAACTTCTTCAAGATGCACCCCGCTCCCACTAACCCTTCTTGAAAGAAACTCTTTCTCCAAGAAAACATCGTGTCGGGCGACAAACACTTTGCCTTGTTCCCGATTATAAAAGTAATATCCCTTAGTTTCCTTAGGATATCCCACAAAGAAGCACTTGTCGATTTGGGTGTGAGCTTGTCGGTAAACGTTTTACATAAGCCTCACATCCCCAAATTTTGAGAAAAGACAAACTAGGGGTTGCCCTGTCCATATCTCATATGGTGTCTTTTCAACCGACTTAGATGGAACTCTATTTAGTGTGGGCGCATGTTTCAAGAGCATATCCCTAGAAGGATAACGGAAGATCACTTTGGCTCATCATCGACCGCACCATGTCCAACAAGGTGCTATTTCTCCGTTCGGACACCCCATTCCATTGTGGAGTTCTGGCGGAGTCAGCGTGGAACAATTCCACAATCTTTCGGATGATTACCAAACACTTGGCTCAAGTATTCTCCTCCACGATCGATCGTAGAAACTTGATTGTTTTCCCTAAATGATTCGTACTTCATTCTGGAATTCTTTAAACTTTTCAAAGGATTTTGACTTATGTCTCATTAAGTAGATATAACCATATCTACTAAAGTCATCGTAAAGGTAATGAAGTACGATAACCACCTCGCGTTGAGCTCATTGGTCCACATACATCGGTATGTACGAGTGCCAACAAGTCACTTGCTCTTTCACGTGTCCCGTGAAAGGTGCCTTTGTCATCTTACCAAGTAAACAAGACTCACATGTCTCAAATGATTCAAAATCAAAAGAGTGAAGCAATCCATCCTTATGGAGCTTCTCCATGCGTTTCTTATTTATATGGCCTAAGCGACAATGCCGGATAAACGTGGGGTTTATATCATTAGAGAGTTGCCTTTACGTATTAATGTTATAGATGGGAGACGCCTCAAGATTTCAAAACGTATAATCCATTGACCAATGGAGCATGAAAATAGAACATATCTCGAGATATATTGAACAACCATTGTTCATTGATCTAAAATCATATCCTTCCGCTTGCAAACATGAAGCGAAAATAATGTTTTTTGACATAGTGTTGGAATACAATAACAATTATTCAATTCCAAAACTAATCCCGAAGGTAGATGAAGTGGTACTCGTGCCGACAGCAAGCGTAGCAACGCTTGCTCCATTGCTGACGACGCACGGGTTCACCTCGCCCCTTCTCAATCCTCTACTTCTTCTCATTCCCCGCAACGACTTGCAAATATGAGCTACGATCCGGTATCAAATACCCAAGAGTCGTAAGTGAAGTAGCAAGATTAATGTCTATAACATTAATACAGGCGAAGTCGTACTTTGCTTCTTTTTGAGATCCTCCATGTACTTCTTGCAGTTCCTCTTCCAGTGGCCTGTCTCCTTGCAATAGAAGCAAATGGCATCGATGCCGCTGACCCCTTCTTGCCCTTCTTTGCATTGGAGGCACTCGCGATCTCATCGGGAGTTAACTTCCTCTTGGTGCAAAGTTTCTTGACAGGTGGTTTGCGCTTAGCCTTCGCATCATCATCACATGATGACCATTCTTTGGATACTCTCCTCATTGTCTTTAGCATCCCATGCAATTCAGCCAAGGTTCTATCCATATTGTTCATGTGATAATTCAATATGAATGGCTCGAAGCTCGGAGGGAGCGGCGGAGAATCACATCGGTAGCCAACTCTTGGCTAAGGGAAAACCTAGTTTTCCGGACTCTCAATATAGCCAATCATCTTTATCACATGCGGTGATGGGATTCCCTCAACAAGCACGCACGCAAACAAGGACTTCGAGGTGTTGAACCTCTCGGCCCGAGCTTGGTTCTCAAACATGTCACGCAGTCCCGAATAATAGTGCGAGCATCGCTGCTCTCATATTGCTTCGAAGCTCGGGGACATTGTAGCAAGCATGAGACAGCTTATATCTAGGGCATCATTAGTGTGCTTCTCATAAGCCCTCCGTGCGTTGCAATGGCATTATTGGGCAAATCCTCGGGATAGGGTACTTCAAGAACGTACTCCTTACGCTCTTGCTTGAGAACAATTCTCAAGTTGCGATACCAATCCATAAAGTTTGTTCCATTTAATTTTTCCTTTTCGAGAATAGATCGCAAATTAAAGGTACTGGGTGTAGTATTAGCTGCCATTTATTCTACAACGAAAAAGCAAAGTTTAGCACAATGTTTATGCTATGTCTATTGTTAAACAATTTAATATTAGACTCCCATTACGTATTTTCCACCTTCCCTCTAGGTTACGTATTGGGTCAAGATCCACATGTTAATTAATTTTCTAGTGAGCTTTGGCATCACTACTAGAAAATTAATAACATCGATAAGCAACTCCTTGCTAATCACATCTCTATGTGACTCTTGTTGTTGGTGTGGCATCTCCATGCCCCGGCCCCAACCTATGCCCCAAGGCCCAAAACTGTTTTGATAGCCTTGTTAAGTAAACCAAATACTCCTGCTGTATATGTCCGACATATACCCCTCGTGTTATGATAGAGAATGGCACTCTGCTTTGGCAGACCCACCATTGACGAGCATAACGGTGACGGGTGAAACATTTGGAAGGGCATCATTACTACTTAATTTTGTGAGGGATGCTATCCTATCAAACAAACATATCACATATATGAAAGCGAGGTAGAATAGCATATAATGAAATAGTATGGCCCCCTTCACATGGTGATCTCCATCTCCATGTCGGCGCTGAGGATCTCCATCTTCGCCACCATCTTCCAATGTGCATGATGCTTGATTTTTTCAAACTAAGCTACTACTATAGAAGCTCTAGTTGAAGATTACATCGACTCGCAGTCGTGAAAGAATATTACAAGCATTGCACGTATGAATGAATATTACGGGATTGCACATATGAAAGAATATTACATGCATCACATGCATCTCATACATACAATAGGGCCATACCATCTCAAAGCATTCTCTGCAAAAACAAGTTAGGCGTAGAAACGTTTTCTACCTTTCACAGAGAAACGGCATCGAGACGACCTATAAGGGGGTACGCACACGGAGGTCCATGAAATCGCTTACAGAAACCATGAAATCTATGAAATTCATAGATCCAATCTATGAAATCACTTACAGAAACCATGTCGGCATAATCATATTATGCCGTCCCAATACATTATCAAGGGAGATGGTTTGCGTAGGCGCGAGGCAGCTAACAAGATCGGACTACGAGATAGCTTCGGCATAATCACATTATACCGTTCCGATACACTATCAAGGAACGCTATCTCGAAGCCGACTCAAACCGAGTTCTATGGATATTGCTTCGACGTAATCACATAACGTCGTTCCGATACACTATCAAGGAACGCAATTACCATTAACTCTCCTCAACGAGATCCCGTAAAACCGATTGATCTAATCAACCCGTGCGCAAAACTTGTTCCGATCCAATCTAAAACCCGAACTAAGCAAGATTAGCTCGATACCCTTGTCGGGTTACGCGGAAGCTACGCTAGCCGAAAACAAAAACTTTTCTACCGCGTAAACCAGGAACACTTGCAAGTAAGGGCCGATAGATCGTTACCGATTGGAGTGTGCAGCGGAAACAGCCAATCAGGGCTATCCGATCCGGAACAGTGTGGCCGATTCCCGCAAGCCGACAGCCGATACTGGGACAACCGATTCGCCAATCAGCCGATTCGCAGATGCCGTAGCTGATCCGAGTTGTCCGATCGTGTTCTCGCGCACGCTCCGATGCGCTCGATCGCAGCCGATCAACAGCGTGCAACGTAGCAGCGCCTCTATCGGTATCCACACGTCCGGGGGACAGAACGCCCAACACCCGTGTGCTAGCACGCGATGCAAGGCTAGGGTTTGGCTCGAAAGTGGGGAGGGTTTCCGTGGAGATTGATCTCGGCGACTTCTGTTGCGGATTCGGTTCAACGCGATCCAACTGATGTGTCGCAGCTCTCCACCCCTCGCCCCTTTATATAGAGTTGGCCGACTGGGACTAGTGACCGATCAGGACTCTATTTTGAATCGGATCTCATCCGTATCTACGAGTTGGCCGCCCACACGTCGTAAGCCCATAGGACTCTATCGATCGGATCCCTATCCGATCGAGCCATATCCGAGTCCAACTCGAATATCTATTCTATCCCCTTAAGCGTGCGACCCGCAGGTTCAGGCATACTCGGTTTCGGCTATAGTCTAACTTAGCCGATCGTCGGCTCGAGTCCAACTCGGCCGACCCGTCACTGACGGCGCCTAGTAGCACATATTGACACCATAGTATACAAGAATAATATCGGCTCTGAACCTGTAATGTGTACACAAATCCCTTTGCCTCACGATACCAGTTAAGCTATAGGCAAGATGTGTGCCATCCCTTCAATAGCTTAACCATTCACTCGAACCGTATTGGATTATCTGTCTGTTGGTTGACTCCTCAATCAACTTAGCATGGCCATGCATTTCCATAATCCATTACCTCGAGGGCCCAGAGATATCTCTCCAAAGGAGGGGCAAATTCTATCTTGATCACTCACATCCTACTCCATGTTTCGTAGCAAACCCAAAAACTACCTTTATAACTACCCGATTACGGAATAGCGTTTGGTAGTCCCAAAGTAGGCTACTACACATGTTGGAATCCATGGTGATCTTAGGTCTAAGGACTTTGTACCAACACTACCCGAGACCAACTAATGGCACATTAATTCTGTAGTGTCTCATGCTGGGTCTATCCAACAATGTGTTCTCCAACACATGTGTTCATATTTATTGATTTGGTATCTCCATACCCATGATCTATGAGACATGATCATCAATCAATAAACATGCCGATCTTAGAATCATATTTGTTCCAACAATATGACATATGATCGAGGATCATTTAGAAATAGATTCATACATAAAGAGTCTCATAAATAAGTCACGTACTTATTGATCAATACAAGATGTCTATTTCATGGAACCGAATAACACTTTATTCAGTTATACATAAACATTGACGTGATATCCAACATCTCCATGTTGCCTCTAGGGCATATCACTAACAGTTACACCAAGGAGCATAAATGCTATCAAGATAATTCAGCCTTCGAAGGACAAGAAACAACTCCAATCTTTGATCGACAAAATCAACTTCATCAAGCGATTCATAGACAATCTCTCAGAAAAGATGAAGCTGTTCACACCACTGCTTCGGCTGAAAGCCGATCAAGCATTCACATGGGGGGCAGAGCAACAAGAGGATTCGGACAACATCAAGGATTATCTAAGTTCCCCTCCAGTTCTAATGCCTCCACCGAAAGGGCTGCCATTCAAGCTGTACCTATCAATCGACGACAACTCAATCGGCTCGGTTTTAATCCAAGAAGTTGAGGGCAAAGAAAAAGCCATCTTCTATCTCAGCCGACGGCTACTAGATACAGAAACAAGGTATTCACCTGTGGAGAAGCTATGCCTATGCCGCTATTTTTCATGTACAAAGTTAAGGCATTATATGCTATCCAACGAGTGCATAATAATCTATAAAGCCGATGTAGTTAAGTACATGTTATCGGCCCCAGTGTTGAAGGGAAGAATTGGGAAGTGGATTTTTGCTCTAACAGAGTTTGATTTGAGGTATCTGGCACCCAGGGCAGTCAAATGACAAGCTATAGCCGATTTTATTGTGGAGCACAGAAATGACTGAATCGGCTCTGTGGAAATTATGCCTTAGACATTGACATTTGACGGCTCTGTTTGCACCAACGGCTGCGGTATCAGCTTATTCATTATTTCGCCCAGGGGGGCAAGTTTCGAATTTGCTTTCGCTATCAACCCCCATGCTACAAACAACCAAGCCGAGTACGAAGCCGTCCTTGAAGGATTACATCTACTCAAGGAACTTGAAGCCGACGCCATCGAAATAATGGGAGATTCACTGTTGGTCTTCAGCCAATTATCAGGAGAATATGACTGCAAAAATGATGCGTTGATGGTCTACTATCAACAATGCTGGGAATTGATGGAAGGTTTTCGGCTGGTCACTTTGAAACATGTCCCCAGGGAACAGAATACAGAAGCCAACGATTTTGCTCAAGGGTCATCGGGCTATAGGCCGATGGTAAAAGATATTGAAATAGAAGTTGCTGCTATTACGGCCGATGATTGGAGGTTTGAAGTCTACAGCTATCTCAAAAACCCCTCTTAATCGGCTACAAGGAAACTGCGATATAAGGCACTAAGATATGTCTTGCTTGATGAAGATCTATATTATCGGACGATTGATGGTGTGCTGCTTAAATGTTTAGGAGTCGATCAAGCGATAGTAGCTATCAGAGAAGTGCACGAAGGGATTTGCGGAACACATCAATCGACTCATAAGATGAAATGGCTACTTCGCCGAGCAGGATATTTCTGGCCAACAATGCTGGAGGATTGTTTCAAATATTATAAGGGTTGCCAGGATTGTCAGAAATTTGGCGCCATATAGCGAGCACCAACATCGGCTATGAACCCAAATATCAAGCCTTGGCCGTTCAGAGGATGTGCCATTGATATTATCGGCCAGATCAATCCACCCTCAAGCAAAGGGCATAAATTTATTCTGGTGGCAACAGATTATTTCACAAAGTGGGTGGAAGCAATTCCTCTGAAGAAAGTAGACTCTAAGGATGCCATCGAGTTTGTTAAAGAGCATATTATCTATCGATTTGGCGTCCCACAAACGATTACAACGGATCAGAGATCTATATTTATATCAGAAGTGTTTGTTCAGTTTGCCGACGGCATGGGGATCAAGCTACTTAATTCTTCGCCGTACTACGCACAGGCTAACGGGCAAGCCGAAGCTTGAAATAAAAGTTTGATTGAGTTGATTAAAAGAAAGATCTCTGAATATCCCAAGCAATGGCACAACCGATTAGCCGAATCACTGTGGGCATATCAGATGGCCTACCATGGATCAATTCATGTCCCTCCATACAAGCTAGTTTACGGGCATGAGGGAGTACTACCGTGGGAAACCGTCATCGGCTCAAGGCGCATTCAACTACAGGACCAACTCACGGCCGATGATTATTATCACGATGGTGGACGAATCGACGGCCTAGTTTTGTCAAGAATGAGGGCCTTGGAAAAAGTTGCAAGGGATAAAAAACGAGTAGCCAGGCATTATAATAAAAAAGTGGTGCTAAATATTTTGAAGAGGGCGAGCTCGTTTGGAAATTAATATTGCCGATCGGATCCAGAGACAACAAATTCAGCAAGTGGCCACCAAATTAGGAAGGGCCTTTCAAGATCCACAAATGCGTCTCTAAAGGGGCTTACATGCTACAAGGATTAGATGGAGAGGTGTTTGGAAGGGCTCTTAATGGAAAATACTTAAAAAATACTACCCAAGCGTATGGATCAACTCATAATCCGGCTCTGTTTGATCAGCCGATTTGTGCTAGCCGATGTCCTGTTCCAGTCAGGCATCGCCTTTAGGTTGTTTTCACGACAAATTTTCCCCTAAATTTCTACGATCGGCTACATGGTGGGCCGACAGCGATGACAATGAGGTAAGTTGATTCTAGGACATAATTTCGTCAACATCGAAGATATCAACAAAATTAAGGGGGCATATACATACACGAGCCGACTACAAAATTGGGTGTCAGGAAATTTTTTAAGCTTCGTAACCGACAGTCAATATAAAGGCGTTTTAAGTGATTTGAATCGGTGGCCATAATTCAAGTGTTAAGATCGACGGTCATGGTGTGGTTTCGGACTCGGCAAACATGACGTAACACGGACGGCCAGAGCCAGTTTCAGCATAAGCAATTAAGAATTAACAGTTATACTAAGACAATGCATAAGGATGAAGCCGATTTCATTCACAATCACGGTTTTGGAAATTGACAAGTTGTATTGAAGGCTTCGGCGGAGCCGATTATAAAAGTCAGACGAATATTTTATAGGAGGCCGAAGCCGATTTCATTCATGAGGACGGTTTAGAAACAGACAGGCTATATTTAAACATTCGGTGAAGCTGATTACAAAAGCTGGATGGGTATATTACATAAGGTAGTAGCCGATTTCAGAATACTAAAAATATTACAAGTGAGTTCATCTCTTCAGGAAATCGGCTATAGCCGACAACACCGTCCGCCTGATTTGGTCCACCTCCTCGATGGCCTTAACGTCGTCGGTTTTGGACCCGGCCACCGGCTGAATCCCTTTCACCAAGTCCCGGAGATGCGCCATAGCCGCCTTGATACTTTGACGTTGGGCGTCGATTTCAGCTGGCAGGCTAGCCATATACTCCTTGTGGACGTCGATCTCATTCGTGACTTGAACGAGATCGGCCATCAGCTGGTCCTTGCGTGAAAGGAGCTGCTCGAGCTTGGCCGCTAGCTCGGTTTTCAGGCAGTCGAAGGCGGCTTTCTGACCCTTGATAGCCTCTTTGGTTTTCGCTGCTGGGCCAACTCGTACTTGAGTTGGTGCGCCTCCAAGAAGGTTGCCGGCACAATGGCGTCGGCTATTGCCTCCGGCAGCTGGCCTTGGATCTCCTGGAAACGCGCGTGGTCGAGCTGCTGTCGGCTACCAGCACGTCCAGCGAGGAGTCCAGCCGATTGCAGATGTCGTCTAGACTGGCCCTAAGGTCCTTGTCCAGTGTCACCAGCGCCTCCTCGCCGATCTCGCCACACTCCTCAAACTCCGACAAGTCAAAATTGAGGAGGTCGGCTATGTTCTGCAAAGAGAAGATGATGATTAGAAAAGAGTTGTTAAGTTGGCAGAGCCGATCATAAAATTCAGTTGGCTTACCTTGGGCACCGGGGTCGGAGCAACTTGTTCGGCTGGTTCGTCGCCTGCGGCCGACGGGGCCTCACCATAGGCGCCATTGCCGCCACCCGCGGCAGCCACGGTATGCTCACTCGACGCCTGGGGGGCAGCCAACGGTGATTGAGGAGGCTGCAAAAGAAGACAAGTGTTAGCAGTCAAGTTGGCTGAAATTTGTAAGCTAGGATGCAGGAGATAGTTACCGTTGGAACGCGACGTGGGATACGGCCGGCCGACTTCTTGATCTAGAAAGGGCATAATCGGCTGAGTATATAGTGATGTCATACTAAGGTCGAATTTAGTAAGGTGAAAGCTTACTGGTGGTCTCTTCATCAGAGGGCTTGGTACCGGTGGATCGTCGGCCGGGGGATTGATGGAGTTGTGGCTTGAGCTGCTGGACTCAGCCGCTGCCCAAACAGCCGCCAATATCTCCTCGTCGGCCACCTGGTCGTCATGGTATTGAGCGACACTCGGATCTACCAAGGGGAGGCTGTCGGCCGGCGCGATCGGCTTCTTCTTCTTCAGCTTCTTGGGGGTAGGCGCGACTCTTTTCTTGTGAGCTATCGGCTCGCGCGTCTGCCCGCCCAGCAAGGACGCTAGTTTCGGTGCGTCCCAGCCGATCGCCGACGGAGCAAGGCCGCCCCCATCCAGAACACCTAGGCGGTACTCAATGGGAATCCCGGAGTCGCTCACCGTGGGCCTTTCCGTCTCGGTTTCCTGCGAGTAAAAGGAGGCAAGTGTTAGCCGATTACAGTAGCCGACAATACAAGAAATGAACAATTCGAATTTCAAGACTTACCGAAGGGATCTCATCGGGCAACAGCGAGCCGACGTAGTAGGAGGATCGTTGGTGGAAGATATGGCGTTTGATCTCAGCCCACCATCGGCTGTAAGCTGCGCTTTTCTTGTATGCTCGCGTCATCTCGTCAATACTGCCAAAGGGCGGGCCGACTATGTTCAGCAGCCGATTCATGATCAAAGGTTGATTCATGATCCCCCTGGTCTCGATCTTGTTGGCGTAGTAACAGCCGAAAGGTAGTTGCCCAAGACCAAATTGCGTTGCAGCCGATACAGGGTAGTAGAATTCGTAACTCTTGGCCACCGATCGGCCTTGGTGGATCCAGTCGGCGGGATGCGGGGAGTCGAGCAGCGGTCGGGCGAGTTGATATCTTCCCAGTTGAAGTCGGCTGGCAGCTCGAACAGTGCCTGGTCCCGGTAGAATTACCAAGTCTGGTTGTTCTTGGTAAGCCCATCATACAGGGAGATAAACCATTCCGCCAGCAAATCGGCCGACGGCCTCGAGACCGTGTGCACAGCCGCTGCCTCTCCGTAGCTCATGCACCTTGTGGTGGTGATCTCGTTGCCGTCTTCATTTTCAATCGGCTCCAGGCGAGGGAACTGGACCTCGGTCAAGGACCACCGACCAGCTATCTTCTGGGTCGCCAACACTAGCCAGATTTGCAGAAACCACTAGGGGCTGCCGGTGTTGACAGGGGCGTTGGCGGCTATCTTCGCAGCAGCTTGATGCAGTGTCTGGTACAGGTAGCCGTGGAGATACTTCCCTAGCGTGAGCTTATTCCCATCGGCTAGGGATTCGGCTACGTCCTGCCAGTTGGCAGTCGGACCGTAGCTTGAGCCGCAGAACAGGAACTTTTCTAGCCACATCATCAGAAATGCGGCATGTTCCCTATGGCCGACCGGCCCATCCTTCATGTTCTGGGCAACATAGCCGCTCCATCCACCGATAGCCTTGGTCTTGAACTCGTGTTGCCCTTTTTGGCTCAGATCTCCGGGGTTAGCCGACGCCAGGATGTCTAGTCGAGTTGTCATATATACGTCGACTAACGTGATCGTCATCGGTCCCTGCTGGAACATGAAGGTGTTGTAGCTATCGTTCCAGAAGTATGTCGTAGCCGATATCAGCGGCTCATCCTTCTCCATGTTGGCCACAGACAGGGCTAGGCACTGAGCTATTCCTGTTACTTCCCAGTAAGACTATTTAGCCGATCGTATTCTTTTGTACCATTCTATCCAAGAGCTATCGGTGGTCGGCCATGACTTAAAAGTCCCAGTCCAGTGGTTTAGAGATGGCCTCCTGGTGTTGTAGGGCATCCTATCGGTTTCAGCTATGATTATGTCAGTGGGATCAAGATTGCCAATAGGACCAAGGAAGTATCTTTTCTCTTGGGATAGGCTCGGAATGACTACTTGATGTGACAGGTGCTATAGTGGAAAGAAAAATTGCGAATCAAGAACACTGTTGAAGCAGATCGAGGAAAGGAAGAAGAGGAGTTTTGAGCCGATAAAAGCGTACCTCTGGGAACTCGGCGGTGGCGGTGGAGACCATCGAGGTCGCCGGAGTGGATTTGGAGCCGAAATCGCCGAGATTTTCTGAGGGCGCCGGTGAGTCGCCGGAGAGGAGAGAGAGAAGGATTTGAGTTGTGGAGTGTTCTAGTGCGTGGGATGAAGGCATGGCCGTTTTGGCTGAAATAAAGGGCTATTTAAAGGGCAACTTGGGTAGCTGAAATGGTTTAGGTCGGAAAAGAGAGGGAATTTGAACAGGCAACAAATCCACAAAACTTCGTATCGCGGACTTGGGGGGCATGTGTTGATGGCTAAATTTGGTAACCAACTCCCCAAGTCTTAGTAAAGTTGAAACAGAATCGCGGCTGGTTTGACGGAGAGACAGAGGCCTGGTCGGCTGAGATGCAGTCGGCTACGAAGACAGTCGGCTAAGGTTGAATCGAGTAAAGAACAGCTGATAGCCGATTCCAGGTTTAGAGAAAATGAAGCCGCTTTTGATGAAGATATTTGGAGATAAAATAAAGGATTCGACTTCCAAATTGTGCGTTAAGAGATATTGCCTTTTAGGGATAAAAGTCCCGTAGCGGCAAATGTATGTAAATAAGAGATTTGGTTAGAGATAATCTCGTTGTAAAGGCGGCAAGAGATTGCTTCCAGCACTTATAGTGTAGATATGGTAGTTAGTTGTAACCGCGTGTAGCGAGATCTTCGTTGTACTTGGGTATAAATAGGACCCGAGACCCCCCTGTAAATAAGAATAATCACAATCAATACAACCTTCGGCGCATCGCCTCCTTTTTCTTCAGATGAACAATTGATCCGGCTTCGGGCTGCATCGTTTCGATCCCCAAGTTCAGGTAAATGTTTGTCATTAGTAGTGTATCTCGTCGAATTTAGTGCTTCCATCGTCATGACACTCTAAATTCGATGATTTATGCTGCGGTAGTTATCATATATCGCATATAATCTAGAATAATGTTTAGATCTATCTCGTCATCTGCTCACTCCTGTCAGGAACCGACAGCCGATAGAGCTAGATCTAAAGGTTGTCAGGATTATATGCGATATTCACCGTCTCGAGGCATTTACATCAGCTGCAATAGATCAGATTGTTCTTTATATACTTAATGATGCATCAGTGTTGAACTATTAAGTCGTTTTTAGAGCTTTTATGATCTATTCGGCCAGATGTGTTTTACTTAGAGACAGTGCCGCGGTTTCAGCCGGCCTGTTTTAATGTTCTTTTGATATATTTGTCATTAAGGTTATTAAAACTGCCTCTTATATTAAGATCTTACTATAGTTAAATGCCCTAAGCCAGAATCAGTTTGTCACCTACAGCCGACAGCCGACTGATCTAGGTTTAGCACATTTAGCTCAGATCAATATCTTTTCATAAGATAAATCGGTGTATTAGCCGATTCACCGTTGGACTTATGACATCGGCTATGTTTGTTAAAACATGTATTTATTATTCTGTGGTATATTTGGGTTAAGTGGCTAATACTGTCTCGACAGCAGCCGATCTATTCTAATCACTTAGCTTAAATACACTTCGGAATAGCAAATATATGTAAATTGACTCCTGCAGGCGATCCAGTATGATCTGACTTAACACTTAACGCATATATCTATTTTTCTTGTTGGTTAACAGATAAAACCAACAGGCACGCCTTGAACAGCATAGGTAGCCAAGAAGGACCTATACTGGAGTTAAGCAGATCTCCCAGGCCAGCGCGTGAGAGAAATTTCTCGTCAACAGAGTGAAATGAGGGGAGAAGGGTAATGGATATTTTCCCCACAAATGGGCCACATGGACCGGATGAATAGTTAAGGCACAATTCTTTATATTTTTTTCATTTTTCTTAACTCAATTCAGAATTGGTCTCAAAAGTGATTTTAGCTTGTTCGTTTTCAAAAAACTTCTTCACCATTTGGCACTATAATTCAAGAGTTACCACCACAATTTTTTTCAACTTTTTTGTTTTTTTCCAAAAAAATTGAATTAGGCAAAATTCACCCAAACCTTACCGCCGGTTACCCGTACCGAACCCCGGTGGTTACCACGGTAACCGCATGGTAACCAGTAGTAAGTAAAACCATGGGCCCAATTCAATTCATATTAGCTTCCAGTGGTGGGGAGAGATTTAGATATGCATGGTTGATCTAGTAAAATTTCTCTGAATTATATGCATATTTGAAGGAGCCTCCTGTAGCTGCGGATTCTCTTGTAATCAGCAACATCTAGATTTTCACCCATGCATACTGTGAGAATTTGTAGCTATAAAGTCTAAAAAACAAACTAGAAGCAAGAAGCTTTGAAACCCTACTTTTCTTATATTCTAAGTTACTCCAACCGGCCACTTGTAAGAATTTTAATTAAAATGTCCCCAACAAAGCCTAAGGAAGATCATGGATTGAAATCAACGGGATCCATATTAATTAATTTGATTAGTTGGACACATATTTTCATTCGTAGTGGAACCAAAACTGTAACACCCTCAAAATGGAAGAATTTGAAACTCGAAATTAAAAATCAGAACTCACAAAAACTTTTGGCTCATTGCTTCTTATTTGCCAGCGTTGTTGCATAAAATTTATAAGAGAGTGATTCATCTTGATGTTTGAGAAAAACCAAATGATTTGAATTTCCAAAGGGGAGAAAAATATCAAAGTTTAGATTTGGAAATTTTAATATAAAATAGGAAAGGATTGTGGATTTATAAAAAAATATATATTTGGGATCAAAATATCATTTTGTCATTGAGTAATATTAATTAGTGAGCAAAATGAGTGATAAAATATTTTTAAAGGATATATATGAAGTTTAGAAATTATTTTTGAATTAAAGACACATTTCCTTGAATTTAGAAAAAGAATTGAATTAAATATGTAAAATATATTTTGAAAATAATAAAAGTAGGTGAAAAGGTAGAAAACATATTTTAGAACTTAATTTTATTTTAAATTTTA
Organism: Oryza australiensis; assembly: GCA_019925245.2. NCBI lineage: Eukaryota > Viridiplantae > Streptophyta > Magnoliopsida > Poales > Poaceae > Oryza > Oryza australiensis. Next base: position 2,513,993 of record JAIFGZ020000010.1, read on the forward strand.
GAGGTGAAAGGAAAAGAAATGGGAAATTAGGAAATTAAATCGGAAAATTAGGAATTGGCACTCTTCATTGCGCAACACGTGCTCGACGTCGTACCGCCGTCTTGTGCGACCTGTCTCGCGCGCGCCCGTCCCCACCCTCGCGCCGCGCGGGCACGCCGTCCTCGCGCTCCCGCGCTCGGACCCCACCGCGCCCGCGCCGTGCACGCCCCACCCGCGCCGCGCGCTACGCACCCCGCGCCCTTGCGCCACACGTGCCGCGCCACCGGCCCCCACCCGCACGACATCGCGCCGCGCCCGCCTCGCCCGGCCTGTCCCGTGGTCGCCGCGCGCCGCGCCGCCCGACCCGCCCCCTCCTTCTCTCCCTCTCCGGCCATCTATAAAAGGGCGAGCCCCTCTCCATTTCTTCCCCACCTCGCCGCCCTCTTTCCCCCTCTTTTCCCTCTCTCACTCAATGGTTTTCTCCTCGCCACAAGCCATCGCCGCCGTCGTCCGCCGTGCGCAAGCCGTCGCCTCCGTGCGCTGTGCGCGAAGCCGCCGCCGTCGTCCACCGTGCGCCGGAGTTCCGCCGCCTCCTCGCCGTCGCCGTCACCCGCCGGTAAGCCTCGGGCCGCCGCCCCTTGCTCCTTGCACCGCCGCCAGGCCAAAAAGAGAGAGAGAGCGCGGGCAAAAACAGAAAAATAAAAGGAAGGAAAAAGGGAAAAAGAAGAAGAAAAAGAAAGAAAAAGAAAAAGGGAAAAATAGGAAAAAATTAGGAAAAATCCAGAAAAATTAGGAAAAACTTTTGGGAAACATTTGGGCAAAAATATATTGTTTTCTCGTGTATTTTCTCTGGGCAAATTCGGAATTCAAAAATAGGACTTTTGGAGATTTTGTTCTCGCGTCGTTTTTACTCGGAGTTGTCTATTTCTTTTTGCCATTAAAAATATGTTCTTTGGTATTCGGACCTCCAAAACTTCGAATACCAATTCTTTTGATCAACACTTTTTAAGTTTATTCCCTTAATCAATTAGATTGGTATTTTGCAAAAACCCTAAAAATTTCAAACTTGCTTTTTAAATCGGATTTCATCCGAAAACTCTCGCCCAAACTCGATTAGAATTTTAGGATAAATATTTGGAGTCGTTTTATGGTTCTTTTCGATCTCTTGGTAATTTTATTGAATTCTGATCGAATTCATTTGATTTTTCGCACGTACGGATAGCAACCGAGGAAGCAGCACTGACTACGGTGAAGACCCCGTCCAACAAGCGTGCGAACAAGGCATGTCAACACTTCCCTTTGAACATATTGAACCTATTTTGCGAAATGATGTTGATTTAAACTTCAAACATGCATGCTATACACAAATAAATAGCTATGCTTGATATACCATGCCTTGAAATTGAATACCCTTAGATATAATCTTTGTAACCCTCGATGTGATATACCGAAGGATATCTTCGGTAAAATGCTTAGCCATGCTTATATTAGATTCGTGCATACTCATGATTTTACAAAGAAGCTTCGTGCTTGGGAAACTATCTTAGGGAAGATAGTTGGAATACGGCATGTGGAGACATGAGCGCCACATTGCCTTGATCATGATGAAAATAGTTTTGATGGAAAAATAAAAAGTACAAAACCAATGTTTTTAGACTGGGACGGATGGTTGGATTTGGGTGGATTCCTGTAAAGGCAAGAACTGTCCATGGTCGATTAAGGACCAAGCCATGAGACTTATAACCTGGAACGAGCCAGTATAACCATACTTCTCGAATGGGTATAGACCTAGCAGAATAGATAGCCGAGCGGAGGCAGTATCCCTGCATAGTGGTTCTTGAGTGAAGAGGTGGTTCCGGTTATCGAGATAAGGCTGCGGCCTAAGTGTTGAGTAATGAATGAGAATTTTGTGAAGTTTCCCCTTACCCCGGGAGCGCCAGAACTCCTCTCACTGCTAGGAGAGGATGGCTAGACTGCAAGAGGATTTAAGTTCATTGAGCGAGTACTGCCAAAGTAAGGTTATTGAAAGGCTTTGCCGTGACCATCCCATATGAAGGGATGAAAGCTCATTCAATGAGCAGTTGCGGAGTACGGGTAAAGTGTACATCCACTGCAGTGTGAGTAAATCAATCTATTCGAATAGCCGTGCTTGCGGTTAATGAGCGACGTGACAAGTTTCTCCCATGGCTAGACTCATAGATTTTAAAATGATGGGTGGGAATGCATAATGATTTGTGTGCTGGTGGACTCAACTTCTCGAACTGCGAGAAGGGGTGGACTCCCCAGAAAACCATGACGAACCGGAGGCGGGAAGCCATCCTTGGAATCACGATGGATGGTAGACAGAACAGTCACCGACTTCATATACAATGAAACTAAAACTTGACCTGGCTAGATGTTAGGTTTGTGAAATGATTTGTGAAAATTGGCTTTGTGCAAATAAACCATAGCCATCCTTTGAATGACCCTATCATGTGGATCATTCCGTATTGGCTTGTTGAGTACGTTGGGTACTCACCCTTGCTATATGCACAAACATTCAGATGGTGGAATCAAAGAACTGGAGGACCCCTATGCTTACTGCCAGGGGGCGAAGAAGGAGAAGGCGTCTACTAGGTCTTAGTCCCCGGTTGTTGCCTGTGGCAATCGACATGCCGCTGCCTTCCGACTGCTATCTTATCTAATTTCTGCTTTTGGTTGTATCCGGACCAGTAGGTCCTATATGTAATGGATATTGCCTTCGGGCCTATTATTGTAATACTTTGATGTAAGACTATTCGTGCACTTTGCACCTGGTAATTCAGAACTGTATTCGTGGGTACCAAACTACTTGATCTAGGGATATGGTACTATGAACACGTATGATTCCCGTCCTCAAAAGCGGGGGTCTACAGAGCTGGTATCAGAGCAGTACGACTATAGGATAAGACCAACATATCCCTACATAGGATTATTTTCAAAATACAGACTATTTTCGCAAAACAAATATGTTTTCCCTTATACTCTTGCCCCCGTTCCTCTACTAAAATTGTTTTGATATTACCTCTCTCTGACCCTAAGCTACCTTCAAAACAGATGTCAGACCATGTTGGAGCATGGGAGATAAGGGTCCCGCGGGAGGAAGGATACGTGTCACAATTCAGCAGTTGCTATGGTGCCTAAGATACCCAGACGCACCAACCTACCGGATCAGAAGACATGGCACTGAGGAACACCCAGTATGGGAAGCTGCGGTTTCAATTGAGGCCCGTATTGGGAGCGAGTCATCTTATTGCTTCCATACACGTTTCTACAGAGATTTGATGGAGGCAGCCCTTCAGGACGCAGCCCGCGAGGCATTCCTACTCATCAATGCCATCCACCGTGCTTAGCTTATCGTGACTGAGTTCGTACACCATCCCTACCAGGAGGAAGGCAACCCAGTCTACACCCTGGATGCCACCCCTTGCTGCTATAACCCCATGGTTACCCATTTGTCCCGCTGGGCGGAAACGGCTGATGATTGCTATGAAGAGGCATTACTCGAGATAGACGAGCAGCAGCGGCGCATGAATGATCTGGAGGAGGAACACCAAAACTGTGGAAACCAGATCAACTCTCTGAAGGCCCAGTTGCAAGCTAACGGTGCCCAATACGAACAACTCTCTGATCGTTATATGGCTCGTGGAGAGGCTTTGGTTGAGTTGGAGGAGCAGCTTCGGAGGAGCCAGCGACGGGTTGGCGAACTGCAGGAACAACTTCGCTTCAACCCTGTCACCGCCGCTGGCACTTTTACTTCAGCTACACCAACACCCCCTGCTCCTGTGCCCGACCACTACTATTTCATGACTCCAGCATGCTTGGCCACCTTTCATTCCATGATGGAGCAAGCCTTCATGCTAAGCACTGAGTCAGGACCGTACCTGATCGACCCTACTGTTGCTTCCTCATCCGAGCCCACACCGATTTCCACGGCTGCACCATTCAAGCCTGGTTCTGGAGTGGATAACCCCATTCAGATCAATGCTGACTCTCAATACGAGACAGAACCCATGGAGGTCAAGTGGGAGCTTAGTGACACAGATCCATCAGAGGAGAAAGCTCCTACCCGCCGCATGACACTCACCGGAGGTCCTATCACCCTTAGGACTGCCCGTAAGAGTACCAGGCCACCAAGTAGGAGGATCGGACATGACTCCGAGGCCACTACCTCTGAGCCATGGGGACTTCGATTTGCTTCAGCCAAGGATCACCCTCTGCCAGCACCTAGATCATGCGGATGGCTAGATGACTAGTTTGGATACTTGCAGCAGCTCTGGTCTTGCTTTGGATGGAGTTAAGATAGCAATGACCATGCCCCTACCCCTTTATGTATGAAGACCCTAGATCGATGTTAGTGTTGTTGTATTGTCCTGTATGGGACTACACATGTCCAATGTATCCCCCTGATGTAACATCTATGAACTGATATGAAGTTCCATGTTATGTCATAAATGAGTTTATTCCACCAAGCTTGCTTTGAAAGATCACCTTAAACAACTCAAAGAAAAATTCCTTAGAATCGTGACGTTAGCAAATCAAGTCTCTTACCTAATCCACGTTGTTCAGATGGCGCATCGTCGCAGAGCCCCAGCAGCCACTGAGAACCCGCCAGAGCCTAACCCCTCCACCCGAGCGGAAGTCATGGCTTTACAGACCCAACTGCTTCAAGCTATCGCCAACAACCAGGGACAACGCGGAGGATCAAACCTCGGCGAATTTATGAGAGCAAAACCGCCGACATTCTCCTCGGCAGATGAACCCATGGATGCTGAAGATTGGTTGAGGCTAATAGAGAAGAAGTTGACTCTCGTCCGAGTACAGGAAGCTGACAGAGTGGTCTTCGCCACCAATCAGCTGGAAGGTCCCGCAAGTGACTGGTGGGACACCTACAAGGAAACCCGGGCTGAAGATGCTGGTGAACCAACTTGGGAAGAATTCACGGCTACCTTCCGTGAAAACTTCGTACCTGCTGCAGTCCTGAGGATGAAGAAGAATGAGTTCCGTAGGCTGCGCCAAGGCAACACCATGTGTTAACACTGAAATTTGTTAATTGAGTTTCTAAGTTCGTAAGGGAAAAGCGAAATCAGATCGGTTGAAGATAGGAATCGCATCAGCTAAAAGGGATCGGCTGCAGGGTTAGTCGGCTGAGGATGGATCGAGTGTGAATAGACGACAGTCGATTCTGAGTCTGGAGGAAATGAGGCCATGTCTAGTGTAGGGACTTGGAGATAAATGAAAGATTCGGTTGTTAGTTGCGCGCTAAAAGATATTCCCACTTATGGATAGAGTCCTGTAATGGCAATTGTATCTGTAATCTAGAGATTTGTTAGATTGTTAGTTGTAACACGACATAGGTCCCGCTAGGGATAATATGGTGTTTTAAACAATAGTTTAGATAGAGTCCAGGGTTGTTACAAGTATTTGTATTTCGGGTATAAATAGGACCCGAGGCGCTCTGTAAATAGGAGTCATTCAATCAATCCAATCTCCGGCGCATCACCAACTTTCTCTTTAGACGAACACTCTGTTTGGCTTTGGGTTGCATCGTCTCGACCCCAAAATCCCGGTAAATGTTTGTCATTAGTGGTATGATTATCTGTTTCTAATGCTTCCATCGTAATGATACATTAGAATTAGTGATTTTACTGCGTCATATATCATATAACGCATATGAATTAGATTAATGTTTAGATCTATCTTATTGTTGGCTCGTTTCGTCAAGAACACGCGGTCAATAGGGCTAGATTTAAAGGTTGGCTAGTTCATATGTGGTATCTACCATCTCAAGGAGTGTAAGTCGGTGTAACAGATTGGATGTTTCTTTTTATACTTAATGTTGCATCGAATTCGAACTATTGAGTCATCTTTAGAACTATCAGTGATCTGTTCATCTGAGATTTATATTATCTAGAGATAGCGCCGGGGTTTCAGCCGGCCTTATTTGCCCTAATATGTTTCTTTTAACATGATTGTTACTAGAGTTATATTAGGATTGCCTCTTATGTTAAGATCATGTTCCCGTCGGACATTGCTTAGTGAAATCAGTTCTTCCCGGGCAGCCGATGGCCGATTTCTGAATTATACGTTTGATTCAGGAATATTATCTTCACATAAGATTCATCGGAGTACTAGCCGATTCTCTGTTAGCTTTCCAGTATCGGCTAGGTTATTGATTTGTATATTTATTATTCTTCACTATATTTGGATCAAGCGGCTGATGTTGTCTCGGTGTAGCCGATCCATTCCAGTCACTTGGCCCAAATATGGCCTAGAATAGCATATATACATCCATGGATTTCCTTAGCCGATCCCGTGGGGATCTAACCTAACGCTTAACATACACTATCTTGGTTTTTCTTGTTGATTAGCAGATCAAATCAACTGGCACGCCCTACACGTTGTAGGTAGCCAAGAAGGACCTGCACTGGAGTCAAGCAGATCTCCCAGGCCAGTGCGTGAGAGAGATTTCTCATCAACACGCTTCTTGGCACGACCGGTGGGACTGTCTTTGTTGGCTCGACTCGGACGAATAGACTCTGCCGGCAAGATGGTCGACTCCAAGATCCCTGGCATCGTGCAGGACAATGTCGTCCCTGTAAACATGGAACAAATATCGGCTGAACAGCAAGCCGAATATAAGAAGATGGTGAAAGAACTCCAGAATAATTATCTACAATTTTTCACCCAGACAAGGTCTGGAGCTGTGCACCAAAAGTACAAGTTCAGCCTGGACGATATCAAGGCATCTTCATCAGGCGACGCAAAAGGCAAACAGAAGGTGGAAGAACCGGCCCAGGTGCAAGATGATTCGGCCATATACTCTTTACAAGATCGGATCGACTCGGCTGTTCACCATGCGCTGGTCAACCAAAGTAGTATCTTGGTCAATACCCTCAATAATATGATCTCTCACGTGGTCGACGCCAAGGTAGCCGAGCAGCTGCAACGGGGGCCCACGTATTTCGCAGATAGCCAATTTCCTGGTTACAGGACGCTAGTCACCCAAGATCGGCCGCTTCCACTGGTAGCACAACCAAACCCGCCAGGAGGAGTCGGCCACCTGTGTCCAGGCGAAACATCTATAAGACCAGCGGTCACTATACTAAGCCAACAACAGTCGTTGCCTCAAGGTCAACTCGACAGCATATTCAATAACAATCGGCAGCCAGAGTCGATTAATCTAGGCAGGCGGCACAATGCCAGGTGGCCGACAGTTGTTCCCAGACCCATCAACGCCACAACAGGCGCCTCGGCCGCCTCCCGCTGATCATCGCTACCAGTACCAAGGGGACGGTCAAGACCACCATTACGGGCCTCAGACACCACCACAGCTGTATCGGCAAGCACCCATGCCGTATGACCCATACAAACCGATACAGCAAGACAACCGAGCTTGGGCCGACCTAATCGCAGATGTCATGCGCGATCAGTTCGGCCTCAAACAAAAAGATTCGGGGAATATGTATCGGTATCCCTATCCAGAGCATTTCGAAAGGATCCCGCTACCCAACCGATACAAGATCCCAGACTTCTCGAAATTCTCAGGGCAAGACAACGTTTCTACCTATGAGCACGTCAGCCGATTCTTGGCACAATGCGGTGAAGCATCGGCTATGGACCCCAATCAGCTGGGCAAAATCAAGAGGCGGTGGGTACCCAAGCGGAAGGCCGTTGTGACCGATGAAGAAGCCGAAGAGAGTCCAACCGATCAAGCCAGAAGGGCAGCCGGTAAATTTTCCGCATCGGTTAACATGGTCTTCGAGTTGCCGGCCGAGTTCGGCGCCCCCGAAGCCGATGCGGATACTATCGAAGATGACCCGGCAAAGCTGGCAATCTCGCCGGACCAGGCCATCTTCGACAAGCCTGAAGGAACCGAAAATCGGCACTTGAAACCATTATACGTTAAAGGATTCGTTAACGGCAAGCCGATCTCCAAAATGCTAGTCGATGGGGAAGCTGCAGTCAACCTCATGCCCTACGCAATTTTCAGAAAACTCGTAAAAGGGGCCGAAGACCTGATAAAAACCAACATGGTACTCAAGGACTTCGGCGGCAACCCATCGGAGACCAAAGGCGTTCTCAATGTTGAACTGACTATCGGCAACAAAACTGTGCCCACAACGTTCTTTGTCATCGACGGGATGGGGTCTTACAGCCTGCTGCTCGGAAGGGACTGGATCCACGCTAATTGCTGCATCCCTTCTACAATGCACCAGAGCCTGATCCAATGGGACGGCGACAAGATCGAGATCGTGCCAGCCGACAGGTCAGTTAGTGTCGTCAGCGCCGATTTGCCACTTTGGGAAATCGAAGGCATCAATTGTTTATCTGGGAAAATCTGGCAAGCCGATTTTCTAAATGTGTCCAATTCAACAATACAGCCCATCGAAAATGACGAGCCGCAGCTGCTCTTTGAACAAGACATGGTGGAGGGCTCAAGCGTTCTCGGCGTAGCCACCGCGGACGAAGACGATGGCAAGTTAGGACAAGGCTTCACGTCGGCCGATGAGTTAGAAGAAATCGACATTGGCTCTGGTGATAAGCCGAGGCCGAGATACATTAGCAAAAATTTATCTCCTCATTGTAGATCCCAACTTATTGAATTACTAAAAGAATATAAAGATTGTTTTGATTGGAAATACTTCGAGATGCCCGGTCTTAGCCGATCGATAGTAGTCCATCAGCTGCCGATCAAGGCAGGATATCGGCCATTCAAACAGCCTCCCAGGAGGTTCAAGGCCGATATGTACGACGCAATTAAAGCCAAAATCACTCGGCTATACGACGCAGGATTCATTCGGCCTTGCCGATACGCTGAATGGGTCTCGAATATCATCCTGGTGTTGAAGAAAAATGGCAAACTTGGGTGTGCATCGATTTCAAAGATCTAAACAAGGGGACCCCAAAGGACGAATATCCAATGCCAATAGCCAATCTACTTGTCGACGCTGCCTCAGGCCATAAAATCATCAGTTTCATGGACGACAACGCAGGATATAACCAGATATTCATGGCCGAAGAAGATATCCACAAGACAGCTTTTTGATGCCCTGGTGCAATCGGCCTCTATGAGTGGGTGGTAATGACGTTCGGCTTAAAGAACGCTGGGGCAACATATCAAAGGGCAATGAAATACATCTTTCACGATATGATCGGCTCAATAGTAGAGATATACATTGATGACGTCGTTGTCAAGTCAAGAGAGATAGAAGGCCACATTGCCGATCTAAGACAAGTGCTGGAACGGACGAGGAAGTATGGTTTGAAGATGAATCCGCTTAAATGTGCGTTCGGCGTGTCGGCCGGGCAATTCTTGGGGTTCCTCGTCCATGAAAGAGGGATTGAAGTCACACCAAGGAGCATTAATGCTATTAAGACAATTCAACCCCCAAAGGATAAAAAGCAGCTTCAGTCATTGATCGGAAAGATAAACTTCATCAGACGGTTCATAGCTAATCTCTCAGAAAAAATAGAGCCGTTCACACCTTTGCTTAGGCTTATAGCCAATCAGACCTTCACGTGGGGGGTAGAGCAATAGAAAGCGTTAGACAACATAAAAGATTATCTAAGCTCTCCTCCAGTTCTGATGCCTCCACAAAAGGGAATACCGTTCAAGATGTACCTGTCAGTTGACGACAAGTCAATCGGCTCTGTCCTAATCCAAGAGGTCGACGGCAAAGAAAAAGCCATTTTCTATCTCAGCCGGCGGCTGCTAGACGTAGAGACAAGGTATTCACCTATCGAGAAGTTATGCCTATGCCTCTATTTCTCATGTACAAAATTAAGGCACTATTTGCTGTCTAATGAGTGCACGGTAATTTGCAAAGCCGATGTAGTCAAGTACATACTGTCGGCTCCAGTGCTCAAAGGAAGGATCGGAAAGTGGATCTTCGCGCTAACAGAGTTGGATCTAAGGTATCACGCACCAAGGGCAGTAAAGGGACAAGCCATAGTCGATTTCATTGTGGAACATAGAAACGATTCGATCGGCTCAGTGGTAATCATGCCTTGGACTTTGACTTTCGATGGCTCGGTATGCACCAACGGCTGCGGCATCGGCTTAGTCCTTATCTTGCCCAGAGGGGCAAGCTTCGAGTTTGCTTTCGCCATTGACCCCCACGCTACGAATAACCAAGCCGAGTATGAAGCCGTTCTCAAAGGGTTAACTCTGCTCAAGGAGGTGGAAGCTGACGCAGTCGAGATAATGGGAGATTCATTGCTCGTCATCAGCCAATTATCAGGAGAATATGAGTGCAAAAACGACGCGCTGATGGTCTATTACCGACAATGCCGGGAGTTAATGGATGGTTTCCGGCTAGTCACTTTGAAGCATATCCCCAGGGAGCAGAATACGGAGGCCAATGATTTGGCTCAAGGGGCATCAGGCTATCGGCCGATGCTGAGAGACGTAGACGTAGGTGTGGCCACCATCACAGCCGATGATTGGAGGTTTGACGTCTACAATTATCTCAAAAACCCCTCTCAATCGGCCACAAGGAAACTACGATACAAGGCGCTATGGTACGTGTTACTCGATGAAGACCTATACTATCGGACGATTGACGGCGTACTACTCAAGTGTTTGGGGGCCGATCAAGCTACAGTGGCCATCGGGGAAGTACACGAAGGAATCTGTGGCACACATCAATCGGCCCACAAAATGAAATGGCTACTTCGCCGAGCCGGGTACTTCTGGCCGACAATGCTGGAGGATTGTTTCAAATACTACAAAGGGTGCCAGGACTGCCAAAAGTTCGGCGCGATACAACGAGCACCGGCGTCGGCCATGAACCCAATCATCAAGCCGTGGCCCTTCGAGGATGGGGCATTGATATGATCGGCCGATCAATCCACCTTCAAGCAAAGGGCACAAATTTATCCTAGTGGCCACACTATTTCACAAAATGGGTGGAGGCGATTCCTCTCGTAAAAGTGGATTCTAAGGACGCAATCGAGTTCGTCAAAGAACACGTCATCTACCGATTTGGCGTTCCGCAAACAATAACGACCGACCAGGGGTCTATCTTTGTGTCAGACGAGTTTGTCCAGTTTGCCGACGGCATGGGGATCAAGCTACTTAACTCTTCGCCGTATTATGCGCAAGCCAACGGGCAGGCCGAAGCATCAAACAAAAGCTTGATCAAGCTGATTAAAAGAAAGATCTTTGAGCATCCTAAGCGATGGCACACCCGATTGGCCGAATCATTGTGGGAGTATCGGATGGCATGCCACGGGTCAATCCAAGTCCCCCCGTACAAACTGGTCTATGGACACGAAGCAGTGCTGCCATGGGAAAGTGTCGTCGGCTCAAGGCGCATTCAGCTACAGGACCAACTCACAGCCGACGATTATTATCATCTCATGGTAGACGAGTCGGAGGATCTCGTTTTGTCCAGGATGAAAGCTTTAGAAAAAGTAACAAAAGATAAAGAACGAGTAGCCAGACATTACAATAAAAAGGTTGTACCTAAATCTTTTGAGGAAGGCGAACTCGTTTGGAAACTTATACTGCCAATCGGGTCTAAAGACAACAAATTCGGCAAATGGTCACCAAATTGGGAGGGGCCTCTCAAGATCCACAAATGCGTCTCTAAAGGAGCTTACATGCTAAAAGGATAGGATGGAGAGATATTCGAAAGGGCCCTTAATGGAAAATATCTGGAGAAATATTACCCGAGCGTGTGGATCAATTCGAGAGTCGGCTATTGTCACTTCGGCCGATCCACGATAGCCGATGTCTTACGAGGCATCGCCTTTAGGCATTCGCATACATCACTTTTGCAAAGCGCTCCACGATCGGCTCATGATTGCCCGACAGGAAAGACCAGAATGCATAAGCGACTCGAATTCACAAGTTTTGTCGACATCAAAGCTATCGACAAAACTTGGGGGGCATACACATACGCAAGTCAACCGAAAAAACAGGCCGATTGCAATACAAAAATCAGGCTAGAAGTTGAAAAACCAGGCCGATTACGACGCAAAAATCAGGCTAGAAGTCAACACGTTCAGGCGGAACATTAAAACGAGCTTTATTCAGAATCGGCGTGAAGCCGTCTTTGATTACATGTTCGCTAGATAATCCCTAATGGCCGCCGTGGCTCGTTCAATAGGCTCCGTAGTCTCCATCTCTAGAGCATCCAGATCGATGCTCCAGCCGGTGACCCTTATGTCGGTGGTCATGGTCAGTAGCTCGTTGGCAAGTTGGGCTTGCCTCCCTTCCAGCCGGTCGAGGCGCCGCGAGCGTCGACGATGCCATGGGGGCAGCAGCCGGGATGCCACCAAGGTGGATGGGAGGCCTGGCCGCCGGGTGACGAGCCTCCAACTCCCTGAAGCGTTTCAGGTTGGCCCTCACTCGGCGATCTTGGCTGTCCGATATTTCGTACGGTGTTTCCATGATCTCCAGGATCACCCGAAGGGGATGAGGCGGCTGCGAGAAAGTCCGTGCCTGAGTACTTAAGGGGAGGAGACGGCAAGAATAGATGAGTTAGGAAATCACCTGGTTTACCGACGAGCTTGAGGAAGCCATGGGGAGCCTTGCCGAAGACGTGGAAGACTGGACTTTGCACTCCTGGAGGTCGTCTTCTTCGGCCATGAGGTATTCAGGAAAGGTCGAAGGAGCCCATTTATAGAAAGAAAAGAAGCGGTCTTCGGATGTGAAAAGTCGCTGTCGACGCGAGAGTCGAAGAGGTCATCATTGAAGGTGTCGGGAATCGTTGAATGGCTGGCGACTGCGCAAGTCTGGATACCTATCGCCCAGGACTCATGGGTTCTTGAAGTACAAATTCGGATGAGTCGGCCTACGAAGCCAGATCGGCAGCGTACTCGGGTATTACCGGCCGATAACCAGTGAGACAGGTGTCCGAAGGATAACGCTAAAGGTCGGGGCGTCATCTCGGGGTCGATTTCGAACCGAACAAGTCGAGGCGCCGCACACAGCCGAGGGACAATCTTACCTACGAACACAGTCGATTATATCTACGAGCGCAATGGCATAAAATCGATAAATTATGACACGCGAGTCGAAGCCGGGTATTAAGCGCGAGTAATACGGATTATCCAATCACATCACAGAACACAAGTATGGTACGAAATGTGAGCTGACCTCGCAAGGTCGGACATTTACGTCTCATTTTTTCGAAGTCGGCTATGGCCGACAACGCCGTCCGCCTAATCTGATCGATTTCGCTGATGGCCCTAAGGTTGTCGGCCTCGGACCCCGCCACCGATCGGGTGCTCCTCACCAAGTCGCGCAAATGCGCCACGACCGCCCCGATGCCTTGGCGCTCGGCTTCAACCGGGGCGGCAAGCCAGCCATGTACTCCTCATGGACATCGATCTCGTTCGTAACTTGAACGAGATCGGCTATCAACTGATCCCGACGGGTGCGGAGTTGCTCAAGCTTGGCCAACGGCTCGTCTTCAGCGGTCAAAGGCGGCCTTCCGCTCTCAATGGCTTCTTTGTCGACTCGATGGTAGCCGACCGCGCTTGACTTTCACGGCGATCAATTATTCGCCGCCGGCTCGTTCGTACTTGAACCGATAGGCTTCCATGAAAGTCGCCGGCACGATGGCTTCGGCTACGGCGTCCGGCAGCTGGTCTTGGATGTCTCTGAATCGCGCGCGTATTGAGCCGCTGTCGACCACCAGCGCGTCCAATGAGGCTTCCAACCGATTGCCAATATCGGCTAAAGTGGTCCTCAGGCCCTCAACCGGTGCCGCGAGCGCTTCCTCGCCAGCGTCACTGGGCTCCTCGAACTCCGACAAATCAAAGTTGAGGATGTCGGCTACGTTTTGCGGCAAAAAGAGAAAGGATCAAGGGCGTGCTGGGCCAACAAAGTCGATCATCGAAGGTAGTCGGCTTACCATCAGCTTCGGTGTCGAGGCTGTTGGTTCGGCTGAATCGTTGCCGGTGGCCGTCAGACCCTCTTCGCCGGCATTGTCGCCACTGTGCCCAATAGGCGCAGTACGCTCGCCGGATGCCTGGGGGGCAGCCGATGGAGACCGCGAGGGCTGCAGAAGAAAGGATTAACAGATAAGTCAATCGATTACCACAGACAAAGTGACAGAAGACGATTACCGATGGTGCGGGGTGAGGAGTGCGACCAGCCAATCTCTTGACCTGCGAGCAATGGTCTGATCAGATGCAAGCGATCATCGTGAAACCAAGCCCTATGGAGTAAAAGCTTACTGGCTGACATCTTGTCGGCGGGCTTGGGGCTGGCGGAACGTCAGTTGGGGCATTGACCAACTCAGGACTCGGGATCCCGGGTTCGGCCACCACCTTGATAGCCGTTGGCGCTTCCTCGTTGACAGCGGCGTCGAGGAATTGCGCGACGACCGGATCCAGAGGGGGGAGGCTGTCGGCTGACGCGACTGATTTTGTCTTTTTCACCCTCTTGGGGGCAGGAGCGGCTGACGAACGCGGTGGTGGTGCCACCTTTCTCTTCTGCGTGATCGGCTGACGCACCTGCCCTCGCAGCAGTGATGTTAGTTTGGGCGGCCCCCAGCCGATGGCCGACGGAGCAAGACCGCCCACATCCAGAACGCCTGGGTTGTATTCGATAGGGCGTCCGGAGTCACATACCGTCGGCCGCTCTGTGTCCGTCTCCTGCAAAATCGAAAGATGAACGTTAGTCGGCTATGCCAGTCGATGAGTGAATTGTAAGAAGAAAATTGTTAACCCGAAGCAGAAATATACCGAGGAGATCTCGTCGGGCAGAAGCAGGTCGATGTAGCAAGACGACCGTTGGTGGAAGATGTGGCGTTTATGTTCAGACCACCATCGGTCGTAAGCGGCGCTTCTCCTCGTCGACAGTGTTATCACGCTGGCGTCGGCGAGGGGAGGACCGGCTATGTTCAGCAGCCGATTCATCATCAAGTCTTGGCCGACCGCTCCTCTGGTTTCAATCTTATCGGCGTAGAAAAAGCCGATGGGTAGTTGCCCAAGACCAAGTTGCCTCGCCGCTGATACCGGGTAATAGAATTCATAGATGCGGGCCACTGATCGACCTTTGTGAACCCCAGTCGGCAAGATGCAGGGGGACAAAGAGGTGGTGAACAACTCTCTGCACCTTGGGTTATCGGTTGAGTTGAGGTCATCCTAATTGAAATCAATCGGCAACTCAAACATTCCCCGGTCTGGATAGAAGTACCAGGTACGGTTGTCGTGGGACAGCCCGTCATAAAAGGCTGTGAACCATTCGGCCAAAGCTCGGCCGATTGCTTTGAGCCTTCATGGGCGGCGGCTGCTTCTCCGTAGTTCATACATCGCCTGGTCGTAATCTGGCTGCCCTCATCGTCTTTAATCGGCTCTAGCCATGGGAACCCGGCGTCTGTCAGACGGGGCCGACCAGCTACGTTATGGGTGGCTAATACCAGCCAGATTTGGAGGAACCACCAGGGGCCACCAGTGTAGACTAGGGCATTGGCGGCTATTTTCGCGGCAGCTTGATGTAACATTTGATATGAGTAGCCGAGGAGATATTTTCCCAGCGCAAATCCTTTCCCATCGTCCAGGATTTTGGCCATGATTTGCCAATTAGCGGTCGGCCCACAACTTGATCCGCAGAATACAAACTTTTCCAGCCACATCATCAGGAAGGCGGTGTATTCCCGGTGGCCGACTGTCCCTTCCTTCATATTTTGGGCGATGAAGCCGCTCCATCCGCTGATAGCTTTGGTTTTGAACTGATGTTGGCCTTTTCGGTTCAAGACGCTGGGGTCAACCGATGATTCAATGCCCAGTCCAATTGTCATATATACATCGGCTAGTGTGATGGTCATCGGCCCTTGCCGGAAGATGAAGGGCGTTAAAGCTATAGTTCCAGAAGTAGGTCGCAGCCGATAGAAGCGGCTCGTCTTTTTTCATGCCAGCGATGGACAGTTCCAGGCATTGGGCAAGTTTTTTCTCTTCCCACTGGGCATACTTAGCCAATTGTACCCTTTTATACCATTCAGTCCAGGCTGCATCGGTGGATGGCCACGCTTTGAATGTTCCATTCCAATGGGAAAGAGATGGTTTGGCAGTGTTAAAAGGGATGCGGTTGGTTTTGGTTATGATGATATCAGTTGGGTCTGTGTTGCCAATAGGTTCGAGGAAATACTTCTCTACTTGTGTTGAATTGGGGATAAGTACTTGATGAGGCAGGTGCTACAGTCCGAAGAAAGGGAGAAAAGTACCAGTCAAGAATGATTGTGTTTTACGGTTCGGGAACAGGAAAAATACTAATCAATAAGAGTATGGAGTAAAATGCCACTGGAAAATCACCGGATGAAGTGTTGATGTGAGAATGTTCGAAAAAGCAGATTTGAGAGTAAAATCATGGATCGGAAGAAAGTACCTCGGGGAACTCGGTTGTAGCAGCGGCTGAAGCAGTTGCTGCGGCGGCAACAGGCGGCGCAGTGGTCGCGGCCGGCATGACGGTGGTAGCCGGCGAGATGAAGGTGCTTGATGCAGCGGCGGAGGCCATCGGGAAGCTCGGGGGCGAGGATGAGTCTGAAGAACGTGAGGAAGGTTGTCGAGCGCTGATGGAGTCACCGGAGAAGGGGGAGAAAGGGCAGGAGGCTTGTTCGTGAAGAAGGCCGAGTACGCGTTGGAGGCGTAGGCGGTTCAGCCGAGAGAAGTGGATAATTAAAGAGCACTTGGGGAGAAGCCGAGGCGGTTTAGGTCAAGAAGGAAGCGAGAGTTTGAATAGGCAAGCAAATACACAACACTTCATATTACGGACTTGGGGGGCATGTGTTAACACTGAAATTTGGTAATTGAGTTTCTAAGTTCATAAGGGCAAAGCGAAATCGGATCGATTGAAGATAGGAATCGCATCGGCTAAAAGGGATCGGCTGCAGGGTTAGTCGGCTGAGGATGGATCGAATGTGAATAGATGACAGTCGATTCTGAGTCTGGAAGAAATGAGGCCGTGTCTAGTGTAGGGACTTGGAGATAAATGAAAGATTCGGTTGTTAGTTGCGCATTAAAAGATATTGCCACTTATGGATAGAGTCCTGTAATTGCAATTGTATCTGTAATCTAGAGATTTGTTAGATTGTTAGTTGTAACACGGCATAGGTCCCGCTAGGGATAATATGGTGTTTTAAAAAATAGTTTAGATAGAGTCAAGGGTTGTTACAAGTATTATTATTTCGGGTATAAATAGGACCCGAGGCCCTCTGTAAATAGGAGTCATTCAATCAATCCAATCTCCGGTGCATCGCCAACTTTCTCTTTAGACGAACACTCTGTTTGGCTTTGGGCTGCATCGTCTCGACCCCCAAATCCAGGTAAATGTTTGTCATTACTGGTATGATTATCTGTTTCTAATGCTTTCATCGTAATGATACATTAGAATTAGTGATTTTACTGCGTCATATATCATATAACGCATATGAATTAGATTAATGTTTAGATCTATCTTGTTGTTGGCTCGTTCCGTCAAGAACACGCGGTCAATAGGGCTAGATTTAAAGGTTGGCTAGTGCATATGTGGTATCTACCATCTCGAGGAGTGTAAGTCGGCTGTAACAGATTGGATGTTTCCTTTTATACTTAATGCTGCTTCGAATTCGAACTATTGAGTCGTCTTTAGAACTATCAGTGATCTGTTCATCTGAGATTTATATTATCTAGAGATAGCGCTGGGGTTTCAGCTGGCCTTATTTGCCCTAATATGTTTCTTTTAACATTATTGTTACTAGAGTTATATTAGGATTGCCTCTTGTGTTAAGATCATGTTCCCGTCGGACGTTGCTTAGTGAAATCGGTTCTTCCCGGGCAGCCGATGGCTGATTTCTGAATTATACGTTTGATTCAGGAATATTATCTTCACATAAGATCCATCGGAGTACTAGCCGATTCTCTGTTAGCTTTCCAGTATCGGCTAGGTTATTGATTTGTATATTTATTATTCTTCACTATATTTGGATCAAGCGGCTGATGTTGTCTCGGTGTAGCCGATCCATTCCAGTCACTTGGCCCAAATATGGCCTAGAATAGCATATATACATCCATGGATTTCCTTAGCTGATCCCGTGGGGATCTAACCTAACGCTTAACATACACTATCTTGGTTTTTCTTGTTGATTAGCAGATCAAATCAACTGGCATGCCCTACACGTTGTAGGCAGCCAAGAAGGACCTGCACTGGAGTCAAGCAGATCTCCCAGGCCAGCGCGTGAGAGAGATTTCTCGTCAACACCATGGTACAAGAGTACCTTAACAGGTTCACGCAACTTGCACGTTACGCCATAAGCGACCTGGCAGACAAAGAAGAAAAGATGGATAAATTTATCAAGGGACTGAACGACGAGCTGAGAGGACCAATGATCGGTCAGGACCACGCCAGCTTCCAGAGCCTCATCAACAAGGTCGTGAGGCTTGAGCATGACCAAAGGACGGTTGAAAACAACCGAAAGAGAAGGCTTGCAATGGCCCACCCAATTCAAGGGACATCCCAACGACCCAAAGGAGCAACCCCGTCAGGTTGAAAGCCAGCCATAGTGGCAACCAGTCGCCCTGCCGCACCCGGCAACGTCAGCAGGCCACCTACAACACCGTCTCACACTCCGTCACCTACTTTGGCAGCCCCAGGAACCAGGAATGTCAACTGCTTCAACTGCGGAGAATTTGGGCATTACGCCAACAGCTACCCTAAGCCGCGCAACACCCCCAACCTCACCGGAGCCAACGCTATCGCAGTACGAGGAACCCTCGCTCCGACACCTGGACGCGGTTTGTTCAGAACGCCCCAACCAAAGGAAGCTGCAACCGGATTCCGTCGTGGTCAAGTTAACCATGTGCATGCTGAGGAAGCTCAGGAGGACCAAAGCGTGCTAATGGGTATGTTCTCTATCCATTATGCACCAGTTAAGATTTTGTTTGATTCTGGAGCTTCACATTCATTTATATCGTCAAGAATAAGCAAAGAGCACAACTTGCACCGAATAGACCTGGTAGTACATTCACCCGGGGAGATATAACTATACCCCATGCGTGCATTAATGTGCCCATTCGGACATCATATTACGAATGGATTGGTTAACCAAGAACCCAGGGGTATTAGACTGTGGACGAAGAGAAGTTACCTTATCTACCCCATGAGGATCACCGATGACAGTAGCCATGGATCAAGACCCTATGCTCTGTGACCGAGCTACGGGAATATTCACCATGCTACCCAAAGCTGGAATGCCAGTAATCCAGGATTACCCGGATGTATTTCCTGAGGAACTACCGAGAATGCCCCCAGACCGAGACATAGAGTTCATCATTGACCTTATGCCTGGCACTGCCCCCATAGCTAAGAGACCCTACCGGATGCCAGTGAACCAATTGGAAGAACTTAAGAAGCAGATAAGAGAACTGCAAGAGAAAGGCTTCGTACACCCTAGTTCTTCACCGTGGGGAGCCCCAGTGGTGTTTGTTAAGAAAAAGGACGGAAGCATGAGAATGTGCATAAACTATCGGTCATTGAATGAGGTTACCATTAAGAACAAGTACTCGTTGCCTCGAATCGATGACCTGTTCGATCAGCTCAAGGGAACCCGAGTGTTCTCAAAGATCGATCTTTGATCTGGATACCATCAGCTGAAAGTTAGGACTGAGGATATACCCAAGACTGCGTTCTCTACACGCTACGGCTTGTACGAGTTCAGAGTGATGTCCTTCGGACTGACCAATGCCCCAGCCTACTTCATGAACCTCATGAACAAAGTATTTATGGAATATCTGGACAAGTTCATGATAGTGTTCATTGATGATATCCTCATCTTTTCCAAGGATGATGAAGAACACGCAGAACATTTGCGCCTGGTACTAGAGAAGTTGCGAGAGCATCAATTATATGCCAAATTCAGCAAGTGTGAATTCTGGCTTAAGGAAGTAGCCTTCCTTGGACATGTAATCTCAGCTAGAGGCGTAGCAGTAGACCGTGCCAAGGTCGAAGCTGTTACCAAGTGGAAAGCACCCCAGTCAGTAATAGAGATTAGAAGTTTCTTGGGATTGGCTGGATATTACCGAAGGTTTATTGAAGGATTTTCTAAGATAGCTCAACCCCTGACCCAACTATTGAAGAAGGAAAAGAAGTATGCATGGATGGAGCAGTGTCAACAGGCATTTGACCAGCTCAAAGAAATGTTAACCACCGCCCTGATCTTAGTCCTACCGGGCAACCGGAAAGACTTCATCATATACTGTGATGCATCCCAACAAGGATTAGGAGGCGTGTTGATGCAAGATGGAAAAGTTGTGGCTTATGCCTCAAGACAACTACGACCGCATGAGGAGAATTATCCCACCCATGACTTAGAATTGGCCGCAGTGGTGCATGCCTTGAAAATTTGGAGGCACTACCTGATCGGAAACCACTTGTGGACCCCCTTTTTGGAACGGGAATCTTTCGTGTTCTTAGTACCATTTCCCTGGATCGAGTAGTTGGTACCCACGAATACAGTACTGAATAATTAGGTGCACATGCACGAATAGTCTTACAATGAAATTATTACAACCATAGGCCCGAAGGCAATGTTCAACACACAGGACCTCATGGTCCGGATACAACACAAAAGCAGAAATTAGATACGGCAGCGGAATAGAGGCAGCGACATGTCAGTTGCCACAGCCAACGACCGGGGCTAAGACCTAGTAAGCGCCATCAATTCCTTCACCCTCCTTGTAGTAAGCGTAAGGATCCTCCGATTCTTCACTCCCACCATCTGAAGGTTTGTGCGTATAGCAAGGGTGAGTACCAACCGTACTCAGCAAGTCAACACGGAAGTGATGCATATGATAGGGTTATCCAAGGAATGGCTGGAGCTCTTTTGCATAAAGCCAATTTTCACAATTCTTTTCACAAGCCTAACAACTAGCCAAGTCAAGTTTTAGTTCCATAGTTCATTAATTCGGCGACGGTTCTGTCTACCATCCATCGTGATTCCAAGGATGGCTTCCCGCCTCCGACTCGTCATGGTTTTTTTTGGGAATCCACCCCTTCTCGCATCTCGAGAAGTTGATCCACCACCGAATGAAATCATCATGCAAACCCACCCTAGCAGTTTTAAGTTTAAAGTCTAGCCAAGCGAAAGTCTTGTCACGATGCTCGATATCCGCGAGCACGGCTATTCAAATAGATTGATTCATTCACACTGCAGTGGATGTACACTTTACCCGTACTCCGCGACAGCCCAACGAATGAGCCTACGTCCCAACACATGAGACGGTCACGGCAAAGCCTTTCGATGACCTCACTTTGGCAGTACCCGCTCCATGAACTTAAGCCCTCATGCACTCTAGCCGTCATTTTCTAGCAGTGAGAGGAGTTCTGGCGCACCCGGGGTAAAGGAAAACTTCCTCAATCTTTAAGTTCAATTAATATCAATTTAATTCCACCAACCACAACATAGGCCGCAGCCTCATCCTCATCACATAAACCTCATCATAAAGAACCATCTATGCAAGGATACTGCCTCCGCTCGGCTATCTAGTCAGCTAGGTCTATACCCATTCGAGAAGTACGGTTGTACTGGCTCGTTTCCCGGCTATCTCATGGCTCGGTCCTTAATTGACTAGGGTCAGCACATGCCTTTTCCGAAATCCACCCAAATCATCCGCCGCCCGAGTCTAAAACATTTGTATAGCATTTTCAATTTTCATCAAACTTAGTTCATCATTCTCATGGCCATGTAGTGCTCATGTCTCCACAAAGCCGCATTTCAACTACCTTCCCTAAGGTAGTTGCCCAAGCACAAAGCTTCTTTGTAAAATAATGAGAATGCAGGGATCTAGTATAAGCAGGGCTAAGCATTTTTACCGAAGTTAGCCTCCGGTCATATCACATCGAAGGTTACAAAGAATAATTCTAAAGGTAATCGTTATCAAAGCAGGGTATACCAAGCATAGGTACTCATTTGTGTATAGCATGCAATTTGTAATTGAAATCAACATCATTTCGCAAAGTAGGATCAATATGTTCAAAGAGTGTGATGACTTGCCTTGCTCGCACGCTTGTGGGGTGGTGTCTTCAACGGGGTCGATGCCGGTCTCTTCAGGTGCTACCCGTACGTGCGAAAAATCAATCGATTCCGATTAGAATCCCATATAACACCAAAAGGTCGAAAAGATCCGAAAAAGTCTTAGAAACGACTCCAAGTGCTAAGCCCAAATTCCTACTTAAGTTTGTACTACGATCGCCCTGGAAAACTCCAAGTTTAGACATCGGGTCGGCGACTTAGGGTTTTCGCAAAACGATGATCGCGACTTGTTCAAGAAAACGGATTTGAAAATATCCGCGGAGGGATTGGTGCTAGAGGTTTTGAAGGTCCGAGCACAAAAGAGAAACATATTAAAATGGCGAGAAAGGTCTAAACGAAATTCGGATTCAAAAACGACGCAAAACAGAATTTCGGAAAAGTCCGAATTTGATTTTCAATTTTTCGCACCGAGAAAACACACAAAAATATACTTTAATTTTGCCCAAAATTTTACTCAAATCTTCCCAAAATACTTTTCAAAATTTTCTAAAATTTTTCCCAATTTTTCCTTATTTTTCTTTTTCTTTTTTTCTTTTTTTAATTTTCTCGCGCCACTGTTCATCGCCCTTAACGTATTCGACCGGGCTTCGGCCGAAACAGAGGCAGCGGCGGCGCGAGCGCATGGGGGAAAAGAGGGCGGCGGCGGGGCTTACCGGCGACGACGGACCTCGGGAGGTGCGGTGGGGCACGGGGACCTCGGCGCACGGCGGCGACGGCGTTGGCGCTCGGGGAAAAGGAGGAAGAGGTGGTGGCGGTGCGGGAAAGGGCGGCGACGGTGTGGGAGAGGGTGGGGGTGCGGCCTCCTTTATAGGCGCGCCGGCGCAAGCGTGGAGAAGGGAGGGTCCGGCGTGGCACGCACGGTGGCGACACGCGGCGAGGCGCGGAACGGGCCGGTACGGGCGGGAGCGCGCGGCGCGGACGGGGTCCCGCACGAGGCGCGCGGCATGGGGTCCGAGCGCGGCGAGCGCGTGGTGGCGAGGGCGTGCGGCGCGGGCAGGGCCGGCGCGGGCACGGGCGCGTGGCGGCAGGGCGCGCGGCGCGGCGGGCCAAGGAGCGGGAAGCGCGGCGCGCGCGCGTGGCGCGCGCGGGTAGGGGCCTGGCGCGGCGCGGCGGTGCGAGGCGGGGCGCGGCGCGCGGCGCGGCGCGCGCGCGTGTCACGCGCGCGGCGGGCGCGGTACGGTGCGGTACGGCGTCGAACACATGGCGCAATATGAACAGTGTCATTTATCAATTTTCCCAATTTTTGATTTTTAATTCCTATTTCAATTTTTCTCTCTTCTAAAAATTACAAAATAAATCCTAATATTCCAAAAATAATTTTTTATACTATATTTTCAACTTTTTCTCCACTTTTATTTTCCCACAATATTTTTCATATTTATTTATTTAAATCCTTTTTTCCTAATTTCATAATTCCCTATTTTATTTTTCAAAAATTTCCCATTTCGAGTACGACTCCCAAACATTTTATTATTTATTTGGTGTCCTAATTTATCTTTCACCCTCCATAATTAATACTCTATTTCACAAATTCGCATTTTCATAAATCCGTATCTTATCTCCGATTTCTTTTTAAAAATTCCTAATTCTGAATTTTGAATTTTTCTCTCCGACAAACTCCAAATCATCCACAAACACCAAAAGAGAATTGATCACAACTATATTTATTCAACTGAGCTGGCAAATAAGAAGCAACAAACCCGATGAAGAAACAATAAGCGAAGGTTTTTGAAAGTTCCGATTTTTATGTTTCCGATTTCAGTTTCTTCGATTTTCAGGATGTTACAAACCTACCCCCCTAACAATAAATCTCGTCCCCGAGATTTCTTACCGGTTGCTGAGTAGGTGTGGGTATTCCGTCTTTAGAAAATCCTCGCTCTCCCAGGTAGCCTCCTCTTCAGTGTGGTTGCTCCATTGTACTTTGTACATGTGCCATGACTTGGTTCGTGTCTTCTTTTCGCCTCGTCCAATATCTTTATTGGATGCTCGGGTAGGTAAGATCACCGTTGATATGGATGGTTTCCAAAGGAGCTTGCTCTTCTGGCACCCGCAGGCATTTCTTCAACTGCGACACGTGGAATACTGGGTGGACATCGGAGATGTTCTCGGGCAGCTCAAGCTGGTAGGCCACTTCACCTCTTCTAGCGTTTATTAAGAATGGCCCCACGTATCTTGGTGCGAGTTTCCCTTTGACCTTGAACCTCTGAGTTCCCCGTAGTGGTGAGACCTTTAGATACACATAGTCACCTTCTTTAAATTCTAATTCTCTTCGACGGGTGTCCGCGTAGCTCTTTTGTCGTGATTGGGCAGCTTGTAATCGGTCCCGGATCAGGCGAACCTTTTCTTCGGCCTCTTTGATTATGTCAGGCCCGAATACGGCTCGTTCTCCAGTTTCTGACCACATCAATGGGGTTCGGCATCGGCGGCCAAATAGGGCTTCGTTCGGTGACATCTTCAGACTGGCTTGGTAGCTATTGTTGTAGGAGAACTCGGCGTATGGTAAACATTTCTTCCAATCCTTGGTGAAATCCAACGCACAGGCTCTCAGCATATCTTCTAGCACTTGATTTGTCCTTTCAGTCTGCCCGTCGGTCTGTGGGTGGTAAGTGGTACTGAAGGCAAGGTGACTTCCGAGTGCCTCGTGAACTTTGCTCCAGAAATGAGACGTGAATTGGGTACCACGATCCGATATAATCCTTTTTGGTACACCATGGAGACATACAATCCAACTCATATATAGTTCCGCTAGCTTGGCACCGTTGTAGTTAGTCTTTACGGGAATAAATCGCGGTCTTGGTGAGCCGATCTACTATTACCCAAATGGAATCGTAACCAGTCGCAGTTTTGGGTAGTCCAACTATGAAATCCATGCCTATCTCGTCCCATTTCCATTCGGGAATCTTGAGCGGCTGTAGTAAGCCTGCCGGTCATTGATGCTCAGCTTTCACCCTTTGGCATACATCGCACACGGCTACGTATTCGGCTACATCTCTCTTCATATTGGGCCACCAGTATTCTCCCTTCAAATCCTGGTACATTATCGTGCTTCCTGGATGTAACGAATATTCCGATTCGTGTGCTTCTTTTAAGATCAACCCTCTCAAACCACCTTGTTCAGGCACGCAGATTCTTTTCTTGTACCACAGGATTCCCTTGTCGTCTACCGAAAATTCCTTAGCGCGTCCAAGCGCCATGCGTTCCTTGATTTCCTCGATTTCCTCATTTCCCTTTTGGGCTTCTTCTATTTGAGTCCTCGAAGAGGTTGGATTTCCACGAGTTTGCTTCTCCGTGAGGAATCGGGTGCGAGTTAAGCCAAGCCATCTCTTCTTGGAGCTCACCGGCCATACCTTCTATTCCCATATGGTTGCACTGGGCTTTGCGGCTTAATGCATCGGCCACTACATTTGCCTTGCCGAGATGGTAATGGATTCCTAGATCGTAATCTTTAATCAATTCCAACCATCGCCTCTGTCGTAGGTTGAGATTGGACCGAGTAAAGAAGTACCGCAAGCTCTTGTGATCGTATACACATCACGGTGGTTCCCGATCAGGTAGTGTCTCCGGATCTTCAATGCGGGAACAACCGCGGCTAATTCCAGTGTCGTGTGTGGGATAGTTCTCCTCGTGGGGTCGTAATCGTCGCGAGGCATAAGCCACGACCTTCCCATCCTACATTAACACGCCTCCTAGTCCTTGCCGAGACGCATCACAAGACATCACGAAATCCTTCCGGTTGTCGTAAAGTTAAGATTGGGGCGGTGGTTAACTTTTCTTTTAGTTGGTCAAAGGCTTCTTGACACTTCTCGTCCCATTCAAACTTCTTTTCCTTCTTCAGAACTTGAGTCATAGGTCGGGCTACGGCGGAAAACCCTTCGATGAACCTTCGGTAATACCCGGCCAAGCCCAAGAAACTTCGAACTTCCGTTACTGACTTGGGTGCCTTCCATTCCGTGACAGCTTCGACCTTGGCGGGATCTACCGCTACTCCTCCGACTGAGACCACGTGGCCAAGAAAAGCAACTTCTTTGAGCCAGAACTCGCATTTGCTAAATTTTGCATACAGCTGGTGCTCTCGCAGTTTTTCTAGTACCAGTCGTAGATGCTCCGCATGCTCCTCATCGTTATTGGAGTAGATAAGTATATCATCGATAAATACCACTACGAATTTATCCAGGTATTCCATGAATACCTTGTTCATCAGATTCATAAAATATGCCGGAGCATTGGTCAATCCAAAGGACATTACTGTGAACTCGTATAAGCCGTAACGTGTAGAGAACGCCGTTTTAGGAATATCTCCGGCTCTAATCTTCAACTGATGATATCCCGACCGAAGATCAATCTTTGAGAACACTTGCGCACCCTTAAGTTGATCGAATAGATCATCGATTCGAGGTAGTGGGTACTTGTTTTTAATAGTCACTTCATTCAACGATCGGTAGTCCACACACATCCTCATACTCCCATCCTTCTTCTTGACGAAGAGTACTGGAGCTCCCCAGGGAGAAGAACTGGGACGTACAAATCCTTTCTCTTGTAGTTCTCGGATTTGCTTCTTGAGTTCTTCTAACTCGTTGGCCGGCATTCGGTAAGGTCTCTTGGATATGGGGGCAGTACCAGGCATTAGGTCGATGATAAACTCTATGTCGCGATCTGGGGGCATTCCGGGCAATTCCTCGGGGAATACGTCCGGGTATTCTTGTACTACTCGCATCCCGCTTAGAGGTAGCATGGTGAATACTCCAGCAGCTTGCTCGCATAACTTCGGGTTTTGGTCCATAGTTATGCCCATTGGTTATCCCCATGGGGTGGATACCGTGACTTCCCTTCGACTGCAGTCTATTATTCCATTATTCTTGGTCAACCAATCCATCCCGAGTATGATATCAATGGTTTGGGGTCATAGCACCATAAGGTTTGAAAGAAACACCACGTCCCTAATCCGTATGGGCACATTGATGCAAGCATGGGGTACGGTTATGTTTCCCCCAAGTGAGTGTACCAACATAGGTCTCTTAAGTTCTACTTGGTGTAGGTGGTGTTGTTTGCATACTTGGGAAGATATGAATGAATGCGAGGCTCCAAAATCAAATAAGACTTTAACTGGGGTAGAGTTGATAGAGAACATACCCATCAGCACGTTCTGATCCTCCTGAGCTTCTTCAGACGCACATGATTCACCCGCCACGTCGAAACCCGGTGGCGGCCTCATTGGGTTGCGGGGTCTGAATGCACCGCGTCCCGCAGCAGGGGTGGGGGTTCCTCGGACGGCCGTTGCATTGGCGCCGGTGCGCACAGGAGTGTTGGGTGGTTTGGGGCAGCTGTTGGAGTAGTGCTCGAATTCTCCACAATTGAAGCAGTTCACATTCCTTCTACCTGGAGCGGCTAGGGTTGGCGTCGGTGTACGGAACTGAGGTGTAGCTGGCCTGTTGACATGGTCGGGTGTGGGGGAACGACCGGCTGTCGGAACGTTTGGCTTCCATCCAGACGGGGTGGCTCCTTTGGGACGTTGAGGCGCTCCCTGAAATGGGCGGGCCATAGCAAGCCTCCTTTTGCGGTTATTTTCTACCATCTTTTGGTCATGTTCAAGCCGTACGACCTTGTTGATGAGGCTTTGGAAGCTGGTGTGGTCTTGTCCGATCATCGGTCCTCTCAGCTCATCGTTTAGTCCCTCGATAAATTTATCCATCTTCTCTTCTTCGTCTGCCAGGTCACTTGTGGCGTAACGGGCCAGCTGAGTAAACTTGTTCAGGTACTCTTGTACTGAGGTGTTTCCTTGGCGCAGCCTGCGGAACTCATTTTTCTTCATCCTCATAACTGCAGCTGGTACGAAATTTTCACGGAACGCAGCCGTGAATTCTTCCCATGTCGGTTCTCCGGCATCTTCAGCTCGCGTCTCCTTGTAGGTATCTCACCAGTCACTTGCGGGACCCTCTAGCTGGCTAGTGGTGAAGATAACTCTATCTGCTTCTCGAGCTCGGACGAGAGTTAGCTTTTTCTCGATCACCCTCAACCAATCCTCAGCATCCATGGGTTCTTCGGCCGTGGAGAAGGTTGGTGGCTTAGCTCGCATGAACTCTCCTAAACTTGATCCTCCTCGACTCCCCTGGTTGTGGGCAATTGCTTGGAGCAGCTGGGTTTGTAAGGCCATAACCTCCGCCAGAGTGGAGGGGTTAGGCTCCAGCGGGTTCTCGTTGGTTGCTGCGGCTCTGCGGCGATGCGCCATCTAAAGAAGATAGATGAATTCAGAGACTGGACCTGTTAAGGTCATGGTTCCTAGGTGCTTTCTCTTCAAGTTGTTTTTAAATGATCTTCAACCAACAAGCATGGTAAAATAAGCTCATTAATAGGATACCACAAAAGCGTTACTTAGGTCCATAATATTACATCCAAGGGGTACAACGGACTGTACATGCACAGTCCCACATGCCAAGATACAACAACTACATCGTCCTACTGCATGAACTATTAAGGGGTTGAAATAGAGTGTGGTCCTTGCTGCCGAACCGTCCAAAGCGAGATCAAGCTGGGGTGGTCCTCCCACCTAATCATCCAACCATCCGCAGGAGCCAGGTGCAGGAAGGGGGTGATCCTCTGCTGAAGTAAATCGGAGTCCCCATGGCTCAGAGGTGGTGGCCTCGGAGTCATGCTGGATCTTCCTGCTTGGTGGCCGTGTACTCTTGCGAGCGGTCTTGCGGGTGAGGGACCTCCGGTGTGAGTCAGGCGACGAGTGGGAGCTTCCTCCTCCATTGGATCAGTGTCGCTGGACTCCCATTTGATCTCCATAGGTTCCGTCTCGAACTCATAGTCGGTGTGGATCTGGATGGGGTTCTCCTCTCCCGATCCAGGCTCGGATGGCACTACTACTGAGTTCGAGGTGGGCCCCATGGACGTGGCAGCAGTGGGGTCTATCAGGTACGGCGCCGGCTCTGTGCTCAACATAAAAGCTTGCTCCATCATGGCTTGAAAGGTGTCCAAGCATGCTGGAGTCATAAGGTAGTAGTGGTCGGGCACAGGAGCAGGAGGTGTTGGTACAACTCCGGTGGAAGTACCTGCAGCATGGACAGGGCGGGAGCGCAGCTGTTCCTCCAGCTGGTCGACTTGTTGCTTGCTCCTCCTGAGCTGCTCCTCCAGCTCTACCAGGGCTTCCCCACGGGCCATGTAACGGTCCGAGAGCTGCTCATATTGGGCACCGTTGGCCTGCAGCTGAGTCTGCAGCATGTTGATCTGATCCCCACAGCCCTGGTGGCTCTCGACCAGATCATTGAGGCGTTGCTGCTGGTCGTTGATCTCGAGCAAGGCTTCTTCATAGCAGTCATCCGCCGTCTCCGCCCAGCGTGATAGACGTGTGACCATAGGGTTGTAGCAGCAGGGGGTGGCTTCCACGGTGCAAACTGGGTTGCCTTCCTCGCGATAGGGATGGTGCACGAACTCTGTCACTGTAAGTTCAGCACGGTGTATCGCATTAAGGCGAAGAAATGCTTCGCGGGCCGCGTCTTGAATGGATGCTTCCGCTAAATCTCGGTGATAGCGGGTGTGGAAGGAAAAAGGTGTTTCACTTCCCATGCGGGCTTCCACGGAAACTGCTGCTTCCCATGCTGGATATCCTTCGGAGCCATGCCTTTTAATCTGGTAAGTGGGTGGTTCCGGATATCTTAAACACCACAGCAATGACTGAAGGTGTGCCACGAATCCCTCGTCTCTTGGGATGGTGATTTCCCAGGCTACCACATGGTTCGACATCTGCTTTTGAAGGCAACTTAGGGTTAGAGGGAGAGAGCTATCATCAAAACCATTTGGTAAAGAAAAAAGAAATACAGATATAGAAGAGGTATATTTGTATTTTCAGAAATAATAGTTTGGGAATGGTCCTACGTAGGGATACTTCCCTTTAGCCAACTAGTCAAGGGTAGGGCGCCAATTGGTCTTATCCTACGGTCGCATGGCTCTGATACCAGCTCTGTGGACCCCCGTTTTTGGAACGGGAATCTTTCGTGTTCTTAGTACCATTTCCCTGGATCGAGTAGTTGGTACCCACGAATACAGTACTGAATAATTAGGTGCACATGCACGAATAGTCTTACAACGAAATTATTACAACCATAGGCCCGAAGGCAATGTTCAACACACAGGACCTCATGGTCCGAATACAACACAAAAGCAGAAATTAGATACGGCAGCGGAATAGAGGCAGCGGCATGTCAGTTGCCACAGCCAATGACCGGGGCTAAGACCTAGTAAGCGCCATCAATTCCTTCACCCTCCTGGTAGTAAGCGTAAGGATCCTCCGATTCTTCACTCCCACCATCTGAAGGTTTATGCGTATAGCAAGGGTGAGTACCAACCGTACTCAGCAAGTCAACACGGAAGTGATGCATATGATAGGGTTATCCAAGGAATGGCTGGAGCTCTTTTGCATAAAGCCAATTTTCACAATTCTTTACACAAGCCTAACAACTAGCCAAGTCAAGTTTTAGTTCCATAGTTCATTAATTCGGCGACGGTTGTCTACCATCCATCGTGATTCCAAGGATGGCTTCCCGCCTCCGACTCGTCATGGTTTTTTTTCTGGGAATCCACCCCATCTCGCATCTCGAGAAGTTGATCCACCCGCGAATGAAATCATCATGCAAACCCATCCCAGCAGTTTTAAGTTTAAAGTCTAGCCAAGCGAAAGTCTTGTCACGATGCTCGATATCCGCGAGCACGGCTATTCGAATAGATTGATTCATTCACACTGCAGTGGATGTACACTTTACCCGTACTCCGCGACAGCCCAACGAATGAGCCTACGTCCCAACACATGAGACGGTCACGGCAAAGCCTTTCGATGACCTCACTTTGGAAGTACCCGCTCCATCAACTTAAGCCCTCATGCACTCTAGCCGTCATTTTCTAGCAGTGAGAGGAGTTCTGGCGCACCCAGGGTAAAGGAAAACTTCCTCAATCTTTAAGTTCAATTAATATCAATTTAATTCCACCAACCACAACATAGGCCGCAGCCTCATCCTCATCACATAAACCTCATCATAAAGAACCATCTATGCAAGGATACTGCCTCCGCTCGGCTATCTAGTCAACTAGGTCTATACCCATTCGAGAAGTACGGTTGTACTGGCTCGTTTCCCGGCTATCTCATGGCTCGGTCCTTAATTGACCAGGGCCGGCACTTGCCTTTTCCGGAATCCACCCAAATCATCCGGCCGCCCAAGTCTAAAACATTTGTATAGCATTTTCAATTTT
The DNA here is from genome assembly GCA_019925245.2 of Oryza australiensis. Taxonomy (NCBI): domain Eukaryota; kingdom Viridiplantae; phylum Streptophyta; class Magnoliopsida; order Poales; family Poaceae; genus Oryza; species Oryza australiensis. The sequence goes on from JAIFGZ020000010.1 coordinate 2,545,258, forward strand.
CATCAAACTTAGTTCATCATTCTCATGGCCATGTGGAGCTCATGTCTCCACAGGCCGCATTTCAACTACCTTCCCTAAGGTAGTTGCCCAAGCACAAAGCTTCTTTGTAAAATCATGAGAATGCAGGGATCTAGTATGTGGCTAAGCATTTTTATCGAAGTTAGCCTCCGGTCATATCACATCGAAGGTTACAAAGAATAATTCTAAAGGTAATCGATATCAAAGCAGGGTATACCAAGCATAGGTACTTATTTGTGTATAGCATGCAATTTGTAATTGAAATCAACATCATTTCGCAAAGTAGGATCAATATGTTCAAAGAGTGTGATGACTTGCCTTGCTCGCACGCTTGTGGGGTGGTGTCTTCAACGGGGTCGATGCCGTTCTCTTCAGGTGCTACCCGTACGTGCGAAAAATCAATCGATTCCGATTGAAATCCCATATAACACCAAAAGGTCGAAATGATCCAAAAAAGTCTCAGAAACGACTCCAAGTGCTAAGCCCAAATTCCTACTTAAGTTTGTACTACGATCGCCCGAAAACTCCAAGTTTAGACATCGGGTCGGCGACTTAGGGTTTTCGCAAAACGACGATCGCGATTTGTTCGAGAAAACGGATTTGAAAATATCCGCGGAGGGATTGGTGCTAGAGGTTTTGAAGGTCCGAGCACAAAAGAGAAACATATTAAAATGGCGAGAAAGGTCTAAACGAAATTCGGATTCAAAAACGATGCAAAACGGAATTTAGAAAAGTCCGGATTTGATTTTCAATTTTTCGCACCGAGAAAACACACAAAAATATACTTTAATTTTGCCCAAAATTTTACTCAAATCTTCCCAAAATACTTTTCCAAATTTTCTAAAATTTTTCTAAATTTTTCCTTATTTTTCTTTTTTTTTTTTTTTTTTTTTATTTTCTCTCGCGCCACTGTTCATCGCCTTAACGTGTTCGACCAGGGGTTCGGCCGAAACAGAGGTGGCGGCGGCGCGAGCGCATGGTGGAAAAGAGGGCGGCGGCAGGGTTTACCGGCGACGGCGGACCTCGGGAGGTGCGGTGGGGCACGGGGACCTCGGCGCACGGCGGCGACGGCGTTGGCGCTTGGGGAAAAGGAGGGAGAGGCGGCGGCGGTGCGGGAAAGGGCGGCGACGGTGTGGGAGAGGGTGGGGGTGCGGCCTCCCTTTTATGGCGCGCCGGCGCAAGCGTGGAGAAGGGAGGGGCCGGCGTGGCGCGCACGGTGGCGACACGCGGCGAGGCGCGGAACGGGCCGGTACGGGCGAGCGGACGCGGCGGGCGGAGCGCGCGCGCGGTGGGGCCGGCACGATGCGCGCGCGGCGTGGGGGACCGGCGCGACGAACGTGTGGCGGCGAGGCGTGCGGCGCGGACGGGCGGGCGCAGGCAAGGGCGCGTGGCGGCGAGGGCGCGCGACGCGGGCAGGGCAAGGCGCGGGCGCGCCGCGGCGCGCGCGGCGCGCGTGGGGGTAGGGGCCGGGCGCGTGCGCGGCGGTGCGAGGGCGGGGCCGGCGCGGCGGCGCGCGGCGCAGCGCGTGTCGCGCGCGGACGGGCGCGGTACGGCGCGGTACGGCGTCGAACACATGGCGCAATATGAAGAGTGTCATTTATCAATTTTCCCGATTTTTGATTTTTAATTCCTATTTCAATTTTTCTCTCTTCTAAAAATTCCAAAATAAATCCTAATATTCCAAAAATAATTTTTTATACTATATTTTCAACTTTTTCTCCACTTTTATTTTCCCACAATATTTTTCATATTTATTTATTTAAATCCCTTTTTCCTAATTTCATAATTCCCTATTTTATTTTTCAAAAATTTCCCAGATTTCGAGTACGACTCCCAAACATTTTATTATTTATTTGGTGTACTAATTTATCTTTCACCCTCCACAATTTATACTCTATTTCACAAATTCGCATTTTCATAAATCCGCATCTTATCTCCGATTTCTTTTTAAAAATTCCTAATTCTGAATTTCGAATTTTTCTCTCCGACAAACTCCAAATCATCCACAAACACCAAAAGAGAATTGATCACAACTATATTTATGCAACTGAGCTAGCAAATAAGAAGCAACAAACCCGAGGAAGAAACAATAAGCGAAGGTTTTTGAAAGTTCCGATTTTTATGTTTCCGATTTCAGTTTCTTCGATTTTCAGGATGTTACACCACTGTGATATATACACGGACCACAAGAGCTTGAAACATTTCTTTACCCAGACAGATCTTAACCTGCGCCAGAGAAGATGGCTGGAGCTAATCAAGGAGTATGACCTAGGAATCCATTGCCACCCTAGTAAGGCCAATGTTGTAGCTGACGCTTTGAGCCGCAAAGCCCAGTGCAACTAACTAAGGATGGAATGTATGGCCAACGAGCTTCAAGAAGAAATGGCTCGGCTTAACCTTCAGTTGATTCCTCATGGACAACTGAATTCGTTGGAGATACAACCTCCCCTACAAAGTCAGATTAAGGAAGCCCAGAAGGATTGCGAGGAAATTCGACTAATCAAGGAGCGCATGGCCGAAGGACTGGCTAAGGAATTCATAGCCGACAACGATGGAGTCCTATGGTATCGTAAAAGGATTTACGTACCAGAGAAAGGAGGATTGAGAGGACTGATCCTCAAGGAGGCCCATGAGTCAGCATACTCACTACGCCCAGGAAGCACCAAAATGTACCAGGATTTGAAAACAGAATACTGGTGGCCCAACATGAAAAGAGATGTGTCAGAATATGTAGCCATTTGCGACGTGTGTCAATGAGTCAAGGCTGAGCATCAGAGACCGACAGGATTGCTACAACCACACAAGATCCCTGAGTGGAAATGGGATGAAATAGGCATGGACTTTATAGTGGGACTACCCAAAACTGCTACAGGATACGATTCCATTTGGGTGATCGTTGATAGACTTACTAAGACTGCCCGATTTATCCCGGTCAAGACTCGGTATAGCAGCACTAAATTGGCAGAGCTGTACATGTCCAAAATTATGTGCCTACATGGAGTACCCAAAAGGATTGTGTCAGATCGTGGTACTCAATTCACATCTCACTTATGGGATAAGTTTCACGAGGCGTTGGGAACTCACCTCGCCTTCAGTACTGCTTATCACCCTCAGACAGATGGACAAACTAAGAGGACAAACCAGGTCCTTGAGGACATGCTAAGAGCCTGTGCATTGGATTTTACGAAGGACTGGGAGAAATGCCTGCCCTATGCAGAGTTCTCCTATAACAACAGCTACCAGGCTAGTCTGAAGATGTGGCCGAACGAGGCTTTGTTTGGACGAAGATGCCAAACTCCGTTGATGTGGTCAGAGACCGGTGAGCGAGCCATATTTGGACCAGACATCATTAGGGAAGCCGAAGAGAAAGTTCGTCTGATAAGAGATCGGCTTAAGGTAGCCCAGTCCCGGCAAAAGGGAGTTGGAATTCAAAATAGGCGAATTTGTGTACCTAAAAGTTTCGCCACTAAGAGGGACCAAGAGGTTCAAGGTCAAAGGAAAACTGGCGCCAAGATATGTCGGACCTTTCCCAATAAGCGCCAAAAGAGGCGAAGTGGCCTATCAACTGGACCTGCCAGAAAATCTTTCCGATGTACACCCTGTCTTTCACGTATCACAACTAAAGAAATGTTTGCAAGTACCGGAAGAGCAAATTCCCTCGAAAGACGTCCTTATCAGCGAAGACCTCACATACCCCGAACACCCTGTGAAGATTTTGGACAGAGCCAAGAAAAAGACTAGGACCAAGACATGGCGAATATACAAGGTGCAATAGAGCAACCACACTGAAGACGAAGAAAGAAGACTTTTTGAAGACCGAGTACCCGAACCTATTCCGCGAACAGTAAGAAATCTCGGGGACGAGATTTATCGTTACGGGGGTAGGTTTGTAACACCCTGAAAATTGAAGAATTTGAAACTGGAAATTAAGAATCGAAACTCACAAAAACTTTTGGCTCATTGCTTCTCATCGCATTTATTGCTTCTTATTTGCTAGCTTTGTTGCATAAAATTTATAAGAGAGTGATTCATCTTGATGTTTGAGAAAAACCAAATGATTTTAATTTCCAAAGGGGAGAAAAATTTGAAAGTTTAGAGTTGGAATTTTTAATATAAAATAGGAAAGGGTTGTGGATTTATAAAATATATATATTTGGGATCAAACATTATTTTGTGATTGAGTAATATTAATTAGTGAGCAAAATGAGTGATAAAATATTTTTAAAGGATATATATGAAGTTTAGAAATTATTTTTGAATTAAAGAGACATTTTGTTGAATTTAGAAAAAGAATTGAATTAAATATGTAAAATATATTTTTAAAATAATAAAAGTGGGTGAAAAGGTTAAAAACATATTTTACAACTTAATTTTGGGTGTGTTAGATTTTATTTTAAATTTTAGAGGTGAAAGGAAAAGGAAATGGGAAATTAGGAAATTAAATCGGGAAATTAGGAATTGGCACTGTTCATTGTGCAACACGTGCTCGACGCCGTACCGCCGTACTGTGCGACCCGCCCCGCGCACGCCATGCACCGCGCCGCGCCTCGGCCCCCACCCTCGCGCCGCGCGCGCACGCCATCTTCGCACGCCCGCGCCCGGACCCCGCCGCGCTCGCCACGCGCCGCCCGCGCCCGGACCCCGCTGCGCCCGCGCCCGCACCGTACCGGCCCCCGCCCGCGCCACGCGCCACCCGCACGAGTACCCCCGCACCCTTGCGCCACGTGTGCCGTGCCATATTGGCCCCCACCCGCACAACGTCGCGCCGCGCCCGTCCTCGCCCGGCCCCGTCCCGCGCGTCGCCGCGTGCCGCACGCTAGCGCGCCCGTGCCGACCCCCTCCTTCTCTCCCTCTCCGGCCGTCTATAAAAGGCCGAGCCCCTCTCCGTTTCTTACCCACCTCGCCGCCCTCTTTCCCCCTCTCTTCCCTCTCTCTCTCACCGATTTTCTCCCCGCCGCAAGCCGTCGCCGCCGTCGTCCGCCGTGCGCCGAAGCCGCCGCCGTCGTCCACCGTGCGCCGGAGTTCCTCCGCCTCCCTCACCGTCGCCGTCGCCCGCCGGTAAGCCCTGAGCCACCGCCCCTTGCGCCTTGGACCGGCCGCCGGCCGAAAACAGAGAGAGAGAGCGCGGGCAAAAACAGAAAAAGAGAAGGAAGGGAAAAAAGGGAAAAAAGAAAAAGAAAAAGAAAGAAACAGGAAAAGAGAAAAATAGGAAAAAATTAGGAAACATCCAGAAAAATTAGGAAAAACTTTTGGGAAATATTTGGGAAAAAATATATTGTTTTCTCGTGTATTTTCTATGAGAAAATTTGGAATTCAAAAATAGGATTTTCGGAGATTTCGTTCTCGCGTCGTTTTTAATCGGAGTTGTCTATTTTCTTTTTGCCACTAAAAAAATGTTCTTTGGTATTCAGACCTCCAAAACTTCGAATACCAATTATTTTGATCAACGCTTTTAAGTTTATTCCCTTAATCAATTAGATCGGTATTTTATGAAAACCATAAAAAATCCAAACTCGCTTTTTAAATCAGATTTCATCCCAAAACTCTCGCCCAAACTCGATTAGAATTTTAGGCTAAATATTTGGAGTCATTTTTACGGTTCTTTTCGATCTCTTGGTAATTTTATTGAATTCTGATCGAATTCATTTGATTTTTCGCACGTACGGATAGCAACCGAGGAAGTAGGCAGTGACTACGGTGAAGACCCTGTCCAACAAACATGCGAGCAAGGCAAGTCAACACTTCCCTTTGAACATATTGAACCTATTTTGTGAAATGATGTTGATTTAAACTTCAAACATGCATGCTATACACAAATGAATACCTGTGCTTGATATACCATGCCTTGAAATTGAATACCCTTAGATATAATGTTTGTAACCCTCGATGTGATATACCGGAGGATATCTTCGGTAAAATGCTTAGCCATGCTTATATTAGATTCATGCATACTCATGATTTTACAAAGAAGCTTCGTGCTTGGGCAACTATCTTAGGAAAGATAGTTGGAATACAGCATGTGGAGACATGAGCGCCACATTGCCTTGATCATGATGAAAATAGTTTTGATGGAAAAATAAAAAGTACAAAACCAATGTTTTTAGACTGGGCGGATGGTTGGATTTGGGTGGATTCCGGTAAAGGCAAGAACCATCCCTGGTCAATTAAGGACCGAGCCATGAGACTTATAACCTGGAACGAGCCAGTACAACCGTACTTCTCAAATGGGTATAGACCTAGCGGAGTAGATAGCCGAGCGGAGGCAATATCCCTGCATAGTGGTTCTTGAGTGAAGAGGTGGTTCTGGTTATCGAGATAAGGCTATGGCCTAAGTGTTGAGTAATGATTGAGAATTTTGTGAAGTTTCCCCTTACCCCGAGAGCGCCAGAACTCCTCTCACTGCTAGGAAAGGACGGCTAGAGTGCAAGAGGATTTAAGTTCGTGGAGCGGGTACTGCCAAAGTAAGGTTATCGAAAGGCTTTGTCGTGACCATCCCATATGAAGGGATGAAAGCTCATTCAATGAGCAGTTGCGGAGTACGGATAAAGTGTACATCCACTGCAGTGTGAGTAAATCAATCTATTCGAATAGCCGTGCTCGCGGTTAATGAGCAACGTGACAAGTTTCTCCCGTGGCTAGACTCATAGATTTTAAACATGGCTGGGAATGCATAATGATCTTGTGTGCTGGTGGACTCAACTTCTTGAACTGAGAGAAGGGGTGGACTCCCCAGAAAACCATGACGAACCAGAGGCGACAAGCAATCCTTGGAATCACGATGGATGGTAGACAGAACCGTCACCGACTTAATATACTATGAAACTAAAACTTGACCTGGCTAGATGTTAGGTTTGTGAAATGATTTGTGAAAATTGGCTTTGTGCAAATAAACCATAGCCATCCTTTGAATGACTCTATCATGTGCATCATTCCGTGTCGGCTTGCTGAGTACGTTGGGTACTCACCCTTGCTATACGCACAAACATTCAGATGGTGGAAACGAAGAACTGGAGGACCCCTATGATTACTGCCAGGTGGGCGAAGAAGGAGAAGGCGTCTACTAGGTCTTAGTCCCCGGTCATTGCCTGTGACAATCGACATGCCGCTGCCTTTTGACTGCTACCTTATCTAATTTCTGCTTTTGGTTGTATCCGGACCAGTAGGTCCTATATGTAATGGATATTGCCTTCGGACCAGTAGGTCGATCGGTTATGTTAGGACGTACCATGCAATAATGCTTGTAGGAAATTCCCCAATGAATAAAATATACCTAATTAAGACAGTGATATTTACTCGGTATTTATTTCCAACAAAGCCCAAGGGCAGTCCCACCCTCCATCTGAGCGTGTCCATAGCATTAAACATATTGCCACATAAGAAAAAGGCTAAGGTGGCAAGAGAGTTAATGAGGAGAGAAGAAAAAAGACAAAGAAACCAGCTGTACACAAGAACCAAGAATGAAAACAAGGGATATGTGGATAAAACGAGAGAGAAGAGAAGTGATTGGATGAGAATTTATTTTGAAGACACCACCCATTGGTCATATAGTTTGTATACCTAGTGTCTAAGTGACATGGCAAGTATGAAAACTACTTAATAGTGTTTGGGTTGGGATTGTCCAAAGGGAGATCATGGATCGAAATCAACGACATCCATTTTAATTAATTTGATAAGTTGGATGCCTATTTGCATTCATACTGGGCCTAAAACTGAGCTAGCCTAGTCCACTAAAACTTTGCATCTCGGTCGATCGGTTATGTCAGTACGTGTCACACATAGAAATTTAGCCAAATTTCTAGACTATTTTATGTATAAACCCCTGTCCAAGAATCAAGCCGGGTGCACAAAACGATAAATTAATATGCAGATCCAAACGTAAATAAAGCGTAAATACTTATAGAAGACGATTCTACGAGGCTTCAACTCGACTCCACAGGCAAAACTCAAGTGGGGTATAAGCCTTGGTCTTTGTCACGTCTAGAAATTTACCCAAATTTTCAGACTATTTTATGTATAGTCCCTATCAAGGAATAAACCAGGGTACATAAAATGACAAATCAATAAACAGATCCACACATAAATAAAACATAAAATACTTACAGCAAGACACTTTGTCCTCACATCAAAAAGAAAGTGGCAAAAAAAAGACGATCCTAGCGGGGCTTCAGCTTCACTCTATAGGAAAAACTAAACTAGGGTATGAGCCTTGATCTTCTAACTCCATCTTCAACTCGGAAACACTACACTTCTGGAAAGGGGGGGAATAGCAAGGCTGAGTACAACCACCGTACTTAGTAAGCCACGACGATGATGGAGACATGCAAGGGGGGGGGCAAATAGACGCTTGTGGCTATTTGCATAAATGCATTTGTAAACATATTTTCAAATAGAAAAATTGTTGATTAATTAAGTCAGGGTTAATTCTCCACTAAACAACGCTACACCACGTTGAACAGGCCTAACCATCCTACCTAAACTAAAATAGTTTATTAAGCCAATTTAATTAATAATGTGGGACTAATCACGGTGAAGCTGGTCGATCGCCCGTGACTGCGGGCACGTCTATTTGAATAGTTTTACTCTGATCAGAGGTGTACAACTGTACCAACAAGACATGATTCCACACATGTTGTCATGCCCTGAAGTACCTCCATGGTACTGCAAAGGGGGAAATCATGACAAGACCCTTCACATAACTCCCCCTAACCTAGCGACACCACACTTCAGGTTTTGCCCCCACCCCTAAATCCAGGGTGGGCAGCCCCCCTTGTGCCATGGTGAATTTGAAATCCGTAGAGGCCTTGCCTAGCCCATCCGAACTCCATCGCACCCACCCTTGCCTAGGAGCGTCAGAAAGGGAAGAGTTATACTATAAGTCCATCAGTTGCCTAGTCTTGCTTGTGGTAAGTACGGTAAGTCTTCTAGGGTTTCTCGCAAACCGGTCCTTAATTGTCATGGGTACAACAAGCAAAACCATGCACCCACAGCCCACCATTAAGTCATATTTTAGTGGGATAATCACGACAAATAAATGTGACTAGATGTATCAAGCTCGCAGCTCATCAGATACTAAGATAATTAATGTGATTATCCTATTAAGTGAGCTAGTGGTAATTAAGCATGGCTAAGCGTATATAGTTCTAGCAAGGTCAACCTAAGTGACACAAGCTAATCAAATTATCACCCAGGTTGACAAAGGATAGATGTCAAGGAAACATGGCACAATCAAGCAGATAGGTAGTATCAATTCCCATGTAATTAGCAACACATGCAATTTATTTACAAATGATAAAATATTTTGTAAATTAGGCTCAATATGCTTCAAGGGGGAATATGTGACTTGCCTTGCTTCTTCAAACAATCTTCCGAACTCTTTTCCTCGTGAGCAACAACATCCGAAACGCCGAAGTCTACATGCTGACATGCAAAACGATAAAAACCTAATAAAAACTAAATAAACAGTACATGGAAAGTAAACAAACATGTACAACTCAGTTTTAGATCAATTTTGCAAATTGAATGGCTCAATTTGGAGTTCATATGAATTAGATATGAATTTTAGAAATTTTAGGCCGTTTAAATGAATTTATAGAAATTAGACCAATTTATTGCTCAATTATTAATTATTTTATCAAAGGAAAACGGATTAATTGCGTTAGCGATGGGGCGGCTCCGACAGGCGGGCCCCATGCATCACTGGGTCCGTAAGGTCTGTCCACGGTGGACGGGTCCCTGCGTGGCTGAGCCACATGCCCACCACGTGGCGCCCACGTGGTCGCCACGGGGACGGGAAAGCCGACATGGAGCCGATGTGGTAGCGTCGGTGGCGGCCATGTCAGACGCCACGTGGACAGCCTAGATTGCACCAAAGGGGATCGGGCGGCCATGGGAGTCGACGGCCCGGATCGGCCCGAGTGTGATCCGACGTCCGAGGGACACGGCGATGGGTGGCTCGCCGGCTGGCCGAGCGAGGGTGGCGCGATGATGGCGCGCGTGGCCCGGTGGTCGCCGTCGGCGGACACCGGCGCGGTGGCGCACACGGGAGGGCGGCTGTGGGAGGTGTCACCTCGAGGTGCCTCAAAAACCCAAATTGAACCTCAACAGAAGTTAGATCGAGTGTCCGACTCCCCACGGGGGTCGGGCAAGCCGGCCTCGGCCCTTTCTCTCAACTCCGACTCGTCGCCCGACCTCGAGAGATCCTCAGGAGGAAACTTGGTAGGCAAGGAGGAAGAGAGAGGAGACAGCCTGGCAGCATCTGACACCACCTGACGGCACAAGAGCAGGGTCCCAGGGCTGCCAGGAGCACAATACACCCACGGTGTACAAGACCTAGCAGACCAGCATGTACTTTATAAGATATTCTTTGTACTCCACTATATGTTTCTCTTAGTCTTAGCTTTCTTGGCCCCCAAGTTTAATTGTTCCTGCACCCCTTGAGATATAAAAGGGAGGGCAGGGGGGCTGAGAAGGAGGCTCTCCAGATTCCATCTAACGCTTGTAACTCTTGTTCATCATCCATCCCAGAGAAAGAACACCACACACTAGACGTAGGCCTATTATCCTTCGGGATGTCTGAACCAGTATAAACCCTTGCGTCTTGTTTCTTGGCTCATCCTAGGATTTGAGTCGACCATCGGATTCATCAGAGGACAGCTTCTCTACCAAACTCTCTTCTACCTCCTCGGGAACGCCCCCCCCTTGGAGGACTACCGACCCACCCGTCGATAGTTGCCTGTTAACACTGAAATTTGGTAATTTAGTTGCTAAGTTTGTGAAGGCGAAGCGGAGTCGGATCGGCTGAAGACAAGAATCACATCAGCCAAAGGAGTGATCGGCTGCGAAGTCAATCGGCTAAGGATGGGTTGAACAGGGACAGCCGATAGCCGATTCCAGGTCTAGAAGAAATGAGACCGTTTCTAATTCATAAGTTTGAGGATAAATAGAAGATTCGGTTGCTAATTGCGTGTTAAATGATATTGCCACTTATGGATAGAGTCCTGTAACGGCAATTACATCTGTAATCTAGAGATTTGTTAGACTGTTAGTTGTAACACGGCATGGATCCTGCTTGGGATAATGTGGTGTTTTAAATAGTAGTTTAGATAGAGTCCAGGGTCTTTACGGATAATTGTACTTTGGGTATAAATAGGACCCGAGACCATCTGTAAAAATAACAACATTGACATCAATCAAACCTTCGGCGCATCGCCAACTTATTCTTTTCAGACGAGTCCTTTGTTTGGCTACGGGCTACATCGTCTCGATCCCCAGAGCTAGGTAAACGCTTGTCATTAGTGGTATGATTTACTGTTTCTAGTGCTTCCATCGCAATGATACATTAGGATCAGAAGTTTATACTGCGCTATTTTTCATATAACGCATGTAAATTAGATCAATGTTTAGATCTATCCTGCCATTGGCTATTTCTGTCAAGAACTTGCAGCCAATAGGGCTAGATCTAAAGGTTGGCTAGTTTGTATGCGGTATCCACCGTCTCGAGAGGTATAAATCGGCTATAACAGATTGGGTTTTTCTTTTTATACTTAATGCTGCATCGGGTTCGAACTATTAAGTTGTTTTTAGAACTATCAATGATCTGTTCATCTGAGATTTATATTGTTTAGAGACAGTGTCGGGGTTTCAGCCGGCCTTATCTGCCCTGATATATTTCTTTTAATATATTCATTATTAGATTTGTGTTAGGACTGCCTCTTATGTTAAGATCGCACTCCTGCCGGATGCTGCCAGCCGAAATCGGCTTATTATAGACGGCCGATAGCCGATTTCTGGGCTATGCGTCTGGTTTAGGGGTGATATCTTTCTATAAGATTTATCGGAGTACTAGCCGATTCCTTGTTAGCTTTCCAGTATCGGCTAGGTTATTGATCCATATATTTGTTATTCTTTACTGTATTTAGGTTAAGCGGCTGATGTTGTCTCGGCATAGCAGATCCATTATAGCCACTTGGCTTAAATATAGTTTAGAATAGTATGTATATGCTCATGGGTTCCTTCAGCCGATCCCGTGGGGATCTAACCTAACACTTAACGCATATTCTCTTGTTTTTCTTGTTGATTGACAGATCAAATCAACTGGCACACCCTGCATGTTAGTGATATGCCCTAGAGGCAACATGGAGATGTTGGATATCACGTCAATGTTTATGTATTTATGAATAAAGTGTTATTCAATTCCATGAAATAGATATCTTGTATTGATCAATAAGTACGTGACTTATTTATGAGACTCGATATGTATGAATCTATTTCTAAATGATCCCTGATCATACATCATATTATTGGAACTACCAAACGCTATTTCGTAAGTGGGTAGTTATAAAGGTAGTTTTCGGGTTTGCTATGAAACATGGAGTGGGATGTGAGTGATCAAGATGGAATTTGCCCCTCCTTTGGAGAGATATCTCTGGGCCCCTCGAGGTAATGGATTATGGAAATGCATGGCCATGCTAAGTTGATTGAGGACTACCAAACGCTATTCCGCAAGTGGGTAGTTATAAAGGTAGTTTTCGGGTTTGCTATGAAACATGGAGTGGGATGTGAGTGATCAAGATGGAATTTGTCCCTCCTTTGGAGAGATATCTCTGGGCCCCTCGAGGTAATGGATTACGGAAATGCATGGCCATGCTAAGTTGATTGAGGAGTCAATCAACAGACAGATAATCTAATACGGTTCGAGTGAATGGTTAAGCTATTGAAGAGATGGCACATATCTTGCCTATAGCTTAATTGGTATCGTGAGGCAAAGGGATTTGTGTACACATTACAGGTTCAATATGTGCTGCTAGGCGCCGCTGTTGACAGGTCGGCTGAGTTGGACTCGAGCCGACGATCGGCTAAGTTAGACTATAGCCGAAACCGAGTATACCTGAACCTACAGGGTCGCACGCTTAAGGGGATAAGAACAGGCATTCGAGTTGGACTCGGATACGGCTCGATCGGATAGGGATCCGATCGGATAGAGTCCTATAGGCTTACGACGTATGGGTGGCCAACTCTGTGAGATTCGGATAGGATCCGATTCAAAATAGAGTCCTGATCGGCCACTAGTCCCAGTCGGCCAACTCTATATAAAGGAGGAAGGGGTGGAGAGCTGCGGCACGTCAATTGCATCGCATTGAACCGAATCCGCAACAGAAGTCACCGAGATCAATCTCCACGGAAACCCTCCCCACTTTCGAGCCAAACCCTAGCCTTGCATCGCGTGCTAGCACACGGGTGTTCGGCGTTCTGTCCCCGGACGTGTGGATACCGGTAGAGGCGCTACTACGTTGCACGCTGTTGATCGGCTGTGGAGGAATCGGTTGCGGTCGAGCGCATCGGAGCGAGGCGCGAGAACACAGTCGGACGACTCGGATCGGCTACGGCATCTGTGAATCGGGTGATTGGCGAATCGGTTGTCCCCGGGAATCGGCTGTCGGTTTGCGGGAATCGGCTACACTGTTCTGGATCGGATAGCCCTGATTGGCTGTTTCCGCTGCACACTCCAATCGGTAACGATCTATCGGCCCTTACTTGCAAGTGTTCTTGGTTTGCGTGGTTAAAAGTTTTTGTTTTTGGCTAGCGTAGCCTCCGCGTAACCCTTCACTGCATAACGTAGGCAGCCGAGAAGGACCTGCACTGGAGCTAAGCAGATCTCCCAGGCCAGCGCGTGAGAGAGATTTCTCATCAACATGCTTCTTCGCACGCCTGGTGGGACTTTCTTTGTTGGCTTGACTCGGACGCATAGATTCAGCCGGCAAGATGGTCGACTCCAAGAGCCCTATCATTACGCAGGACAACATCGTGCCTGTAAAGATGGAACAACTATCGGCTGAGCAGCAAGCCGAATATAAGAAGATGGTGGAAGAGCTCCAGGCTAACTATTTACAGTCTTTCACCCAAACAAGATCTGGAGCTATGCTCCAAAAATACAAGTTTAGCCTGAACGATACCAAGGCATCTTCCTCGGGTGACACAAAAGGCAAACAAAAGGTGGAGGAACCGACCCAGGTGCAAGATGATTCGGCCATATACTCTCTACAAGATCGGATTTACTCGGCTGTTCACCACACACCGGTCAACCAAAGTAGCATCTTGGTCAACACTCTCAATAATATGATCGCTAATATGGTCGACGCCAAGGTGGCCGAACAGCTGCAACGGGGGCCCACGTACTTCACAGATGGCCAATTTCCTAGTTACAGGACGCTGGTCACACAGGATCGGCCAATCCCACTGATAGCACAACAAGGGCCACCAGGAGGAGCCCTCGGTCATCCAAACCCAGGCGAATCATCTGTAAGGCCAGCGGTTACTATACTGAATCAACAACAGCCGCTGCCCCATGATCAGATTGATAATATGTTCAATGATAATCGGCAGTTGGAGCCGATTGATTCAGATAGACGGCTCAACGCCGGTGGTCGGCAGCTGTTCCCATGACCACCAACACCACCGGCGCCTCGGGCACCTCTTGCTGAACATCACTACCAGTACCAAGGAGACCGTCAAGATCATCATTATAGGCCACAGACGCCGCCACCGTTGTATCGACAAGCACCCGCGCCGCATGACCCATACGAGCCGGTACAACAAGATAACCGGACATGGGCCGATCTGATCGCAGATGTCATGCGCGATCAATTCTGCCTCAAGCCAAAAGATTCAAGGAACAAGTATCGGTATCCCTATCCGGAGCACTTTGAGCAGATCCCATTGCCCAACCGATACAAGATCCCGGACTTTTCAAAGCTCTCAGGGCAGGACAATATTTCAACATACGAGCATGTCAGCCAATTCTTGGCGCAATGCGGTGAAGCATCGGCTACGGACCCCTTGAGAGTTCGACTGTTCCCTCTCTCTCTTTCAGGATCGGCCTTTACCTGGTTCTCCTCATTGCCCTACAAATTGATTCAGAGTTGGGCCGATCCTGAAAAACAGTTCCACAGCTATTTTTACTCCGGCAACCATGAGATGAAGTTGTCGGACCTCGCCAGCATCAGGCAAAAGCACAACGAATTGGTCCAAGAATACATCCAACGCTTTAGGGAGATGAGGAACCGATGTTACAGCCTGGTGCTATCAGACGCCCAGCTGGCCGATCTCGCCTTTCACGGCTTAATCGCGCCGATCAGAGAGCGTTTCTCTGCGCAAGACTTCGACAGTTTAGCCCACATGGCGCAGAAGGTAACGGCCCACGAGCAGCGATTCCAAGACACCAGGAAGGCCATCAAGAATACAACTCAGGTAGTCGTCGAGTCAGACTACGGGTCCGACGACGATGACGCGGAAGTAGTAGTGGCCGAGTGGACCAAAAACAAGAAGGCCATCGTCTGCCAATGGCTGCTGAAGACGGCTAAGGAAGAAAGGTACGACTATGACATCACCAAAGCCGACAAGATTTTCGACTTACTGCTCAAGGAGAAGCAGATTCAGTTACCTGAAAATCATGTGATCCCATCGGGCGAAGAGTTGAAGAAAAAGAAGTACTGCAAGTGGCACAACTCCACATCCCACGCCACCAACGACTGCAAGGTCTTCAGCCAGCAAATCCAGTCGGCGATCGAAGCCGGAAAACTGAAGTTCGTCGATTCAAGTCGGCTGATGAAAGTAGATGGCAATCCGTTTCCGGTTAACACGGTCCAAGCCGACCCCAGGCAAGCTGATCGACAGAACAGAATGGTGCACGGCTTAGTCAATCCATCGATCGGGGCCAAGGCAGAAGGCGGCCAAATTGAATGTCACACCGCGCCAATTAATATGGTGCGCCCAGTCATCAGATCGGTCGACCGACGGCCGATCCATGAACGTAGCCGATACCGCCATCAATACCGGTCTCGGCAGGAAGGAGCATACGATGAAGAATCTCGTCGGCGCGAACTAGACACCCAAAGCCGGCGATACGAGGTAAACCATGACAATGCCGATCCACATTGGCATTGTGATTTTTTTAGGTATTGCTGGGAATCCGACATGAGATTGATGACACTTGACGACTGCCCAGCCTGCAACGACCATCGCAACAGCGAGCACAGGAGATCACCGTCTACATGTCCAACCCGGTTCGCTCCCAGAGCCGTTCGGCTAAACCAAAGGTGGCAGTCTGTCCACGATCGGCTCGGCCCGATCCACCAGGATTTCTTCGTCGATGAAAACCACGACAGGAATAGCCGCGACGATGAAAAGGTCGACGATGAGGAATCGGCCAATCCCCAATGGTGCCCGTCCGATCTCTTCACAAAGACGCGGAAAAGGAGGGTTCAACGACTTAAGCCTGAAGGGAGAGAAGACGAAGTGCAGCAAATGATCCACGAACAGCGCCGTCGGCTGGGCAAAATCAAAAGGTCGTGGGTACCCAAAATGAAAGATGCCATAGCCAACGAGGAACAAGCCGAGGAAAGCCCAGCCGATCAAACCAGGAGGGCGGCCAAAGGGAAAGGCAAAGTTTCTGCATCGGTTAACATGGTCTTCGTGTTGCTAGCCGAGTTCGGCGCTCCCGAAGCCGATGCAGACACCATCGAAGATGACCTAGAAAAGCTAGCAATCTCACCAGATTAGGCTATCTTCGACAAACCAGAAGGAACCGAAAATCGGCACTTAAAGCCGTTGTACGTTAAGGGATTCGTCAACGGCAAGCCGATTTCCAAAATGCTGGTTGACGGGGGAGTTGCAGTCAATCTCATGCCTTACGTGATGTTCAGAAAGCTAGGAAAGGGGCCGAAGACCTGATAAAGACCAACATGGTGCTCAAGGACTTCGGCGGCAACCCATCGGAGACCAAAGGCGTCCTCAATGTTGAGCTGACCATCGGCAACAAGACCGTGCCCACAACATTCTTTGTCATCGATGGGAAGGGGTCTTACAGCCTGCTGCTCGGAAGGGACTGGATACACGCGAATTGCTGCATCCTTTCTACAATGCACCAAAGCCTGATCCAATGGGACGGCGACAAGATCGAGATCGTGCCAGCCGACAGGTCAGTTAGTATCGTCAATGCCGATTTGCCGCTTTGGGAAATCGAAGGCATCGATTGTTTATCCGGGAAAGTCTGGCAAGCTAGTTTTCTGAATGTTTCCAATTCCACGATACAGCCCATCAGAAATGACGAGCCGCAGCTGCTGCTTTGAGCAAGACATGGTGGAGGGCTCAAGCGTTCTCGGCGTAGCCACCGCGGACGAAGACGATGGCAAGTTAGGACAAGGCTTTACATCAGCCGACGGATTAGAGGAAATCGACATCGGGTCTGGTGATAAGCCAAGGCCGACGTACATTAGCAAAAATCTGTCTCCTCATTGTAGGTCCCAGCTTATTGAATTATTAAATGAATACAAAGATTGTTTTGCGTGGTAGTACTTCGAGATGCCCGGTCTCAGTCGATCAATAGTGGTCCATCAACTGCTGATTAAGGCAGGCTATCGGCCATTCAAACAACCTCCCAGGAGGTTTAAGGCCGATATGTAAGATGCAATTAAAGCCGAAATCACTCGGCTGTACGACGCAGGATTCATTCGGCCTTGCCGGTACGCCGAGTGGGTCTCAAACATCGTCCTAGTGTTAAACAAAAACGGTAAACATAGGGTGTGCATCGATTTCAGGGATCTAAACAAGGCAACCCCTAAAGACGAATACCCAATGCCAATAGCCGATCTGCTTGTCGATGCTGCTTCAGGCCACAAAATCATCAGTTTCATGGATGGCAATGCAGGATACAACCAAATATTCATGGCCGACGAGGACATCCACAAGACCGCTTTTCGGTGTCCCGGCGCAATCGGCCTGTACGAATGGGTGGTAATGACGTTCGGCTTGAAGAATGCTGGGGCAACATATCAACGAGCCATGAATTACATCTTTCACGATATGATCGGCTCGCTGGTAGAGATATGCATTAACGACATGGTCGTCAAGTCTAGAGAAATAGAAAGTCACATAGCCGATCTGAGACAAGTGTTAGAACGGACGAGGAAATACGGTTTAAAGATGAATCCGCTTAGGTGTGCATTCGGCGTTTCGGCCGGGCAATTCTTGGGATTTCTCGTCCATGAAAGAGGACTTGAAGTTACACCAAGGAGCGTAAACGCTATCAAGACAATTCAACCTCCGAAAGATAAAAGGCAACTCCAGTCATTGATCGGCAAGATAAACTTCATTAGACGGTTCATAGCCAACCTCTTAGAAAAAATGGAGTCATTCACACCACTGCTTCGGCTGAAGGCTGATCAGGCGTTCACATGGGGGGCAGAACAGCAGAAAGCCTTAGACAACATAAAAGATTATCTAAGCTCCCCTCCAGTTTTAATGCCTCCACAAAAGGGGATACCGTTCAAGCTGTACTTATCAGCCGACGACAAATCAATCGGCTCAGTCCTAATACAAGAGGTCGACGGCAAAGAAAAAGCCATCTTCTATCTCAGTCGGCGGTTGCTAGACGCAGAAACGAGGTATTCACCTATGGAGAAGTTATGCGTGTGCCTTTATTTTTCATGTACAAAGTTAAGGCACTATTTGCTGTCCAACGAGTGCACGGTAATTTGCAAAACCGATGTAGTTAAGTATATGTTGTCGGCCCCAGTGCTCAAAAAAAGAATCAGGAAGTGGATCTTCGCTCTAACAGAGTTCGACCTGAGGTACCAGGCCCAAGGGCAGTCAAAGGGCAAGCCATAGCCGACTTCATTGTGGAGCACAGAAATGACTCGATCGGCTCAGTGGAAATTATGCCTTGGACTCTGACGTTCGATGGCTCGGTCTGCACCAACGGCTGTGGCATCGACTTGGTCATTATTTCGCCCGGGGGCAAGCTTCGAGTTTGCTTTTGCCATCAACCCCCACGCTACAAACAACCAAGCCAAATACGAAGCCGTCCTTAAAGGATTGAACCTACTCAAGGAAGTTGAAGCCGACGCCATTGAAATAATGGGGGATTCATTAGTTGTCATCAGCCAATTATCAGGAGAATATGAATGCAAAAATGACGCGCTAATGGTCTATTATCGGCAATGCCGGGAGTTAATGGATGGTTTTCGGCTAGTCACTTTGAAGCATATCCCCAGAGAGCCAATGACTTGGCTCAAGGGGCATCAGGCTATCGACCGATGCTGAAAGAAGTAGATATAGACGTGGCCGCCATTACGACCGATGATTGGAGGTTTGACGTTTACAACTATCTTAAAAACCCATCTCAATCGGCCACAAGGAAACTACAGTACAAGGCATTACGATACATGTTGCTCGATGAAGACCTATACTATCGGACGATTGACGGCGTGCTACTCAAGTGCTTAGGAGTCGATCAAGCTACAGTGGCCATCGGGGAAGTCCATGAAGGAATCTGTGGAACGCACCAATCGGCCCACAAAATGAAATGGCTACTTCGTCGAGCGGGGTATTTCTGGCCGACGATGCTGGAGGATTGTTTCAGATATTACAAGGGGTGCCAGGATTGCCAGAAGTTTGGCGCCATACAACAAGCACCAGCATCGGCCATGAACCCGATCATCAAGCCATGGCCGTTCAGAGGATGGGGCATTGACATGATCGGCAAGATCAATCCACCCTCAAGCAAAGGGCATAAGTTTATCCTGGTGGCAACGGATTATTTCACAAAATGGGTGGAGGTGATTCCCCTCAGAAAAGTGGATTCTAAGGATGCGATCGAGTTCGTCAAAGAACACATCATCTACCGGTTTGGCGTTCCACAAATGATAACAACAAACCAGGGATCTATCTTTGTATCGGACGAATTTGTTCAGTTTGCCGATGGCACGGGGATCAAACTACTTAATTCTTCGCCATACTACGTGCAAGCCAACGGGCAAGCCAAGGCCTCAAACAAAAGTTTGATCAAGCTGATTAAAAGAAAGATCTCTGAGTATCCTAAGCAATGACATAGCCGATTAGCCAAGTCACTGTGGGCATATCGGATGGCATGCCACGGGTCAATCCAAGTCCCTCCGTACAAACTGGTCTATGGACATGAGGCCGTGCTACCATGGGAAAATGTCGTCGGCTCAAGGCGCATTCAGTTACAAGATCAACTCACAGCCGACGATTATTATCACCTGATGGTGGACGAATCGAAAGCTCTGGTTTTATCCAGGTTGAGGGCCTTGGAAAAAGTCACAAAAGATAAAGAACGAGTAGCCAGGCATTATAATAAAAAAGTGGTGCCCAAGTCTTTTGAGGAAGGCGAACTCGTTTGAAAACTTATACTGCCGATCGGATCTAGAGACAACAAGTTCGGCAAGAGGTCACCAAATTAGGAGGGGACTTTCAAGATCCACAAATGCGTCTCTAAGGGAGCTTACATGCTACAAGGACTGGACGGAGAGGTATTCAGAAGGGCTCTCAATGGAAAGTATTTGAAGAAATACTACCCAAGCGTGTGGATGAACTCGTGACTCGGCTATGGTTACTTCAGCCGATTTACAACAGCCGATGTCTCACGTCTACGAGGCATTGCCTTTAGGCATTTTTCTACAACATTTCTTGCCGAGTCCCCTACGATCGGCTCATGGGTGACCAACAAAGACGGCCAAGATGCGCGAACGGCACGAACTCATAATTTTGTCGACACCGATGCTATCAACAAAACTTGGGGGGCAGATACGTACACAAGCCGACCGCAAAATCGGGCCGATTAGCCGATCGCAAAATCGGGCCAATCGCAACGCAAAAATCAGGCTACAACATTCATCGATTTTTATTCATAATTGGCGCATAGCTGTTTTTGATTACATATCTCATAGGTAATCTCTGATGGCCGCCAGAGCTCAGCCGGTGGTCTCCGGAGACTCCATCTCTAATGCATCCAAGATCAGATACTCTAGCCGAGTGACCCTCACGTCGGTGGTCGTGGTCAATAGCTCGTTGGCAAGCCGTGTTCGCCTTGCTTCCAGCCGGTCAAGGCGCGTGAGCATTGAGGACGCCGAAGGGACAGCGGCTGGGACACTACCGAGGTTGATGGGAGGCCTGGCCGCCGGATGACGGGCCTCCTGTTCCCTGAAGCGCTTCAAGTTGGCCCTCACTTGTCGTGCTTCGCTAACCGTCAATTCGTACGGCGTGTCCATGATCTCTAGGATCACCCGAAGGGGATGGAGCGGCTGCGAGAAAGCTCACCCTTGAGTACTTAGGGAGAAGAAATGGTGAGAATGAGTTAGTCGGAAATCACCTGGTTCACCGACGAGCTTGAGGAAGCCATAAGAAACCCTGCCGAAAGCTTGGAGATCTGGATGTACACCTGGGGAGTTGGTTCTTCTTCGGCTGTGAGTTATTCAGGAAGGCCCGAAGGAGTCCATTTATAGAAAGAAAAGATGCGGTTTCAGATGTGAAAGGTCACTGCCGATGCGAAAGTCGAAGAGGCCATCATTAAAGGCGTTGGGAATCGTTGAATGAGTGGCGACTGCTCAAGGCTAGATACCTATCGTCCAGAACTCACGGGTTCTTGAAATACAGATTCGGATGAGTCGGACCATGAAACCAAATCGGCCGTGCACCCGAAAACATCGGCCGATAGCCAATAAGGCCGATGAACGAACAATAACACTAACGATCGTGGTGTGGTCTCGGAGTCGGCAACACGAAACAATGCGAGCAGCTGGAGCCGATTTCAACGTAAGCAAGTCAAGACGTCACGCACGGTCGAAGGCCAGTCTTATCTATGAATACAGCCGGTTTTATATACGAACGCAGTGGCAGAAGATCGATAAATTATGACACACGATTCGAAGCCAAAGACAAGCACGAGTAAGATGGTTGTCCAATCACATCACAGAAACATGGCAAATATGATACAGAAGCATTAGCCGATTTCAAAAGGCCGGGACATTACAAACTCATTGTTTCAGAAAATCAGCTATGGCCGACAACGTCGTCCGCCTAATTTGGTCGATTTCTTCAATGGCCTTAACGTTGTCGGCCTCAGACCCCGCCACCGATCGGACGCTCCTCACCAAGTTGCGCAGGTGTGCCACGGCCGCCCTGATGCCCTCGCGCTCAGCTTCAATCTTGGCCGGCAAGCCAACCATGTACTCCTCGTGGACATTGATCTCGTTCATGACTTGAACGAGATCAGCTATCAGCTGATCTTGACGAGTGCGGAGTTGCTCAAGCCTGGCCGCCGACTCAATTTTCAGGCGGTCGAAGGCGGCCTTCCGGCTCTCAATGGCGCCCTTGGTCGACTGGATGGTGGCCGATCGCGCTTGGCTCTCGCGGCGATTGATTATCCGCTGTCGTGCCCGCTCGTACTTGAACTGATGGGCTTCCATGAAGGTCACCGGCACGATGGCTTCGGCTACGGCTTCCGGCAGCTGGTCTTGGATATCTCTGAATTATGCGCGTATCGAGCCGCTGTTGACTACCAGCGTGTCCAGCGAGGCTTCCAGCCGATTGCCGATGTCATCGGGCTCCTCGAACTCCAACAAGTCAAAGTTGAGGAGGTCGGCTATGTTCTGCAGCGAAGAAGAAGGTGATCAAGGACATATTAAGCCGACAAAGCCGACCATCAAAATTAGTTGGCTTACCGTCGGCACCGGGGTCGGAGCTATTGGTTCGGCCGGATCGTTGCCCGCGGCCATCGGGGCCTCTTCGCCGGCATTGTCACCAATGTCCCCAACAGGCGCGATATGTTCGCCGGACGCCTGGGGGGCAGCCGATGGAGACTGCGGGGGCTGCAGAAGGAGGAGATAACGGACAAGCCGATCGATTACTACAAGTAAGGTGGCAGAGGATGATTACCGATGGCGCGGGGCGAGGAGTGCGACTGGCCAATTTCTTAACTTGCAAGCAATGGTTCGATCAGATGCAAGTGATCATCATGAAGCTAAATCCAGCGGAGTAAAGGCTTACCGGCCGACGTTTTCCTGGGGGACTTGGGACTAGCGGGACGTCGGCTGGAGCATTGACCAACTCAGGACTCGAAATCCTGGGTTCGGTCGCCACGCCGACAGCCGCCGGCACTTCCTCGCTGGCGACGGTGTCGAGGAACTGCGCGACGGCCGGGTCCAAGGGAGGGAGGCTATCGGCTGGCGCTGTTGGCTTTGTCTTTTTCAGCCTGTTAGGGGCAGGCTGTAACACCCTGAGGTGTTTTTCCCTTTTAAAAATCCAAAAGAAAATCGTAAAAGAAAATCGTTGGAATTAACTGGAGGGAATTAATAATTTTAAAATCCAAACGATAAATGGAAATGGCATGGTAGGATTTTTCCTAAATTCTACATGTCAAAATACGCTAACATGATTTTTAGTGGAATTTTCAGAGCACCAGAAATAATTTTTAACCAATTAAAATCAATTTTGGAATTAATAAATCCCAGGAAAATCAATTTCTCTCTCCTCCGTCCTTTCCCGCTCTTTTTCCGGTCAGGCCGCCGGCCGAGTCGACGGCCCATCCTCTCCGCGCGCGCACGCCCGGCTCAGCCCGCGACGGCCAGCTGGCCGGCCGTTTCCCGTGCGACGCGCGTCCTCCTCTCTCTCGCGGGCCGACTGAAGGCTACGGCCCGCTGTTAACACTGAAATTTGGTAATAAGGTTCGTGAGTTCTAAAGGAGCAAGGTGGAATCAGAATCGGCTGAAGACAGGGGTTTGTATCGGTGAAGGAGTAATCCGCAATGCGATCGGTTGGGAATGAGTTGAATGGAGCGAGCCGACGGCGATTCCAAGTTTAAAAGAGATAAAACCATATCCAATGCGAAACTTGAAGTTTAAGTGGGGGTTCGGATGTTAATGGCACGTTTTAAGATACGCCACTTGTGGATAAAGTTCGAAATGGCGTTGTATCTCGTAATTTAGGAGTTTGTTAGATTGTTAGTTGTAATAGATCTTGTTAGGGATAATATGATGTTTAGATAGAGTCGAAGTTGTTACGAGATATTCATATTTCGGGTATAAATAGGGCCCGAGGTCCTGTGTAAAAAGAATCGAAATCAATCTAATCTCCGCGCATCGCAATCCTTTTCCTTTTGGACGAACACCTTGTTTGGCTTCGGGCTGCATCGTCTCGATCCCTGGACTCAGGTAAATGTTTGTCGTTAGTGGTGAGATTACTCGTTTCTAATGCTTCCATCGCAATGACACATTGGATTCGTAGTTTTACTACGCTATGTATCATATAGTGCATACGAATCAATCCGGTGTTTAGATCTATTGTGCGGTTGACTCATCTTGTGGAGGATGCGTGGTCAGCGATACTAGGTCTAAAGGCTGGTTGGTTCGTATGCGGTATCTACCATCTTGCGGAGTGTAAATCGAGAGTGATAGATTGAATGGCTCTTTTGATACTCAGTGCTGCATCAAGATTGAACTATTGAGTCGTTTTTAGAGTCGTTGGCAATGTATTCTTTTGGATTTACATTATCTGGGGGTAGCGTCGGGGTTTCAGCCGACCTTATCTGTTTTTACGTGTTTCTTTCAATGTGACTGTCGTCAGATCTGCTATAGAGCTGTGGTTTGCATCTGTATTGTGTTTACTTACGCCTTTGACCTGGGAATGTCACGTTTGTGCGAGAATTATTGGAGCATCGGCTGATTTGACGACGGTTTCCCGGAAGCGGTTGGTTTCGCGGGAGTTTGAACTAACGCTTAATGGGTACTTTCTTGTATTTTTTCTTGTTGATTGGCAGATCAAATCAACTGGCACGCTCTGCACATTGATGGCAGCTAGGAAGGACCTGCACTGGAGTCAAGCAGATCTCCCAGGCTGGCGCGTGAGAGAGATTTCTCGTCAACACGCTTCTTGGCACGCCCAGTGGGACTATCTTTGTCGGCTCGACTCGGACGAATAGACTCAGCCGGCAAGATGGTCGACTCCAAGATCCCTGGCATCACACAGGACAATGTCGTACCTGTAAAAATGGATCAATTATCGGCTGAACAGCAAGCCGAGTATAAGAAGATGGTGGAGGAACTCTAGAAAAATTACCTTCAATCCTACACTCAAACAAGGTCTGGAGCGGTCCACCAAAAGTACAAATTTAGCCTTAACGATACTATAGCATCCTCGTCGAGTGATGCGAAGGGCAAGAAAGTGGAAGAACCAACTCAAGTACAAGATGATCGGCCGTGTACTCTTTGCAAGATCGGATCGACTCGGCCGTCCATCACGCGTTGGTCAACCGAGCAGCATCTGGTCAACACCCTCAACAATATGATTTCTCATGTAGTTGATGCCAAAGTGGCCGAGCAGGTGCAAAGGGGTCCTACATATTTCACGGATGGCAAGTTCCCCGATTACAGAACACTAGTCACCCAAGATTGGCCGCTTCCATTGATAGCACAGCCCAACCCGCCGGGAGGGATCAGCCACTTGAGCCCAAGCGAGACGGCTGTGAAACCAACGGTCACTATTTTAAACCGACAACAGCCGTTGCCCCAAGGTCAATTCGACATGTTTCACCATAATCGGCGGCCAGAACCGACTGATCATGGCAGACATCAAAATATCGGGGGACGACAGCTGTTTCCAGACCCGCCAACGCCACCACCGGAATCCCGGCCGCCACCCGCTGATCATCGGTACCAATACCAAGGGGGTCGTCAGGATCATCATTACCGGCCTCAGACACCTCCGCAGCTGTATCGACAGGCACGTATGCCGTACGACCCATACGAGCCGATATAGCAAGACAATAGGACCTGGGCCAAACTAATCGCAGACGTCATGCGAGACCAGTTCGGCCTCAAACCAAAAGACTCAGGGAATATGTACCGGTACCCTTACCCAGAACATTTCGAAAGAATTCCATTACCCAACCGGTACAAAATTCCGGATTTCTCTAAGTTCTCAGGGCAAGACAATGTATCTACGTATGAGCACATCAGCCGATTCTTAGCACAATGTGGTGAAGCATCGGCTACTGACCCTTTAAGAGTTCGGCTATTTCCCCTTTCTATTTCAGGATCGGCCTTCACTTGGTTCTCCTCGTTACCTTACAACTCGATTCAGAGTTGGGCCGATCTTGAAAAACAGTTCCATAGCTATTTTTATTCCGGCAACCATGAAATGAAGTTATCAGACCTCACCAGCATCAGGCAAAAACATAATGAATCGGTCCAGGACTACATTCAGCGCTTCAGAGAGATGAGAAACCGATGCCACAGCCTGGTGCTATCGGATGCTCAGCTGGCCGATTTAGCCTTTCCATGGTCTCGATTGCGCCAATCGGGAAAGATTCTCTGCGCAGGACTTCGAAAGTCTAGCCCACCTGGCACAGAGGGTAACAGCCCATGAGCAATGCTTCCAAGAAACCAGGAAGGCTGTCAAAACCATAACGCAAGTCGTCATTGACTCAGACTATGGATCCGACGACGACGAAACGGAAGTAGCGGCAACCGAATGGGCGAAAAACAAGAAGGCCATCGTCTGCCAGTGGCTGCTCAAAACGGCTAAAGAAGAAAAATACGATTTTGACATCACCAAAGCCGACAAAATCTTCGACCTACTACTCAAAGAAAAACAAATTCAGTTGCCTGAAAATCATGTGATCCCGTCGGCCAAAGAGCTGAAAAAGAAGAAATATTGCAAGTGGCACAACTCTACATCTCACGCCACCAACGATTGCAAAGTCTTTAGACAGCAGATTCAATCGGCCATCGAGGCCGGGAAGTTGAAGTTTGCTGACTCAAGTCGGCCCATGAAAGTGGACGGCAATCCGTTCCCGATCAACGCAGTCCATGCTGACCTCGAACGAGTTAACCGGCAGAGCAAAACAACGTGCGACTTAGCCGATACGGCGATCGAGGCCGAAGCAGGTGAAGGTCAGAGAGGAAACCCCTCTACACAAATAAACATGGTGCGCCCAGTTATCAGATCGGTCGGCCAACAGCCGATCCGTGAACGAAGCAGATACCACCGTCAATATCGGCTTCGGTGCGAAGAAAGCTACGACGAAGTACCTCACCGGCATGACCCAAGAGTCCGAAGCCGGAGGAACATGGCAAGCCATGACGACCCACATTGGCATTGCGGCTTCTTCAGGCATTGCTGGGAGTCCGGCATGAGAGTACCAACACTGGAAGACTGCCCGGCATGTAATGACCATCACACTCATGACGAACAAAGGAGCTCGTCAACAGCAAGTCCAGTCCGTTTCATTCCAAGAGCCGTCCAACTGAACCGGAAACGGCGACCGGTCCACGATCGGCTCGGCCCGGTCCATCAAGAATTCTTCGTCGATGAAAATCAAGATGGAGACAATCGCAACAAGAAAGAAGCCGACGAGGAGGGACTGGCCAATCCCCAGTGGTGCCCGTCCGATCTATTTACCAAAACTCAGAAAAGGAGAATTCAGCGGCTTAAGCGTGAAGGAAGAGAGGGCGAGGTGGCACAAATGATACACGAACAACGCTGTCGGCTGGGCAAGATCAGGAGACGGTGGGTACCCAAGCATGAGAACACTACGGCCACCGAAGGGCAAGAGAGCCCCATCGACCAAGCCAGAAGGACAGCCAAAGGGAAGGGTAAAGCTGCCGCATCGGTCAACATGGTCTTCGTGTTGCCCGCCGAATTCGGTGCCCCCAAAGCCGACGCGGATACCGTTGAAAATGACCCGGCAAAACTGATGATCTCCCCAGACCAGGCAATCTTCGACAAGCCAGAAGGAACCAAAAATAGACATCTGAAGCCGTTGTACGTTAAAGGTTTCGTTAACGGTAAGCCGATTTCCAAAAGTCTGGTCGATGGGGGAGCGGCAGTCAATCTCATGCCTTACGCAACTTTCCGGAAGCTTGGAAAAGGAGCCGAAGACCTGATTAAAACCAACATGGTACTCAAAGACTTCGGCGGCAACCCATCAGAGACCAAAGGCGTTCTCAACGTCGAGCTGACCATCGGCAATAAAACTGTGCCCACGACGTTCTTTGTCATCGACGGGAAGGGGTCCTACAGCTTGCTGCTCGGAAGGGATTGGATCCACGCTAACTGCTGCATCCCTTCTACGATGCACCAGAGCCTCATCCAGTGGGACGGCGACAAGATCGAGATTGTGCCAGCCGACAGGTCAGTTAGTATCGTCAATGCCGATTTGCCACTTTGGGAAATCGAAGGCATCGAATGTTTGTTTGGGAAAGTCTGGCAAGCCGATTTTCTAAACGTGTCCAGTTCAACAATACAGCCCATCGAAAGCGGCGAGCCGCAGTTGCTGTTTTGAACAAGACATGGTGGAGGGATCCAGCGTGCTCGGCGCAGCCACGACGGATGAAGACGATGGCAAGTTAGGGCAAGGCTTCACGTCGGCCGACGAGTTAGAGGAAATCGACATCGGATCTGGCGACAAACCAAGGTCGACGTACATTAGTAAATATTTATCTCCTCTTTGTAGATCCCAACTTATTGAGTTATTAAAAGAGTATAAAGACTGCTTCGCATGGGAATATTTCAAAATGCCCGGTTTAAACCGATCGATAGTGGTCCATCAACTGACAATAAAAGCAGGATATCGGACATTCAAACAACCTCCCAGGAGGTTCAAGGCCGACATGTACGACGCAATTAAGGCCGAAATCACTCGGCTATACGACGCAGGGTTCATTCGGCCTTGCCGATATGCCGAATGGGTTTCTAATATCGTCCCAGTATTAAAGAAGAACGGCAAACTTCGAGTATGCATCGATTTTAGAGACCTAAACAAGGCAACTCCAAAAGATGAATACCCAATGCCAATAGCCGATCTGCTTGTCGACGCCGCCTCAGGTCACAAAATCATTAGCTTCATGGACGGCAATGCAGGGTACAACCAGATCTTCATGGCCGAAGAGGACGTCCATAAAACAGCTTTTCGATGCCCGGGCGCAATCGGCCTCTACGAGTGGGTGGTGATGACATTCGGCCTAAAGAATGTCGGCGCAACATATCAAAGAGCAATGAACTACATTTTTCACGATATGATCGGAGCACTTGTGGAGATATACATCGATGATGTCGTCGTCAAATCAAGAGAGATAGAAAGCCACATTGCAGATCTAAGACAGGTGCTTGAACGGACGAGGAAGTACGGATTGAAGAGGAATCCCCTCAAGTGTGCGTTCGGCGTGTCGGCCGGGCAGTTCCTAGGATTCCTCGTTCATGAAAGAGGAATCGAAGTAACACCAAGGAGCATCAACGCAATTAAGACAATTCAACCCCCTAAGGATAAAAGGCAACTCCAATCATTGATCGGAAAGATAAACTTCATTAGACGATTCATAGCTAACCTTTCAGAGAAATTGGAACCGTTCACACCATTGCTTCGGCTTAAGGCCGATCAGATATTCACATGGGGGGCAGAGCAACAGAAGGCGTTAGACAACATAAAAAGTTATTTAAGTTCTCCTCCAGTTCTAATGCCCCCACAAAAGGGAAAGCCGTTCAAGCTGTACTTGTCCGCCGACGACAAATCCATTGGCTCCGTCCTAATCCAAGAAGTCGATGGCAAGGAAAGGGTCATTTTCTATCTTAGCCGGCGGCTGCTAGATCCAGAGACTAGATATTTGCCGGTCGAGAAGCTATGTCTGTGCCTCTATTTCTCATGCACAAAATTAAGACACTATCTGCTGTCCAATGAATGCATCGTAACATGCAAAGCAGACGTAGTCAAGTACATGCTGTCGGCTCCAGTGCTCAAAGGGAGGGTCGGAAAATGGATACTTGCACTGACCGAGTTCGATCTGAGGTATCAGGCCCCAAGGGCGGTAAAAGGACAGGCCCTGGCCGATCTCATTGTGGAACATAGAAACGACTCAATCGGCTTCGTAGAGATCACGCCTTGGACCCTGACTTTCGATGGCTCAGTATGTACAAGCGGCTATGGAATCGGCTTGGTTCTTATCTCACCCAACGGGACAAGCTTCGAATTCGCTTTCGCCATCGACCCCCACGTTACGAATAACCAAGCCGAGTACGAAGCCGTCCTCAAGGGGCTACTCCTACTCAGGGAGATGGAAGCCAATGCGGTTGAGATAATGGGGGACTTGTTGCTCGTCATTAGTCAATTGTCAGGGGAGTATGAGTGCAAAAATGACGCACTGGTAATCTATTATCAAAGGTGTCGGGAATTAATGGAAGGATTTCGGCTAGTAACTTTGAAGCATATTCCCAGGGAGCAGAACACGGAGGCCAATGATCTGGCTCAAAGGGCATCAGGCTACCGGCCGATGCTAAGAAATGTCGATATAGGCATTGCCACCATCACGACCAACGATTGGAGATTCGACGTTTACAATTACCTCAAAACCCTTCTCAATCAGCCACAAGGAAGCTACGGTACAAGGCGTTGCGGTATGTATTGCTCGACGAAGATTTATACTATCGGACAATCGATGGCATACTGCTCAAGTGTTTGAGCGCCGATCAAGCCACAGTGGCCATCGGAGAGGTACACGAAGGAATCTGCGGTACACATCAATCGGCACACAAAATGAAATGGCTACTTCGCCGAGCTGGGTATTTCTGGCCGACGATGCTAGAGGACTGTTTTAAATACTATAAAGAATGCCAAGATTGTCAAAAATTTGGCACAGTGCAACGAGCTCCGGCGTCGGCCATGAACCCGATCATTAAATCGTGGCCTTTCAGAGGGTGGGGCATTGACATGATCGGCCAAATCAATCCATCTTCAAGCAAGGGGCACAAGTTTATACTAGCGGCCACAGATTATTTCACAAAATGGGTAGAAGCAATTCCCCTCCGAAAAGTAGATTCTAAAGACGCAATCGAGTTTGTCAAGGAACATATCATCTACAGGTTCGGCATTCCGCAAACGATAACGACCGACCAAGGGTCCATCTTTGTATCCGACGAATTCATCCAGTTCGCCGACGGCATGGGGATCAAGCCGCTTAACTCCTCGCCGTATTATGCACAAGCCAACGGTTAGGCCGAAGCGTCAAACAAAAGCTTAATTAAATTGATCAAGAGAAAGATAGCCGAGCAACCCAAACAATGGCACACCCGATTGGCCGAAGCTTTGTGGGCCTATCGGATGGCATGTCATGGGTCCATCCAAGTTCCGCCATACAAATTGGTTTATGGACACGAGGCGGTGCTTCCATGGGAAAGCGTGACCGGCTCAAGACGCATTCGGTTGCAAGACCAACTCACGCCGATGATTACTACAATCTCATGATAGACGAATCGGAGGATCTCGCCTTATCGAGAATGCGAGCATTAGAAAAGGTGACGAAAGATAAGGAACGGGTGGCCAGGCATTACAATAAAAAGGTAGTCCCTAAATCATTCGAGGAAGGCGAGCTTGTTTGGAAGCTCATACTTCCAATCAGATCCAGAGATAACAAATTCGGCAAGTGGTCGCCGAATTGGGAGGGGCCTTTCAAAGTCCACAAGTGCGTGTCCAAAGGAGCCTACATGCTACAAGGATTAGATGGGGAGGTCTTCGGAAGGGCCCTCAACGGAAAATATCTGAAGAAATACTACCCGAGCGTATGGATCAACGCGTGAGTCGGCTATCGCCACAATGGGCCGACCCACAACAGCCGATGCCTTATGGGGGCATCGCCTTTAGGCATTCGTGCCCTCCCTCACCCCATGACCCCCGGCAACGATCACCAGGACTACTGTCAACAAGTTTCGTCGACATCGATGCTGTCACCAAAACTTGGGGGGCATACAACTACGCCACACACGCGTGAGACAATCATACAATGCGCATGGCCAGAAAAGCCAACTGTAGACCAATCAAGTCATGAAGTTGAAGAAGTCTCAAGTCACGAAGAACCCAGGGATATTAGAACGGATATTTATTCCGAGCCGGCGCACGGCCGTCTAGGGCTACATGTTTGCCAGGAACTCTCTAATAGCTGCCGTGGCCCGCTCAAAAGGCTCTGCGGTTTCCATTTCCGAGCATCCAGGATCGTGCTCCAACCGGGTGACCCGATGTCGGTAGTGGTGATCAACAACTCGTTGGCAAGCCGGGCTGCCTCCCTCCAGCCGGTCGAGGCGCGCAAGCGTCGGGTACGCCATAGGAGCAGCAGCCGGGATGCCGCCAAGGCGGAAAGCCGTCGGCCGCCGGTGGCGAGCCTCCAACTCCCTAAAGCGTTTCGCTGCGCCCTTACCCGTCGGTCCTGGTTGACCGACGCTCGTATGACGTTTCCATGATTCCCTGGATCACCCGAAGCGGGTGCGGTGGCTGCAATGGATTCCATCCGTTAGTTTTTGGAAGCTAGAATCCGTTGAAAGTAGAAAAGTTGAGGTACCACCTGGTTCACCGACGAGCTAGAAGATGCCATGAGAAGCCTGGCCGCGGAATCAAAGGAATAGGTGTTTCGCTATTGGGAGTTCGTCTCTTTCGGCCCTGAGCTATTCAGGAGAGCCGGGGGAACCCATATATAGAAAGAAAAGATACGATTCTTGGATGGGAAAGATCGCTGCCGAACCGAGAGTCAAAGAGGTCATTATTAAGAGCGTCGGGAATCGTTGAAAATAAGCGATGGCGCAGGAGTGGATGCCTGCCATCCGGGGCTCACGGGTTCCCGGGTACAGATTCGTGAGGATCGGCCTACGAAACAGAGTGGTGACGTGATTGGGTATCATCCGATAGCTAGAGGATCGAATAACGAAAGACGGACGCCAAGCGATTGGGCGTCGCTTCGGGGCAAATTCCGAACAAACGATACGAGTGTGCCTAATACGAACTATCCGGGTACATTACAAAGCACATGTCAGAGAAACACAGGCCAACCTCGCAGGGTCGGATATTTTACAACCTTCATTTCTTTAAAAAATCGGCTATCGCCGATAAAGTTGTCAGCCTAACCTGATCGATCTCACCAATTGCCTTGAGGTCATCGGCCTCGGACCCTGTCACCGGCCGAGCGCTTTGCACCAAGCCCCGCAGATGCGCAACGGCCGCCCCGATGCTTCTACGTTCAGCTTCAACCCTGGCCGGCAAATTGGCCATATACCCTTCATGGATATCAATCTCGTTGGTAATCTGAACGAGGTCGGCCACCAACCGATCCGGCGGGCACGAAGTTGTTCAAGCTTAGCGGCCGCTCGGTTTTAGGCGGTCAAAGGCGGTTTTCCGGGCTTCGATGGTGTCTTTGGTCGATTGGATCGCAGCCGCCCGCGCCTCACTCTCACGCCGATCGATGGCTCGCCGCTAGGGCTCGTTCGTATTTTAGCCGGTAAGCTTCCATGAAGGTCGCCGGCGCGATGGCTTCGCCACCATCCGGCAGTTGGTCTTGGATATCCCGGAATCGTGCACGTATGGAGCCGTAGTCGGCCACCGTGCATCTAACGAGGCATCCGTCGGTTCGATGTCCCAAAGTGGCCTTCGTGTTCTCGCCGATGCTTGCAAGTGCTTCCTCGCGGCGTTGCTTGTCACGCCCGATTTTTGTTCGGGATTAAAAATCATTAAATAATTCATTTTCTAGAAATTAAATAAAATGAAAAGCATATTAATCAAGTGAAAGTATTAAGGAAATAAAAATTTACTTTAAAAATCATGGCTGAAAATATTTTTCAAATATTCTCCATGCCCTAAAGTACTCTCCTAAATTTTTCGTGAAATTTTGGAGCTCCGAAATAATTTTAATAATACAAAGAACATTTAAGTAATTATTTCAATAAATTAATTAATCAGTAAATAATCTGGTTGAATTTTTATTAAATACTTTGAGTGTTCATGTAATTTCAGTATTTTTCTTGGAATTATTTGAGCATTGGAAGTATAGATAAAAAATCAAGGAAATTTGGAAGGAAAAGTCTGCTTTGACTCCCTGTCGCTACGTGTCATCTGCTTCCTCCAGCTGCCTGTATACTGTTCATCCGAACAGCAAACTCTTTCCTCCCTTCACAAATCCCGTCGAATCACTTGCTCAAATCCAAAATTGATTGAGGGAAATTAATCCCCACCTCATCCTCTTCAATTCACCCTCGATTCCCCACTAAATTTCGTATGTTTTCGTGGTAGATTTTGATTATATTTCTTATTGTTGAGCTTCATCATGGCCGGCCGATCTCCCTCCCGGTCGTTTCCTTCCCAATTAACTGCAAAAATCGCTTCCCGTTCACCTCCTCATCAATTCCCTCATGAATCCTCACTGAATCCCGCAATAATTCTTGGTGTATTTTAATTTCGCAATTCATTGTTCAACAACACCATTGCCGGCCGACCCCCTCCCCTTCCTCTCCCCGGCGACGATCCCCTCCCCTCCGGCCTATAAAAGGGAGGCCTCACCTCCCTCCTCTCTCCCCTCACGCCACGAACACCTCTCCCCTCTCCTCCGACCGCCATGCAACTCCACTCGCACGCCGCCGCCGTTTTTCCAATTCCGGCCACCTCCAGCCGCCGTGCCGCCTCAACCGAGCAGCACCAAACCATGCCACCACCTCCATCAGCGCCGCAGCAACCTCCTCTTCCCCGACCGACCCTCCATTTCGCTCAAAGTCCAACGGAAGCTCACCTCCACCGTCGAACAGTAAAGAACATCGCCGTTCCGCTGCATCGTCATCACTGTCGGACTTGTCTTGTCATACTCTTCCTCGGCCACCCCTTCCTCCTTGTCACCATTCGCTGTCGTCGCCACGGCCGCATGCGGTCACGGTCATCGTTCCTTGTCGCATTGCGCCTTCCTGGGCTATGCCGCCTCCTCCTTTGGCTCCGCGTCGCCGAGCCGCTCCTCAGCCTCCCCTCCACTGTCGTCGGGAACCATAGGAGACCGTGCACCCATGCACCGGCCTTTCCTTCGCTCGCCACCATGTGCCCGTGCCGCCTCTTCTCGCCGTCGTGCGCTCGGTGAGTTCCTTCCTCCTCTCTCCGCTCTCACTCGCTGACGACAGTCCTTGCCCACTGTCGTCATCCTACTCTTTTCCTTCCAAAAATAATTAAAAATTGCCTAATAAATCAATTTAATTTCCAAAATCTATTTAATGGTCCAAAACTTCTAAAATTCATATCTAATCCATATAAACTTGAAGTTGGGCCATTCAAATTGTAAAATTCATCTAAAATTGAGCTCTACATGTTTGTTTACTTTTCTTGTATATTGTTCATTTGTTTTTTATTAGGGTTTTTCTTGTTTTGCGTGTCGGCGTGTAGACTTCGTCGTTTCGAAAGGTTCGTGCTCGCGAGGAAAAGAAGTTTTGTTCGAAGGAGCAAGGCAAGTCATGTCATTTTGATCATATTGCTATCCGAGTTTACAAAATTATGTTTATTTAAATTATTGCATTTCACTTTATTAAATTCCCATGTCTATCACTGTTTTATTTAGCCTTACCGATTCTCCTTGTTATAGCCCTACTACTTGTATTATGATCCTTGATAACCCTAGGAAAAATAAAACTAGTGAGCACTTTATGTATGTGGTACTCACTAGCAAACATAGGAATATGCTTAGACATGCTTGAATAGAAACAATTAGATGTTTTCAATAATTAGACTAAGGAATAACTTGTAAATGATGGAAATTTTGGTGTTTAGCCGTGGCAATAAATGTCCCCTTCAAAATTCACCAAACATGTTTTTGGCTGGGCACGAGGTGCATGGTTTTGTTAGTCGCACCTCGGCCGTCATAAGGACCGGTCTTTGGGCCTCTCGTTGCAAAGCATTTCCGTACTACCACCTCTCTAATGGGTAAGGCTTAACACGTCGACTAGTACGGTCGAAACAAAAAAGACACGGATAGGGATGGATGAAGCCCTAGGAAGGGTTGAAGCCCATGGGCCGACGTCTCGGCAAGTGAAGGCTCGTAACGAGTCGAGATGCCCGGGGGCATAGGCTGTCCGCTCGACCTGGGGCACTGGCGGGGAAGTCTATGTTGGTCTTCTTTGTTTAGGGCAGTACTAAGCGATGAGTTATGTCATGGCTTCCGTCCGTATGCCATGGTGGCATGTGGCACGTCGCAACACGTGAGGAAGACATGTCTGCTCGGTAAAGATGTACACATCTGATCAGAGTAAATCTATTCGAATAGCCGCGCCTCGGTTATGGGCAAGCCGAGCAATGTACCCAAGTTAGAGTTTAATTTGTTTAAAACCGAAAGATTTGGAGTTAGGACATGTTGGCTCGAGTGAAGGCAAGATCGCGTTGGTGCGCGACTTGATAATAATTTGACTAGAGATAGGCTCGTGTTTATTAAAATGCCTTAAAATATTTAAATGCTTTGAAATGCTGGTTTTCTGCAAAATAACCCTGTATATGAATTCTTTGTACCCCCTTGCATTATTTGCATTCTCCCGGCATGGCTTGTTGAGTACGGTGGTTGTACTCAGCCTTGCAATTCCTTCCCTCTTTCAGAAGTGTAGTGCTTCTGAGTCGAAGACGGTGTTAGAGGACCAAGGCTCAGACCCCAGTTGAGTTTGCCTGTGGAGTGGAGCTGAAGCCCCGCTAGGATCGTCCTGCTTTTCCGCTGCAGTTTTCTTCGAGTGCGGGGACTAAGTGCCTCTTCTGTAAGTATATTTATACGCTTTAATTTACGTTTGGATCTGTGTATTGATTTGTCATTTTGTGTACCCTGGCTGGTCCTGGACAGGGAATTAATACACAAAATAGTCTGGAAATTTGGGATAAATTTCTGGGCGTGACAAGTTGGTATCAGAGCCATCTCGACTGTAGGTTGAGCCAAATGGTCAAACCCTAAGGACAAGTTTGTGAAAACCTTATTTCCTAAAATGTCTCTTCTATCCCTCCGGAGCTCTTTGCAAAGTAACTTGCCAAATTTCACTCTTTCCCCTCCACCTCTTTTAGATGTTGAACCTGGAGGACAAACCCAGTTGCTCGTCAACCGGTGGAAGTCAAGTCAAGCCTCAAGCTTCAAGCAAGAAGATCAAGCCAAGCCACCCCACGTCAGCGTTTCTCAAGGATCAAGCGAAGTCTTTCGGGAGCCTACCTAAACCCAATCTTCCCTGGAAGTGTAGTATCGATAGTTCCTAGGTCGTGTGTTGTTTGCTGTGTGTAGGTGTATGGTTTACATCAGTGGTGGGGATGTGAACATACTAGGTTGTTTGCCTAATCAACTTGAACAATAAAAGTTCACTCACATAAGATCAGTATTAAGTGGGTTAAGGTCTTACCTTTAGCAACCTCTCTTTTCCACCTCTTTCATCTCGGCAGCAGTTGGTCAGTGCCAAAGAGAATGAGGACAACAATAAGAACAACAGTATCAGTAGCAAGAGATGCAAGCTCAGATGCAAGTTTGGGGTCAATATCAAAATCAAGGCCAGCTTACCCAATGCAAGCACCTGTTACTCCCGCTAGTGTACCGCCAAGTTTCTAGAAGACGATGGCAACAATCCCGCCATCATGTTGGAAGGAAATGCATACCACCGACTATGATTACACCGAGCAAGGTCAAGATATAAGAAACAGTTCATGGGACATGAACGCCAGGACATCAGCCGAAGATGAGATGAAGTGCTCAAGAAGGAAGGAAGGTTCTGGTCAACTTATCATCAAGAGTTTTGGTATGCCTCAGTCAATCCAAAAGCAAAGCAGTCTTGTCAACCGTTAGGTCTGATGGGAAAGTCACCAGATAGCCAGAATGGCAAGAGGAATTAGAGTCACCGTTACGTGGAACTTTCCATCATCAACTGGATGTGGTGTTCTAAACCTTCCCGAATGAATGAGCATCCTTAGTATTTTATTTCTATGGACTGACCAAGAACCAAGTCTACACATCAGAGTTCCAAAGAAAACAAAGAAGTTGATTATTCTCAAGGGTAGTAACCTCATCAGTCGCAGTCAGGCGAAAGCTCCACTACCTTGGTAAGGTGAACTCGAAGTAAACTTGGTCTACCTCAAAAAGGTTCCGCTTGGAGGCTCAACCAGGCAAGACGATTGGCAGGACCCCAAGGAGTCAACTGCCAGGTATTGGCAGGGTCACAACATCTCAAGCCAACACGTTAAGTTGTGAAGTACACCTGAACTACTAAGTCAACAATCCAGTCTAAGGAAGCAACAACTAAAAACATCCATAGTCAAGATAAGAGGCAGATGAAGCAGTTTCTTGGAGTTCTTGTCATTCGGACTAGGAGCAGTTCCGAGAACATTCCAAATCTGCGAATTTACTAAGGTCAGTTAAAAGGTTTCAAGAAAACCCCATCAAGCTCCTATTCAATAGGGTCATTTCTTAGAGTGCCGAAGTTGCCAACGTTAGTTGAGCACTCCAAGGAAAGAAAGATGTTTCAACTCCTGCAATCAGATCAGGGTCAGAGCAAAGAGAATCAATCGGTGTGAGTCGAAAGAAATCGCAAGTCAGCAGACCAACCCAACCCCACCATACCCTTTTTCTTTCTAGCCCCGAATCTCGGGACGAGATTCCTGTAAGGGGGGTAGGTTTGTCACGCCCCGATTTTTGTTCGGGATTAAAAATCATTAAATAATTCATTTTCTAGAAATTAAATAAAATGAAAAGCATATTAATCAAGTGAAAGTATTAAGGAAATAAAAATTTACTTTAAAAATCATGGCTGGAAATATTTTTCAAATATTCTCCATGCCCTAAAGTACTCTCCTAAATTTTTCGTGAAATTTTGGAGCTCCGTAAATAATTTTAATAATACAAAGAACATTTAAGTAATTATTTCAATAAAATAATTAATCAGTAAATAATCTGGTTGAATTTTTATTAAATACTTTGAGTGTTCATCTAATTTCAGTATTTTTCTTGGAATTATTTGAGCATTGGAAGTATAGATAAAAATTCAAGGAAATTTGGAAGGAAAAGTCTGCTTTGACTCCCTGTCGCTACAGTGTCATCTTCTTCCTCCAGCTGCCTGTATACTGTTCATCCGAACAGCAAACTCTTTCCTCCCTTCACAAATCCCGTCGAATCACTTGCTCAAATCCAAAATTGATTGAGGGAAATTAATCCCCACCTCATCCTCTTCAATTCACCCTCGATTCCCCACTAAATTTCGTATGTTTTCGTGGTAGATTTTGATTATATTTCTTATTGTTGAGCTTCATCATGGCCGGCCGATCTCCCTCCCCGGTCGATTCCCTTCCCAATTAACTGCAAAAATCGCTTCCCCTTCACCTCCTCATCAATTCCCCCATGAATCCTCACTGAATCCCGCAATAATTCTTGGTGTATTTTAATTTCGCAATTCATTGTTCAACAACACCATTGCCGGCCGACCCCCTCCCCTTCCTCTCCCCGGCGACGATCCCCCTCCCCTCCGGCCTATAAAAGGGAGGCCTCACCTCCCTCCTCTCTCCCCTCATGCCACGAACACCTCTCCCCTCTCCTCCGGCCGCCATGCAACTCCACTCGCACGCCGCCGCCGTTTTTCCAATTCCGGCCACCTCCAGCCAGTCGTGCCGCCTCAACCGAGCAGCACCAAACCATGCCACCACCTCCATCAGCGCCGCAGCAACCTCCTCTTCCCCGGCCGACCCTCCATTTCGCTCAAAGTCCAACGGAAGCTCACCTCCGCCGTCGAACAGTAAAGAACATCGCCGTTATCCTCCTCCTCCGGCAGCCCTCCCGCCTTGTGAAGCACCGTTCCGCCGCATCGTCATCACCGTCGGACTTGTCTTGTCATACTCTTCCTCGGCCACCCCTTTCCTCCTTGTCACCATTCGCTGTCGTCGCCACGTCCGCATGCGGTCATCGTTCCTTGTCGCCTTGCGCCTTCCTGGGCTATGCCGCCTCCTCCTTTGGCTCCGCGTCGCCGAGCCGCTCTCGCCTCCCTCCGCCGTCGTCGGGAACCATAGGAGACCGTGCACCCATGCACCGGCCTTTCCTCCGCTCGCCACCATGTGCCCATGCCGCCTCTTCGCCGTCGTGCGCTCGGTGAGTTCCTTCCTCCTCTCTCCGCTCTCACTCGCTGACGACAGTCCTTGCCCACTGTCGTCATCCTACTCTTTTCCTTCCAAAAATAATTAAAAATTGCCTAATAAATCAATTTAATTTCCAAAATCTATTTAATGGTCCAAAACTTCTAAAATTCATATCTAATCCATATAAACTTGAAGTTGGGCCATTCAAATTGTAAAATTCATCTAAAATTGAGCTCTACATGTTTGTTTACTTTTCTTGTATTGCTCATTTGGTTTTTATTAGGGTTTTCTTGTTTTGCGTGTCGGCGTGTAGACTTCGTCGTTTCGAAAGGTTCGTGCTCGCGAGGAAAAGAAGTTTTGTTCGAAGGAGCAAGGCAAGTCATGTCATTTTGATCATATTGCTATCCGAGTTTACAAAATTATGTTTATTTAAATTATTGCATTTCACTTTATTAAATTCCCACGTCTATCACTGTTTTATTTAGCCTTACCGATTCTCCTTGTTATAGCCCTACTACTTGTATTATGATCCTTGATAACCCTAGGAAAATAAAACTAGTGAGCACTTTATGTATGTGGTACTCACTAGCAAACATAGGAATATGCTTAGACATGCTTGAATAGAAACAATTAGATGTTTTCAATAATTAGACTAAGGAATAACTTGTGAATGATGGAAATTTTGGTCGTTTAGCCGTGGCAATAAATGTCCCCTTCAAAATTCCCCAAACATGTTTTTGGTGGGCACGAGGTGCATGGTTTTGTTAGTCGCACCTCGGCCGTCATAAGGACCGGTCTTTGGGCCTCTGTTGCAAAGCATTTCCGTACTACCACCTGTCTAATGGGTAAGGCTTAACACGTCAACTAGTACGGTCAGAAACAAAAAAGACACGGATAGGGATGGATGAAGCCCTAGGAAGGGTTGAAGCCCATGGGCCGACGTCTCGGCAAGTGAAGGCTCGTAACGAGTCGAGATGCCCGGGGCATAGATCGTCGCTCGACCTGTGGCACGGCGGGGAAGTCTATGTCGGTCTTCTTTGTTTAGGGTAGTACTAAGCGATGAGTTATGTCATGGCTTCCGTCCGTATGCCATGGTGGCATGTGGCACGTCGCAACACGTGAGGAAGACATGTCTGCTCGGTAAAGATGTACACATCTGATCAGAGTAAATCTATTCGAATAGCCGCGCCCCGGTTATGGGCAAGCCGAGCAATGTACCCAAGTTAGAGTTTAATTTCGTTTAAAACCGAAAGATTTGGAGTTAGGACATGTTGGCTCGAGTGAAGGCAAGATCGCGTTGGTGCGCGACTTGATAATAATTTGACTAGAGATAGGCTCGTGTTTATTAAAATGCCTTAAAATATTTAAATGCTTTGAAATGCTGGTTTTCTGCAAAATAACCCCGTATATGAATTCTTTGTACCCCTTGCATTATTTGCATTCTCCGGCATGGCTTGTTGAGTACGGTGGTTGTACTCGCCTTGCAATTCCTTCCCTCTTTCGAAGTGTAGTGCTTCGAGTCGAAGACGGTGTTAGAGGACCAAGGCTCGACCCGTTGAGTTTGCTCGTGGAGTGGAGCGAAGCCCCGCTAGGATCGTCCCGCTTTCGCTGCGTTTTCTTCGAGTGCGGGGACTAAGTGCCTCTTCGTAAGTATATTTATACGCTTTAATTTACGTTTGGATCTCGTGTATTGATTTGTCATTTTGTGTACCTCGGCTGGTCCTGGACAGGGAATTAATACACAAAATAGTCTGGAAATTTGGGATAAATTTCTGTGCGTGACAGTTGCCGAGCTCTTCGAACTCCGACAAGTCGAAGTTGAGGAGATCGGCCACGCGCTGCAGAAGAAAGAGCGGATCAGAGACACGGCAAAATCG
The DNA here is from genome assembly GCA_019925245.2 of Oryza australiensis. Lineage (NCBI taxonomy): Eukaryota > Viridiplantae > Streptophyta > Magnoliopsida > Poales > Poaceae > Oryza > Oryza australiensis. Next base: position 2,586,856 of record JAIFGZ020000010.1, read on the forward strand.
ATGGCTGGGGCCGGTCAGCTTACCATCGGCACCGTCGTCGGGATTACTGATTCGGTTGGATCGTTCCCCACGGCCGTCTGGTTCTTCCCCGCCGTATCGTCGCCGCCGCCCCGCAGCGTGGTGCATTCACTCGCGTCGGGAGCGGCCGAGGAGGGTCGCGGAAGCCGCAAAAAGAAAACGGGGTTAGCGACGAGCTGATTAGTTGTTACGAGCAAAGGGGGTAAGGGTCGGTTACCGGCAGAGTAGGACGGGGGCACGACCGGCAAGTTTCTTGGACTACAAAGAACGGACAAGTCGATACAGTAAACATCGCAAAGCCAGGAACAAGGAAGTGAAAACCTACGGGAGGACGTCTCATTGGCGGGCTCGGAGCTGCCGGAGCATCGGTTGGGGCGTTCACCGATTCGGGACTCGAAGCCCGGTTTCGGCACCGTCGGGACGACTAATGGCGCCTCTTCGTCGCAAGCATCATTGAGGGGCCGCTCGACGGCCGAATCCAGAGGAGGAGGACTGGTCGGCCAAGACAATCGGTTCTATCTTTTTCACTCTTTTTGGGGCAGTGCACGCAGATGAACGCGGCGATGGCGCCGTTTTCCTTTTCGGTGCGATCGGATGACGCACCCGCCCTCGCAATAGAGACGAGAGCTTGGGCGCCCCAACCGATAGCGACGGAGCCGGCCCCCGTGTCCGTAACTCCCGTTTTGTATTCAATAGGGCGCCTAATCGCTTATCGTCGGTTGTTCCGTTTCGTTTCCTGCAAAGTCAAAACACAAATGTTAGATTGGCTGGTACAGCTGGTGAACGAGTTGTAGGATGAGGTTAATCGGCTGAGGGGTAAAAGCATACCGAGGGGATCTCGTCCGGCAGGAGCAGGTCGATGTAGCAAGACGGTCGTTGGTGGAAAATGTGGCGTCTAAGTTCCGACCACCATCGGTCATAAGCGGCGCTTCTCCTTGTCGACAGGGTAATTCTGCCGGCTTCGCCAAAGGGGGGACCGGCTATGTTCAGTAGCGAGTTCATTATCAGATCTTGGCCGACCGCTCCTCTGGTCTCGATCTTATTGGCGTAAAAGAAGCCGATTGGAAGTTGCCCGAGGCCAAATTGTCTTGCGGCCGATGCCGGGTAGTAAAATTCATAACTCCGAGCCGTTGATCGGCCTTGATGTACCCCGGTCGGCAGGATGCAGGGGGTTAAACAGATGAAGAACAATTTCCTACACCTTGGGCTGTCGGCTGAATTGAGGTCGTCCCATTTAAAATCGATCGGCAGCTCGAAAGAGCCTTGATCGGAGTAGAAATACCAGTACGGTTGTCGCGGGATAACCCATCGTAGAAAGCTACGAACCAATCGGCCAACGCCCGATTGTCTTGAACTCGCATGGGCGGCGGCCGCTTCCCATAGTTGGTGCATCGCCCGGTGGTGATTTGGTCGCCTTCCTCGTCCACGATTGGCTCCAACCTTGGGAATCCGGCGTCACAAAGTGGGCCGACCGGCTACGTTCGGGTAGCCAATACCACCAAATTTGAAGGAACCACCAGTGGTCCGGTGTTGACTGGGCATTGGCGGCTATTTTTGTGGCGGTCCGATGCAACATTTGATATGTGTAGCCGAGGAGATATTTTCCCAATGCGAGCTCCGTCCCGTCGGCTAGGATTTCGGCCATTATTTGCCAATTGGCGGTCGGCCCACGGCTCGATCCGCGAACACGAACTTCTCTAACCACATCATAAGGAAGGCGGTGTATTCCCGGTGGCGACCGTTCCATCTTTCATATTTTGGGCAATGAAGCCACTCCACCCACCGATGGCTTTGGTTTTAAATTGGTGTTGGCCTTTTCGGTTCAAAACGCACGGATTAACCGATGACTCAATGTCCAGCCCAGTTGTCATATGCACATAGGCTAGTGTGACGGTCATCGGCCCTTGCCCGAAGAGGAAAGCATTGAAACTATCGTTCCAAAAATAGGTGCACCGATAGATAGGAGGGGTTCGTCTTTTCCATATTGGCTATGGACAATTCTAAGCATTGGGCAAGTTTCTTTTCTTCCCATTGGGTGTACTTGGCCGATTGTATTCTCTTGTACCACTCGCCCAGTCCAGGTGTCGTGGACGGCCAAGCTTCGAAAGTCCGTGCTCCGTGGGAAAGAGATGGCTTGGCGTGTTGAAGGGCATGCGGTTGGTTTCGGCTATGATCACGTCGGTTGGGTCCGTGTCACCGATAGGCCCAAGGAAATATTTGCCCTCTTGTGTTAAGTTGGGGATGAGTACTTGGTGAGAGAGGTGCTGCGATTCAAAGGAAGAGGAAAAATATTAATCAGAGATGGAGGTGTCTATAGTTTGAAATAAGAAAGTCATTAATTAGTAAGAATGCGGGATGAGGTGATTTTGAAGTTGCTAAGCAAATATCTATGTCGAAACTTGGTTTCGGCAATATATTTTCTGGGGTCGCAGTCGAGATCGCCAAGCACAATGGGTTAGAAGAAGAAGAAGATTTAGACAGGTTCAGGCCCTCTCGTGAGGTAATACCCTACTCCTGTTTCGGTGGATTCGATCCGCCGAGTGTCTTTATTGATCTCGTGATCTAAAGCTGAGAGCTAAAAGCTGAACTCCTATTGGAATTTCTGATCTAGAATCTGATATCCCTCAAGGGACGCCCCTTACCCCCCTTATATAGTCTTGGGAGGAAGGGTTTACAAGTCGGAAACCCTATCTTATTCTAAGACGGTTTCCTCAATCTTACCAAACCGTGACTATAGGCCGATTGCTTTATCTCTATCGGCAACCGTAACACCTAAGTCAAGTTCGGCTACAGATATAGCGGCGCAATCTATCCCTACCTCCATCGGATAAGCTTGCCATGTGGATACCCGATTGCCACAATCTCCACAAGAGCCCCGAGTCCTTTTCGCCGACGAGACAACTCGGCTTCAGTCCAAAGCAGCACTCAACCAAAAAATCTCTTTGACCGAGTGCTTTTGACGCCGAGTGATTCCATCGTCTCGCTTGAATCTTCCCGAGTGGCTCCAAAGATCGTGAAGGGCTGGAAAAATTTATATATAAAAATTTCTCAAAAATAAATATCTAGGTGCATCTCCCGATGCACCTAATTATAGGTGTAGCCCCGACTATGTGGTTAGTCAAAAATAGACTAAGCGTATAGTCAAGAACTATAAAAAATTATTCTCATGTAGATGCCTAGCTCATGCTAAAGCAATCATAGAAATCTCATTACTCAGCAAGTTCATACTCAACCGAGTGAATTTGCCCGAGTCATCTCAGAACAAATATTTCAATCATCCCTCATGGGTAAGAAATCAATTCGCTCGGTAAGCTCATGCTTATCCGAGCTGATCCTCCCGAGTCATCCCGGAAATTTGCCCGAGTCATCTCGGAACAAATAATTCTCTTATAAATGCTTAGCTCAAGCTAAAGCAGTTATAAAAAATCACATCACTCGGCAAGCTCATGCTTATCCGAGTAAGTTCGCCCGAGTCGTCTCAGAACAAACAATTTAATCAACCCTTGTAGGTAAGAAGTTAATTCACTCGGCAAACTCATGCTTATCCGAGTTGATTTGCCCGAGTCATCTCGGAACAAATAGCTCAATCGACCCTCGTGGGCAAAAACACTCGGCAAGCTCATGCTTATCCGAGTTAACTTGTCCGAGTCATCTCGGGACAAATAATCTAATCAACCCTCGTGGGTAAAAAACACTCGGCAAGCTCATGCTCATCCGAGTTAACTTGTCCGAGTCATCTCGGGACAAATAATTTTAGTCAACCCTCATGGGTAAAAAACACTCGGCAAGCTCATGCTCATCCGGAGTTAACTTGTCCGAGTCATCTCGGGACAAATAATTTTAGTCAACCCTCATGGGTAAACAAATTTTTCAGTCATCGAAAAATACGACCAAAATATTAAATAGCTCCTGCCATAATATTGGTCTTAATCTAAAAAGATCTTCACCAAGGTGGAAAAATAGCATTGATATAATCATTTAATCAAATGCTTAGAAACCAAACATCCCCGTCATCGTGACAGCCATGAAAAGCTTAACGTTTGTCACCTTTCAAATTGCATCGTGCCAACTTCTCATGAAGTTACGCAAACCGCGGTATGAAAGGATTTTAAAGGTATTGGGCTATGTAACACGTGCATATTGCCGGGCAAATCTGCTTAAGTCCATCCACTTAAGTCCCTAAGGACACGTGTCAAGCCACACCTTAGCCGGGCCGCAAGTCTCTCATGGGCTCGGCCCAATCACGAGACGACTTAGCAAAAACCCTCATGTTTTTTAGAAGCCTCGAGGTCGTCCCCGCCACTTCATCTAATCATCTTGGTCTCTTTATGCCTCCGATGTGAACTTGTAGGTATCTAGCTTATTTATGTTAAAGCCTTGACCCGAGTCTTCATAGAAAATTTCTTAAGTAATTTTCGTCCGACTCGTCACCAAGCCTAAAACTTGATTAGATCATCAAAAATTCTCTCCTTATCTATTGAACTCGAATCAAAACAATAAACAATGATAAACTAAATATAAACAAGTTATCAAAGAAAACCATGCTTTATTGACACGTATGCAGCCCCGACCGTCAACTCAAGAAGTCATCTTGCTTGAGGTTGACAAATCAAGAACAACATAAAACTTACGGCAATTTAAGCATAGTATCGTCGAAGATGTTCAATATTCCAGAGTTCTCCACCATAGATCCATCTTCGCTCTTTAGTCGAAATGCTCCCCGGCCGAGTCACCTCAGCAATTATGTATGGTCCCTCCCATAGTGGAGATAATTTGTAATGGTCCTTGATGGTCGACTGGATCAAGGAAGATTTTCTTCGTTTTGGCTCGCCTTGTCCCGACTTGGCTATCTTCTTTGTAGGAATTTCACCCTCTTCAGATGTTGATGTAGCCAGTCGGATTTCTTCCTGGCCACGTGATCTCTCACAAGATTGGACCATATCGCAGCTTTCTTTGTCGCAGGTGAAGGCTTGCTTGACGTCGCTGCGCAGGGTGATGACGTCGTTAGGGCCGGGCGTCTTCATGCATAAGTAAATGTAGTGTAGTATCGCTATGAACTTGGCGAGTGCAGGCCTTCCGATGATCGCGTGGTAGGCCGTCTTGAAGTCGACCACCCCGAAGGTGGTATTCTCCGTTCAGAAATTCTCGCGAACTCCTGAGGTGACTGGAAGGGCGACGTGCCCGAGTGGTGTGGGCGACAGCCCCGGGATCACTCCGTGGAAGGGGGCTGAGCTTGTCTTCAACTTAGTTCTCGGGATTTGTATCTCATCTAGGGTCTTGACGAATAGGAGATTGAGGACACGCCCCATCGATGAGGACGCGCTTCGCTCGATGCCGAACCACCGTGTCAAGTACCAAGGGATACGCCTGGGTGAACCACTCGGTCGGGATGATCCGAGCGATTAAACGTGATGGCCACCTCCGACCATCGTAGATGTTGTGGGACTTCGGGTTGTGTCGCATTGACCTCGCGGTCCATCGGCTTTTGCTTCCTCTTGACTCATAAGCCTGCGGCCCCCGAAGATGTGATTCAGCTCGCCCACGTGGTCTTGAAAAGGCTTCAAATTTCCGTCGGGTTGTTCTTCTTGGTTCCCGATGGACCGGTTTCATTAGTTGGCTTCTTGTTCAACCGTGCCGCATATTGCTCGCGAATTGCTTGTAGATGATGCGTGCACGAGCGTTCATGATCGTTCATGATCGCGTCGTAGGCCGCAACTCGAGGACGACATTGAGAGTTAGATGTTGTGGCAACCAGGTCTTCGTGCCGACGCTTGCGGTATTTCGGGCCGATTGTTATTGCCGTTATCCTTCTTAGGATGCCGGCTTCCTCCCGATTGCTTATCGTCCCTCCTGTCGGGCCGGTCTTGGCGTGCCGCCTTGATTGCATCGTTGGACTTGGCGTAGGAGTTCGCCGTCTCGAACATTTGCTTCACCGTCTTCGGTGGTTTGCGCCGAACTTCCCGATGAGCAGCTCATCACGGACTCCCTTCGGAAGGCGGCGATGATGATGTCATCGGTGATGTTCGGGATCTTGTTGCGCTTCTCGGAGAAACGACGAATATAATCCTTCGGGGCTCGTCCGGCCCGGATGACGTTGTAAAGGTCAAAGTGTGTGCCGGGCCTCTCGAAGGTTCCTTGGAAGTTGGCGATGAAGTGGTCCCTCAGCTCGCTCCACGAGCCGATTGAGCCTCTTGGCAGGCTCGTGAGCCAATTTCTGGCTGAGTTTGCGAGGGCCACAGGCAGGTAATTGGCCATAGCCTTGTTGTCGCCACCTGCAGCGCGGATGGCGAGGGTGTATACAGTTAGCCAAGATTCAGGGTCGGTCTTACCGTCGTACCTTTCAATCCCTGTAGGCTTGAAGCCACTCGGCAGTGCACTCGGCGAAGTTCCCGAGTGAAGGCCGGTACTCCGTCGTCGCCGTTATCGGGTGATCCCCTCCGATCTTCCCGAGTGCGCTGGCCGCGCTCCCGGTAGCGGCGATCGAGGACTTCCCGCAGATCACTCGGCGGGGTCTTCGGTTGGCTGGTTGGATAGCTGGAACTGTTGCGACGGGCTCGGTGGTGGACGGGTGGACGTCCGTGTCGTTTGTCGCGGGAGTCGGCCGTCTGCTCCTGGTACTTCAGCGTGGACTCGCGAGGTGGGCCTCTTGGCCTGGTCGTCGACCGAGCCGGCTCGGGCCTCCTATAGTCTCCTGACTTCAGAGGTGGAAGCTGGCTCTTGTCTGGCGTTTCGGCCACAGATTCAGTCGGTCTTCGTGCCGAAGTGGTGAGATGGCCGTTCGCCGTGGCAGCGACGATAGTCTTGATCTTGTCGAGTATTGGAGTCACGTTGGCCGGAGCCGTCTCTATGACGGTGTCCAAGAGCGTGAGTGCGGCGACAGCGTTCTGCTGTGGTGTCTGGAAGATATTGGTGTTGCGAACCCGTGTTTGGAGTATGGCCTCCTGGGCAGATCGTCCGGCTGCACGTAGATCCTGCTTCCTCTTGTCAGCCTCGTCCTTGCGTTGTTTGTCTTCTTCAGCTGTCTTGCGTTCGAGCTCCACTCTGGCTCGCTCCTCTTCGGCAAGCCTTCTGGCCATGGATGAGTCGGACTCATCCGGCTCGGCCATGAGGACGTCGAAGCACTTCGGCTCGCAGTCCATATGGCAGTCGGAGTTGTCGGCTTCGTCAGAGGGGATGCCGTAGAGATTGTCGAAGCCGGCGGAGCTGAGGTATCCGTTGAGCTCTGAAGATGAACAGGAGCCAAAGGACGGGAGGATGACAGCGACCTCCCTTGATCCTGGGTAACCCGGATCTGGATCGTTCCAGTCCGAGTCGGAGCTTGGGGATCAGGCTCTTCCGAGTGGATCCTCGCCAACTCGGGGGAGAGCAGTTGACTGTAGATCTTGGCGACGTTTGGTAACCCAAACGGCACCGAAAGGTCTTCAGCCGAGTAGATTGCTTCCGTCGGGGAGGCAAGAAGATTGGCGCAGATCTCGGCGGCATTCGGTAATCCGAATGGCGCCGAGTGAAGTCCGTCGTCGGAGAAGGTGGATCGCATCTTGGTCTTCAAGATGTTGTCGAAGATCTCGGCGCTGTTGGAGAGCCCGAACGGCGCCGAGTAGGTTGTTCCCTCCGACCGGTTCGAATCCGAGTCGAGGGAGGAGTCGCCGGCGAGTTGGCGGCGAAGTCGCCGAGTCTTGAAGGAGATCCCATCACGCTTGTCGGCGAGATTGTTGAAGAAGTCTCGACGCGCGCCCCCTACTCCGGCGCGCCAACCGTCGAAACTTGGTTTCGGCAATATATTTTCTCGGGTCGCAATGAGATCGCCAAGCACAATGGGTTAGAAGAAGAAGAAGATTTAGACGAGTTCAGCCCTCTCGTGAGGTAATACCCTACTCCTGTTTCGGTGGATTCGATCCGCCGAGTGTCTTTATTGATCTCGTGATCTAAAGCTGAGAGCTAAAAGCTGAACTCCTATTGGAATTTCTGATCTAGAATCTGATATCCCTCAAGGGACGCCCCTTACCCCCCTTATATAGTCTTGGGAGGAAGGGTTTACAAGTCGGAAACCCTATCTTATTCTAAGACGGTTTCCTCAATCTTACCAAACCGTGACTATAGGCCGATTGCTTTATCTCTATCGGCAACCGTAACACCTAAGTCAAGTTCGGCTTACGAGATATAGCGCGCAATCTATCCCTACCTCCCGGTCGGATAAGCTTGCCATGTGGATACCCGATTGCCACAATCTCCACAATCTAGAATAAGGGCGCATGGGGAAGCGAGTTGAGGGTGAGATTGCAAAGTAAAAATAAAAATATAGAAGGGAAATACCTGAGGAAATTCGTTCATAGCGGTGGCTGAGGTAGTTCCAGCGGCAGCGGCGGGTGAAGTTGCGGTCGCAGTAGGTGCGACGGTGGCTGGTGAGTTGGAAGTACTGGAAGTCGCGGCGGAAGCCATCGGGGAGGTCGGAGATGACGATGGGGCTCGAAGGATGTGGAGAATGTCGAACGCCGATGAAGTCGCCGGAAGAGAGAGAGAAGGGCAGGAGGTTTGTTTGAGAAGGAAGTTGAGTGCACGATGGGAGCGTGGGTGAATCGCCCAAGGAGAGTGGATATTTAAAGGGCTCGTGGGGGAAGCCGAAACGATTTGGGTCGAGAAGGGAATAGGAGTTTGAGTGGATAAACAAATCCGCAACACTTTATGTTACGGACTTGGGGGGCATGTGTTAACACTAGAATTTGGTAATAAGGTTCGTGAGTTCTAAAGGAGCAAGGTGGAATCAGAATCGGCTGAAGACAGGGGTTTGTATCGGCTGAAGGAGTAATCGGCTGCAATGCTGATCGGCTGGGAATGAGTTGAATGGAGCAGCCGACGGCTGATTCCAAGTTTAAAAGAGATAAAACCGTATCCAATGCAGAAACTTCAAGTTTAAGTGAGGGTTCGGATGTTAATGGCATGTTTTAAGATACTGCCACTTGTGGATAAAGTTCTGAAATGGCAGTTGTATCTGTAATTTATGAGTTTGTTAGATTGTTAGTTGTAATAGATCTTGTTAGGGATAATATGATGTTTAGATAGAGTCTGAAGTTGTTACAGATATTCATATTTCGGGTATAAATAGGGCCCGAGGTCCTGTGTAAAAAGAATCGAAATCAATCTAATCTCCGGCGCATCGCAATCCTTTTCCTTTTGGACGAACACCTTGTTTGGCTTCGGGCTGCATCGTCTCGATCCCTGGACTCAGGTAAATGTTTGTCGTTAGTGGTGAGATTACTCGTTTCTAATGCTTCCATCGCAATGACACATTGGATTCAGTAGTTTTACTACGCTATGTATCATATAGTGCATACAAATCAATCCGGTGTTTAGATCTATTGTGCGGTTGACTCATCTTGTGGAGGATGCGTGGTCAGCGATACTAGGTCTAAAGGCTGGTTGGTTCGTATGCGGTATCTACCATCTTGCGGAGTGTAAATCGAGAGTGATAGATTGAATGGCTCTTTTGATACTCAGTGCTGCATCAAGATTGAACTATTGAGTCGTTTTTAGAGTCGTTGGCAATGTATTCTTTTGGATTTACATTATCTGGGGGTAGCGTCGGGGTTTCAGCCGACCTTATCTGTTTTTACGTGTTTCTTTCAATGTGACTGTCGTCAGATCTGCTATAGAGCTGTGGTTTGCATCTGTATTGTGTTTACTTACGCCTTTGACCTGGGAATGTTACGTTTGTGCAAGAATTATTGGAGCATCAGCTGATTTGACGACGGTTTCCCGGAAGCGGTTGGTTTCGCGGGAGTTTGAACTAACGCTTAATGGGTACTTTCTTGCATTTTTTCTTGTTGATTGGTAGATCAAATCAACTGGCACGCTCTGCACATTGAAGGCAGCTAGGAAGGACCTGCACTGGAGTCAAGCAGATCTCCCAGGCCGGCGCGTGAGAGAGATTTCTCGTCAACACACGCCAAAACCCTCGCGCCAGCAGCTAAGTCCAGTTCGTCTCCCCTTCTTGCCGGGACACCGGGTGTGGGGTCCACCTGTCAGCCCCGCCCCCTACCTTCGGCTGCCCGCCGCCATTGACGCCGCCTCTGCCCCGCGCGGATCTCGGCCGCCCGTCCCTCCCGCGTGCCCTAAAGGCACCACCTTAACTTCCCGTCTCTCCCGCCACCTTCAATCGCCCCGGCCGCCGCTCCCGCGCCCCCTTAATGGTCGGATTTAATCACCGGCAATTATTTCCCCCAAATCACGCCGGCGAGGAATTGCGCCCTTATCCGGTCGCCGCCGACCTCCCCATCCCCTATTTAAGCACCCCCTCGCCCTCCCCGAGCTCCACACACCTCCACTCAAACCTCTCTCTCTCTCCGTCGTTCCCGCGCCGTGCGCCCCTGTTTCGGACTTCGTCGTCGAGGTTCGGCCGTGTGTTCCCGCTGCTCCGAGACAATCCGAGCTCCGTCGACTCCTCCTCCTCGTCGCCGGTGCCCCGCTACTTCGGCCACCCCTTCCCGAGTGGTTCCGTCGCCTCCTCACTGTCCGCGCCGTCGTCCCCTTCGACTCCGGTCGCACCGCGTGAGCACTCGTCCCTATTTCCTCTCGGCCGAGTGCGCGCCGCCATCCCCAAGTGCGCACGGCTCCGCCACACAAGAGCCGCGGTATTCCACCACCCGCGCCGCCGCCCGAGTGGCGCCGGTCGGTCTCCGGCCACCGTGCGCCATCGCCGGCCGATCGCGTCGCCCGAACCCCTTCCCGGCCGTCCGATCTGCCTCGCGGTCGGGGCCGTCCGTCCCGGCCGGCCGCGTGGCCGCCAGGTCGGCGCCTGTGTGTGCCACGTGGTGCGCCGCTCTCCCTCTCGGCCGTGGACTCGGTCCACCATGGACCGGTGCTCCTACGGCCGATGACGCCATCGCTGACGTCAGCCCTAGCGCTGACGCAATTTCGGGATTTATTACGCAATAAATTATTAAGGATTTTCCTATTTTAGTAAAAACACAGATAATCTTCTAAAAATCATATCTTTTCAACCCGACCTCCGTTTTAGCCCATTCAAATTTCATTAAATTTGTAAAAATGCCAAGAATCCATTAAAAATGGTTTTGTTTCCTGTTTTAGTAGCTTTTTAGCCTGTTTTGTTGAAGTGCTTGTTTGCCGTGTAGATCCCGGTAGTCCCTCCGTCCCGGTTTACTTCGAAGTCGTCGCAGAAGTCCCCCAAACCGAAGAGCAAGGCAAGTCATTCTAAATTATTGATCATATTACTCCCATTTTGCTAAAACACCTGTTTTACTCTATGAAATTGCATGTACTTTATGTTGTCATTTCATGAGAAATAATACACCTTATGCTTAGGGTATGCCTTAGGTTTGACACCCCAAACCTTTGATAAAATTTGGGAAAATAATGTGATTAGATTTCAGGACTAGGTTATGCTTAGCCTGCCTTAGTTTCACTAGCTCACTAAATGGGTCATTTTCTCACTTAATATATATCTCCGGACTTATGTTCGGAGGATTAATGATTAAAGATTCGAGTGAACCGGACTAATAACTAAAATATGACAAATGGTGGGTTGTGGGCGCTATGGTTTTGGCTAGCGGCGCCCATAGCGATTAAGGACCGGTTCACGGGACCCCTCGGGAGAATGACCGTGCAAACCACAAGCCGAAATGGGTAAGGTAGGTCCCGTAGTGTAGCCTCTCCTAGGCGACGAACCCATCGGCAAGGGTGAGCGGGATGGAGTTTCGGTCGGCCCCGGTATAAGGGTTGTTGGGCTGCTGATTCACCGAGGCACTGGGGCTGTCCACTCCCGTGGTCCGGAGTGGGGGCGAAACCTTGGTGGGGTTCACTTGGTTAGAGGGGGTTATACGAAAGGTCCTATCACGGTTCCCTTTCCGGGTACCGCGGTGGTATTCCGGCGCACGAAAAACCGTGTTGTGGGGCGTGTCTTGTGGATACAGATTGTACACCTCGATCGAGTAAATCTATTCGAATAGCCGTGCCCGCGGTGATGGGGCGATCAACCGAGCTCTCCGTGATTAGTCTCACACTTTTACACCCTAAGTTTTGGAACATGACTAGTATAGGTGGATGGTTTGGGCCCGTCACAACGTGGGGATAACGTTGGACGGTGTTGGAGTAAAAATGCTTTACTTACTCAATTTACTGTTGTTTTGGCTTTGTTCAAATTCGTATTGTTTGGAGAAACTCCTGCCATTTGTGCAAAAGCAAACCCTAGCCATACCTTTGTCTCCCCTGCATTCATTCTTCTCCCCTTCCGGCGTGACTTGTTGAGTACGTGGAAGTACTCATCCTTGCTTCTTCACCAGAACCTGTGCCAGAGGTTGAAGACGAAGATGAAGTGGAGTAGGCTTTGTCCTGCACTCTAGAAGCTACCTGTGGAATGGTCGAAGCCGCGTGGCCAGCGTCAAGCTTAGGCTTAGGCCCTTTTTCTTTTTTCGCTGCTCTTTTGTAATCTTTTTGTATTGTTTCTAAGACATGGAACTATAATATCAACAATTGTCGTATGTGTACCCTGGCTGGTCCTGGACAGGGATTTTAATACACATATAGCTTTGGAAATTCGGGTCTGAATTTCTGGGCGTGACACAGGCGCGGTCAATGACCGTGGTGGTGGTGCAGCCTTTTTCTTCTGCGCGATCGGCTGACGCACCTGCCCCTCACAGCAGCGATGCCAGTTTGACGCCCCCCAGTCGATGGCCGACGGAGCAAGACCACCCTCATCCAGGACGCCCGAGTTGTATTTGATGGGGCGCCGGAGTTGCTCACCGTCGGCCGCTCCGTCTCCGTCTCCTGCGAATCAAAAGATGAACACTAATCGGCTGTTTCAGCCGATGATGGGAAGAAGAAAATTGTTTGAACCTGAAGCAGAAGTTTACCAAGGGGATCTCGTTAGGCAGAAGCAGGTCGATGTAGCAGGACGACCGTTGATGGAAGATATGGCGCTTAATTTCGGACCACCATCGGTCGTAAGCGGCGCTTCTCCTCATCGACAATGTTATCACGTCGACGTCGCCGAGGGGAGGGCCGGCTATGTTCAGCAGCCGATCCATTATTAGGTCCTGGCCGACCACCCGTCTCGTTTCAATCTTATCGGCGTAGAAAAAGCCGATGGGCAGCTGCCCAAGACCAAGCTGTCTCGCCGCCGACACTGGGTAGTAGAATTCGTAGCTCTTGGTCACTGATCGGCCTTGGTGAATCCCAGTCGGCAAGATGCAGGGGGACAGAGTGGCGATGAACAGTTCCTTGCACCTTGGGTTGTCAGCTGAGTTGAGGTCATCCCAATTGAAATCAGCCGGCAACTCGAACATTCCCTGGTCCTGGTAAAAGTACCAGGTACGGTTATCATGAGACAGCCCGTCATACAGGGCTATGCACCATTCGGCCATCAGTTCGGCCGATTGCTTTGAGCCTTCGTGGGCGGTGGCCGCCTCTCCGTAGTTCATGCATCTCCTGGTGGTGATCTGGTTGCCTTCATCATCTTCCATCGGCTCCAGCCTTGGGAATCCGGCTGCTGTCAGAGGGAGCCGACCGACTATCTTTTGGGTCGCCAGCACCAGCCAAATTTGAAGAAACCACCAGGGGCCGCCGGTGTTGATTGGAGCATTGGCAGCTATCTTCGCGGCGGCCTGATGCAGCATTTGATACAAGTAGCCGAGGAGGTATTTCCCCAGCGCAAGGTTCCTCCCATTGGCCAGAACTTCCGCCACAATTTGCAAATTGGCGGTTGGCCCACAGCTTGATCCGTAGAACATGAACTTTTCAAGCCACATCATCAGGAATGCGGTGTGCTCCCTGTGGCCGACCGTCCCTTCCTTCATGTTTTGGGCAATGAAGCCACTCCACCCGCCAATGGCCTTGGTTTTGAACTAGTGTTGGCCTTTTCGGTTCAAGGTGTTGGGGTCGGCCGATGATTCGATATCCAGTCCAGTTGTCATGAATATGTCGGCTAATGTGATAGTCATCGGCCCTTGCCGGAAGATGAAGGCATTGAAACTGTCGTTCCAAAAGTAGGTTGCAGCCGATAAGAGTGGCTCGTCTTTTTCCATGCCAGCGATGGACAGTTCCAGGCATTGGGCAAGCCCTTTTTCTTCCCACTGAGCGTACTTAGCCGATCGCATCCTTTTGTACCATTCAATCCAGGCTGCATCGGTGGACGGCCATGCTTTAAATGTTCCGTTCTAGTGGGACAGGGATGGCTTGGCGGTGTTGAAAGGGATACGATTAGTTTCGGCTATGATGGTACCGGCTGGATCTGTATTTCCGATAGGTCCGAGGAAGTACCTCTCTTGTGTTGAATTGGGGATTAGTATTTGATGTGTCAGGTGCTACAGTTCAGAAAAGAGAAGAGAGGCGCTAATCAAGGACGGTTGCGTATTATGGTTCGGGGAGGGGAAAAGTACTAATTGATAAGAATGCGAAGTAAAAGACTACTTGAAAGATGGCTGAATGTAATGTTGATGCAAAATGTTTGAAGAGGCAGATTTGAAAGTGAAATTATAGATCGGAAGAGAGTACCTCAGGGAACTCGGTTGTGGCGGCGGCTGAAACAGCGGCGGACGGCACGACGGCTGCGGCTGGTGTGGTGGCGGTGGCCGGCGAAACGGAGGTGCTCGATGCAGCGGCGGTGGAGGCCATCGGGATGCTCGGAGATGAAGATAGGTCTGAAGAACGTGGGAAAGTTTGACGGGCACTGGTGAAATCGCCGGAGCAGAGAGAGAAGGCAAGAGGCTTGTTCGCAAAGGAGGCTGAGTGCGCTTTGAAGGCGTAGGCGGCTCGGCCAAGGAAGGTGGGTTTTTAAAGAGCACTTGGCGAGAAGCCGAAGCGGTTTAGGTCAAGAAGGAAGCAGGAGTTTGGATAGGCAAGCAAATCCGCAACACTTCGTATCACGAACATGGGGGCATGTGTTAACACTGAAATTTGGTAATTGAGTTCTTATGGTCGCGAAGGCGAAGCGGAGTCGGATCGGCTGAAGACAGGAATCGCATCGGCCAAAGGAGTGATCGGCTGCGAAGTCAATCGGCTAAGGATGGGTTGAACAGGGACAGCAAATAGCCGATTCCAGGTCTAGAAGAAATGAGACCGTTTCTAATTCAGAAGTTTGAGGATAAATAGAAGATTCGGTTGCTAATTGCATGTTAAATGATATTGCTACTTATGGATAGAGTCCTGTAACGGCAATTATATTTGTAATCTAGAGATTTGTTAGACTGTTAGTTGTAACACAACATGGATCCTGCTTGGGATAATGTGGTGTTTTAAATAGTAGTTTAGATAGAGTCTAGGGTCTTTACAGATAATTGTACTTTGGGTATAAATAGGACCCAAGACCCTCTGTAAAAATAACAACATTGACATCAATCAAACCTTCGGCGCATCACCAACTTCTTCTTTTCAGACGAGTCCTTTGTTTGGCTACGGTCTGCATCGTCTCAATCCCCAGAGCTAGGTAAACGCTTGTCATTAGTGGTATGATTTACTGTTTCTAGTGCTTCCATCGCAATAATACATTAGGATCAGAAGTTTATACTGCCGCTATTTATCATATAGCGCATGTAAATTAGATCAATGTTTAGATCTATCCTGCCATTGGCTATTTCTGTCAAGAACTTGCAGCCAATAGGGCTAGATCTAAAGGTTGGCTAGTTTGTATGCGGTATCCGCCGTCTCGAGAGGTATAAATCGGTAATGAGATCGGGTTTTTCTTTTTATACTTAATGCTGCATCGGGTTCGAACTATTAAGTTGTTTTTAGAACTATCAATAACTGCTCATCGAGATTTATATTGTTTAGAGACAGTGTCGGGGTTTCAGCCGGCCTTATACGCCCGATATATTTCTTTTAATATATTCATTATTAGATTTGTGTTAGGACTGCCTCTTATGTTAAGATCGCACTCCTGCCGGATGCTGCCAGCCGAAATCGACTTATTATAGACGGCCGATAGCCGATTTCTGGGCTATGCGTCTGGTTTAGGGGTGATATCTTTCTATAAGATTTATCGGAGTACTAGCCGATTCCTTGTTAGCTTTCTAGTATCGGCTAGGTTATCGATCCATATATTTGTTATTATTTACTGTATTTAGGTTAAACGGCTGATGCTGTCTCGGTATAGCCGATCAATTACAACCACTTGGCTTAAATATAGTTTAGAATAGTATATATATGCTCATGGGTTCCTTCAGCCGATCCCGTGGGGATCTAACCTAACACTTAACGCATATTCCTTGTTTTTCTTGTTGATTGATAGATCAAATCAACTGGCACGCCCTGCATAACGTCAGCAGCCGAGAAGGACCTGCACTGGAGCTAAGCAGATCTCCGAGGCCAGCGCGTGAGAGAGATTTTTCATCAACATTGCCGTGCCAGGTAGGGGTGTTGTTCTTCGTCTGAGGTGGTCCGATGGCTGTTTCCTTCGCCACCGACTTCGTGGCTCCCGTCGGGACGATGATCGTCTTCGGCACCCTGGTGTTCCACGTGGATGACTTCTGTCGCCTCACTCTCTCTCAGGCGGCCTCTGGCGAGCTGGAGCGTGCGGTCGCGCCTCCGCACGTGGCAGCGAGGCCAAGGTGCATGGTCTCGCGTCCTGAGTCCTTGGACCCCAAGCTCTGTGCGACTGTCAGGGTTTGGCAGCCCAAACCCCCGACTGCTCGCTCGGCAGTCCTGAGGACAGACGATGCTTGGACTCGGATCGAGCGTCCAGCTCGACTCCGCGCCATGCATCCTGCTCCACAACCCTGAGGCACGTCTTCCTCGCCTCCATGTGTTGCTGGGGGTGCTCCTGCACCTCTTGGTGAACGGGACCCTGGTAGGATCGTTCGGTACACCTCTTGTCCACACATGGCATTGAGTGGACGACCCAGCGGACAGTGTTTATCCTTGGTAACCGCTGGCCCGCCAACTTTGTCATGATGGTGGAGGTGGTGTCCGATGACGAGGTCACAGCCTCTCAGGAGTCCGACGCTCACCACAATACGCATCGTTCCCGTAACGCGGGGAGGGTTGCGTGGCGCGAGCAAACCCGTCGCCCCAACGTTCAGCCCCGTCGCCCGGAGTCCGACTTCATGATGGAGTTCGAGGGGCACCAGGTGTTCCGAACACCGGCAGCCAACTTGGTTGCCATCGAGCGTGCCCTCAACGATCTTCCCGACTCCCCGGATATTCGGAAGGCCATGGCCATGACCCAAGTTGCTGCCGCACAACTTAATGTCCCGGCCCTGTCTAAGCGCCCCCGCGGGAGCACTCGACACTCGAGGTCACAATGGCAGCAGAGTGCCGGTCAGTCGGCCTCCCCGTGCCCGGCGGCGGGTGTAGCCACGAGGACCGTGGTTCCCCCCACGGGCACGGCCCGACACTCCCGGAGTGCCCGCACAACCGAGCATCAAGGGAGCTCCCACACGGGGGATCTGCGTGAGGTGATCGTGCTGTGGATGGATGCCCGCAACACCATCGAGCGGCGCGTCGCCGATCGGAGGTGCCAAGAGATACGACGACAGGACGAGTACGACCTGTTGCATGGACCTCCTGATGTCGTGCCCGACCCAACACCCCGCCATGATGGCTTTGTGGCCTTCACCGCCAAGCTCCGACAGGTCACGTGGCCCAAGGGTTTTTACCCGATGGGGATCGAGCCATATGATGGAAAGACCGATCCCACCGTGTGGCTCCAGCTGTATTGTACGGCTGTTCGAGCCACAAACGGTCACGATCGTGTCATGGCCAACTATCTCCCGGTCATGCTGGCGCCCACGGTCATCAACTGGCTATCTGGACTGCCCAAGGACTCCATCGACTCATGGGATGAGTTGTGTGATGCCTTCGTCGCCGATTATCATGGCACGTGGCAATGCCTGGCCACCTGCTATGACCTCGGCCGAGTTCGGCAAGGCCCTACTGAGTCCATCTGGGACTACATCCGATGTTTCTTGGAGCGCCACAACTCCGTTGCAAGCATCTCCGACAGCAACATCATGCGCATCTTCTCAGAGGGCCTTCGAAGACCCTCTGAGTTGTTCGGCTTCCTCGCTCAAACGAAGCCAACCACCCCGGCCCAGGTGTTTACCATCGTCGAGGGCGTCATCGACACTGAGGACACTGAGAACCAGCTCATGACGCCCGCCATTTCCCCCCTCCCGAGGGAGTCGAAGTGAAAGGAGCGGGTAGTTGTTGATGAGAATTTTTCCCACGCGCTGGCCTGGGAGATCTGGTTAGCTCCAGTGCAGGTCCGAAATTGGTCGCCATTGGTGATTGAGCGAGCATGCTAGTTGGTTTGGTCCTGCAACCAACAAGAAACAAAAAGATAGGTAGTTGGTTAAGATTGGATCCTACTCGATCGGCTATGGATATCAATAAATATATAATTGTTATTCCAATGCACGTTTGGACCAAGTGATTGGGATATATTGGTAGCATACCGAGACAGTATAAATCGCTTGTATCTAAAAGTACATTAAGATAATAATTATATATATTTATAGCCTAGCCGATGTCGCAGATCTAATGTAAATCGGCTAGTACTCCGATATATTTAATAAAAAGATATTGATCTAAACTAAATGCGTTAAACCAGGATCAATCGATTGTTAATGTGATTTAACAGATTGATACCGAGCTTAACACGTTTAAGTTCTTAATATAAAAGACAGTTCTAATACATCTAACAGTAATAATACATAAAAGATGATTAAAACATGTAAGACCAGCTGAAACCCCGGCACTATCTCTAGTAATAACCATTGAGCCCAATAAACAATAACCATTCAGTTGGCCTCCCCGTGCCCGGTGGCGGGTGCAGCCACGAGGACCGTGGTTCCCTCCACGGGCACGGCCCGACACTCCCGGAGTGCCCGCACAACCGAGCATCAAGGGAGCGCCCACACGAGGGATCTGCACGAGGTCATCGCGCAGAGGATGGATGTCTCTAATAATAACCATTGAGCCGAATAGATCAATATAATTCTACAGGCGACTTAATAGGTCGATTAGATGCAACATTAAGGACCAAAATAAGCACGAGATCTATTTAGACTAATGAGAATTCCTCGAGATGGTAGATACGCCATATAATTTGAATCAACCTCTAGATCTAGCTTTGTCGACTGTTATCTTGAAGGATATCCTAGCCGATCGAGAGATAGATCTAGACATTGATATACATTATATGTCACATATGATAAATTAAGAAGTTTGCAACATCAAAATCAGAGTATCATGATGATGGAAGCACTGGCCTCGATACCACAAGCTGCTTGTAACAAGAAATTACCTTTCCTAGAGATCGAAACCGATGCAGCCCAAGAACAAAGCAAGAACTCGTCGAGAATAAGTAAAAACAGAAAGGTTGGCGATGCGCCGAAGTTGTATAGATGTGTGTTCGATTGATTACAACAAACCCTCGGGTCTAATTTATACCCGGTTACAACAACATCCGTGTAGATCACGGTTTCTATCTTATCTACTATTTACAGTACGACAATATCCCGGGACGGGATCCCATGCCACGTTACAAAAGGAATATCTACAGAATATCTTATTTTATAGATACAATTGTCGTTATAGGACCTTATCCATAGATGGCAATATCTTTAACGCCTTCTGGAGACCGAATCCAATAATCATCTCTAAGATTTCCTTCCGGGATTGGCCCCACCTTCGGTCTTCAATCAGAATCGGCTATCGGCTATCGGCTATTCTGGTCCGACTCGTACTCAGCCGACTGGCTCCGTAGCTGATTCGGACTTGGCCGATGCGGCCTCTGTTTCCGCAAATCGTCGTTTCCTCCAATTCCGCTTCAATCCTTGTTTCAAACATGGGGATTTGCTTACCAAATTTGGTTGTTAACACATGCCCCCCAAGTCCGCGGCATTGATAATGTTGCGGATTTTGTGCAATTCTATCTCCGGCGTAACCCTAGGTCGAGTCCAGTTCGACCGTCACAAAAATTCTTTAAATAACACCACTTCCACGCTGAGCAGATTCACGCCGTCACTTTGCGCTCCATCTAAACCCTAGCCAAAAAAACTCCCTCAGGTTCCTTGGCGATTTCCTCGAAGCCGAAGGGCACACTCACCGGCAATCTTCCCCACGGCAGCATCCTTCCCAGCAATGGCTTCTTCCAGCACTCCTCCCGGCGTGCCACCAATAGAGTACCCCGAGGTAAGTCCCGTCGGCTGCAATTCTTTCATCGCAACTTGGTTGTTCCTTCTTGTAATCTTGTTGTTCTTTATCTTTCAAATTGTAGCATCTCTCCCACCAAGTCACAATCTCAAACCTTCTTCACCCCAGCTAATTCCTACTAGGATCAATTGGCAACTTAGATCCTTCCGAGTTCATCAATGTCGAAACCAATCAGATCCCCTTTAGGTTCTTGAGCCCCAATCTGGCATATTGGTCTGGAGCCTTCAAATCATGGCCTTCAACTTACAGGACATGGCCAGCTTGGTACATTAGGATGTCGGCTATGAAACAAACTCACTGGGAAGAACTATGGATAGCACAGTGCCTAGCCCTAACCATAGCCGACATACCCAAAGACGAACCTCTCCTATCGACTGCCAGTTATTTCTGGTCAAACACTTTGAATGCCTTCCTGTTCAGACAAGGACCGATGACACCAACACTCTTGGACATTGTCATGATCACAGGGCTTGATATCACTTCATCAGTTAACCCCCACGACCTTATCATCAAATGCCATCATTCCTTCAAGACAAAGAGCCTCGAAGGTTGGAACGGGTTCGTGAGCTTAAACATGAAAACCGGTCTGATAAGTGACAGAGAACACACAACCTTCCTCCTTATGTGGCTGAAAAAATTCGTATTCTGTGGGTCAAGCTGTGGCCTAACAAGCAACTGGCAACACATAGCCGAAGCCTTGGTAGATAAGAAGCAAATCCCTTTGGGAAAATATCTCCTCGGATACCTCTATGAGACGCTGAACAGCGCATCGGCTAAGCTTGCCACCAACCTAACTATCAACTGGGGGGCCCTAGTGGCTGCTGCAATTGTGGTTAAACCTCCATACCTACAAGGTTGCCCAAAGGCCAGATCTCTTTGAGGCTGATTTCCCGCTAGCCAAACCAAGAAGTTAAGATGATGAAGAGATTACAACGCGCTGATGCTTGTCATTTTGAGAAGCGGCCTCTTCTTATTCTGGATTTAAACTTTCAGCCGATCATTTCAAAAACTAGTTCAGATATTTTTACAATGGCTTCCCGGCCACCTCGAAGATCTGGTTTGCTTATGAAAACTTTGAATGCTTTGAGCTCCCCAATGACTTCAGGCCGGATGAGATCAACTCTGAAAAATTTGAGAAGTCGAGGGAAATTTTCATATCGGCTATATCCTCCTGCATCCTCCCAGTCGGAATCCATCAAGGGAGAAATGTGAAGATTTCATATGAATTCTATCATCGTGATGCCAGGCAACTAGGTATGGGTCAACTGCCAATCAGTTTGTTTTTCTCATAAAAGATCCAAGCCAGCGGAAAAATTGACTCAAATCTCATGATGCATCGGCTACTAGACATTGAAGACCCTCCACTTGGCAGCATACCCAGCATTGACTTGGCAGTGACGAGGACAATCACATTCGGTCGATGGTGGAATGAGTGGAAACAACACCAGTTTCATCAATCGGCTTCAATATATCTTACCATCATCGACCCAGAGCTGATTCCAATAGTAAGTACTTCCTTCCCCTAGCCGACTGCGGATCAATCAGGAACAGATTCGAGGAAATCCAGGATCGGCTCCCAGACCAGTTGGCTGACACAATCTCACCAGCTTCCTTCCTTGAAGCCCATCGGCACAAGTTCGAGAGAGCTAAACAAAGACTAGCCGATCGGCGAGAGAACAAGGCGCTGGAGGCCACCATTGAGACCAATCGGCAGGCAATCATCGTCGAAAAGGCTAAATTAGATGACATGAAGGCTGAACCAAACGCCACGCTAGATCGGCTGCGCAAACGTCGGGAGGAGGTAGCGGCTGAACTCGCTAGGCTCGATGCTGACATCTTGTCAGAAGAACAACGCATAGCCAACCTCCCAAAGGCAATCGAAGATCAAAGATCCAAAATCAAAGCTTCCGTGACATATCTGTCTGATCTGACGAAAGCTCTGAAGCTAATCCCTGGGAGTGATGCAGCCGACGCCAAAGTGATCGAGGACATTGACCGAATTCGTCGTAAGGCAATATCAACTATAAACGAATTCTTATCTCATTGATCCGATTGTAATAGTTGTCTTTGTAATGTCAAGAACTTTTGTAAACACTTCATAACCCTTTGTAATCGGCCAGCTGCACTTGAATGTTTAAGCATTAATCATATGTCTATCGCTGATTTATTCGTCTTCTATGTCTTGAATGCCTCAAAAAAATTTCAAAACCCCAAAAAATTTTGAAGTCCTGCAACTCTGACTTTTGACTTTGTATAGTGTATGTCCCCCTAATTTTCTTAATGTTGCCTTCAGCATTGATAAAATTATAGAACAAAACCCATCCAACAACTGTCGGCTAGATTCAGCCGATTTGAAAAATCAGTGGGGAAAACGTAGAGCAAAAAGGTTCTAAAGGCTAGCATGGATCGGTAAGAACTTAGCCGAATCATGAATTGATCCAAACACTGGGGTAATATTTCTTCAAGTACCTGCCGTTGAGAGCCCTTCCAAATACTTCTCCGTCTAACCCTTCCAACATGTAGGCTCTCTTAGAGACGCATTTGTGGATCTTGAAAGGCCCCTCCCAGTTAGGTGACCACTTGCCGAATTTGCTATCTCTTGATTCGATCAGCAAGATTATCTTCCAAACGAGCTCACCTTCTTCAAACGACTTAGGCACAACTTTCTTGTTATAATGACGAGCTACACGTTCTTTATCTCTAGTCACCTTTTCCAAGGTACGCATCCTTGACAAAACTAGGTATTCGAACTCATTCACCATTAGATTATAGTAATCATCGGTTGTCAACTCATCCTGCAACTGAATCCTCCTTGAGCCCATGATATTTTCCCATGGCAAAACTGCTTCATGTCCGTAGACCAACTTGTATGGAGGCACCTGGATTGATCCGTGGCAAGCCATCCGATAAGCCCACAGTGATTCGGCTAATTGGCTATGCCATTGCTTTGGGTACTCAGAGATCTTCCTCTTTATCAACTTGATTAAACTTTTATTTGAAGCTTCAGCCTGTCCATTGGCCTAAGCATAATACGGAGAAGAATTTAGTAGCTCGATTCCCATGCTGTCGGCAAATCGAACAAACTCATCTGAGACAAAGATGGATCCCTGATCCGTAGTGATAGTCTGAGGGACGCCAAATCTTTATATGATATGCTCTTTAACAAATTCGATTGCATCCCTGGAGTCAACCTTATTCAAGGAAATTGCTTCCACCCACTTGGTAAAATAATCGGTGGCTACCAATATAAACTTGTGTCCCTTGCTCGAGGGTGGATTGATATGGCCGATCATATCGATTCCCCAACCTCTGAACGGCCAAGGGTTTATGATAGGGTTCATAGCCGATGTTGGTGCCCTTTGGATAGCTCCAAACTTCTGGCAATCCTGACAGCCCTTGTAATACTTGAAGCAACCTTCCAGCATAGTCGGCCAGAAATATCCAGCTCTCCGAAGTAACCACTTCATTTTGTGAGTCGATTGATGAGTGCCACAGATTCCTTCGTGCACCTATCCTATGGTGACTTTAGCTTGGTCAGTACTTAGGCATTTGAGTAGCACGCCATCAATCGTCCGATAGTATAAGTCATCATCGAGCAATACATATCGTAAAGCCTTGCAGCGCAATTTCCTTGAAGCCGACTGAGAAGGTTCTATAGATAATTGTAGACATCAAACCTCCAGTCATCGGCTGAGATGGTTGCAATTTCCACTTCGACATCTTTTGTCATCGGCTTGTAGCCCGATGCCCCTTGAGCCAAATCATTTGCTTCTGAATTCTGCTCTCTAGGGATGTGTTTTAAGGTTACTAGCTGAATGTTGTCCATCAAATCTCGGCATTTTTATAGTAGATCATCAGCGCGTCATTTTTGCATTCATATTCTCCTGATAATTGGCTAATGACCAATAGTGAATCACTTATTATTTCGATGGCATCGGCTTCAACCTCTTTCAGCATTTGTAAACCTTTGAGAATGGCCTCATATTCGGCTTGATTGTTTGTGGCCTGAGGCGTAATGGAGAAAGCAAACTCAAAGCTTGCCCCCCTGGGAGAGATTATCACCAAGTCGATGCCACATCCATTCGTGCAAATCGACCATCGAAAGTTAAAGTCCAAGGCATGATATCAACTGAGTCGATTGAGTCATATCTGTGTTCTACGATAAAATCGGCTATGGCCTGTCCTTTTACTGCCTTCGGTGCCTAATACCTCAAATCGAACTCTGTTAAATCAAATATCCACTTCCCAACTTGCTCCTTCAGAACTGGAGCCGATAGCATATATTTTACTACGTCAGCTTTGCAAAGTATGGTGCACTCGTTGGATAACAGATAATGCCTTAACTTTGTGCATAAAAAATATAGGCACAAACACAACTTCTCCACAGGAGAGTACCTTGTTTTTGCATCCAGAAGTCTTCTGCTAAGATAGAAAATTGCCTTCTCCTTTCCCTCGATCTCCTGAATCAGAACTGAGCCGATAGACTTCTCATCGGCTGACAGATATAACTTGAACGACACTCCTTTTTGTGGAGGTATCAATACCGGAGGGGAGCTCAGATAATTCCTAATGTTGTCCAAAGCCTTCTGCTGCTCTGCCCCCCAGGTGAACGCTTGATCGGCTTTCAGCCATAGTAGAGGCGTGAAAGGCTCCATCTTTTCTAATAGATTGGCCATGAAGTGTCTGATGAAGTTGATTTTGCTGATCAGAGACTGCAACTGCTTCTTGTCCTGCAAAGGCTGGATAGTCTTGATAGCATTTATGCTTCTTTGTGTCACCTCAATCCTCCTCTCGTGAACAAGAAACACCAAGAAATGGCCAGCCGATACGCCAAACGCCACTTTACGGGATTCATCTTCAGGCCATACTTTCTCGTTCTCTCCAACACCTTCCTTAAATCGGCTATGTGGTCTTCCACTTCCTTGGATTTGAGAACGACATCATTGATATAGATTTCCACCAAGAAGCCAATTAGGTCATGAAAAATATAATTCATGGCCCTCTGGTACGTAGCTCCAGCGTTCTTCAAGCCAAAAGTCATGACGACCCATTCGTATAAGCCGATTGCTCCTGAACACCTGAAAGTTATTTTGTGAATATCCTCCTTGGCCATGAAGATCTGATTATAACCAGCATTGCCATCCATAAAACTTATGATTTTGTGGCCAGAGGCTGCATCTACCAGCAGGTCGGCTATAGGCATAGGGTACTCGTCCTTAGGGGTAGCCTTATTTAAATATCTGAAGTCGATACACACCCTAAGTTTGTCGTTTTTCTTTATCACTGGAACTATATTGAAACCCATTCTGCCTATCGGCAGGGCCGAATGAAACCAGCATCATATAGCCGAGTGATTTCGGCCTTGATCGCATCATACATATCGGCTTTAAACCTCCTGGGAGGCTGCTTGTCCTGCCGATATCCAGGTTTAATAGGGAGTCGATGTTCAACAATGGATCGGCTAAGACCGGGCATCTCAAAATACTCCCAAGCAAAACAATCTTTATATTCCTTCAATAAATCAATAAGCTTGGTCCTAAAATGAGAAAACAAATTCTTGCTAATGTATATCGGCCTAGGCCTATCCCCATTGTGAAATCATTGTCATGATTAATATTTGTGATGAACAATTGGCTGTGCAAATAATTTAATCAATGAATTGGTTTGAGAATATATGTGGATATTGGTGTGAGTGTGTGTGACTAATGTAGGTCTGGTTGTGATATCTGTGCCCAGAAATGGTTGTTTTGTCTGATTGTGTGCAGGTGACTTGAGGTTAGCCTTGATCAATGGTGAGGACCGGGACTATGCTCAGGGAGGAACAGAGGTCTAGTGTGGTCGAGATACCATGAGAGAAGGTGACTAGAGTCAGGATTCTTGGAGGCCAACTTCGGTCAACGATGGGGATCGGGACTAGACTCAGGGAGGAGTTGAGGTATAGATGATCAAGGATGCCAGGTGATGAAGTTGGATACAAGATGACACACGGTGAATGGACATCATGTGGGAGATATCTTCGCAATGGGCTTCACAAGATGTGTGTGCAAGCGTTGGTGTTCACGTAGGTTTCAGAAGAAATTGGACGGATGGAGTGTGCACTGCTACAGTACATGGAGTACTGTAGCATGCGGTAATGTAGCATGCAGCAAGCATGTGTGCACTGTACATGCTGCTCAGTGGTTGATTAGCTGCGGTATTGTAGCATGCAGCATGCATGTGTGCGCTGCTCGGTGGCTGATTTGCTGCACTCTGAGTCGGGTCAGGACAGGCACACGGCAAATGTGCAAAGGAGTCCGACTCGGATTAGGCAGCTGCAGGTTTACCATTTGGAAATTGTAGTTGATTTGGTAATTGAGAGATGGAGTCCTATTCTTAATAGAAGTTCTACTCCTACTTTGAGTAGGAGATTTTAATGTATAAATAGAGAGGGAGGGTGCATCTCCTAGATATCAAGTTTTGAGAGAGAGTTGAGTTGAGAAAAATTTAGGGTTTCGAGTTTTAGTCGAAATTTTGTGAGTGTTGTTGGTTGCACTTTGTAAACACAGAGAGAAGTAATAAAGTTTCAATCTACTTTGGGAGTTCTTCGATTTGTGTTTTCTCGGGTGCGACGGTCTAATCGGCGGTTAGACCGGCGGCTTCCCACCGGTCAGACCACGTAGGACTTTGTGGTCAGACCGGTGCTCATCGGCTATCCACGGCGATCGGCTACATCAGGCGAATCGGCTAAGTTTTTGTGATCGGCTACAAGGGCGGTCAGACCGGAGCTTCACGGGCGGTCAGACCGGAGGTGTTCAGGCGGTCAGACCGGCACGTCACCTACGGTCAGACTGCACGACATCGAATTGCAAGGGTAAGTCTTATTTCCGCTAAGATTTATTTTTTGGGTGTACCAACCATTCAACCCCCCTGGTTGGCTTAGTCTTGGGTATTTGATCCTACAAGTGGTATCAGAGCCTCGTTTTCTTCTTTGGATTTCTATCGATCTAAAGTTTTTTCGCCATGTCTGATAAATTTTCCAGTAAGTCGCATGTTTTCGATGGAACCGATTTTGCTTATTGGTGTAGCAAGATGCAATCTTACATCATGGCTCACGACTATGATGTGTGGCAGAAGGTTGCTATTCCTTATGAGATCCCTAAGGTTATTAATACTGATGCTTTAAAAACTGAATTTAATAACAATTGCAAAGCTCGTAATATTTTATTGAATGGGATTTCTCGTTCGGATTTTGATCGTGTTTCTCATCTTCAAACTGCAAACGAGATTTAGATTGCTTTGAGAAATTTTCATCAAGGAACTATGAATATAAAACAACTTTGTTGAGATCTTTTCAAAAAGGAATACATAAAATTTGAGATGAAACCTGCTGAAGCTTTGGATGATTATCTTGGTAGGTTTAATAAAATTTTGAGTAATCTTGGATCTGTTGATTGTTCTTATGACACAAATTATCCATAATATGAGATTTCTCGTCACTTTTTGAATGGTCTTGACATGTCTATTTGGGAGATGAAAGTTACTTCAATTCAAGAATCTGTAAATATGGCTACTTTGACTTTGGATTCTCTTTATACTAAACTCCAAACTCATCAGATGAATATTCTTTCTCGGAAAATTGATTCCAAGTCAAGTGCTTTGGTTTCTTCTTCAACTTCTTCTTATGTTGCTTCTTCATCAACTCCTAGTGCTCTTGCTTTAATTAATGCCATGTCCGATGAGAAACTCGAGCAATTCGAGGAGGAGGATTTGGCTTTGGCTGCTAACAAACTTTCTCGAGCTATGAACAAAGTCAGGTTTAGAAAAAGAGGAGGACCAGCTCAGTGTTTTGAATGCGGCGCTTTGGATCACATTCGCTCCAACTGCCCCAAGCTTGGGAGAAGCAAGAAGGAGGACAAGGGCGGGGAGAAGGCGAAGGACGACAAGCCCAAGGGGAAGCGCTCAAAGGAGATGATCAAGAAGGTGCTGAGCCAAGTCTATGCCGCTTTTGAACCACTAAGCGACCTAGGTTCCGAAGGGAGGAAGAGAAGGGCAAGAACATCTCCGCATTTGCCTCATGACGCGTGGAGATGAAGATACTAAAGATGAAGACAATGAGGTAAGCTCACTTGAGGAAGCAATTCTTGTTTGAAGTGCTAAAAATAAAAAATATGAAAAGATGTTTAAAAAACAAAAATTTGTGATTGAGTCTTTGAATGCTGAAATTGCTAGACTAAAATCTCTTATTCCTAATGATGATGAATGCAAAAATTGTGAGGTTTTAATGCTTGAAATTTCTAAAATTTTAATGATTCTCAAATTTTGGCTACTAAACCTTGTTTAACTTGTGATGCTAATGAATTGAAATTAAAAGATGTTTTATCTCGAGTTAAGCACATGGAAGACATAGTTAAACAAGATGAGGTAGTTTCTTGCTCTAAATGTTGCAAAAATAAAGATGTCATTATTGGTTGTGAAAATTGTGCAAATCTTGAAAAAGAAGTTTCTTATTTGAAAAGTTCCTTGCAAAAATTTTCTGATGGTAAGAAACAACTTAACATGATTTTTGATCAATCTAAAGTGTGTTGCGACAACAGAGGAATAGGTTTTGATGCTCGTGACTATCTCACCAAAAATCCTCCAAATGTTTTTAGAATGACTGAAAATGGTGAGATTTTGACAAAACCTAACGATGTGAAAACAGTTTTTAAATCTGCTGGAAATATGCCATCTCTTTCTGTTTATTTAAAAGAAACTAAAACTAGTGTTTCAAAACCATCAACCACTAAGGAAAAGTTTTCTTGCTCGTTTTGCAGTAAAGATGGTCATCTTGTTGGTTTTTGTTTCAGATTAGCACGAAAACTAAAAAAGGAAAGAGAGGGTAATTTTGCAAAATCAAAGTGGCAAAAATCTGGCTTTCCCTCAGGAAGGCCAGTCGGACCGCAGTTAGTCCACCGGTCAGACCGGCCGTGGCACCCGGTCAGACCGTCAGCACTGCCTCGGTCAGACCGACGATGGCACGCACAGTACCCCAACGGTCACACCGGCCCCGAAGGAATTTTTCTAAAAATTCTAAAACTGTTTTTACACATGGATATATGCCTATTGGATATGTTGGTCGTGTGTCTCAGTACTGAATTCCTCAATTTCTTTTGACTAACCCCACTACTGAGGCTTCAACATATTCTTTTGCATAGGCGTTGGTGGCGAGGAAGGAGAACGTGTGGATCGTGGACTCCGGTTGTTCGTGGCACATGACCGGAGATAAAAATTGGTTCTCCTCCATCAAGATGGCATCCAAGACTGAATCGATCATCTTTTGGAGATGCTTCTACAAGTGTCATTCTTGCTACCGGATCTGTCAAGGTACGTAACAAATTTGAATTGAAAGAGGTAGCCTTAGTCGAGGATTTAAAGTACAATTTACTTTCAGTTTCTCAAATTGTTGATGAAAATTTTGAAATTCAATTCAAGAAAACAGGAAGTAAAATATTCGATTCTTGTGGTGATTCTGTGTTGAACATTTCTCGTTATGGGAGAGTTTTTAAAGCTGATTTTGGAAACTCTATTTCTCCTGTTGTAACATGTTTGGTTGCGAAATTCAACAAAGATTTAATGTTTTGGCATCACAGACTTGGACATGTTGGTTTTGATCATTTGAGTAGATTAAGTGGTTTGGATCTTTTCGTGGGTTGCCTAAACTTAAGAAAGATCTTGATTTGGTTTGCGCACCATGTCGTCATGGAAAAATGGTTGCCGAGTGCCGCCGGTCGAGCCAGGAGGAGGCTGCCTCGGCCGACGCCAGACCGGCAGGGCGATAGCTTCGGATTCGTCAATTCCAATCAAGAGGATTCGTCGGGGACTACGACCGTGCTAAACCGGAACGTGAATCAACTCGAGATCACTGCACCTTTGCACATTCGGCGACAACATCCGCCGGTACAAATAACGGTAATTTACATGAGCGGACAACGATATCTAAGGTAACTACGCATGATTTTGCGAATTCTACTTTTGTTGCTTCTTTTGAACCCAAAGATGTTACTCACGCATTAACTGACGAATCGTGGATTAACGCCATGCATGAAGAACTCGAAAATTTTGAAAGAAACAAAGTTTGGTCTTTAGTTGAACCTCCTTCTGGACATAATGTTATTGGAACCAAGTGGGTTTTGAAAAATAAACAAAATGAGGATGGTTTGATTGTTTGAAATAAGGCTAGACTTGTTGCTCAAGGTTTTACTCAGTGGAGGGTTCGGATTTTGATGAAACTTTTGCTCCTGTTGCTAGGATTGAGGCAATTAGACTTTCGCTAGCTTTTGCTGCTTCCAAAGGTTTTAAATTGTATCGAATGGATGTTAAAAGTGCTTTTCTTAATGGCTTTATACATGAGGAAGTTTATGTTAAACAACCACCGGGTTTTGAAAATCCTGATTTTCCCAATCATGTTTTTAAATTGTCAAAAGCTTTGTATGGTTTGAAACAAGCACCTAGAGCATGGTATGATAGACTTAAAAACTTTTTGCTTGAAAAATGTTTTCAAATGGGAAAGATTGACAAATCCCTTTTTGTTCTTAAGCATGGTGAAAATCAACTTTTCGTTCAGATTTATGTTGATGATATCATCTTTGGTTGTTCAACTTACTCTTTGGTTGTAGAATTTGCCGAGACTATGCGTAGGGAATTTGAAATGAGCATGATGGGTGAAACTGTCACACTTTTTGGGATTTCAAATTAAGCAAACACCTCAAGGTACGTTTGTCCATCAAACAAAGTACACCAAAGATCATTGCGCGGAGTTCAAGATGGAGAGCCGGAAGCCAATCTCTATACCCATTGGATCTGCTGTTCTTGATCCCGATGAAGATGGTGAGGCCGTGGATCAAAAGGAATATAGAAGCATGATTGGTTCTTTGTTGTATCTAACTGCTTCTAGACCAGACATACAGTTTGTTGTGTGTTTGTGTGCACGCTTTCAAGCTTCTCCTCGTGCTTCACATCGTCAAGCAGTCAAGCGCATTATGAGGTATTTGAATCATACACTTGAGTTTGGAATTTGGTATTCTACTTCATCTTCTATTTGCTTAAGTGGATATTCTGATGCTGATTTTGCGGGTTTAGAATTGATAGAAAAAGTACTAGTGGAACATGTCATTTTCTTGGAACTTCATTGATTGCATGGTCTTCTAGGAAACAATCTAGTGTAGCTTAATCCACTGCTGAATCTGAATATGTTGCTGCTGCTAGTTGTTGTTCACAGGTTCTTTGGCTTATTTCTACCTTGAAAGATTATGGTCTTGTTTTTGAAAAAGTGCCTCTTTATTGTGATAATACAAGTGCCATAAACATTGCTAAGAATCATATTCAACACTCACGCACTAAGCACATTGATATTCGCTTTCACTTCTTGCAAGATCATGTTGAGAAGAAAGATGTTGAATTAAAATTTTTGGACACAAAATTGCAACTTGCTGATGTTTTCACAAAACCATTGGATTCTTCTCGCTTTGCTTTTCTTCGAGGGGAATTGGGAATCATTCATCCTTTTGGCATGTTTTGAGGGGAAGTTTTTGTGCTCTTTGTTTTATCAAGCTACATGATTGAAATAAATGAAAAAGAGAGCTTTATCCATACATATTGTTGTTCATGTGCATGCTAGCAATATTATGAAGGTTTATTTGTCACTAGCATAGCTTATATGTGTTCTAGTATTTTTATGTGATCTAGATTTTATATTTAAGTGAGATAATACATGACACTTTAAAATCATACTTGAAATAAAAAAATATGCAATGTTGATACTAGTGCCTGTGTTGGATTATAAATTCTTATATATATATATATAATGTTGAATTATTATTCCTCAAATTTCTTTAAAATTGCTCATTATGTAAAGAGAATAAAATGTTATCTATGAGAGAAAAAAATGAATATCGAATCCTTGGAAACATTCTTGACGACAAGGACGTATTCAAAGTGAGCAAAAATAATGGGTGCCAAATCCTTGGAAACTGTCTTGACGACAAGGGCGTACCCAGAATAATTAAGAGAAAAAATATGAGCGACAGATATGGCTCAAATCAATATGAAAATTTCTCTCTTAAATTATATGTGCAAAAAGGTAAATTTGAGAAAGAATAAAAATTGCATTAGGTATATATATTTGGATTTATATTTCAACCTATGTGCTTGTAAAGATGTTGCATTATAAATCGTTTGAATTCATGACTTTTTATTGTGTTATTGATCTTAATTTTAAAATCTTTGATTCATGCTTATACTCTAGTGCATATTTGCTATATAGTTGATGAGTTTATCTTCGTATTATTGCAACACATGACATGACTTGCTCTATGTATGTGCTAAGCTCTTGAACATTCACAACCATAATTCTTATGCTTGATGAAAACATTGTCAAAAGGGTGAGAACAAATGTTGTTTTTGATTAAATATCACATGGGGGAGAACACTAATTTTCATGGGAGAATAACAATCACAAAGACAACTAAGTAATTTTCTTTGATTTTTGAGCACTCAAATGCTTTTTATCATTTTTTTAATTTTCCAAACACCAAAACAACACTTTTATTTTGTTTGTCAATGTGTTCATCAAGGGGGAGATTGTAAAATCAAAGTGTGTTTGATTCTTCATTTGATGATGAACAATTGGCATCTGGGATTATTGCTTTGTGTGTTTTGTTATTTGAAGATTTATTGACAAAGTGGTTTTGGTTTTCGGACAATGAACAGTGTTCACTTTCAGTGCACTGGCCGGTCGACCGAGCTTATCTTGTCGGTCTCATCGGGCGAGCAAGCTGCAGTCAGGGCAGTCGAGCAGTCAAGCTGGTTGCCGATTTTGATTCGGTTTTGGTTTTGGTTTGATTCCTTGCATATACATGGGAGTTTCATGTTCCTATGCACGTGTATGTTCGTTTATGCTAACGATGAGTCAAGTTGGGATAGCTTGTGCTCGGATATGGTATTCTTTGTTTAATTGTGTGCAAGTAATCTTTACGCCTTGGGAAAGTGTTGCCGGTGATCGAGTTGGAGTCAACTTAGTGATAAGGTGACGTCCAAGATGGAGATCATGTGGGATGCTGAAGGGTGGAGATTAGTGCACATAATTGGTGAAGTTTCCATATGGCATACGATGGAGATATTGTGTGCGTATGGAAACCGCAATTTTGGTTTTGGAAAGACCGAGATTGTTATGGTTGGTTTATATCAAGTTTTCACTTATATAGGAAGGTTTCCTAGGTGTTTAGGACTTTCTATATGAGTAGGATTCGTGGCTTTTGGCTGCGGGTTTTGTGTATATATAGTGAGGGGAGGCGTGGCCTCTTTGTATAGCTTTAGATTCAAGTGTTAGAGAGTTTCGAGTTAGGGTTTCAAGTTTAGCTTGAGATTTTGTGAGGAGTGCTTTGTTTGCACTTTGTAAACACAGAGAGATTCAATAAAGATCAATCTTCTTGGAGAATTCTTTGTGTTTTCTTCTTCCTTGGTGCGGCGGTCTAAACGGCGGTTAGACCAACTCAACACACCGGTCAGACCGCACGCACAACTGTGGTCAGACCGGACTTCATCGGTGATAGTCTACAAGACAAGGAATCGGCTAAGTGTTGGCGATCGGCTATACGGGCGATCAGACCGGCTACACAGGGTGGTCAGACCGGCAGATCAACTCCGATCAAACCAATCTGCGTCAGATCAGAGGTAAAGTTTTATTTCCGCTAAAACTTGTTTTTTTGGGGTTACATCAACCATTCACCCCCTCTGGTTGGCTTTACTTTGGGTATTCGATCCTACATGTGTAAGCGTTGGTGTTCGCAGGTAATCAGAAAAAATTGGACAGATGGAGTGTGCACTGCTACAGTACATGGAGTACTGTAGCATGCGGTACTGTAGCATGCAACAAGCATGTGTGCGCTGTGCATGCTGCTCGGTGGCTGATTGGCTGCACTCTGAGTCGGGTCAGGACAGGCACACGGCAAATGTGCAAAGGAGTCCGACTCGGATTAGGCAGCTGCAGGTTTACCATTTGGAAATTGTAGTTGATTTGGTAATTGAGAGATGAAGTCCTATTCTTAATAGGAGTTCTACTCCTACTTTGAGTAGGAGATTTTCATGTATAAATAGAGAAGGAGGGTGTGCCTCCTAGATATCAAGTTTTGAGAGAGAGTTGAGTTTGGAAAAATTTAGGGATTCGAGTTATAGTCAAAATTTTGTGAGGAGTGCTGTTGGTTGCACTTTGTAAACACAGAGAAGTCATAAATTTTCAATCTACTTTGAGAGTTCTTCGATTTGTGTTTTCTTGGGTGCGGCGGTCTAATCGGCGGTTAGACTGGCGGCCTCCCACCGGCCAGACTGCGCAGGACTTTGTGGTCAGACCGGTGCTCATCGGCTATCCACGGTGATCGGCTACATCAGGCAAATCGGCTAAGTTTTGGTGATCGGCTACAAGGGTGGTCAGACCAGAGCTTCACAGGCGGTCAGACTGGAGATGTTCAGGCGGTCAGACCGGCACGTCACATACGGTCAGACCGCATGACATCGAATTGCGAGGGTAAGTCTTATTTCTGCTAAGATTTGTTTTTTGGGTGTACCAACCATTCACCCCCCCCCCCTCTGGTTGGCTTAGTCTTGGGTATTCGATCCTACACCCTAGACCTATATCAACCTCTTCCAACTCATCGACCGACATAAAACATTGCCCTAGTTTGCCATTGATGTCGTCCATGGTGTCCTTGGTGTAGACTCTCGAGCCCTCCACGACGCCTTCAAAGTAATAATTGAGGCTCTTCGTCTCCAATTGGCTGCATGTTAGAATCGGGCACCTTCTGAAAATCGACCTGCCACACTTTGCCAGGCAGGCAATCAATGTCGTCGACTTCCCATAAAGTTAAGTCGGCGTTAGCAACATTGACTGACCTGTCGGCTGGCACGATCCATATCTTATTGCCTTGCCATTGGATTAAGCTTTGATGCATTATAGAAGGGATGCAGCAGTTGGCGTGGATCCAATCCCTTCCGAGCAGTAGGCTGTACGATCCCTTCCCGTTGATGACAAAAAACGTTGTGGGCATGGTTTTGCTACCGATGGTCAGCTCAACGTTTAAAACTCCCTTGGCCTCCGATTGGTTGCCACTGAAGTCCTTGAGCACCATATTGGTTTTTATCAAGTCATCGGCTCCTTTGCCTAGCTTCCTGAAGGTTGTGTAGGGCATGAGGTTGACAGCAGCTCCTCCATCGACTAGCATCTTTGACATCGGCTTCCCATTCACGAATCCTTTAACATATAGGGGCTTCAAGTGCTGATTTTCGGTCCCCTTGGGTTTTTCAAAGATGGCCTGAAATGGGGACAGTACTAGCTTGGCCAAAGTCTCTTCAACGGTGTCTGCATCGGCCTCGGCAGCCTCGAATTCGACTGGCAATATGAATACCATGTTGACCGATGCAGAAGCTATTGCTTCGCCTTTTGCCACCCTTTTGGCCTGGTTGGCTGGGGCTGTATGCCTCTTGACGCGCCACTGTTTCCTGTCTCGTTGTTGTTGATGATGCTGGATCATCTCCTGGACCTCTTCTTCCTGTCCTTCGCTTTTCAGCCTCTGAATTCTCCTTTTCTGAGTTTTGGTGAACAGGTCCAAAGGGCACCATTGGGGATTGGCCGATTGCTCTTATTCAGCCTCCTCTTGGATGAAATCCTGGTGAATTGGGCCTAATCGTTGATGGATGGGCAGTCTCCTCTGATTAAGCTGGACGGCCCTGGGAATGAATTGGCTCGAGTTATCTCTTGGTTGATCTCTGTATTCGTCCTCCCTGTACTCGTTGCAGGCTGGGCAATTTTCACGTATGGGCAGCCTCATCCCCGATTCCCAGCAAAATCAGAAGAATTCGCACCGCTAATGTGGATCACAGTCGTCGTGGCGACGAAAATAGGCCACTCCTAGCCAATCCGGCATCCTCTGGTACGGCTTGCCGCGTCGGGCCTCTTCCTCCTCTTGAACCCTCAGTTCAAACCGGAGTCGGCTATCCATGTGTCTGGGCCGACGATCGGCCGATCGGCCACTGGTGTAGACCATGTTGATTGGCGCGGCATTTGTTGCAATCGGCTTGCTTGATGGCTCCTTGCGATCTGAACCGACCGTGGTTGCTTGTTGGACTTTGGCTAAGTTGTGTGCCATGCTGTACTGCCGATCAGCTCGTCTTGGGCTGGCTTGGACTACGTTGACAGGGAAAGGGTTGCCGTCGACCTTCATTGGCTTAGCCGACTCCTCAAACTTGATTTTCCCTGCCTCGATAGCCGACTGAATTTGTTGGCGAAAGATTTTGCAGTCGTTGGTACTGTGGGATGTGGTGTTGTGCCACTTGCAATATTTCTTCTTTTTGAGCTCCTCGGCCGATGGAATGACGTGGTTGGCCGGAAGCTGTATTTGCTTCTCCCGCAGCAGCAGATCGAAGATCCTATCAGCGTTTGTGATGTCGAAGTCATATCTTTCTTCCTTAGCCGATTTTTTAAGCCACTCGGAAGTTATGGCCTTCTTGTTCTTAGTCCACTCAGCTGCTGCCACCTTCGCGTCGCTGTCACTTGAGTCGGAGTCCGTTGTGTAGGCGACGTGGGTGACTTTCTTGAAGGCCTTCTTCAATTCTTGAAAGCGTTGTTCGTGGGCCGTCACCTTTTGGGCCAAATGGGCCAAGCTCTCAAAGTCTTTGTAAAATCAAAGTGTGTTTGATTCTTCTATGGTGATGAACAAATGGCATCTGTCATTATTGGTTTTGTTATTTGGAGGTTATTGGCAAAATGGATTTTGGAGATATCTGGTTTTCGGACATGAACAGTACTCTGTTGTTTACATTGTCCGGTCTGACCAGGCTTGCTATGCCGGTCGACAGAGGACCTTGTGTCTGTCGAGACCGGGTGGGTTTCACGGTCGGACCGACCGACACAGCCCGACCGCAAGCCGATTCGGTTTCGGTTTTGGTTTTGGGTTGTTGCCTTGTTTGTTTATGGAAGATTCGTGTTTCTATGCGCATGTATGGTTGTTTATGCTGACAATGAGTCAAGTTGGAGATAGCTTGTGCTCGGATATGGTTTCTTTGTGTAATTATGTGCAGGTAATCTTTACGCCTCGGGGAAGTGTCGCCGGTAATCGAGTTGGAGTCAACTTGGAGATAAGGTGACGTCCAAGATAGAGATTATGCGGGATACTTAAGGGTAGAGATCAGTGCACGTGATTGGTGAAATTTCCATATGGCATACGATGGAGATATTGTGTGCGTATGGAATACGATGTTTCAAGATTGGAAAGACCGATATTGCGACGGTTGATTTATGTCAAGTTTGTACTTGTATGGGAAGGTTTCCTAGGGGTTTAGGACTTTCTATATCAGTTGGATTCGTGGCTTTTGGCTACGTGTCTTGTGTATAAATAGTAAGGGGAGGCGTGGCCTCTTTGTATCGAGTCTTAGAGAGAGTTGAGTTGAGAAAAGTTTAGGGTTTTGAGTTTTAGTCAATATTTTGTGAGGAGTGCTATGGATTTCACTTTGTAAACACATAGAGATTCAATAAAATTTCAATCTACTTTGAGAGATCTTCGATTTGTGTTTTCTCTGGTACGACGGTCTAATCGGCGGTTAGACCGGCAGGCTTCGACCGGTCAGACCGCAAGGATCACTGCGGGCAGACTGGCCTTCATCGGCTCAGCACAGCAATTGGCTGCTTAAGGAGAATCAGCTAAGTCTTGGCGATCGGCTACACGGGCGGTCAGACCGGTGTACCACAGGTGGTCAGACCGGCAGCATATAGCGGTCAGACCGGCGGCACACCTTCGGTCAGACCGATCTGCGTCAAGATCAGAGTGTAACTTTTATTTCCGCTAAAAGTTTCTTTTTGGTTACATGAACCATTCACCCCCCTCTGGTTGGCTTTGTATTGGTTATTCGATCCTACAGTCTTGGGCTGAAAACCTCTCCCTGATGGGGGCCAAAAGGCCATGGAAGGCTAAGTCGGCTAGCTGCGAATCCGACAACACCAGGCTGTAACAACGGTTCCTCATATCCCTGAATCGTTGGATGTAGTCTTGAACCGATTCCTCGTGTTTCTGCCTGACGCTGGTCAAGTCCGACAACTTCATCTCATGTGTGCCGCACTAGAAATAACTGTGAAACTGCTTCTCAAGATCGGCCCAGCTCTGAACCGAGTTGTAGGGCAGGGATGAAAACCATGTGAAGGCCGATCCCGAGAGAGACAGTGGGAACAATCGTACCCTGAGCACGTCGGTAACTAACGCTTCTCCGCACTGAGCCAGAAATCGGCTGACATGTTCATAGGTCGAGATGTTGTCTTGCCCAGAGAATTTCGAAAAATCCGGTACCTTGTACTGGTTTGGCAGGGGCACCCTCTCAAAATATTCTGGATACGGGTACTGGTACATATTGCCGGAGTTCTTCGGCTTAAGGCCAAACTGATCATGCATGACATCTGCGATCAGATCGGCCCAAGGCTTATTTTCTTGAGCTTGCAGCTATGGCATCGGCTCGTACTGCTCATACTGCATTGGAGGCTGTCGATGTCGTGTCTGTGGTGAATGAGGTTGATAGTACTGCTCATAGTTGCCCCCTAGGTACTGATGTTGGACTTGATTCGTGGCAGGAGGCGGCTGTGGTATAAACGGAGGGCGTTGCTCACGGGGAGGCCGAGTACCATTGGAGTTGTGAGGTAAGTCTAGCATGTAACTACCGATCGACATTTCGTGCAAGAGAGATTGCCGATCGGCGTTGAACATGCTTTCCACCTGTTCTTGGGGAAGTATCGGAGCCCTGTGACCCTGATGCGAGGGCTGCTGCCTGATTAGGAGCTTGGGTAGTGGTTTTGCAGCCGATGGTTGTTCATTCGGCTGAATAGGGGCTCCCCCTGGAGGAGTCGGCTGTCCCAATGGAGGGATTGGCAGCCCTTGTGTTGACAGAGTCCTGTAAGGTTGGAATCGGCCATCAGGGAAGTAGGTCGGCCCCCTTGGCAGCTGCTCGGCTATCTTTGAATCAACCATGGTGCTTATCATGTTGTTCAATGTGTTCACTAGTATCCCTGACTGGTTGACAAGCGCGTGGTTCCCCCCACGGGCACGGCCCGACATTCCCGGAGTGCCCGCACAACCGAGCATCAAGGGATCTCCCACACGGGGGATCTGCGTGAGATGATCGTGCAAAGGATGGATGCCCGCAACACCATCGAGCAACGCACACCGATTGGAGGCGCCTGGAGATACGGCGACAGGATGAGTACGACCTGTTGCATGGACATCGTGATGTCGTGCCCGACCCTGCACCCCACCATGATGGATTTGTGGCCTTCACCGCCAAGCTCCGGCAGGTCACATGGCCCAAGGGTTTTCGCCGGACGGGGATCGAGCCGTATGATGGCAAGACCGATCCCACCCAGTGGCTCCAGCTGTACTGTACGGCTGTTCGAGCCGCAAACGGTGACGATCGTGTCATGGCCAACTATCTCCCGGTCATGCTGGCGCCCATGGTCATCAACTGGCTTGCTGGACTGCTCAGGGACTACATCGACTCATGGGATGAGCTGTGTGATGCCTTCGTCGCCAATTATCATGGCACGTGGCAACGCCCGGCCACCTGCTACGACCTCGGCCGAGTCTGGCAAGGCCCTACTGAGTCCATCTGGGACTACATCCGTCGTTTCTCGGAGCGCCGCAACTCCGTTGCAAGCATCTCTGACAGCGACATCATGCGCATCTTCTTAGAGGGCCTTCGAAGACCCTCTGAGCTATTCCGCTTCCTCGCTCGGACGAAGCCTACCACCCCGGCCCAGGTGTTTACCATCGTCAAGGGCTTCGTCAATGCTGAGGACATTGGGAACCAGCTCTTGACGCCCGCCATTTCCCGCCTCTCGAGGGAGTCGAAGGGAAATGAGCGAGCCGTTGTTGATGAGAATTTTTCCCATGCGCTGGCCTGGGAGATCTTCTTAGCTCCAGTGCATGTCCAAAATTTGTCGCCTTTGGTGATTGAGTGGGCGTGCCAGTTGGTTTGATCCTGCAACCAACAAGAAACAAAAAGATAGGCCGTTTGTTAAGATTAGATCCTACTCGATCGGCTATGGATATAATAAATATATAATTGCTATCCCAAAGCATGTTTAGACCAAGTAATTAGGATAGATCGAACCGAGACAGTATAAATCGCTTGTATCTAAAAGTACATTGGGATAATAATTATATATATTTATAGCCTAGCCGATGTTGCAGATCTAATGTAAATCGGCTAGTACTCCAATATATTTTATAAAAAGATATTGATCTAAACTAAATGTGTTAAACAAGGATCAATCGATTGTTAATGTCATTTAATAGATTGATACCGAGCTTAACATGTTTAAGTAGATTAACATCTTAATATAAAAGGCAGTTCTAATACATCTAACAGAAATAATACATAAAAGATGATTAAAATAGGTAAGACCGACTGAAACCCCGGCGCTATCTCTAATAATAACCATTGAGCCGAATAGACAATAACCATTCAGTCGGCCTCCCTGTGCCCGACGCAAGTGTAAAATCAAAGTGTGTTTGATTCTTCTATGGTGATGAACAATTGGCATCTGTGATTATTGGTTTTGTTATTTGGAGATTATTGGCAAATTGGATTTGGTGATATTTTGTTTCGAACGTGAACAGTACTCTGCTGTTTGCATGGTCCGGTCAGACCGGGCTTGTACTACCGGTCTGACCGGAGGACCTTGTGCGGTCAGACCGGGTGGGCACCGCCGGTCAGACCGGTCGACACAGACCGACTGTAGGTCGATTTTGTTTCAGTTTCGGTTTCGAGTTGTTTCCTTGCATATACATGGAACTTTCGTGTTTCTATACGTATGAATATTGTTTTATGCTGACAATGAGTCAAGTTGGAGATAGCTTGTGCTCGGATATGGTTTGTTTGTTTAATTATGTGCAGGTAATCTTTACGCCTCGGGAAAGTGTCGTTGGTGATCGGGTTGGAGTCAACTTGGAGATAAGGTGACATCCAAGATTGAGATCATGCGGGATACTAAAGGGTAGAGATTAATGCATGTGATTGGTGAATTTTCCATATGGCATACAACGGAGATATTGTGTGCGTAGGGAATACGGAGTTTCAAATTTGGAAAGTCCAAGATTGCGACGTGTGGAATATGTAAAGTTTGTTTCTTGTATGAGAAGGTTTCCTAGTGAATTAGGACTTCTTGTATGAGTAGGATTCGTGGCTTTGGGCTGCGTATTTTGTGTATAAATAGAGAGGATAGGCGTGGCTTCTCGGAATGAAGTTTTAAGAGAGTTGAATTGAGAAAAGTTTAGGGTTTTGAGTTTTAGTCAAGATTTTGTGAGGAGTGCTCTTGATTGCACTTTGTAAACACAGAGAGATTCAATAAAGTTTCAATCTACTTTGAGAGATCTTCGATTTGTGTTTTCTCGGGTGCGGCAATCTTTCACTGGTCAGACCATTCACGATACTGCGGTCAGACCGGAGTTCATCAACGAATCGGCTACATCAGGCGAATAGGCTAAGTCCAGGCGAGTCAGCTACACGGGCGGTCAGATCGGGCGCATACTACCGGTCAGACCGGCAGTGATCTGGCAGTCATACCGGGTAACACCTCCGGTCAGACCACGCGCCATCGAGCTATTAGGGTAAGTCTTATTTTTGCTGAGATTTGTTTTTGGGTATACCAACCATTCACCCCCCTCTGGTTGGCTTAGTTTGGAAGTTTGATCCTACAAGTGGTATCAGAGCTTTGTTTTTCTTCTTTGGATTTTTATCGATCTAAAGTTTTTTCGCCATGCCTGATAAATTTTCAACTAAGCTACATGTTTTCGATGGTACGGATTTTGCTTATTGGTGTAGTAAGATGCAACCCTATATCATTGCTCAAGATTACGATGTTTGGCAAAAGGTAGCTATACCTTATGAGATCCTTGAGGTTATTAATTCTCAGGCTTTGAACACTGAATTTAATAACAATTGCAAAGCTCTAATATTTTATTGAATGGGATTTCTCGTTTGGATTTTGATCGTGTTTCGCATCTTCAAACTGCAAATGAAATTTGGATTGCTTTAAGAAACTTTCATCAAGGAACTAACAACATAAAAGAACTTCGTCGAGATCTTTTCAAAAAGGAATATATAAAATTTGAGAGGAAACCTGTTGAAGCTTTGGATGATTATCTTGGTAGGTTTAACAAAATTTTGAGCAATCTTAGATCTGTTGATTGTGCCTATGATACAAACTATCCTCAATCTGAGATTTCTCGCCACTTTTTGGATGGTCTTGACATGTCTATTTGGGAGATGAAAGTTACTTCAATTCAAGAATCGGTTAATATGGCTACTTTGACTTTGGATTCGCTTAATACAAAACTCAAAACTCATGAGATGAACATTCTTTCTCAAAAAACGGATTCTACGTCAAGTGCTTTGGTTTCTTCTTCTTCAACTTCTTCTAATGTTGCTTCTTCTTCAACTCCCAATGCTCTTGCTTTAATTAATGCCATGTCCGATGAGCAACTCAAGCAATTCGAGGAGGAGGATTTGGCTTTGGCTGCTAACAAACTTTCTAGAGCTATGAATAAAGTGAGGTTCAGGAAAAGAGGTGGACCAGCTCACTGTTTTGAATGTGGCGCGTTGGATCACATCCTCTCCAACTGCCCCAAGCTTGGGAGAGGCAAAAAGGAAGACAAAAGCGGGGAGAAGGCCAAGGAGATAAGCCCAAAGGGAAGCGCTCGAAGCAGATGATGAAGAGAGTGCTAAGCAAAGTCTATGCCGCTTTTGAACCATTAAGCGACATAGATTTTGATAGCGAGGAAGAGAAGGACAAGAACATCTCCGGCATTTGCCTCATGACTCGCGAAGATGAAGTTTTTGGAAATGAGGAAGATGAGGTAAGCTCTCTTGAGGAAGCTATTCTTGTTTTAAGTGCAAAAAATAAAAAATATGAAAAGATGTTTAAAAAACAAGAATTTGTGATTGAGTCTTTGAATGCTGAAATTACTAGATTAAAATCTCTTATTCCTAATGATGATGAATGCAAAAATTGTGAGGTTTTAATGCTTAAAATTTCAAAAATTAGAGATGTCAATGATTCTCAAGTTTTGGCTACAAAACCTTGTTTAACATGTGATGCTAATGAATTAAAACTAAAAGATGCTTTAGCTCGTGTTAAGCACATGGAAGACATTGTTAAACAAGATGAGGTAGTTTCTTGCTCTAAATGTCGCAAAAATAAAGATGTCATGATTGGTTGTGAAAATTGTGCAAATCTTGAAAAAGAGGTTTCTTATTTAAAAAGTTCTTTGCAAACATTTTCGATGGTAAGAAACAACTTAACATGATTTTGGATCAATCTAAAGTGTGTAGCGACAATAGGGGAATAGGTTTTAATGCTCATGACTATTTCACCAAAAGTCCCCCAAATGTTTTGAGAATGACTAAAAATGGTGAAATTATGACAAAACCTAATGATGTGAAAACAATTTTTAAATCTGCTGGAGATATGCCATCTTTTTCTGTCTATCTAAAAGAAACTAAAACTAATATTTCAAAACCACCAACCACTAGGGAAAAGTTTTCTTGCTCTTTTTTGGTAAAGATGGTCATCTTGTTGGTTTTTGTTTCAGATTAGCACGAAAAGAGAAAAGAAAGAGAGGTTAATTTTGCAAAATCAAAGTGGCAAAAATCTGGCTTTCCCTCGGGAAGGCCGGTCAAACCGCAGTGGGTCAATCGGTGAGACCGGCCGTGGCACCCGGTCAGACCGACGGCACTGCCTCGGTCAGACCATCGGTGGCATGCGGTCAGACCGGTAGTACCCCAGCGGTCAGAACGGCTCCGAAGGAATTTTTCTAAAAATTCTAAAACTGTTTTTGCACGTGGATATACTCCTATTGGATCGTTGGTCGTGTGTCTCAAGATCTTGGATTCCTAAATTTCTTTTGACTAACCCCAATCGAGGCTTTGACATCTTCTTTTGCGTAGGTGTTGGTGGCAAGAAGGAGAACGTGTGGATCGTGGACTCCGGTTATTCGCGGCACATGACCGGATATAAAAATTGGTTCTCCTCAAGATGGCA
Source organism: Oryza australiensis (assembly GCA_019925245.2). Classification (NCBI taxonomy): domain Eukaryota; kingdom Viridiplantae; phylum Streptophyta; class Magnoliopsida; order Poales; family Poaceae; genus Oryza; species Oryza australiensis. Next base: position 2,631,125 of record JAIFGZ020000010.1, read on the forward strand.
TCCAAGACTAAATCGATAATCTTTAGAGATGCTTCTACAAGTGTCATTCTCACTACCGGATCTGTCAAGGTAAGTGACAAATTTGAATTGAAAGAGGTAGCTTTAGTCGAGGACTTAAAGTATAATTTACTTTTAGTTTCACAAATTGTTGATGAGAATTTTGAAGTTCACTTTAAGAAACCTGGAAGTAAAATATTTGATTCTTGTGGTGATTCTGTGTTGAACATTTCTCGTTATGGGAGAGTTTTTAAAGCTGATTTTGGAAACCCTATTTCTCCCGTTATTACATGTTTGGTTGCGAAATTCAACAAAGATTTAATGTTTTGGCATCGCAGACTTGGACATGTTGGTTTTGATCATTTGACTAGACTAAGTGGTTTGGATCTTGTTTGTGGGTTGCCTAAACTTAAGAAAGATCTTGATTTGATTTGTGCACCATGTCGTCATGGTAAAATGGTTGCTTCTTCACATACTCCAATTCTTTCTGGGATGACGGATGCACCGGGACAACTTTTACAATGGACACTTTTTGTCCAGCTAGAGCGTAATCTGTTGGAGGAAAATGGTATGTGTTGGTTGTTGTTGATGACTTTTCTCGATATTCTTGGGTTTTCTTCATGGCAACTAAGGATGAGGCCTTTGGACATTTTCGAAGTTTGGTTCTTCGCTTGAATTGTGAAATTCCTGGCTCTTTGAAAACTATTAGAAGCGATAATGGTGGTGAATTTAAAAATGCTTCTTTTGAACATTTTTGCAACGAAAAAGGCATTGAACATCAATTTTCTTCTCCTCGTGTTCCTCAACAAAATGGTGTTGTTGAAAGAAAAAAATCGCTCTTTGGTTGAGATGGCTAGAACCATGCTTGATGAGTATCACACTCCTAGAAAATTTCGGGCCGAAGCTATTAACACTGCATGCTATGTTTCCAATCGTATTTTCTTGAGATCTAAACTTTGTAAAACGCCTTACGAGCTTTGATTTGGTCATCAGCCCAATTCACATTTGCGTGTTTTTGGTTGCAAGTGCTTTGTCTTGAAATCAGGAAATTTGGATAAATTTGAATCACGTTCAACCGATGGTTTATTTCTTTGTTACCCCGCACACACTCGTGGTTATCGTGTACTTGTTTTGGAGACTAACAAAATTATTGAGACTTGTGAAGTCACTTTTGATGAGGCTAGTCCCGGTACTAGACCAGAACTTTCAGGTACTTTCCCACAGGTTCAGGGGGAGGATGGTCGTATCTTCGAAGACGAAAGCGACAACGAAGACAACGAGGTCGACCTGACCGGTCAGACCGATCGAGTGCCGTCGGTCAGACCGAAACAGGCTATCGGTCAGACCGGCCAGAGACCCGGTCAGACCGGCAGGGGCCTTTCACCTCGGATTCTATTGACTCCAATCAAGGGGATTCGTCGACAACTACGACCAGTGTAGGTACAGAACATGGATCCACTTCTAAAATCACTGCTCCATTGCACATTCAACGACAACATCCGCCAGAAAAAATAATAGGTAATTTACATGAGCGGACTACAAGATCTAAGGTAACTGCGCATGACTTTGCAAATTCAGATTTTGTTGCTTCTTTTGAACCCAAAGATGTTACTCATGCATTAACTGATGAATCGTGGATTAACGCCATGCATGAAGAACTTGAAAATTTTGAAAGAAATAAAGTTTGGTCTTTAGTTGAACCACCTTCAAGACATAATGTTATTGGAACCAAGTGGGTTTTCAAAAATAAACAAAATGAGGATGGTTTAATTGTTAGAAATAAGGCTAGGCTTGTTGCTCAGGGTTTTACTCAGGTGGAGGGTTTGGATTTTGATGAAACTTTTGCTCCTGTTGCTAGGATTGAAGCAATTAGATTTTTGTTAGCTTTTGTTGCTTCAAAAGGTTTTAAATTGTATAAAATGGATGTTAAAAGTGCTTTTCTAAATGGCTTTATACAGGAGGAAGTTTATGTTAAACAACCACCGGGTTTTGAAATTCCTGATTTTCCCAACCATGTTTTTATATCGTTCTCGTCTTCATCGAAGAAATCTTGATGGATCGACCCTAGCCGATTGTGAACGGACTGCCGGTGCCAGTTGAGCTGTATGGGCCTTGGGACGAACTGAGTTGGACTGGTGATCGGCTAGCTTCTGTGTTCGTCCTCATGGTACTCGCTGCAGGCTGGGCAATTTTCTAGCGTCGGTAGCCTCATCCCGGTTTCCCAGGAGTGCCTGAAAAATTCACAATGCCAATAAGGATCGGCACTGCTGTGATTCCCGTCATACCGGTGGCCTCGCGTTTCTGGCTCCTGTCGATAAAATCTTTCCAACCGAGCCTCTTCCCGCCAAGATTGCTGTTGGGGGTGGCGTCCGCTGTTCGTGTTGATCGGTCGTCGATCAGCCGATCGGGCAACGGGGCGCACCATGTTGATTGGCGCGGCTTGGCTTGCAGTCGGCTTATCCTCTGCATTGACCCCTTTTAATGTTTCGGCTAAGCTTTGTATGGTTTGAAACAGGCACCTAGAGCATGGTATGATAGACTTAAGAACTTTTTGCTTGAAGTGGATATTCCGATGCTGATTTTGTTGGTTGTAGAATTGATAGAAGAAGTACTAGTGGAACATGTCATTTTCTTGGTACATCATTAATTGCATGGTCTTCTAGGAAACAATCTAGTATAGCTCAATCAACTGCTGAATCTGAATATGTTCTTGCTACTAGTTGTTGTTCGTAGATTCTTTGGCTTATTTCTACTTTGAAAGATTATGGACTTGCTTTTAATAAAATACCTCTTTATTGTGATAATACAAGTGCCATTAACATTGCTATGAATCCTGTTGAATACTCACGCACAAAGCACATTGATATTCGTTTTCACTTTTTGAGGGATCATGTTGAGAAGGGAGATGTTGAATTAAAGTTTTTGGACACAAAGTTGCAACTTTTGCTGAAATTTTCACTAAACCATTGGATTCTTTTCGCTTTGCTTTTCTTCGAGGAGAGGTTGGAATTACTCATCCTTTTCCATGTTTTGAGGAGGAGATTTGTGATCTTGTTTTTATCAAGCAATTCTTGAATAATATAAATTGAGATAAAGAGAGCTTTATCCATCCATATTGTATTTTCATGTGCATGCTAGCAATACTATGAAGATTTATTTGTCACTAGCATAGCTTATATGTGTTCTAGTATCTTTATGTGATCTAGATTTTATTTTTAAGTGAAATGATGCATGACATTTAATATCATACTTAAATTAATGAAATATGCAATGTTGATACTAGTGCGTGTGTTGATTTATAAATGCTTATATATGCACTGTGTTGAATTATTATTCCTCAAATTGCTTTCAAATTGCTCATTGTGTAAAGAGAGTAAAATATTATCTTTGAGAGAAAAAAATGAATACTGAATCCTTGGCGACAGTCTTGACGACAAGGACGTATTCGACGTGAGAAAAAATAATGGGTACTGAATCTTTGGAAACAATCTTGACGGCAAGGACGTACTCGGAATAATTGAGAGAAAAAAAATATGAGCAAAGAAAATTTTGGCTCAAATAAATATGAAAAAATTCTCTTGGTTATCATGTGCAAAAAGTCAATTTGAGAAAGAGTAATGATTGCAATAGGTATACATATTTGGATTTATCTTGCAATAGTCAACCTATGTGCTTGTAAAGATGTTGCATTATAAATCATTTGAATCCATGAATTTTGATTGCATTATTGATCTTAATTATAAAGTCTTTGATTCATGACTATACTCTAGTGCATATTTGCTATATAATTGATGAGTTCATCTTCTTATTATTGCAACACATGACATGACTTGCTCTATATATGGTGCTAAGCTCTTCAATAATCATGAACATAATTCTTATGCTTGATGAAATCATTGTCAAAAGGGGGAGAAAGTTAAAAAAAGGAAAACAAAACAGAAAAACAGTGCAAGTTTTTCAAGTTCAAAGGATTTTCTTTCTTTTAAAAAGGGGGAGAAATTTTCTTTGATTTTTGAGCACTCAAATGCTTTTTACCATTTTTGTTTTTTAATTTTCCAAACATCAAAACAACACTTTTACTTGCCTTGCCAATGTGTTCATCAAGGGGGAGATTGTAAAATCAAAGTGTGTTTGATTCTTCTATGGTGATGAACAATTGGCATCAGTGATTATTGGTTTTGCTATTTGGAGATTATTGGCAAATTGGATTTGGTGATATTTTGTTTCGAACGTGAACAGTACTCTGCTGTTTGCATGGTCCGGTCAGACCGGGCTTGTACTACCGGTCTGACCGGAGGACCTTGTGCGGTCAGACCGGGTGGGCACCGCCGGTCAGACCGGTCGACACAGACCGACTGCAGGTCGATTTTGTTTCAGTTTCGGTTTCGAGTTGTTTCCTTGCATATACATGGAACTTTCGTGTTTCTATACGTATGAATATTGTTTTATGCTGACAATGAGTCAAGTTGGAGATAGCTTGTGCTCGCATATGGTTTGTTTGTTTAATTATGTGCAGGTAATCTTTACGCCTCGGGAAAGTGTCATCGGTGATCGGGTTGGAGTCAACTTGGAGATAAGGTGTTGTCCAAGATTGAGATCATACGGGATACTAAAGGGTAGAGATTAATGCACATGATTGGTGAAGTTTTCATATGGCATACAATGGAGATATTGTGTGCATATGGAATACGGAGTTTCAAATTTGGAAAGTCCAAGATTGCGACGTGTGGAATATGTAAAGTTCGTTTCTTGTATGGAAGGTTTCCTTGTGAATTAGGACTTCTTGTATAAGTAGGATTCGTGGCTTTGGGCTGCGTATTTTGTGTATAAATATAGAGGATAGGCGTGGCTTCTCGGTATGAAGTTTTAAAGAGAGTTGAGTTGAGAAAAGTTTAGGGTTTCGAGTTTTAGTCGAGATTTTCTGAGGAGTGTTGTTGATTGCACTTTGTAAACACAGAGAGATTCAATAAAGCTTCAATCTACTTTGAGAGATCTTCGATTTGTGTTTTCTCGAGTGGGGCAGTCTTTCACCGGTCAGACCGTTCACGATATTGCGGTCGGACTGGAGTTCATCAACGAATCGGCTACATCAGGCGAATAGGCTAAGTCCAGGCGAGTCAGCTACATGGGCGGTCAGACCGGGCACATACTACCGGTCAGACCGGCAGTGATCTGGTGGTCAGACCGGGAAACACCTCTGGTCAGACCACGCGCCATCGAGTTGTGAGGGTTAGTCTTATTTCTGCTGAGATTTGTTTTTGGGTATACACACCATTCACCCCCCCTCTAGTTGGCTTAGTTTGGAAGATCGATCCTACAACAGGTGCAGCCACGAGGACCGTGGTTCCCCCCATGGGAACGGCCCGACACTCTTGGAGTGCCCGCAGAACCGAGCATCAAGGGAGCTCCCACACGGGGGATCTACGTGAGGTCATCGTGCAGAGGATGGATGCCCACAACACCATCGAGCGACGCGCCGCCGATCAGAGGCGCCAGGAGATACAACGACAGGACGAGTATGACCTGTTGCATGGACCTCCTAACATCGTGCCCGACCCTGCACACCGCCATGATGGCTTTGTGGCCTTCACCACCAAGCTCCGACAGGTCACTTGGCCCAACGATTTTCACCCGACGGGGATCGAGCCGTATGATGGCAAGACCGATCCCACCCTGTGGCTCCAGCTGTATTGTACGTCTGTTCCAGCCGCAAACGGTGACGATCGTGTCATGGCCAACTATATCCTGGTCATGCTTGTGCCCACGGTCATCAACTGTCTTTCTGGACTACCGAAGGACTCCATCAACTCATGGGATGAGTTGTGTGATGCCTTCGTCACCAATTATCATGGCACGTGGCAACGCCCGGCCACTTGCTACGACATCGGCCATGTCTGGCAAGGCCCTACTGAGTCCATCTGGGACTACATCCGGCGTTTCTCGGAGCACCGCAACTCCGTTGCAAGCATCTCCGACAGCGACGTCATGCGCATCATCTAAGAGGGTCTTCGAAGACCCTCTGAGCTGTTCTTCTTCCTCGCTCGGACGAAACCCACCACCCCGGCCCAGGTGTTTACCATCGTCGAGGGCTTCGTCGACGCTGAGGACGCTGGGAACCAGCTTATGACGCCTGCCATTTCCCGCCTCCCGAGGGAGTCGAAGGGAAAGGAGCGGGCCGTTGTTGATGAGAATTTTTCCCACGCGCTGGCCTGGGAGATCTGCTTAGCTCCTGTGCAGGTCGAAAATTGGTCGCCTTTGGTGATTGAGCAGGCACGCCAGTTGGTTTAATCCTGCAACCAACAAGAAACAAAAAGATAGGCAAAGATAGGCAGTTGGTTAAGATTAGATCCTACTCGATCGGCTATGGATATCAATAAATATATAATTGCTATCCCAAAGCACGTTTAGACCAAGTGATTAGGATAGATCGGTAGCATACCGAGACAGTATAAATCGCTTGTATCTAAAGGTACATTAGGATAATAATTATATATATTTATAGCCTAGCCGATGTCGCAGATCTATTGTAAATCGGCTAGTACTCTGATATATTTTATAAAAAGATATTGATCTAAACTAAATGCGTGAAACCAGGATCAATCGATTGTTAATGCGATTTAACATATTGATACCGAGCTTAACACGTTTAAGTAGATTAAGATCTTAATATAGAAGGCAGTTCTAATACATCTAACAGTAATAATACATAAAAGATGATTAAAACAGGTAAGACCGGTTGAAACCCCAGCACTATCTCTAATAATAACCATTGAGCCGAATAGATCTATATAATTCTAAAGGCGACTTAATAGGTCGATTAGATACAGCATTAAGTACCAAAAGAAGCATGAGATCTATTTAGACTAGTGAGAATTCCTCGAGATGGTAGATACGCCATATAATTCCTGAATCAACCTCTAGATCTAGCTCTGTCGGCTGTTATCTTGAAGGATATGCTAGCCGATTGAGAGCTAGATCTAGACATTGATCTAGATTATATGTCGCATATGATAAATTAAGCAATTCGCAATATTAAAAACAGAGTATCGTGATGATGGAAGCATTGGCCTCGATAACGCAAGCCGCTTGTAATAAGAAATTACCTTTCCTGGAGATCGAAACCGATGCAGCCCAAGAACAAAGCAAGAACTCGGCGAGAATAAGTAAAAACAGAAAGGTTGGCGATGCACCGAAGTTGTATTGATGTGTGTTCGGTTGATTACAACAAACCCTGGGGTCTTATTTATACCCAGTTACAACAACATCCGTGTAGATCACGATTTCTATCTTATCTACTATTTATAGTATGACGATATCCTGGGACGGGGTCCCATGCCGCGTTACAAAAGGAATATCTACAAAATATCCTATTTTATAGATACAATTGCCGTTATAGGACCTTATCCATAGATGGCAATATCTTTAATGTCTTCTGGAGACCGAATCCAATAATCATCTCTAAGCTTTCCTTCCGGGATTGGCCCCACCTTCGGTCTTCAATCGGAATCGGCTATCGGCTATCCTGGTCCGACTCGGACTCAGCCGACTGGCTCCATAGCCGATTCGAGCTTAGCCGATGCGGCCTCTGTTTCCGCAGATCGTGTGTTTCCTTCAATTCTGCTTCAATCCTTGTTTCAAACTTGGGGATTTGCTTACGAAATTTGGTCATTAACAGCCATCCCCGAGCGTCGCTCGCCGAGGAGGTCGGATCGGCGCCCGCATCTGCAGGGTCGACGAGATGATGCAAAATGACAGCTGACCATGAAAGTTGCGGCCCTCGAGGGACCAAGCTCGAGGGGAGAACCCTTGGGTGAAACACGCTGGGAAGCACTCGACAAGCCATGCTTCCTCCATCCCGACGGGAATCACACCATCCAGCAGTGCTACTCCCTCCAAAACCAAATGGTTCGGGAGGCACGAAACCCCCGACCTCCAAGGCCGCGAAAGGGGAGGAGCGCGGAGCCAAAGTGCCGAAAAAGGGACCAGCGACGGGAGGACGGCTTCTAGGAGCCGACCCACACTGTCAACATGATCCTCGACGGCGAGGCAACTTCAGAGATTCGACACCAGCAAAAGCTCCTTTCTCATCGCGTGAACACCGTCTCGATTGACTCGCCTGAGCGCCTTCGATGGTCAGAGGTTTTGATCTCTTTCTCTCGAGCAGACCAATGGACCGATGTCCTGAAGCCAGGTCGGTTCCCATTGGTGGTGGACCGAGTGGTGCTTAAGGTGCGTCTCAAGCGCGTTCTGGTTGACAGGGGGAGTGGCATCAATGTCCTCTTCAGAGGTACCCTTCGTGAGCTCAGAGTCTCCCTCTCCACCCTTGAGCCTACGGACTCGCAATTTTACGGCATCGTCTCGGGTCAAGGAAGCCTGCCCCTTGGCATGATTTCCCTCCCCGTGACGCTTGGAACGCGGGAGAACTTCCGCACCGAGTTCGTCAGGTTCTACGTGGCCGACTTCGAGACAGCCTACCACGCGATACTCGGTCGTCCGGCCCTCACCAAGTTTATGGCGATTTCCCATTACACGTACCTGGTCCTCAAGGTGCCAGGTCCCCAAGGGGAGTTCTATGTGCATGGTGATGTCGTCACGTCTCACGCCTGTGAGTCTGAGAGCCTTTCCCTCGGTGAGGCCGCTGGTTTGTTGGCCCAGGCAGACGGGCTTTCTCCCTCGAGCGCTGACCCAAAGGGGAAGGCACCAATGGTTGAGGATGACCCAAGTTCGGTACCACCAGCGTCACGGCCTTCCGCTGGCCCTGCCGAGTACAAGGTCGTCTCCCTCTCCGACACCGACCCCTCCAAGACGATGTTGATCGGCTCGCACCTTGGGAAGAAATAGGAAAGCGTGCTCGTCGACTTCCTGCGGGGGAACATTGATATGTTCCCTTGGAAACCGGCAGACATGCCGGGAGTATCCAGGGAGTTGGTCGAGCATGAGCTTCATGTTCCCCTTGATCCCAAGCTGGTTAGGCAACGTCTGCGACGGTTCGCCCAGGAGCACAAGGACGAGATCCGGAAGGAGTTGACTCGACTTCTAGATGCTGGTTTTATCCAGGATGTGCATCACCCCGATTTGGTTAGCCAATCCGGTCCTTGTAAGGAAGAAAAACGAGAAATGGAGAATGTGTGTTGACTACACTGATCTTAATAGGCATTGTCCTAAAGACCCGTATACTCTTCCCCACATCGACCAAGTCATCGACTCTACCACAGGGTGTTCCCTCCTGTGTTTCTTGGACTGCTACTCAGGCTATCATCAAATAGGCCTCAAAGCATCCGACCAGGAGAAGACGTCTTTCATTACGCCATTCGGGGCCTTCTGTTACACCACGATGGCTTTCGGTCTAAAGAACACCGGCTCGACCTATCAGCGAGTCGTCCAGCGTTGTTTAGCCAGCCAGATTGATCGTAACGTTGAAGCTTACGTGGATGATGTAGTGATCAAGATGCGGATCCCCGACAATCTCTTGCCCGATATAGCAGACACCTTCGCTAACCTACGCAAGTACCAATGGAAGCTTAATCCCGAGAAGTGTGTCTTCGGCGTGCCCTCCGGGAAGCTTCTTGGTTTTGTTGTCTCCGAGTGAGGAATCAAGCCCAACCTCGAGAAGATCTCTGCAATTCTGAACATGCGGAAGCCGTCCTGCGTCAAGGACGTGCAGAAGCTCATGGGTAGCATGACATCTCTCGGGAGATTCATTTTCCGGCTTGGCGAGCGTGGAGTGCAATTCTTCAAGCTGGTCGGGAAAGGCAATGATTTCCAGTGGTCGGAAGATGCCGACAAGGCATTTGCCAACTTCAAGCACCTTTTGACTACGTCACCGATCCTCACTACTCCGAACCCCGGGGAACAGCTACTCCTATACATCGTCGTGACCACCACTGTTGTTAGCACGGTGCTGGTCGTCAAGCGCACGGAGGAAGGGCGCACCTATCTAGTCCAGAGGCCCATGTATTTTGTATCCGAGGTCCTCGAGCCATCGAAGATGTGCTATCCCCAAGTGCATAAGTTGTTATATGTCGTTCCCATCACCACCCAGAAGCTGCGATATTACTTCCAAGCCCACAAAGTGGTGGTGGTGACTGGGTTTCCCCTCGGGGACATCATTCAGAATCGTGAGGCTACTGGACGGATAGTCAAGTGGTCCTTGGAAATGCGCAAATTCTCCATCGATTACAAGCCGCGCAACACCATCAAGTCGCAGGTCTTAGCCGACTTCGTGGCCGAATGGGTAGAGATCCAGCTCCCGCCAACTTTCAAGTAACGCCCGACTTGGACCATATAATTTGACGGCTCCCTTAGCATTGAGAGAGCTAGAGCTGGCTTGCTCTTGGTCTCCCCGAAGGGTGAGCGCATAAAGTACGTCCTCCAGTTACTGTTCAAGGCATCCAATAATGCCGCGGAATACGAGGCTCTCCATGGTCTTCGGATCGCCAAATCCATTGGCATTGAGTGCCTTATGGTTTATGGGGATTCGAAGCTAGTCATTAGCCAGGTCAACAAGAACTGGTCCTATTCGAGCGAGAAGATGGATGCCTATTGCACGGAGGTCCGCAAGCTCGAAGGAAAATTCACTGGCCTCGAGTTCCATCACGCCCCCCGGGACGCCAACTCGGTGGCTTACCAGCTGGCCAAGTTCGGATCTTCCCGAGGAGCGGTGTGTTAACGATCAAATTTGGTAACCAAATCCCTAAGTTCAAGGTCGAATTTGAAGCAGAATTGGATTGGGAGAATAATCTGTGGAGAAACAGAGGTTGTGTCGGCTACGCTTAAATCGGCTGAGTAACGATCGGCTTGAGGTCAATCAGCTGAGGATGGATCGGATAATGATAGCCGATGGCCGATGCTGAGTCAGAGGAGAGGATAAAACCGTTTCCGATGAAAGTGGTTGAAGATAAATAGAAGATTCGGTTCCCAAATTGCGCGTTAAAAGATATTGCCATCTATGGATAGAGTCCTGTAATGGCAATTGCATCTGTAAATTAGAAATTTGTTTAGAATGTTTATTGTAATGCGGCATGGGTCCTTTTCGGGATATTGTCGTATTTTAAATAGTAGTTTAGATAGAGTCCAGGGTCTATATAGATAATGTTATTCTTGGATATAAATAGGACCCGAGATCCTTGTAAAAACATACTCACAATCAATACAACTTTCGGCGCATCGCCTCCTTTTTCTTCAGACAAACAACTGATCCGGCTTCGGGCTGCATCGTTTCGATCCCCAAGTTAAGGTAAATGTTTGTCATTAGTGGTGTATCTCATCGAATTTAGTGCTTCCATCGTTATAACACTCTAAATTCTATGATTTATATTGCGCTAGTTATCATATATCGCATATAATCTAGAACAATGTTTAGATCTATCTCGACATTGGCTCATTTCTGTCAAGGATCGGCAGTCGATAGAGCTAGATCTAAGGGTTGGCCTAAATTATATGCGATATCCACCATCTCAAGGTATTTACATCAGCTACAGTAGATCAGATTGTTCTTTTTATACTTAATGTTGCATCAGCGTTGATATATTAAGTCGTTTTTAGAGCTTTTATGATCCATTCGGCTAGATGTATATTGCTTAGAGACAGTGTCGGTGTTTCAGTCGGCCTTATCTGTTTTAATATTCTTTTGGTATATTTTGCTATTAGATTCATTAAAACCGCCTCTTATATTAAGATCTTGCTCTAGTTAAATGCCCTAAGGCAGTTCGTCAGCTATAGCCGACAGCCGACTGATCTAGGTTTAGCGCATTTAGCTCAGATCAATATCTTTTCATAAGATAAATCGGAGTATTAGCCGATTCATGGTTGGACTTATGGCATCGGCTAGATTGTTAAAACATATATTTATTGTCTCATTGTATATTTGGATTAAGTGATTAATACTGTCTCGGCGCAGCCGATCTACTCTAGTCACTTGGTTTAAATACACTTCGGGTAGCATATATATGTAAATTGACTCTTGAAGCCGATCCAGTAGGATCTAACTTAACACTTAACGCATCCATCTCTATTTTTCTTGTTGGTTAACAGATCAAACCAACTGGCACGTCTTGTACAACATAGGTAGCCGAGAAGGACCTGCACTGGAGTTAAGCAGATCTCCTAGGCCAGCGCGTGAGAGAAATTTCTCGTCAACACGGTGCCACAGGGGATCTTTGTCCATGAGCTACACAAGCCAACGATCAAGGACTCGGATCACCCAGAACCGGCCCCAGTGCAACCAGCTGAGTCAATGCTCGCCATAACGGACACCCCTGGCGACTGGCATCAAGAACTCATGGACTACATCACCACCAAGGCGCTCCCGCCCGACAAGGCAAAAGCCGAGCGTGTCACCCGACGCAGCAAGCAGTACGTCATAGTGGGCCGCTAGCTGTTCAAGTGTGCAGCATCCACCCGAGTACTCTTGTTGTGCGTCCCTCGGGACCGTGGAGCCCACATCCTCAATGAGATTCATTCGGGCATCTATGGTAACCACGCGGGCGCAAGGACGCTAGTCGGAAAGGCTTTTCGGGCGGGATACTACTGGCCAACTGCCAATGAAGACAGCAAGGAATTAGTCCAGCGCTGTCAGGGATGTCAATTCTTCGCCAAACAGCAACACCTCCCGGCACAAGCCCTTCAAACGATCCCGTCATTGTGGCCCTTTGTGTGCTGGGGGCTCGACATGGTCCGCCCGTTCCCTAAGGCACCAGGGGGCTACACTCATGTTTTTGCTGCAATCGACAAATTCACAAAGTGGATTGAGGTGCAGCCGCTGAGAGCTTGCGCCGCCCAGAAGGCGGCTGAGTTCATCAAAGGCATCACTTTCTGCTTCGGCGTCCCGAGGGAGATCATCACCGACCTCGGGACACAGTTCACTAGGAACGTTCTTTGGGACTTCTATGAAGAGAGGTGCATCGAGGTCAAGTATGCCTCGGTGGCGCACCCCTGAGCGAACGGGCGGTGTGAGCGTGCGAATGTCATGATACTGCAAGGCCTAATGGCTCGGGTCTTTGACCCGCTTCAGAAACATGAAGCCGCTGGTTGCTTGAGCTCCTAGCCATGCTCTGGGGGCTCCGCACTTAGCCGAGCCGAGCCACGGGATGGTCCCCGTTCTTCCTGGTCTACGGCTCAGAGGCAGTCCTCCCGGTCGACTTGCTTCATGAATTCCCAAGGGTTCAATTGTACGATGAAGGGATGGCCGAGCAGATGCAGGCCGAGGACATCTACAGCATTGAAGAAGAGTGTATGGCCATTGCGATCCAGATGGACCGATACCAACAGGCACTACGTCGGTACCATGACTGCAATGTCCATGGAAGATCCTTCAAGGTTCGCGACCTAGTTCTTCGAAGAGTACAGTCCACAAACGGCACCAACAAGCTCTCACCCCCATGGGAAGGCCCCTTCATCGTCTCCTCTATCACCCGTCCGGGCTCATACAGGTTGATTCGCGAAGATGGAGAGGAAGAGCCAAATTCCTAGAACATTGAGCACCTACGCCGATTCTACGCTTGAACAGCTAAGTACCTAGCCCCGATCCCTTCAATTCTGTAAAATTTTGATTATCTTTAGAACCCACCTGCAGATTGTATATCCGACCCCCAACAAGGATCGGGGGCTCGGAAGCCTTCCCAAGCAATATCGCCAGCCGCGTTGATCCTTTCTCACACAGATACCCTCATGGCAAGGCCTGAGTGGAGCGGCCCATAATTAAGGGTTTCAGAGAAGTTGTGCCGCCTGCTGTGCTTGAGCTGCTCGGGGGCTCATTTATTACCTGTTTTGACTGAACGTGGTCGGCTTGGCCCTGATCCTCGGGGTAGTGACTTCATTCCTATCCGAGGCTGGCTGGGGTCGGGCTAGCTGTGTTTCGGTCAAGTGCCGGTGAATGAGCCCGAGGCTCGAAACGTCCAAATCCTGTGTGTACAACTAAGACGCTAAGAGCTCGACTGGGGCCACCCGGACAATGTCTGTCGATGGCCCGACTCGCTCTACTTTGAGGGTTAGACATGCAGATATTGGACGAACGTCGACGACCTCGCGTTCACCCGATGCGTACACAACTAAGTGACTTTGCTTGACTGAATGTTGTGCCCTTGAAATGGCCATCGGGCATAGTCTGGATCCGTCTCGCCAGCTTCCGCCGCTTAGTCATGAGAGTTATATGTGTATCGAGTGATCGCCGATCCTCACCCGCCCCCTATTCGTCTTGCACTCAGCTGAGTCAATCCGAGTAGAGTGAGGTAGCCTTCGGATCCGTTTGTTAAGGCCCGAACGACACTCGGCATCGGAGGCCAGTCAGGAGACGAATAGAAGGTTGTCTCCTCGCATTCCAACCCGCTATGAAGGAGAAGGATCTGCCTAGAGTTTGATCAGTAGCCCTCCGGACTAGGTCCGTTGACGGCCGAGATCGCTCGGCAGGATCTACTCCCCCTCGCAGACATCCTAGAGTTTGACCGGAAGCCTTCCGGCCGTTAGTTCGTAGACGGCCATGGTCACTCGATGTAAGCTATCCTGAGGTGATAGCCCATTCTGAGTTTTGACCATTTCGCCCTCCGAACTCAGACTGTTGAAGGACGAGGTCGCTCGGACGATCTGTCGCATAGTGATGTGTTGGGTGTCTAAGAAAAATATAAAAAAGCTACTCTGGACATATTGCGAGTCGAAGACACATACAAAGAAGACTAACAAAAGTTATCTTCATTTCTCGCGGAGTGATGATCATACATAGGGCCCGAGGTCCCCCTAACATATAGCAGCATCGACGCGGCGGCCTCTTTTACTATCGGTTCCACAGATCGGGTCGAGGGTGCGCACATGCTAGAATGATTGGAACAACAAGGCCAAAGGTTTTCCTAACCTATAGGACTATGTTGCTCACAATCTTATCCGCCACCATCTCTATGGAAGCGTAGATGTCATCAATGTCGCCCGACTCGACGCCAGCAGGCCAACCTTCGGCGATCGCGTCGATGTCTACCCGGGGGTACAACTTTTGAACAACACCAAGGACGTGCGTCAAAGCCGTCTTGGCTACCACCTGAGCGTAGCACCAGAGAAGTTCCCGGCTGCTCAGCAGACGCGCCTGAAGCACATCGTCGTTCGGGATGAGTGACGACATGTCCGGATCAATTTTGGCAAGGAGCATTCGGGCCGCCTCCGAACAGATTTCCCATCGCCAGTCGATCGTCTTCAGGCTGTCCTCGAGTCAAACGAAGCCATCGACCGGCTCCTACCAGTTGGTCTGGTCACAAAACAGATTGGCTGAAGCACACTCCTACCTTGACAGCAAAGGAGTTAAAAAGGACGGCACTTACGAACAGCCTCTGCCCACGCGGCCTGGTCCTCGGCCATTTTGGCCAAGGCTTCATCCCTGGCCACCTCGGCGGCTGCCAGCTTCTCCTCTAGCTCGGCCGCCGCCGCCTCCGACACTGACGCCTTCGTCTCTGCGTCGTCGAGCACCCCGATCAAGTGGCTTGGGTCTGCTGCGAAGTGGCCGCAGAAACTTTAGCTCCGTCAACAGATGACGGCCCAACCAGACAAGGGTCGCCCCAGTTGGCTTCCTGTCAGCAATGCCAGTTAGCAGGGGTAGTGCCAGAAAAAACATGGTCATGGTGCTCACCTGGTAGACGCTGTGAACTTCACAGCACAATGGCGAGCAATCTTGGGGGCATGTCCTGATGCTTGCCCACCTGCCTCCCCGTGGATCCTCGGCCCTGCCTCTGCGGAAGCAGTTAGCTTCCGCTTCCCCTTCGGCTCTATCGTTGTGATGGGAAGGCTTATCTCCGCAATCTCCACCTTTGGAATAACTCCAAATTCCTGCCACGGCATCAACACCTGGCAGGTGAAGCTCTACTAGAGGAATGGAGGAAACATTTAGGCAAGGGAGTGAGGTCAAGCCTACCTACCGCTGCCGGTTCTCAGGGCTCCCAATTGAACTCCAACCTTCACTGGAACTCGGCGACGAGGCCATGAGCCTAAGACCACTCAGAGGAAGAAGAAGGTTGCAGAGTTGGGGCGGGAGAACTGAGAAGTTTTCTCTTCCTCAAAGCGGAGAAGTAAGAAGGCGTAAGGAGAAGAGCCCGCTGCGATGGGGTTTATATAGGGAGATGAGGGTGGACTCGCGGGCATGGTTTTCGGAAAATGTGTAGCATCATTTATGGCCAGCACGGAACAGCCGAAGCGCCTCTCGCCCATCCAACTCCTTAGCTTGACACATCGACTTTGGGTAAAATCTGGGCCGTCGAATCTCCGAAAGGGCGAGCGACGGTTTCACAATTTTCGTCGTCCACTCTGAAGAGCTCGTCGGAAGGTCACACCACCTTTCCCATCTCAACTGTCAGCGTCACATTACACATTGGAAAGGGCGGGATACCAAAAGATTCGATGTGATACCACGACGCCCCCAGTCCTCACGCCATATTCGAGAAATGGCAGAGAATGCTAGAAGATTTTGCTTTGATACTAGGAAAACCCCATTTGGGTCGGGTTCTTCTCGACTCAGGGCAGGCTTCCAAGCTTGCTGTCAGTTGGGGTCGGGACTGTCGTATGCCCTCGAGCAGTAGTCTCGACCATAACCATGTTCTTCACCATCCCATGGGCGGTGACCTTGACGACTCGAGCGTGGGTGTCGAAACTTGGTTTCGGCAATATATTTTATGGGGTCGCAGTCGAGATCGCCAAGCACAATGGGTTAGAAGAAGAAGAAGATTTAGACAGGTTCAGGCCCTCTCGTGAGGTAATACCCTACTCCTGTTTCGGTGGATTCGATCCGCCGAGTGTCTTTATTGATCTCGTGATCAAAAGATGAAGGCTAAAAGCTAACCTCCTATTGGAATTTCTGATCTAGAATCTGATATCCCTCAAGGGACGCCCCTTACCCCCCTTATATAGTCTTGGGAGGAAGGGTTTACAAGTCGGAAACCCTATCTTACTCTAAGACGGTTTCCTCAATCTTACCAAACCGTGACTATAGGCCGATTGCCTTATCTCTATCGGCAATCATAACACCTAAGTCAAGTTCGGCTACAGATATAGCGGCGTAATCTATCCCTACTTCCGATCGGATAAGCTTGCCAAGTAGATACCCGATTGCCACAATCTCCACAGTAGCCCCGAGTCCTTTTCGGTCGACGAGACAACTCGGCTCGGACAAAGCAAGCACTCAACCAAAAAAATCTCTTTGACCGAGTGCTTTTGGCACCGAGTGATTCCATCATCTCTGCCTGAATCTTCCCGAGTGGCTCCAAAGACTGTGAAGGGCTGGAAAAAATATACATAAAAATTCTCAAAAATAAATATCTAGGTGCATCTCCTGATGCACCTAATTATAGGTGTAGCCCCCGACTATGTGGTTAGTCAAAAATAGACTAAGCATATAGTCAAGAACTATAAAAAATTATTCTCATGTAGATGCCTAGCTCATGCTAAAGCAACCATAGAAATCTTATTACTCAGCAAGTTCATACTCAACCGAGTGAATTTGCTCGAGTCATCTCAGAACAAATAATTCAATCATCCCTCATGGGTAAAAAGCACTCGGTAAGCTCATGCTTATCCAAGTGGATCTGCCCGAGTCATCTCGAAAATTTGCCCGAGTCATCTCGGAACAAATAATTCTCATATAAATGCTTAGCTCAAGCTAAAGCAATCATAGCACATCACTCGACAAACTCATACTTATCCGAGTTGATTTTCCCGAGTCATTTCGGGACAAAAAATTTAATCAACCCTCGTGGGTAAAAAACACTCGGCAAGCTCATGCTCGTCCGAGTTAACTTGTCCGAGTCATCTCGGGACAAATAATTTAGTCAACCCTCATGGGTAAACAAATTTTTCAGTCATCTGAAAAATACGACCAAAATATTAAATAGCTCCTGCCATAATATTGGTCTTAATCTAAAAAAGATCTTCACCAAGGTGGAAAATAAACAGCATCGGTAAGATTATCCGACCAAATGCCAAAAAACCAAACAGCCCTTGCTCATCAAGGCGGCTATAAAAACTCTGCCGTTGGTCACCTTCCAAATTGCATCGTGCCAACTTCTCATGAAGTTAAGCGAACCGCGGTATGGAAGGATCTTTTAAGGTATAGGGCACTCGGACACGCGCATATTGCCAGGGCAAATCTGCTTAAGCTCATCCGCTTAAGTCCCTAAGGACACGTATCGGACCACACCTTAGCTGGGCCGTAGATTTTCTTATGGGCTCGGCCCACTCACCAGAAAACCTAGCGCAACCCTCAAATCTTTCTTTATAAAGACACGAGGTCGTCCCCGCCTCTTCATCTTCCACAAATTCCCCTTCTCGCAATACTGCTCATAAGTTCATTGCGGAGAACCCTAGGCTTGCGCGCTTCTCAGTCCATCCGCCAAGAAGCTTGCTTGCCACAACAACTAGCTTCTGCAGCCAAAACTCCCACATCCATCGCCCAAGATCTAACTTTTCTCAGCCAGATCCGCTCCCCAACAACCTCGCTCTCATGGCGGAGGAGAAGAGGATTCCGTTCGACCAATGGGCCACCTCAGACGTGAGGGAATACACTCTCAAGGAGATGGTAAAGCACGGCGTACTTCCGCCGAAGGAACTTGTAGGATGGCGCCCGGCGGCGGGGGAGGACTTCCCGACCCCAAACACCGGTGAGCTGGTCGTCTTTACTTCCTTTTTCTATTGCGGATTCAGTCTTCCCACCTCCGAATTCTTTCGGGGGCTTTTGGACTATTATGGCCTTCACATCTACCATCTGAACCCCAACTCGATGCTTCACATAGCACTCTTTATTCATGTATGTGAAGCCTTCCTTGGCATTCTTCCTCATTTCAATCTGTTCCGTCGTATGTTCTACCTGAAACCCCATCCGAACAAGGATCAACCTTGCGTCGTTGGTGGGGCAGGCTTTCAGCTTCGCGGATCTCTCCGCAAAGACTACTTCTCTCTCCCCTTGAAATCCTCGAACAAAGGCTGGCACGCGAACTGGTTCTACATCAGCAATCTTGAACCCAGCCTTCCTGCCTTTGTCGGTCTTCCTCCTGTCCCCAAGCCATCTTGGAGCACCGTCCCGGTAGCCCATGAATGGGATGAAGCCAACGATCTGCTCGCGAAGATCCTGGCGATGAAGAAGAGGAACCTTCGCGGGAACAAATCACTCGGCACTTCATCAGGTGTCGACTGGCGCCGATCAAGGAGCGGTCGAAGCCAGCCTACGAGTATGAAGGCGGTACGGACCCCAATCGGGAGGACCCGGATCCACTCACATACGAGATCCTGAAGATCCGGATGTACAAGCTCTTCTCATCCGGGATCTCAGTCGAGCGGGCCCTCATACTACCAGTCCTCCCATTCAGCATCCATCGACCTCCTCCTCCGGTAAGCCGATTGGATGCTTCATAGTATCTTTCGATCTTGACGCCTTGTCGTTTAATGTTGCACTTTCCCTTTTCTGCAGGAAAACGCCTCTATCACCTCCAAGCCATATAAGGTGGCTTATAATGACGCGCCACGTCGTCCCGTCAAGAAGCCAACTGGTGGGATCAAGATCCAAGCCGATCCAGTCGGGAAGCGGGCGGCGCCGAGTGAGGACTCGAACAAGCGCGCAAGTAAAAGGCGGCTGATCATCGAGGATTCGGATGACGACGTCCCGGCTCCTCCAGTCGAGACCCCGCCCCTAAGGCGATCGCCGCGGACGGCACCAAAGATCCGCCGGTCATCCAGGTAAGCTTTGAAACCAAAGTCTTGAGCTTTTTCGCAGAGAACTTTTCCTTATCTTCGCTGTGTTCACTTGTGCAGGAGGCCCCAGGACATAGATCCTGCCGGAGGGGGTGAAGGGCCGACCCCGGCCGCTGCTTCCGAAGTGCCAAGGCCGTCAGAGCCAAAACCTCGGAGCCCGCAACCGAGTGCAAGCATTCCAGAGAAGCATCCTTCTCCTCAGAAGGAGAGCGCCCCTAGGGAGGAGCCCCCGACTACCAGCCGGGGTGTCCCGACTGGAAACCAGTCGGCTGCCGGGGAACCCACGGCTGCGGCCCGAGCGCCCCCGACTGAGGGTCACTCGGCATAGAGCCCGAAGAAGAAGAAAGGCCCGGTTGCCCCACCTAGGCAGGCAGCCACCGAAACTGGTGAGACTTGCTTCGGAACTTTCCTTTGTTCTTTCAATTTTGAATCCTTCATGTCTTCATTGGTCTTTCTTGTTTGTCGGCCACGGTAGAAGAGATCCCTGGGCTACGCCCGCGAGACCCGGGTTCCTCCGATCGAATCGAGTGGCGGGACTCGAAGGCGAGAGACGGGGCATCATCCTCGACCGGCGGGCGAAAAGGATGAAAGGGATGCCCTCGTCGAGAGCCTGAATGAGGCGACCCGACTGCTCAAGTAAGCCTTCTTCTTTCTTTTTGATTATATCTTCGTTACTCTTCAGTCGATCATTCTTCGCTTTCGCATGCGAAAGAATATTGCCGCTCAATGGCAAAATCCGAGGTGCTGGAAAAGCTGGTGCCTCACTTAAACTCCTTGGAGGACGTTCGGCACACCTGAAGGTCACTCGGGAGGAGGCCGCTTCGAGGGAGGCCGCTTTAAGGAGGGAGATCTCGGAGCTTCGGGAGGCGAACCTCGACCTCCGCGGATCAATCGGAAGTAAGCCCGCCTCTCCCGGCTTTATCATGATTCTTTTGCTGATCTTGTCGGTTGATAACCTTCTTTCGTTGTAGAAAATTCTTCGGAGGTCCACTCGCTTCAAGTCCAGTGAAGCGGTCAACCTTGACAAGGCCGAAATGGAGGCCGAATTTGAAGGTAACCTACTTTGAAGTCAAATCCCGTGTTGCTTCTTTCCGAGTGCCTTGACCGATCTAGGACTCCTTGCAGCTTATAAAATGAAGACCCGAGCCCAATACGACGTCTTGCTTGGGCGGATCAAGTCCAGCGACGAGGTACGGGAAGAGGTTGCTAACGCCGCCACGCCGATCTTAACATCCTTGTTTGATCAAGGAGTTGGGGCCGCTCGCGGGCCAATCGAGATCTTCGACAAGCTCCGGCGCTCCCGAGCGATCTCGAAGAACATCACCGAAGCGGCCAACATGGGGGCTGGTCGGCTCTTGCACGAGACCAAGTCCCTCTACCCCGAGTGGATATTCATTCAATCGGGAGGGCTTTGAGGGGACAACGATGAGCAGCCTTAGATATGCTCAGCGAGGCGCAAGAGGCGGCGAAGAAGATCTCTTTAGATGTAGTAAACAATTTTAAGCTCTGAACTGTATTTTGACTTTGCTTTGTAGATATCATGTAACCGTGAAACTCGACGTGGAATCTTTGTGACTATTTTTAGTTTATTTATGTCAATGCCTTGATTCGAGCCTTTGCGTGAAATTTCTTAAGTAGTTTTCGTCCGTCGTCATCAAGCCTAGGCTCGATTAGGTCATCGGAAAACTCTCGGTCCTTAGACACCGAGCTCGAGTCGAAGAACATTAAACAATGATAAACCAAATTGTGCACGAAAATTTAATAAGGAAAATTCGAGCTTTATTGATGTGTGTATCAGCCCCCGACTGCTAGCTCAAGAAGTCATCTTGCTTGAGGTTGGCAGTCAAGGAAAACATGAGGCCTTAGCCAAATTAGGCGTAGAACCGCCGAAGATGCTCGATGTTCCAGGAGTTTTCCACCATGGACCCGTCTTCGCGCTTTAGCCGGTAAGCACCGGGCCGAGTCACTTCGGCGATTATATAGGGTCCTTCCCATAAGGGAGATAACTTGTGTCGGTCTTTGGTGGTCTGGATCTTGCGTAGGACCAGGTCGCCAACAATGAAAGCTCGTGCTCGCACGTTGCGACTGTGGTATCTTCTGAGCCCTTGAAGGTATTTGGCCGACTGGATGAGGGCTGCCTCGCGGGCCTCTTCCAATCGGGTGAGGTCATCCACTCGGTCGATGTCGTAGCGTTCATCGCGAAGCCTGCGGACCGGAGGGACTCAAACTCCATCTCGTTTGGCAACATGGCTTCGCGCCATAGACCGAAAGAAAGGAGTTTGGCCGGTGGCCCGACCGGGTGTAGTTCGCAGCGACCATAGAACCGAGGGAAGTTCTTGGACCCACTTGCCGGCGTAAGGGCTTAGCCGGTCGAAGACGCGAGCCTTGATGCCTTGAAGGACCATGCCGTTTGCTCGCTCGACTTGCCCATTGCTTTTGGGGTGAGCTACTGATGCGTAGCAGATTTTGATTCCAAAGTCTTCGCAGAATTCCTTGAAGATGCCTCCTGTGAATTGAGTCCCGTTATCAGTTATGATTCTGTTTGGGACGCCGAAGCGGTGCACGATGTTGAGGAAAAAGTCTCGTGCTTTGTCAGCAGTGATTGTGGCAACCGGCTTGGCTTCAATCCACTTGGAGAACTTGTCGATTGCGACGAAGAGGTGTGTGAAACCTCCTGGAGCTTTCTTGAAAGGGCCAACCATGTCCAGCCCCCATACCGCGAACGGCCAGGAAAGCGGGATTGTTTGGAGTTCCTGGGCCGGGACATGGGTTTGTCGGGCAAAAAACTGGCAGCCTTCGCAGGTTCTTACGACTTTTTCCGCGTCGGAGACCACGGTGAGCCAGAAGAATCCTTGCCTATAAGCTTTGCCGACCAGAGTGCGTGCTGCCGCGTGGCTTCCGCATATGCCCGAGTGGATATCTTGGAGTAATTGTTTCCCTTCTTCGGGTGTGATGCACCTCATTAGAATTCCAGAGGGGCTCCTCTTATATAGATCGGAGTCGACCATGACGTACGCTTGGCAACGACGCCGGACGCGTTCTGCCTCATCCCGGTCATCCGGCAGCTCTTGCTGAGTTAAGAATTTGATGAGCGGCGTCCTCCAGTCGGTATCGATCATGGTGACTTCGTTCGTGGTTTGTTTGTTGAGAGCTGTCTTAGCCGTGATTGTTGGCTCGTAAAGATGTTCGACAAAGACATCGGCTGGAGCAGCTTCGCGCTTGGATCCGAACTGTGCTAGCTCATCGGCAGCTTCGTTGTTATGTCTCAGGACATGTGAGAGTTCGAGCCCGTCAAACTTGTCCTCAAGCTTGCGGACCTCTTGTCGGTAGGCCTCCATAGTGTCATTTAAGCAGGACCAGTCTTTCATCACTTGATTGACGACCAGCTGGGAGTCTCCTTTCACAATAAGCCGACGAATCCCGAGTGAGACTGCGAGGCGCAGTCCGTGTAAAAGAGCTTCGTATTCGGCGACGTTGTGTGATGCGGAGAAGTGGAGGTGAAGGACATATCTTAGCCTTTCCCCAGTCGGGGAGATAAGCACAACTCCTGCTCCCAAGCCAGTGATCCTCTTGGATCCGTCGAAGTGCATGGTCCAATGTTGGAGGTCTTCCCGAGGTACGTGTTCTTGCTGTTCAGTCCACTCGGCCAGGAAGTCCGCTAAGGCTTGTGACTTAATGGACGTTCTGGGCTTGAAAGTCAAATCCAGCGGCATCGGTTCCGTGGCCCACTTGGCGATGCGCCGGTTGCCTCGCGGTTGTGGATGACGTCGCCGAGTGGAAAAGAGGTGATGACGGTGACCGAGTGACCCCGAAAGTAGTGTGCCAATTTCCTCGCGGTTATTAGAACACCATAAAGCAATTTTTGTACCTGGGGGTATCGGATTTTGGCTCCTGCCAATACTTCGCTGACAAAGTAAATTGGTCTTTGAATCTTCCGGGCCCGTCCTTCTTCTTCTCGTTCAACCACAAGGACCGTGCCGACCACTTGGTGAGTGGCCGAGACGTACAGCAAGAGGGGTTCTGGGCCGAGGTGAAGCCGGACGGGTGGCGTGGTAAGGAACTCTTTGAAATCTTCAAAGGCCTTGTCGCCTTCGGTGGTCCACTGGAAGTCGTCTGTCTTCTTCAGCAGTCTGAAGAAGGGCATGCCTCGCTCGCCGAGTCGGGATATGAAACGGCTTAGTGCCGCCATGCAGCCAGTGAGCTTTTGGACGTCTTTCTGATTACTCGGGGGCTTCATGTTTAAGATGGCGTTGATCTTTTCTGGGTTTGCTTCGATGCCGCGATGTGATACCATGAAGCCGAGCGGTTGCACGATGGGACGCCGAAGGTGCACTTCTCCGGGTTCAACTTCATTCGAAGGCCCGGATGTTTGCAAAGGTTTCTTCTAAGTCGGCGATCAGGTCTTCTTTCGCTTGGTCTTGATGACAACATCGTCGACATAAGCTTCAATGTTTTTGCCGATCTGCGTGCGGAAGCATCTTTGGATCATGCGTTGGTATGTAGCTCCGGCGTTCTTCAGCCGAAAGGCATGGTGATGTAGATAGGCCCCGAACGGCGTGATGAAAGATGTCTTCAAGCGTGGATTCTTTCGGATCGATCCGGTGATAGCCCGAGTAACAATCCAAGAAACTCGGGAGTTCGCGGCCGGTCGTTGAATCGACGACTTGGTCGATGCGAGGCAGCCCGAACGGATCTTTGGGGCGGCTTTGTTGAGGTCGGTGTAATCAACACACATGCGCCATTGCCCCGTCTTTTTGCGGACCAGACTGGATTGGCTAACCGGTCGGGATGAAGGACTTCTTTAATGAAGCCGGCAGCCAAGAGCTTTGCGAGTTCTTCTTTGATCGCGTCTTTTCGATCCCGTGCGAACTGCGTAATCGTTGTTTTATTGGTTTGGCGTCATCTTTGACGTTCAAAGAGTGCTCGATCACCTCCCTAGGAATTCCAGGCATATCGATGGTTTCCATGCAAAAACATCTTTATTACTTTGGAGGAAGGTGACGAGCGCGCTTTCCTATTTAGGATCTAGGTCGGCGCCGATTACAGTTTTGGAGGGATCGACGAATCAAGGGAGATCTTCTTGGTCTTGGCGTCGCCGGATCCCGATTTGGCTATCTTCTTCGCGGGGACTTCGCCCTCCGCCGAAGTTGATGCAGCCAATCGGACTTCTTGTTGGCCACGTAATCTCTCGCGAGATTGGGCCATGTCGCAGCTCTCCTTGTCGCAGGTGAAGGCTTGCTTCACGTCACTGCGAAGAGTGATGACGCCGTTGGGACCCGGCATCTTCATGCAAAGATAAGTGTAGTGAGGGATCGCCATGAACTTGGCAAGCGCAGCCTTCCGATGATGGCATGATACGCCGTTTCAAGTCGGCCACCTCGAAGGTGACGTTTTCCGTTCGGAAGTTCTCTCGGGCTCCGAAGGTGACTGGGAGGGAGATGTGCCCGAGTGGAGTTGAAGATAGCCCGGGATAACTCCGTGGAAGGGGCTGAGCTTGCTTTGAGTTCGGACCTCGGGATCTCGCATTTCATCCATGGTCTTGGCAAACGGGATGTTGAGGGCGCGCCCCCATCGATGAGGACGCGCTTAAGCCTCGATATTGCGGACCACGGGGTCCGGGACGAGTGGATAGCGCCTGGATGAACCACTCGGTCGGGATGATCCGAGCGGTCAAAGGTGATGGCCACTTCCGACCATCGCAGATATCGAGGGACTTCGGGTTGAGCCGCGTTGACCTCTCGGCCGTTAGCTTTTGTTTCCTCTTGGATTCATAAGCTAACGGGCCCCGAAGATGTGGTTGAGCTCTCCCACTGGATCTTGAAAAGGTTCGGCATTTTTAGCCGCGTTGTTCTTCTTGGCGCCGGACGGGCCAGCCTCGTCGCCGGCTTCTTGTTGAGTGCGCGCACGCGTTCAATGAACCGCTTGTAGATAAAGCGCCCTTTGCCGCGTGCTTGTGATTCGGATGGTGGGTGCACCGGGCGTTCATGATGGCGTCATAGGCGGCGACTCGGGGACGGCGTTGAGTATTAGAGGTTGCGGCCACTGTGTCTTCGATCGGCGCTTGCGATCTTTCAGCCCCGGTTGCCGTTGTTGCCGCCATCCTTCTTAGGATTTCGGCTTCCTCCCGCTTGCTTGTCCTCTCTTCGTCAGGCCGGTCTTGACGGGCGGCCTTGATGGCGTCGTTTGATTTGGCGTATGAATTCGCCGTCTCAAACATCTCGCTTCACCGTCTTCGGTGGCTTGCGTCCGAACTTGCCGATAAGCGCTCATCACGGACTCCCTTCGGAAGGCGGCGATGATGATGTCATCGGTGATGTTCGGGATCTTGTTGCGCTTCTCGGAGAAGCGACGAATGTAATCCTTCGAGGCTCGTCCGGCTTCGGATGACATTGTAGAGGTCGAAGTGTGTGCCGGGCCTCTCGAAGGTGCCTTGGAAGTTGGCGATGAAGTGGTCCCTCGCCTCGCTCCACGAGCCGATTGAGCCTCTTGGCAGTGGTGAGCCAATTTCGGCGAGTTTGCGAGGGCCACGGGCGTGTAGTTGGCCATGGCTTTGTTGTCGCCACCTGCAGCTCGGATGGCAAGAGTGTATACAGCTAACCAAGATTCGGGTCGGTTTTGCCATCGTACCTTTCAATCCCCGTGGGCTTAAAGCCACTCGGCCAATGCACTCGGCGGAGCTCCCGAGTGAAGGCAGGTACTCCATCGTCGCCGCTATCGGGTGATCCTCCGATCTTCCCGAGTGCGGCGGTCGCGCTCTTGGTAGCGGCGGTCGAGGACTTCCCGCATCACTCGGCGGGGTCTTCGTTGGTGGTTGGGTAGCCGGAACCGTTGCGGCGGACTCGGTGGTGGACGGGTGGACGTCCATGTCGTTTGTGGCGGGAGTCGACCGTCTCGCTCTTGGTACCTCGGCGTGGATCGGGAGGTGGGCCTCTTGGCCTAGTTGACGACCGAGCCGGCTCGGGCCTCCCGTAGTCTCCCGACCTTAGGGGTGGGAGCCGGCTCTTGTCCGGCGTCTCGGCCACGGATTCGCCGGCCTTCGTGCCGAAGTGGTGGGAGGGCCGTTAGCCGTGGCAGCAACGATGGTCTTGATCTTATCAAGTATAGGAGTCACGTTGGCCGGAGCCGTCTCCATGACGGTATCCAAGAGCGTGAGTGCGGCGACGCGTTCGCGTGGCGTCGGAAGACATTGGTGTTGCGAACCCGTGTTTGGAGGATGGCCTCGGGCGATCGTCCGCCGCACGCAGATCCCGCTTCCTTTTGTCGGCCTCGTCTTTGCGGTGTTTGTCTTCTTCGGTGTCTTGCGCTCAAGCTCCACTCTAGCTCGCTCTTCTTCGGCAAGCCTTCGGCCATGGCTGAGTCGGACTCATCCGGCTCGGCCATGAGGACGTCAAGCACTTCGGCTCGCAGTCCACGGGCGTCGGAGTTGTCGGCTTCGTCGAAGGGATGCCGTAGAGATTGTCGAAGCCGACGGAGCCGAGGTATCCGTTGAGCTCGAAGATGAGCAGGAGCCAAAGGACGGGAGGATGACGGCGACCTCCCTTGATCCTGGGAAATCCGGATCCGGATCACCCCCGAGTCGTCGGAGCTTGGGGATTAGGCTCCTCCGAGTGGATCCTCGCCAACTCGGGGGAGAGCAGTTGGCTGTAGATCTTGGCGACGTTTGGTAACCCAAACGGCGCCGAGAGGTCTTCAGCTGAGTAGATTGCTTCCGTTGGGGAGGCAAGAAGATTGGCGCAGATCTCGGTGGCATTCGGTAATCCGAATGGCGCCGAGTGAAGTCCGTCGTCGGAGGAGGTGGATCGCATCTTGGTCTTCAAGATGTTGTCGAAGATCTCGGCGCTATTGAGAGCCCGAACGGCGCCGAGTAGATTTTTCCCTTCGACGGTTCGAATCCGAGTCGAGGAGGAGTCGTCGGCGGTTGGCGACGAAGTCGCCGAGTCTTGAAGGAGATCCCATCACGCTTGTCGGCGAGATTGTTGAAGAAGTCTCGACGCGCGGCCCCCTACCTGGCGCGCCAACTGTCGAAACTTGGTTTCGGCAATATATTTTATGGGGTCGCAGTCGAGATCGCCAAGCACAATGGGTTAGAAGAAGAAGAAGATTTAGACAGGTTCAGGCCCTCTCGTGAGGTAATACCCTACTCCTGTTTCGGTGGATTCGATCCGCCGAGTGTCTTTATTGATCTCGTGATCAAAAGATGAAGGCTAAAAGCTAACCTCCTATTGGAATTTCTGATCTAGAATCTGATATCCCTCAAGGGACGCCCCTTACCCCCCTTATATAGTCTTGGGAGGAAGGGTTTACAAGTCGGAAACCCTATCTTACTCTAAGACGGTTTCCTCAATCTTACCAAACCGTGACTATAGGCCGATTGCCTTATCTCTATCGGCAATCATAACACCTAAGTCAAGTTCGGCTTACAGATATAGCAGGCGCAATCTATCCCTACTTCCAGTCGGATAAGCTTGCCAAGTAGATACCCGATTACCACAATCTCCACAGTGGGCTTCCGAGCTAGTCCACGAGTGAGGTCGGGCCTACCTCGAGCCCCAGGGCCTGTAGCCCTGAACACCTCACACATCCTCACTGCCTTTGGGCAGTGAACTCTCCGACTCGGGGGCTGAAGGCCAAGTAGCCTCTCCCTCGGTCCAAACAGGGACTGCCAAATGCCTCTAGGCAGCAGACCTGTACGACTCGGCAAAACCTCTCTTTGTGGACCTCGAATGTCGCTCAGATCATCGGGAGGTTGGTAAAACGCCCTTGATGATTTGACCCTAGGCTCAGGTGTGCCATCCGACCCTAGGCTCGGGGGCTACACCTGCCAGGTGCACCTAGGCGGTGCACCAACAGATCATCGGCTCACAAGAACTGCTAGGGATCGACACCTTGGAATAAAACTGGACCCTAAGGCCGAATGTTCCATTCGCCCTTAGGCTCGGGGGCTACACCTGGCAAGTGCACCTGGGGGATGCACCTACCAAAATCTTGGCTCGAAGCCCCAAGGATTACAAGAATACATTACTCCAAAGGAACTCTGACCCTAAGGATGGATGTTTCATCCCTCCATAGGCTCGGGGGCTGCTGTGGGAGGTGTTACCCCGGGGTGCCTCAAAAACCCGGATCGAACCTCAACAAAAGTCAGA
This sequence comes from Oryza australiensis, assembly GCA_019925245.2. Taxonomy (NCBI): domain Eukaryota; kingdom Viridiplantae; phylum Streptophyta; class Magnoliopsida; order Poales; family Poaceae; genus Oryza; species Oryza australiensis. The sequence goes on from JAIFGZ020000010.1 coordinate 2,659,975, forward strand.
CCGAGTGTCCTCGGGATGTGACCGAGAGCCCGACTCCCCTCGGGGGTCGGGCATGCTGGCCTTCCCCCGAGTCCGACCTTGGCCCCTTATCTCGACTCCGACTCGTCGCCCGACCTCGAGCATCTTCGGGAGGAAACTTGGCAGGCAAGGAGGAAGAGGGAGGAGACAGCTCGGCAGCATCTGACACCACCTGGCGACACAGGAACAGGGTCCCAGGGCTGGTAGGAGCACAAGACACCCACGGTGTACAGGACCTAGCAGACCAGCATGTACTTTATCTGATATTCTTTGTACCCCACTATTTGTTTCTCTTACTCTTAGCTTTCTTGGCCCCAAGTTCATCTCTTCCTGCCCCCCTTGAGGTATAAAAGGGAGAGCAGGGGGGCTGAGAATGAGGCTCTCCAGATTCTGTCTCACGCTTGTAACTCTTGTTTATCATCCACCCAGAGAAAGAACACCACACACTGGACGTAGGCCTATTATCTTTTAGGAGGACTGAAATAGTATAAATCCCTGCGTCTTGTTTCTTGGCTCATCCAAGGATTCGAGTCGACCATCGGATTCATCGGAGGACAGCTTCTCTACCAAACTCTTATACCTCCTCGGGGACCCCCCTTGGAGGACTGCCGAGAAGAGCGGAGAGGTAGGGGAGAGCCTTACCCAACGCGTAAAGGAGGGATAGGTGGCGTGTGGTGAACGGCGGGCTGCGATCGGCTCCGACTGCTCCCGGTGACGGCGGAGGGGCGACCGGGGAGCGACGCGACATGGGGGAGATGAAGAAGAGGTCGGCGAGGGCTGTTGGCACGCCGAGCGGCGATCGGAGATGTCGAATGTGGACCCCCGTTTTTGGAACGGGAATCTTTCGTGTTCTTAGTACCATTTTCTTGGATCGAGTAGTTGGTACCCACGAATACAGTACTGAATAATTAGGTGCACATGTACGAATAGTCTTACAACGAAATTATTACAACCATAGGCCCGAAGGCAATGTTCAACACACGGGACCTCATGGTCCGGATACAACACAAAAGCGAGTAAATTAGATACGGCGCGGAATGAATGAGGCGGCATGTCGGTTGCCACAGCAACGACCGGGGCTAGGACCTAGTAAGCGCCATCAATTCCTTCACCCTCCCGGTAGTAAGCGTAAGGATCCTCCGATTCTTCACTCCCACCATCGAAGGTTTGTGCGTATAGCAAGGGTGAGTACCAACCGTACTCGGCAAGTCAACACGGAAGTGATGCATATGATAGGGTTATCCAAGGAATGGCTGGAGCTCTTTTGCATAAAGCCAATTTTCACAATTCTTTTCACAAGCCTAACAACTAGCCAAGTCAAGTTTTAGTTCCATAGTTCATTAATTCGGCGACGGTTCTGTCTACCATCCATCGTGATTCCAAGGATGGCTTCCCGCCTCCGACTCGTCATGGTTTTTTTGGGAATCCACCCCTTCTCGCATCTCGAGAAGTTGATCCACCAGCGAATGAAATCATCATGCAAACCCATCCCAGCAGTTTTAAGTTTAAAGTCTAGCCAAGCAAAAGTCTTGTCACGATGCTCGATATCCGCGAGCACGGCTATTCGAATAGATTGATTCATTCACACTGCAGTGGATGCACACTTTACCCGTACTCCGTGACAGCCCAACGAATGAGCCTACGTCCCAACACATGAGACGGTCACGGCAAAGCCTTTCGATAACCTCACTTTGGCAGTACCCGCTCCATGAACTTAAGCCCTCATGCACTCTAGCCGTCATTTTCTAGCAGTGAGAGGAGTTCTGGCGCACCCAGGGTAAGGGAAAACTTCCTCAATCTTTAAGTTCAATTAATATCAATTTAATTCCACCATCCACAACATAGGCCGCAGCCTCATCCTCATCACATAAACCGCATCATAAAGAACCATCTATGCAAGGATACTGCCTCCGCTCGGCTATCTAGTCAGCTAGGTCTATACCCATTCGAGAAGTACGGTTGTACTGGCTCGTTTCCCGGCTATCTCATGGCTCGGTCCTTAATTGACCAGGGTCGGCACTTGCCTTTTCCGGATTCCACCCAAATCATCCGACCGCCCCAGTCTAAAACATTTGTATAGCATTTTCAATTCTCATCAAACTTAGTTCATCATTCTCATGGCCATGTGGCGCTCATGTCTCCACAGGCCGCATTTCAACTATCTTCCCTAAGGTAGTTGCCCAAGCACAAAGCTTCTTTGTAAAATCATGAGAATGCAGGGATCTAGTATAAGCAGGGCTAAGCATTTTTGCCGAAGTTAGCCTCCAGTCATATCACATTGAAGGTTACAAAGAATAATTCTAAAGGTACTCGATATCAAAGCAGCGTATACCAAGCATAGGTACTCATTTGTGTATAGCATGCAATTTGTAATTGAAATCAACATCATTTCGCAAAGCAGGATCAATATGTTCAAAGAGTGTGATGACTTGCCTTGCTCGCACGCTTGTGGGGTGGTGTCTTCAACGGGGTCGATGCCGGTCTCTTCAGGTGCTACCCGTACGTGCGAAAAATCAATCGATTCCGATTAGAATCCCATATAACACCAAAAGGTCGAAAAGATCCGAAAAAGTCTCAGAAACGACTCCAAGTGCTAAGCCCAAATTCCTACTTATGTTTGTACTACGATCGCCCTGGAAAACTCCAAGTTTAGACATCGGGTCGGCGACTTAGGGTTTTCGCAAAACGACGATCGCGATTTGTTCGAGAAAACGGATTTGAAAATATCTGTGGAGGGATTGGTGCTAGAGGTTTTGAAGGTCCGAGCACAAAAGAGAAACATATTAAAATGGCGAGAAAGGTCTAAACGAAATTCGGATTCAAAAATGACGCAAACGGAATTTCGGAAAAGTCCGGATTTGATTTTATATTTTTCGCACCGAGAAAACACACAAAAATATACTTTAATTTTGCCCAAAATTTTACTCAAATCTTCCCAAAATACTTTTCCAAATTTTCTAAAATTTTTCCAAATTTTTCCTTATTTTTCTTTTTCTTTTTTATTTTCTCTACGCCACTGTTCATCGCCCTTAACGTGTTCGACCGGGGTGCAGCCGAAACAGAGGCGGCGGCGACGCGAGCACATGGGGGAAAAGAGGGCGGCGGGCGGGGCTTACCGGCGACGGCGGACCTCGGGAGGTGCGGTGGGGCACGGGGACCTCGACGCACGGCGGCGACGGCGTTGGCGCTGGGAAAAGGAGGAGAGAGGCGGCGGTGCGGGAAAGGGCGGCGATGGTGTGGGAGAGGGTGGGGGATGCGGCCTCCCTTTTATAGGCACACCGGCGCAATCGTGGAGAAGGGAGGGGCCGGCGTGGCGCGCACGGTGGCGACACGCGGCGTGGCGCGGGAACGGGCCGGGTACGGGCGGGCGCGACGCGGCGGCGGAGGCGCATGGCGCGGGCGGGTCGGGCATGATGCACGCGCGGCGTGGGGTCCGGCGCGGCGAGCGCGTGGCGGCGAGGGCGTGCAGCATGGGCAGGGCCGGCGCGGCACACGGCGCGCGGCGGCGGGGCGCGGCGCGGCGGGGCAGGGCGGGGCGTGCGTGCGCGCGACGCGTGGCGCGCGCGGGTAGGGGCCGGCGCGCGCGTGGGCGGTGCGAGGGGGGGCCGGGCGCAGCGGCGCGGCGCGGCGCGTGTCGCGCGCGCGGGCGGCGCGGTACGGCGCGTACGGCGTCGAACACATGGCGCAATATGAACAGTGTCATTTATCAATTTTCTCAATTTTTGATTTTTAATTCCTATTTCAATTTTTCTCTCTTCTAAAAATTCCAAAATAAATCCTAATATTCCAAAAATAATTTTTTATACTATATTTTCAACTTTTTCTCCACTTTTATTTTCCCACAATATTTTTCATATTTATTTATTTAAATCCCTTTTTCCTAATTTCATAATTCCCTATTTTATTTTTCAAAAATTTCCCAGATTTCGAGTACGACTCCCAAACATTTTATTATTTATTTGGTGTCCTAATTTATCTTTCACCCTCCACAATTAATACTCTATTTCACAAATTCGCATTTTCATAAATCCGCATCTTATCTCCGATTTCTTTTTAAAAATTCTTAATTCTGAATTTGGAATTTTTCTCTCCGACAAACTCCAAATCATCCACAAACACCAAAAGAGAATTGATCACAACTATATTTATGCAACCGAGCCGGCAAATAAGAAGCAACAAACCCTGGGAAGAAACAATGAGCGAAGGTTTTTGAAAGTTCCGATTTTTATGTTTCCGATTTTTCTTCGATTTTCAGGATGTTACAAACCTACCCCTAACAATAAATCTCGTCCCCGAGATTTCTTACCGGCTTGCGAGTAGGTGTGGGTATTCCGTCTTCGAAAATCCTCGCTCTCCCAGGTAGCCTCCTCTTCAGTGTGGTTGCTCCATTGTACTTTGTACATGCGCCATGACTTGGTTCGTGTCTTCTTTTCTGCCTCGTCTAGTATCTTTATTGGATGCTCTGGGTAGGTAAGGTCACTGTTGATATGGATGGTTTCCAAAGGAGCTTGCTCTTCTGGCACCCGCAGGCATTTCTTCAACTGCGACACGTGGAATACTGGGTGGACATCGGAGATGTTCTCGGGCAGCTCAAGCTGGTAGGCCACTTCACCTCTTCTAGCATTTATTAAGAATGGGCCCACGTATCTTGGTGCGAGTTTCCCTTTGACCTTGAACCTCTGAGTTCCCCGTAGTGGTGAGACCTTTAGATACACATAGTCACCTTCTTTAAATTCTAATTCTCTTCGACGGGTGTCCGCGTAGCTCTTTTGTCGTGATTGGGCAGCTTGTAATTGGTCCCGGATCAGGCGAACCTTTTCTTCGGCCTCTTTGATTATGTCAGGCCCGAATACGGCTCGTTCTCCAGTTTCTGACCACATCAATGGGGTTCGGCATCGGCGGCCAAATAGGGCTTCATTCGGTGACATCTTCAGACTGGCTTGGTAGCTATTGTTGTAGGAGAACTCGGCGTATGGTAAACATTTCTCCCAATCCTTGGTGAAATCCAACGCACAGGCTCTCAGCATATCTTCTAGCACTTGATTTGTCCTTTCAGTCTGCCTGTCGGTCTGTGGGTGGTAAGCGGTACTGAAGGCAAGGTGACTTCCGAGTGCCTCGTGAACTTTGCTCCAGAAATGAGATGTGAATTGGGTACCACGATCCGATATAACCTTTTTGGTACACCATGGAGACATACAATCCTACTCATATATAGTTCCGCTAGCTTGGCACTGTTGTAGTTAGTCTTTACGGGAATAAATCTGGCGGTCTTGGTGAGCCGATCTACTATTATCCAAATGGAATCGTAACCGTCGCAGCTTTGGGTAGTCCAACTATGAAATCCATGCCTATCTCGTCCCATTTCCATTCGGGAATCTTGAGCGGCTGCAGTAAGCCTGCCGGTCGTTGATGCTCAGCTTTCACCCTTTGGCATACATCGCACACGGCTACGTATTCGGCTACATCTCTCTTCATATTGGGCCACCAGTATTCTCCCTTCAAATCCTGGTACATTTTCGTGCTTCCGGGATGTAACGAATATGCCGATTCGTGCGCTTCTTTTAAGATCAACCCTCTCAAACCACCTTGTTCAGGCACGCAGATTCTTTTCTTGTACCACAGGATTCCCTTGTCGTCTACCGAAAATTCCTTAGCGCGTCCAGCGGCCATGCGTTCCTTGATTTCCTGGGTTTCCTCATTTCCCTTTTGGGCTTCTTCTATTTGAGTCCTCAGAAGGGGTTGGATTTCCAGCGAGTTTGCTTCTCCGTGAGGAATCAGGTGCAGGTTAAGCCGAGCCATCTCTTCTTGGAGCTCACTGGTCATACCTTCTATTCCCATATGGTTGCACTGGGCTTTGCGGCTTAACGCATCGGCCACTACATTTGCCTTGCCGGGATGGTAATGGATTCCTAGATCGTAATCTTTGATCAATTCCAACCATCGCCTCTGTCGTAGGTTGAGATCGGACTGAGTAAAGAAGTACTTCAAGCTCTTGTGATCAGTATACACATCACAGTGGTTCCCGATCAGGTAGTGTCTCCAGATCTTCAATGCGTGAACAACCGCGGCTAATTCCAGGTCGTGTGTGGGATAGTTCTCCTCGTGGGGTTGTAACTGTCGCGAGGCATAAGCCACGACCTTCCCATCCTGCATTAACACGCCTCCTAGTCCTTGCCGAGACGCATCACAGTAAGCCACGACCTTCCCATCCTGCATTAACACGCCTCCTAGTCCTTGCCGAGACGCATCACAGTACATCACGAAATCCTTCCGGTTGTCAGGTAAAGTTAAGATTGGGGCGGTGGTTAACTTTTCTTTAAGTTGGTCAAAGGCTTCTTGACACTTCTCATTCCATTCAAACTTCTTTTCCTTCTTCAGAAGTTGAGTCATAGGTCGGGCTACGGTGGAAAACCCTTCGATGAACCTTCGGTAATACCCGGCCAAGCCCAAGAAACTCCGAACTTCCGTTACTGACTTGGGTGCCTTCCATTCCGTGACAGCTCGACCTTGGCGGGATCTACCGCTACTCCTCCGGCTGAGACCACGTGGCCAAGAAAAGCAACTTCTTTTTGCCAGAACTCGCATTTGCTAAATTTTGCATACAGCTGGTGCTCTCGTAGCTTTTCCAGTACCAGTCGTAGATGCTCCGCATGCTCCTCATCGTTCTTGGAGTAGATAAGTATATCGTCGATAAATACCACTACGAATTTATCCAGGTATTCCATGAATACCTTGTTCATCAGATTCATAAAATATGTCGGGGCATTGGTCAATCCAAAGGACATTACTGTGAACTCGTATAAGCCGTAACGTGTAGAGAACACCGTTTTAGGAATATCTCCGGCTCTAATCTTCAACTGATGATATCCCGACCGAAGATCAATCTTTGAGAATACTTGCGCACCCTTAAGTTGATCGAATAGGTCATCGATTCGAGGTAGTGGGTACTTGTTTTTGATAGTCACTTCATTCAACGATCGATAGTCCACACACATCCTCATACTCCCATCCTTCTTCTTGACGAAGAGTACTGGAGCTCCCCAGGGAGAAGAACTGGGACGTACAAATCCTTTCTCTTGTAGTTCTCGGATTTGCTTCTTGAGTTCTTCTAACTCGTTGGCCGGCATTCGGTAAGGTCTCTTGGATATGGGGGCAGTACCAGGCATTAGGTCGATGATAAACTCTATGTCGCGATCTGGGGGCATTCCGGGCAATTCCTCGGGGAATACGTCCGGGTATTCTTGTACTACGGGCATCCCGCTTAGAGGTAGCATGGTGAATACTCCCGCAGCTTGCTCGCATAACTTCGGGTTTTGGTCCATAGTTATGCCCAATGGTGATCCCCATGGGGTGGATACTGTGACTTCCCTTCGACTGCAGTCTATGATTCCATTATTCTTGGTCAACCAATCCATCCCGAGTATGATATCAATGGTTTGGGGTGATAGCACCATAAGGTTTGAAAGAAACACCACGTCCCTAATCCGTATGGGCACATTGATGCAAGCATGGGGTACGGTTATGTTTCCCCCAGGTGAGTGTACCAACATAGGTCTCTTAAGTTCTACTTGGTGTAGGTGGTGTTGTTTGCTTACTTGGGAAGATATGAATGAATGCGAGGCTCCAGAATCAAATAAGACTTTAACTGGGGTAGAGTTGATAGAGAACATACCCATCAGCACGTTCTGATCCTCTTGAGCTTCTTCAGCATACACATGATTCACCTGGCCACGTCGAAACCCGGTGGCAGCCTCATTGGGTTGCGGGGTCCTGAACAGACCGCGTCCCGCAGCAGGGGTGGGGGTTCCTCGGACGGCCGTTGCATTGGCGCCGGTGCGCACGGGAGTGTTGCGTGGTTTGGGGCAGCTGTTGGAGTAGTGCCCGAATTCTCCACAATTGAAGCAGTTCACATTCCTTCTACCTGGAGCGGCTAGGGTTGGCGTCGGTGTACGAAACTGAGGTGTAGCTGGCCTGTTGACATGGTCGGGTGCGGGGGAACGATCGGCTGTCGGAACGTTTGGCTTCCATCCAGACGGGGTGGCTCCTTTGGGACGTTGAGGCGCTCCCTGAAATGGGCGGGCCATAGCAAGCCTCCTTTTGCGGTTATTTTCTACCATCTTTTGGTCATGTTCAAGCCGTACGACCTTGTTGATGAGGCTTTGGAAGCTGGTGTGGTCTTGTCCGATCATCGGTCCTCTCAGCTCATCGTTTAGTCCCTCGATAAATTTATCCATCTTCTCTTCTTCGTCTGCCAGGTCACTTGTGGCGTAACGGGCAAGCTGGGTAAACTTGTTCAGGTACTCTTGTACTGAGGTGTTTCCTTGGCGCAGCCTGCGGAACTCATTTTTCTTCATCCTCATAACTGCAGCTGGTACGAAATTTTCACGGAACACAGCCGTGAATTCTTCCCATGTCGGTTCTTCGGCATCTTCAGCTCGTGTCTCCTTGTAGGTGTCCCACCAGTCACTTGCGGGACCCTCTAGCTGGCTAGTGGCGAAGATAACTCTATCTGCTTCTCGAGCTCGGACGAGAGTTAGCTTTTTCTCTATCACCCTCAACCAATCCTCAGCATCCATGGGTTCTTCGGCCGTGGAGAAGGTTGGTGGCTTAGCTCGCATGAATTCTCCTAAACTTGATCCTCCTCGACTCCCCTGGTTGTTGGCAATTGCTTGGAGCAGCTGGGTTTGTAAGGCCATAACCTCCGCCAGAGTGGAGGGGTTAGGCTCCGGCGGGTTCTCGTTGGTTGCTGTGGCTCTGCGGCGATGCGCCATCTGAAGAAGATAGATGAATTAAGATACCGGACCTATTAAGGTCATGGTTCCTAGATGATTTTCTTTTCAAGTTGTTTTTAAATGATCTTCAACCAACAAGCATGGTAAAATAAGCTCATTAATAGGATACCACAAAGCAATACTTAGGTCCATAATATTACATCAAAGGGGTACAACGGACTGTACATGCACAGTCCCACATGCCAAGATACAACAACTACATCGTCCTACTGCATTAACTATTAAGGGGGGAAAGGGTGTGATCCTTGCTGCCGAACCGTACAAAACGAGATCAAGCTGGGGTGGTCCTCCCACCTAATCATCCAACCATCCGCAGGAGCCAGGTGCAGGAAGGGGGTGATCCTCTGCGAAGCAAATCGGAGTCCCCATGGCTCAGAGGTGGTGGCCTCGGAGTCATGCCGGATCTTCCTGCTTGGTGGCCGTGTACTCTTGCGAGCGGTCTTGCGGGTGAGGGGACCTCCGGTGTGAGTCAGGCGACGAGTGGGAGCTTCCTCCTCCATTGGATCAGTGTCGCTAGACTCCCATTTGATCTCCATAGGTTTCGTCTCGGACTCAGAGTCGGTGTGGATCTGGACGGGGTTCTCCTCTCCCGATCCAGGCTCGGATGGCACTGCTACTGAGTTCGAGGTGGGCCCCATGGACGTGGCAGCAGTGGGGTCTATCAGGTACGGCGTCGGCTCTGTGCTCAACATAAAAGCTTGCTCCATCATAGCTTGAAAGGTGTCCAAGCATGCTGGAGTCATAAGGTAGTAGTGGTCGAGCACAGGAGCAGGAGGTGTTGGTACAACTCTGGTGGAAGTACCTGCAGCATGGACCGGGCGGGAGCGCAGCTGTTCCTCCAGCTGGTCGACTTGTTGCTTGCTCCTCCTGAGCTGCTCCTCCAGCTCTACCAGGGCTTCCCCACGGGCCATGTAACGGTCCGAGAGCTGCTCATATTGGGCACCGTTGGCCTGCAGCTGAGTCTGCAGCATGTTGATCTGATCCCCACAGCCCTGGTGGCTCTCGACCAGATCATTGAGGCGTTGCTGCTGGTCGTTGATCTCGAGCAAGGCTTCTTCATAGCAGTCATCCGCCCTCTCCGCCCAGCGTGATAGACGTGTGACCATAGGGTTGTAGCAGCAGGGGGTGGCTTCCACGGTGCAAACTGGGTTGCCTTCCTCGCGATAGGGATGGTGCACAAACTCTGTCACTGTAAGTTCAGCACGGTGTATCACATTAAGGCGAAGAAATGCTTCGCGGGCCGCATCTTGAATGGCTGCTTCCGCTAAATCTCGGTGATAGCGGGTGTGAAAGCAAAAAGGTGTTTCACTTCCCATGCGAGCTTCCACGGAAACTGCTGCTTCCCATGCTGGATATCCTTCGGAGCCATGCCTCTTGATTTGGTAAGTGGGTGGTTCCGGATATCTTAAACACCACAGCAATGACTGAAGCTGTGCCACGAACCCCTCGTCTCTTGGGATGGTGATTTTCCAGGCTCCCACATGGTTCGACATCTGCTTTTGAAGGCAACTTAGGGTTAGAGGGAGAGAGCTATCATCAAAACCATTTGGTAAAGAAAAGGAAATACAGATATAGAAAAGGTATATTTGTATTTTCAGAAATAATAGTTTGGAAATGGTCCTACGTAGGGATACTTCCCTTTAGCCAACTAGTCAGGGGTAGGGCGCCAATTGGTCTTATCCTACGGTCGCATGGCTCTGATACCAGCTCTGTGGACCCCGTTTTCGGAACGGGAATCTTTCGTGTTCTCAGTACCATTTCCCTGGATCGAGTAGTTGGTACCCACGAATACAGTACTGAATAATTAGGTGCACATGCACGAATAGTCTTACAACGAAATTATTACAACCATAGGCCCGAAGGCAATGTTCAACACACAGGACCTCATGGTCCAGATACAACACAAAAGCAGAAATTAGATACGGCAGCGGAATAGAGGCAACGGCATGTCAGTTGCCACAGGCAACGACCGGGGCTAAGACCTAGTAAGCGCCATCAATTCCTTCACCCTCCTGGTAGTAAGCGTAAGGATCCTCCGATTCTTCACTCCCACCATCTGAAGGTTTGTGTGTATAGCAAGGGTGAGTACCAACCGTACTCAGCAAGTCAACACGGAAGTGATGCATATGATAGGGTTATCCAAGGAATGGCTGGAGCTCTTTTGCATAAAGCCAATTTTCACAATTCTTTTTACAAGCCTAACAACTAGCCAAGTCAAGTTTTAGTTCCATAGTTCATTAATTCGGCGACGGTTCTGTCTACCATCCATCGTGATTCCAAGGATGGCTTCCCGCCTCCGACTCATCATGGTTTTTCTGGGAATCCACCCCTTCTCGCATCTCGAGAAGTTGATCCACCAGTGAATGAAATCATCATGCAAACCCATCCCAGCAGTTTTATGTTTAAAGTCTAGCCAAGCGAAAGTCTTGTCACGATGCTCGATATCCGCGAGCACGGCTATTCGAATAGATTGATTCATTCACACTGCAGTGGATGCACACTTTACCCGTACTCCGTGACAGCCCAACGAATGAGCCTACGTCCCAACACATGAGACGGTCACGGCAAAGCCTTTCGATAACCTCACTTTGGCAGTACCCGCTCCATGAACTTAAGCCCTCATGCACTCTAGTCGTCATTTTCTAGCAGTGAGAGGAGTTCTGGCGCACCCGGGGTAAGGGAAAACTTCCTCAATCTTTAAGTTCAATTAATATCAATTTAATTCCACCATCCATAACATAGGCCGCAGCCTCATCCTCATCACATAAACCGCATCATAAAGAACCATCTATGCAAGGATACTGCCTCCGCTCGGCTATCTAGTCAGCTAGGTCTATACCCATTCGAGAAGTACGATGTACTGGCTCGTTTCCCGGCTATCTCATGGCTCGGTCCTTAATTGACCAGGGTCGGCACTTGCCTTTTTCGGATTCCACCCAAATCATCCGGCCGCCCCAGTCTAAAACATTTGTATAGCATTTTCAATTCTCATCAAACTTAGTTCATCATTCTCATGTGAAGGGTTACGCGGAAGCTACGCTAGCCGAAAACAAAAATTTTCTACCGCGCAAACCAGGAACACTTGCAAGTAAGGGCCGATAGATCGTTACCGATTGGAGTGTGCAATGAAACAGCCAATCGTGGCTATCCGATCCGAATGCAGTGTAGCCGATTCTCGCAAGCCGACAGCCGATACCCGGGGACAGCCGATTCGCCAATCAGCCGATTCGCAGATGCCGTAGCCGATCCAAAGCCGATAAACAGCGCAACGTAGCAGCGCCTCTACCGGTATCCACACGTCTGGGGACAAAACGCCGTACACCCGTGTGCTAGCACGCGATGCAAGGCTAGGGTTTGGCTCGAAAGTGGGGAGGGTTTCCGTGGAGATTGATCTCGGCGACTTATGTTGCATGCGATGCAATTGACGTGCCGCAGCTCTCCACCCCTCCCTCCTTTATATAGAGTTGGCCGACGGGACTAGTGGCCGATCGGACTCTATTTTGAATCGGATCCTATCCGAATCTCACGAGTTGGCCGCCCATACGTCGTAAGCCCATAGGACTCTATCCGATCGGATCCCTATCCGATCGAGCCGTATCCGAGTCCAACTCGAATGCCTGTTCTTATCCCCTTAAGCGTGCGACCACGTAGGTTCAGGTATACTCGGTTTCGGCTATAGTCTAACTTAGCCGACCGTCGGCTCGAGTCCAACTCACCGATTGCACAAGACGGCGCCTAGCGGCACATATTGACACCATAGTATACAAGAATATAATATCGGCTCGAACCTATAATGTGTACACAAATCCCTTTGCCTCATGATACCGGTTAAGCTATAGGCAAGATGTGTGCCATCCCTTCAATAGCTTAACCATTCACTCGAACCGTATTGGATTATCCGTCCGTTGATTGACTCCTCAATCAACTTAGCATGGCCATGCATTTCCATAATCCATTACCTCGAGGGACCCAGAGATATCTCTCCAAAGGAGGGGTAAATTCCATCTTGATCACTCACATCCCACTCCATGTTTCATAGCAAACCCGAAAACTACCTTTATAACTACCCAATTACGGAATAGCGTTTGGTAGTCCCAAAGTAGGCTACTACACATGTTGGAATCCATGGTGATCTCGGTCTAAGGACTTTGTACCAACACTACCCGAGACCAACTAATGGCACATTAATTCCTGTAGTGTCTCATGGTGGGTCTATCCAACAATGTGTTCTCCAACACATATGTCCATGTTTATTGATTTGGTATCTTCATACCCATGATCTATGAGACATGATCATCAATCGATAAACATGCCGATCTTAGAATCACATTTGTTCCAACAATATGACATATGATCGGGGATCGTTTAGAAATAGATTCATACATAAAGAGTCTCATAAATAAGTCACGTACTTATTGATCAATACAAGATGTCTATTTCATGGAACCGAATAACACTTTATTCATAAATACATAAACATTGACGTGATATCCAACATCTCCATGTTGCCTCTAGGGCATATCACTAACAATCTCCCACTTGCACTAGAGTCAATCATGTAAGTATCTAATACCCATTGCTCTTGTGTGCGCCTCATGCTTCGGCCGAGGGAGAGGTTTTGTCGGCGGATCGGCTATGTTGAGATCCGTGTGCACTTTGCATATCTTGACATCACCTCGTCCACAATCTCGCGGATGAGATGATATCGCCGAAGTATGTGTTTGGACTTCGATGTGATCTCGGCTCCTTGGCTTGCGCAATGGCTCCACTATTGTCACAATAGAGAGACATTGGACCCGTCGTACTAGTACCCACACCAAGCTCGAAACGAATTTCTTGATCCAAACGCCTCCTTTGCGCTTCCGAAGCAGCAATGTACTCGGCCTTCGTTGTAGAATCAGCAACGTATCCCGCTTGGAACTCTTCCAGTGATCGCGCCTCCGTTCGGCGAACACGAACCCATTGCGATCTATAATCATCCTTGTCCGTTTGGAAGCTAGCATCGGTGTAACCACTTACAACGAGCTCTTCTTCACCTCCATAGACTAGGAACATATCCTTAGTTCTTCTCAAGTACTTAAGGATATTCTTTACTAAATTCCAGTGACCTTCACCTAGATCCGACGGTATCCGCTCGTAGCACTCAAAGCGTACGAGACATGCGGGCGTGTACAAAGCATGGCATACATGATGGATCCAATTGCCGAAGCATATGGAACCATACCCATCTTATTCCGCTCATCATGTGTCCGAGGACACCGATTCTTGCTAAGATTAATGCCATGTGACATGGGCAAGAAACCTTTCTTGGAATCATGCATGTGGAACCTTTTCAACACCTTGTCAATGTATGTACTTTGGCTTAATCCAATTAGCCTCTTGGATCTATCTCTATAGATCCGAATGCCAATATATATTTTGCCTCCCTAAGTCTTTCATGGAAAACTATTTTTCAATGAAGACTTGACGATTCAAGCATAGGGATATCATTTCCAATCGTAATATGTCATCCACATATAAGATTAGAAATACAATTGCGCTCCCACCGACCTTTTTGTAAACACAGCCTCTTCTTCATTTTTGATGAAACCAAACCCTTTGATTACTTCATCAAAACGAATATTCCAACTCGAGATGCTTGCTTCAATCCATAAATGGATTTCGTAGCTTGCATATCTTTCCGGCGATTTTGGATCGACAAAACCCCGAGGTTGTATCATGTATACATCCTCGCTTAGGTTTCCATTTAGGAAAGTCATTTTGACATCCATCCGCCATATCTCATAATCGAAATATGCAGCAATCGCTAGGATAATCCGAATAGATTTAAGCATTGCGACGGGCGAGAAGGTTTCATCATAATCAACTCCTTGAATCGTTTAAAACCTTTCGCCACCAATCGCGCCTTATAGATGTGAACATTTCCATCCATATCGGCCTTTTCTTAAAAACACATTTACACTCAATGGTTTTGACACCATCAGTGAATCAACCGAGTTCCAAACTTGATTGTTGTACATGGATTCTATTTTGGATTTCATGGCTCCAAGCCACTTGTTGGAATCGGGTCCCACTATCGCTTCCTCATAGGTCTTAGGCTCATCGTTGTCCAACAACAATATATCACGTTGTTCCGCACTGTGTACTGTCGGCGCACGACGTGATCTTCGACCTCCGTGGGGCTGGTGTATCTACAACCGGTGGCGCAACACTTTGTTCCTCTGTTGTGGTTCCGTGGTCGCCGAAACGTTTTCGGTGTTTCTTGAACTTCTTCAAGATGCACCCCGCTCCCACTAACCCTTCTTGAAAGAAACTCTTTCTCCAAGAAGACACCATGTCGGCGACAAACACTTTGCCTTGTTCCCGATTATAAAAGTAATATCCCTTAGTTTCCTTAGGATATCCCACAAAGAAGCACTTGTCGATTTGGGTGTGAGCTTGTCGATTGTAAACGTTTTACATAAGCCTCACATCCCCAAATTTTGAGAAAAGACAAACTAGGGGTTGCCCTGTCCATATCTCATATGGTGTCTTTTCAACTCGACATAGATTGAACTCTATTTAGTGTGAGCGCAGCTATTTCAAGAGCATATCCCCGAAGGATAACGGAAGATCACTTTGGCTCATCATCGACCGCACCATGTCCAACAAGGTGCGATTTCCCGTTCGGACACTCCGTTCCATTGTGGAGTTCTGGCGGAGTCAAGCGTGGAACAATTCCACAATCTTTCGATGATTACCAAACTCTTGGCTCAAGTATTCCCTCCACGATCGATCGTAGAAACTTGATTGTTTTCCTAAATGATTCGTACTTCATTCTAGAATTCTTTGAACTTTTCAAAGGACTCGACTTATGCCTCATTAAGTAGATATAACCATATCTACTAAAGTCATCGTAAAGGTAATGAAGTACGATAACCACCTCTCGCCGTCGAGCTCATTGGTCCACATACATCGGTATGTACGAGTGCCAACAAGTCACTTGCTCTTTCACCGTGTCCCGTGAAAGGTGCCTTTGTCATCTTACCAAGTAAACAAGACTCACATGTCTCAAATGATTCAAAATCAAAAGAGTGAAGCAATCCATCCTTATGGAGCTTCTCCATGCGTTTCTTATTTATATGGCCTAAGCGACAATGCCGGATAAACGTGGGGTTTATATCATTAGAGAGTTGCCTTTCGTATTAATGTTATAGATGCGAGACGCTTCAAGATTCAAAACGTATAATCCATTCACCAATGGAGCATGAAAATAGAACATATCTCGAGATATATTGAACAACCATTGTCCATTGATCTAAAATCATATCCTTCCGCTTGCAAACATGAAGCGGAAATAACGTTTTGACATAGTGTTGGAACACAATAACAATTATTCAATTCCAAAACTAATCCCGAAGGTAGATGAAGTGGTACGTGCCGAGCAAGCGTAGCAACGCTTGCTCCATTGCCGACGCGCAGTTCACCTCGCCCCTTCTCAATCCTCTACTTCTTCTCATTCCCCGCAACGGTTTGCAAATATGAGCTACTAATCCGGTATCAAATACCCAAGAGTCGTAGGTGAAGTAGCAAGATTAATGTCTATAACATTAATACCCGGCGTAAGTCGTACTTTGCTTCTTTTTGAGATCCTCCATGTACTTCTTGCAGTTCCTCTTCCAATGGCTGTCTCCTTGCAATAGAAGCAAACGGCATCCGATGCCGCGATCCCTTCTTGCCCTTCTTTGCATTGGAGGCACTCGCGATCTCATCGGGAGTTAACTTCCTCTTGGTGCAAAGTTTCTTGACAGTGGTTTGCGCTTTGCCTTCGCATCATCATCACATGATGACCGTTTTTCGGATACTCTCCTCACTGTCTTTAGCATCCCATGCAATTCAGCCAAGGTTCTATCCATATTGTTCATGTGATAGTTTAATATGAATGGCTCGAAGCTCGGAGGGAGCGACCGGAGAATCACATCGTAGCCAACTCTTGGCTAAGGGGAAAACCTAGTTTTTCCGGACTCTCGATATAGCCAATCATCTTTATCACATGCGGACCGACGGGATTCCCTCAACGAGCTGCACGCAAACAAGGACTTTGAGGTGTTGAACCTCTCGGCCCGAGCTTGGTTCTCAAACATGCCACGCAGTCCCGAATAATAGTGTGAGCATCGCTGCTCTCATATTGCTTCGAAGCTCGGGGACATTGTAGCAAGCATGAGACAGCTTATATCTAGGGCATCATTAGTGTGCTTCTCGTAAGCTCTCCGTGCGCTGAGTGGCATTATTTGGCAAATCCTCGGGATAGGGTACTTCAAGAACGTACTCCTTACGCTCTTGCTTGAGAACAATTCTCAAGTTGCGATACCAATCCATAAAGTCTGTTCCATTTAATTTTTCCTTTTCGAGAATAGATCACAAATTAAAGGTACTGGGTGTAGTATTAGCCGCCATTTATTCTACAACAGAAAAAGCAAAGTTTAGCACAATGTTTATGCTATGTATTGTTAAACAATTTAACATTAGACTCCCATTACATATTTTCCACCTTCCCTCTAGGTTACGTATTGGGTCAAGATCCACATGTTAATTAATTTTCTAGTGAGCTTTGGCATCACTGCTAGAAAATTAGTAACATCGGTAAGCAACACCTTGCTAATCACATCTCTATGTGACTCTTGTTGTTGGTGTGGCATCTCCATGCCCCGGCGCCAACCTATGCCCCAAGGCCCAAAACTGTTTTGATAGCCTTGTTAAGTAAACCAAATGCTCCTGCATGTATATGTCTGACATATACCCCCTCGTGTTATGATAGAGAATGGCACTCTGCTTTGGCAGACCCACCATTGACGAGCATAACGGTGACGGGTGCAACATTTGGAAGGGCATCATTACTACTTAATTTTGCGAGGGATGCTATCCTATCAAACAAACATATCACATATGAAAGCAAGAAGAATAGCATATAGTGAAATAGTATGGCCCCCTTCACATGGTGATCTCCATCTCCATGCCGGTGTACAGGATCTCCATCTTCATCACCGTTCTTTCGAGTGTCGAATGCTTGATTTCTTCAAACTAAGCTACTACTATAGAAGCTCTAATTGAAGATTACATCGACTCGCAGGTCGTGAAAGAATATTACAAGCATTGCACGTATGAAAGAATATTACAGGATTGCACATATGAAAGAATATTACATGCATCACATGCATCTCATACATCTCATACATACAATAGGGCCATACCATCTCAAAGCATTCTCTGCAAAAACAAGTTAGGCGTAGAAACGTTTTCTACTTATCGCAGAGCTACGGCATCGAGACGACCTATAAGGGGGGTACGCACACGCCCGGAACACCACACGAAATTCATAGATCCAATCTATGAATTCGCTTACGGAAACCATGTCGGCATAATCATATTATGCCGTCCCGATATACTATCAAGGGAGATGGTTTGCGTAGGCGCGAGGCAGCTAACAAGATCGGACTACGAGATAGCTTCGGCATAATCACATTATACCGTTCCGATACACTATCAAGGAACGCTATCTCGAACCCAACTCAAACCGAGTTATATGGAAATTGCTTCGACGTAATCACATTACGCCGTTCCGATACACTATCAAGGAACGCAATTACCATTAACTCTCCTCAACGATCCCGTAAAACCGATTGATCTAATCAACCCGTGCGCAAAACTTGTTCCAGATCCAATCTAAAACCCGAACTAAGCAAGATTAGCTCTGATACCACTGAAGGGTTACGCGGAAGCTACGCTAGCCGAAAACAAAAATTTTCTACCGCGCAAACCTGGAACACTTGCAAGTAAGGGCCGATAGATCGTTACCGATTGGAGTGTGCAGCGGAAACAGCCAATCAGGGCTATCCGATCCGGAACAGTGTAGCCGATTCTCGCAAGCCGACACCGATACCCGGGGACAGCCGATTCGCCAATCAGCCGATTCGCGCATGCCGTAGCCGATCCGAAGCCGATCAAGCGCGCAACGTAGCAGCGCCTCTACCGTATCCACACGTCCGGGGACAAAACGCCGTACACCCGTGTGCTAGCACGCGATGCAAGGCTAGGGTTTGGCTCGAAAGTGGGGAGGGTTTCCGTGGAGATTGATCTCGGCGACTTCTGTTGCACGCGATGCAATTGACGTGCCGCAGCTCTCCACCCCTCCCTCCTTTATATAGAGTTGGCCGACTGGGACTAGTGGCCGATCAGGACTCTATTTTGAATCGGATCCTATCCAAATCTCACAGAGTTGGCTGCCCATACGTCGTAAGCCCATAGGACTCTATCCGATCGGATCCCTATCCGATCGAGCCGTATCCGAGTCCAACTCGAATGCCTATTCTTATCCCCTTAAGCGTGCGACCCTGTAGGTTCAGGTATACTCGGTTTCGGCTATAGTCTAACTTAGCGACCGTCGGCTCGAGTCCAACTCGGCCGACTGTCACAACGGCGCCTAGCAAGCACATATTGACACCATAGTATACAAGAATATAATATCGGCTCGAACCGTAATGTGTACACAAATCCCTTTGCCTCATGATACCGGTTAAGCTATAGGCAAGATGTGTGCCATCCCTTCAATAGCTTAACCATTCACTCGAACCGTATTGGATTATCCGTCCGTTGATTGACTCCTCAATCAACTTAGCATGGCCATGCATTTCCATAATCCATTACCTCGAGGGGCCCAGAGATATCTCTCCAAAGGAGGGTAAATTCCATCTTGATCACTCACATCCCACTCCATGTTTCATAGCAAACCCGAAAACTACCTTTATAACTACCCGTTACGGAATAGCGTTTGGTAGTCCCAAAGTAGGCTACTACACATGTTGGAATCCATGGTGATCTCGGTCTAAGGACTTTGTACCAACACTACCTCGAGACCAACTAATGGCACATTAATTCCGTAGTGTCTCATGGTGGGTCTATCCAACAATGTGTTCTCCAACACATATGTCCATGTTTATTGATTTGTTATCTTCATACCCATGATCTATGAGACATGATCATCAATCGATAAACATGCCGATCTTAGAATCACATTTGTTCCAACAATATGACATATGATCGGGATCGTTTAGAAATAGATTCATACATAAAGAGTCTCATAAATAAGTCACGTACTTATTGATCAATACAAGATGTCTATTTCATGGAACTGAATAACACTTTATTCATAAATACATAAACATTGATGTGATATCCAACATCTCCATGTTGCCTCTAGGGCATATCACTAACACCCATGTGGCGCCCATGTCTCCACAGGTCGCATTTCAACTACCTTCCCTAAGGTAGTTGCCCAAGCACAAAGCTTCTTTGTAAAATCATGAGAATGCAGGGATCTAGTATAAGCAGGGCTAAGCATTTTTGCCGAAGTTAGCCTCCAGTCATATCACATCGAAGGTTACAAAGAATAATTCTAAAGGTAATCGATATCAAAGCAGGGTATACCAAGCATAGGTACTCATTTGTGTATAGCATGCAATTTGTAATTGAAATCAACATCATTTTACAAAGTAGGATCAATATGCTCAAAGTAAGTGATGACTTGCCTTGCTCACACGCTTGTGGGGTGGTGTCTTCAACGGGGTCGATGCCGGTCTCTTCAGGTGCTACCCGTACGTGCGAAAAATCAATCGATTCCGATTAGAATCCCATATAACACCAAAAGGTCGAAAAGATCCAAAAAAGTCTCAGAAACGACTCCAAGTGCTAAGCCCAAATTCCTACTTAAGTTTCTACTACGATCACCCCGGAAAACTCCAAGTTTAGACATTGGGTCGGCGACTTAGGGTTTTCGCAAAACGAAGATCGCGATTTGTTTGAGAAAACGGATTTGAAAATATCCGTGGAGGGATTGGTGCTAGAGGTTTTGAAGGTCCGAGCACAAAAGAGAAACATATTAAAATGGCGAGAAAGGTCTAAACGAAATTCGGATTCAAAAACGACGCAAACGGAATTTCGGAAAAGTCCGGATTTGATTTTCAATTTTTCGCACCGAGAAAACACACAAAAATATACTTTAATTTTGCACAAAATTTTACTCAAATCTTCCCAAAATACTTTTCCAAATTTTCTAAAATTTTTCCAAATTTTTCCTTATTTTTCTTTTCCTTTTTTTTCTTTTTTTATTTTCTCTACGCCACTGTTCATCGCCCTTAACGTGTTCGACCGGGTTCGGCCGAAACAGAGGCGGCGGCGGCGCGAGCGCATGGGGGAAAAGAGGGCGGCGGCGGGGCTTACCGGTGACGGCGGACCTCGGGAGGTGCGGTGGGGCACGGGGACCTCGGCGCACGGCGGCGACGGCGTTGACGCTCGGGGAAAAGGAGGGAGAGGCGGCGGCGGTGCGGGAAAGGGCGACGACGGTGTGGGGAGAGGGTAGGGGTGCGGCCTCCCTTTTATAGGCGCGTCGGCGCAAGCGTGGAGAAGGGAGGGGCCGGCGTGGCGCGCACGGTGGCGACACGCGCCGAGGCGCGGAACGGGCCGGGTACGGGCGTGCGCGACGCGGCGGGCGGAGCGCGCGGCACGGGCGGGGTCCGGCACGATGCGCGCGCGGCGTGGGGGTCCGGCGCGGCGAGCGCGTGGCGGCGAGGGCGTGCGGCGTGGGCGGGGCCGGGCGCGGGCATGGGCGCGTGGCGACGAGGGCGCGGCGCGCGGCGGGGCCAAGGCGCGGGCGTGCGTGCGGGCGGCGCGTGGCGTGCGCGGCGCGGCGAGCGCGGGGTAGGGGCGGCGCGCGCGGGCGGTGCGAGGGCGGGGCCGGGCGCGGCGAGCGTGGCGCGGCGCGTGTCGCGCGCGGGCGGCGCGGTACGGCACGGTACGGCGTCGAACACATGGCGCAATATGAACAGTGTCATTTATCAATTTTCCCGATTTTTGATTTTTAATTCCTATTGCAATTTTTCTCTCTTCTAAAAATTCCAAAATAAATCCTAATATTCCAAAAATAATTTTTATACTATATTTTCAACTTTTTCTCCACTTTTATTTTCCCACAATATTTTTCATATTTATTTATTTAAATCCCTTTTTCCTAATTTCATAATTCCCTATTTTATTTTTCAAAAACTTCCCAGATTTCGAGTACGACTCCCAAACATTTTATTATTTATTTGGTGTCCTAATTTATCTTTCACCCTCCACAAGTAATTCTCTATTTCACAAATTCGCATTTTCATAAATCCGCATCTTATCTCTGATTTCTTTTTAAAAATTCCTAATTCTCAATTTCGAATTTTTCTCTCCGACAAACTCCAAATCATCCAAAAACACCAAAAGAGAATTGATCACAACTATATTTATGCAACGAGTGGCAAATAAGAAGCAACAAACCCGAGGAAGAAACAATAAGCGAAGGTTTTTGAAAGTTCCAATTTTTATATTTCCGATTTTAGTTTCTTTGATTTTCAGGATGTTTCATCGAAGGGACGCCGAACGTGCCTCGTGTGAGGAGGATGGGTTCCGGCAACGGGCGGCGCTCGAAAGGGGTGGACGGGGTGCAGCGGTTGGCGGGGAGGCTTGCGGTGGTGGCGGCACGACACGGGGTGGCGTTTTGCAGCGACGGTGCTTCGCCGAAGGGCGCTGGCAATGATAGAGCAAGATAGCAACGCGGAGAGAGCGAGGGAGAGTGTCGCGAGCTCGGGCAAGGGGAAAATGATGAGGGTGTCCAGGGAAAATTTTTATAGGTGTGGGAGGTGGCGAGGGGGCCGAGAAGCTCGAGATTTGGCGGGGAGTGGGGGTGGCCGACGCGGGCGATGGCGGTGAGGGCGCCAATTTCCGCGGGAAATGGGGAGAAGGGTGGTGGAGGCGGTTCATGCTCGCGAGTTTGGCACGAGAGCAGGGCTGGCCGCGCGTGGGAGAGGCAGCGACGCTGGCACAGGACGCGGCGACGTGGGCGCGGCGGCGGCCGAGTCTTTCGGACGGAGGAAGACAAAGCTAACACGTGGACGGTCCCACCTGTCAGAGAGAGGAAGAGAGGAGACTAGGAGGGGGACACAAAATGGACTTTGCACGGAGGAGCGATGCCGTGGGACGGCGAGCTGGGCCGGGCCGAGGAGAGAGGGAAGGGAGCCGACTCAGCGGGCTAGGCCGCGAGGAAGAAGGAAGAGGGACGCAAAACAGACTTTTTAGGAATGGGCCGAATGAAGGGTTACGCGGAGGCTACGCTAGCCGAAAACAAAAACTTTTTACCGTGCAAACCAGGAACACTTACAAGTAAGGGCCGATAGATCGTTACCAATTGGAGTATGCAGCGGAAATAGCCAATCAGGTCTATCCGATCTGGAACTGTGCTGGCCGATGACAGCCGATTCCCGCAAGCCGACAGCCGATTCGCCGAGGTAGCTGATTCGCTGAGTCGTCTGACCGCGTTCTCGCGCCTCGCTCCGATGCGCTCGACTGCAGCCGATTCCACCACAGCCGATCCGTAGCCGATCAACAGCGCGCAACGTAGCAGCGCCTCTACCGGTATCCACACGTCCGAGAACAGAACGCTGAACACCCATGTGCTAGCACGCGATGCAAGGCTAGGGTTTGGCTCGAAAGTGGGGAGGGTTTTCGTGGAGATTGATTTCGGCGACTTCTGTTGCGGATTCGGTTCAATGCGATACAGCAACTCTCCACCCCTCGCCCCTTTATATCGAGTTGGCCGATTGGGACTAGTGGCCGATCAGGACTCTTTTTTGAATCGGATCTCATCCGAATCTCATAGAGTTGGCCGCCCATACGTCGTAAGACCTCCCTATCCGATCGAGCCGTATCCGAGTCCAACTCGAATATCTATTCCATCCCCTTAAGCGTGCGACCCTGTAGGTTCAGGTATACTCGGTTTCGGCTATAGTCTAACTTAGCCGATCGTCGCTCGAGTCCAACTCAGCCGAGTCACACACCGGCGGCGCCTAGCAGCACATATTGACACCATAGTATACAAGAATATAATATCGGCTCGAACCCGTAATGTGTACACAAATCCCTTTGCCTCATGATACCAGTTAAGCTATAGGCAAGATGTGTGCCATCCCTTCCAATAGCTTAACCATTCACTCGAACCGTATTGGATTATCTGTATTAATGTTATAGATGGGAGACGCTTCAAGATTCAAAACGTATAATCCATTCACCAATGGAGCATGAAAATAGAACATATCTCTGAGATATATTGAACAACCATTGTTCATTGATCTAAAATCATATCCTTCCGCTTGCAAACATGAAGCGGAAATAACGTTTTGACATAGTGTTGGAACACAATAACAATTATTTAATTCCAAAACTAATCCTGAATGTAGATGAAAAGTGATCGTTTGACAAAGAACTCGTAGCAACACTTGCTCCATTGCCGACGCGCAGTTCGCCTCGCCCCTTCTCAATCCTCTACTTCTTCTCATTCCCCGCAACGATTTGCAAATATGAGCTACGATCCGGTATCAAATACCCAAGAGTCAGTAGGTGAAGTAGCAAGATTAATGTATATAAATTGAATACCTGAAGCAGAAGTCGTACTTTGCTTCTTTTTGAGATCCTCCATG
The DNA here is from genome assembly GCA_019925245.2 of Oryza australiensis. Taxonomy (NCBI): domain Eukaryota; kingdom Viridiplantae; phylum Streptophyta; class Magnoliopsida; order Poales; family Poaceae; genus Oryza; species Oryza australiensis. The sequence goes on from JAIFGZ020000010.1 coordinate 2,684,321, forward strand.
TACTTCTTGCAGTTCCTCTTCCAATGGCCTGTCTCCTTGCAATAGAAGCAAACGGCATCTGATGCCGCCGACCCCTTCTTGCCCTTCTTTGCATTGGAGGCACTCGCGATCTCATCGGGAGTTAACTTCCTCTTGGTGCAAAGTTTCTTGACAGGTGGTTTGCGCTTTGCCTTCTGCATCATCATCACATGATGACCTTTTTCCAGACTGGAGAATCACATCAGTAGCCAACTCTTGGCTAAGGGGAAAACCTAGTTTTTCCAGACTCTTAATATAGCCAATCATTTTTATCACATGCGAACTGACGGGATTCCCCTCAACAAACCTGCACGCAAACAAGGACTTCGAGGTGTTGAACCTCTTGGCCCGAGCTTGGTTCTCCAACATACCACGCAGTCCCTGAATAATAGTGTGAGCATCGCTGCTCTCATTTTGCTTTTGAAGCTCAGGGCACATTGTAGCAAGCATGAGACAGCTTATATCTAGGGCATCATTAGTGTGCTTCTCGTAAGCTCTCCGTGCAGTTGCAGTGACATTATTAGGAAAATCCTCAGGATAGCGTACTTCAAGAACGTACTCCTTACGCTCTTGCTTGAGAACAATTCTCAAGTTGCGATACCAATCCATAAAGTTTGTTCCGTTTAATTTTTCCTTTTCGAGAATAGATCGCAAATTAGAAGCACTGGATGTAGTATTAGCCGCCATTTATTCTACAACAGAAAAAGCAAAGTTCAGCACAATGTTTATGATATGTCTATTGTTAAACAATTTAACATTAGACTCCCATTACGTATTTTAAACCTTCCCTCTAGGTTACGTATTGGGTCAAGATCCACATGTTAGTTAATTTCTAGTGAGCTTTGGCATCACTGCTAGAAAATTAATAACATCGGTAAGCAACTCCTTTCTAATCACATCTCTATGTGACTCTTGTTGTTGGTGTGGCATCTCCATGCCCCGGCGCCAACCTATGCCCCAAGGCCCAAAACTGTTTTGATAGCCCTGTTAAGTAAACCAAATGATCCTGATGTATATGTTCGACATATACCCCCTCGTGTTATGATAGAGAATGGCACTCTGCTTTGGCAGACCCACCATTGACAAGCATAACGGTGATGGGTGCAACATTTGGAAGGGCATCATTACTACTTAATTTTGTGAGGGATGCTATCCTATCAAATAAACATATCACATATATGAAAGCAGGTAGAATAGCATGAAATAGTATGGTCCCCTTCACATGGTGATCTCCATCTCCATGCCGGTGTAGAGGATCTCCATCTTCATCACCGTTCTTCCGAGTGCCAAATACTTGATTTCTTCAAACTAAGCTACTACTATAGAAGCTCTAATTGAAGATTTCATCGACTCGTAGGTCGTGAAAGAATTTTACAAGCATTGCACGTATGAAAGAATATTACAGGGATTGCACATATGAAAGAATGTTACACGCATCACATGCATCTCATACATACAATAGGGCCATACCATCTCAAAGCATTCTCTACAAAAACAAGTTAGGCGTAGAAACGTTTTCTACCTATCGCAGAGAAATGGCATCGAGACGACCTATAAGGGGGTACGCACACGAAATTCATAGATCCAATCTATGAAATCGCTTACGGAAACCATATCGGCATAATCACATTATGCCGTCCCGATACACTATCAAGGGAGATGGTTTGCGTAGGCGCGAGGCAGCAAACAAGATCGGACTATGAGATAGCTTCGGTATAATCACATTATACCGTTCCGATACACTATCAAGGAACGCTATCTCGAAGCCGACTCAAACCGAGTTCTATGGATATTGCTTCGACGTAATCACATTACGCCGTTCCGATACACTATCAAGGAATGAAATTACCATGAACTCTCCTCAACAGATCCCGTAAAACCGATTGATCTAATCAACCTGTTCACAAAACTTGTTCCAGACCAATCTAAAACCCGAACTAAGCAGGATTAGCTCTGATACCACTGAAGGGTTACGCGGAGGCTACGCTAGCCGAAAACAAAAACTTTTTACCGTGCAAACCAGGAACACTTGCAAGTAAGGGCCGATAGATCGTTACCAATTGGAGTATGCAGCGGAAATAGCCAATTAGGGCTATCCGATCTGGAACTGTGCTGGCCGATGACAGCCGATTCCCGCAAGCCGACAGCCGATTCCTGGGGACAGCTGATTCACCAATCAGCCGATTCGCCGAGGTAGCTGATTCGCTGAGTCGTCTGACCGTGTTCTCGCGCCTCGCTCCGATGCGCTCGACCGCAGCCGATTCCGCCACAGCCGATCTGTAGCCGATCAACAGCGCGCAACGTAGCAGCGCCTCTACCGGTATCCACACGTCCGGGAACAGAACGCCGAACACCCGTGTGCTAGCACGCGATGCAAGGCTAGGGTTTGGCTCGAAAGTGGGGAGGGTTTCCGTGGAGATTGATCTAGGCGACTTCTGTTGCGGATTCGGTTCAATGCGATACAACAACTCTCCACCCCTCGCCCCTTTATATAGAGTTCGCCGACTGGGACTAGTGGCCGATCAGGACAATATTTTGAATCGGATCTCATCCGAATCTCACAGAGTTGGCCGCCCATACGTCGTAAGACCTCTCTATCCGATTGAGCCATATTCGAGTCCAACTCGAATATCTATTCCATCCCCTTAAGCGTGCGACCCTGTAGGTTCACGTATACTCGGTTTCGGCTATAGTCTAACTTAGCCGATCGTCGGCTCGAGTCTAACTCAGCCGACCTATCAACAGCGGCGCCTAGCAGCACATATTGACACCATAGTATACAAGAATATAATATCGGCTCTGAACCTGTAATGTGTACACAAATCCCTTTGCCTCACGATACCAATTAAGCTATAGGTAAGATGTGTGCCATCCCTTCAATAGCTTAACCATTCACTCGAACCGTATTGGATTATCTATCTGTTGATTGACTCCTCAATCAACTTAGCATGGCCATGCATTTCCATAATCCATTACCTCGAGGGCCCAGAGATATCTCTCCAAAGGAGGGGCAAATTCCATCTTGATCACTCACATCCCACTCCATGTTTCATAGCAAACCCGAAAACTACCTTTATAACTACCCACTTACGGAATAGCGTTTGGTAGTCCCAAAGTAGGCTACTACACATGTTGGAATCCATGGTGATCTCAGGTCTATGGACTTTGTACCAACACTACCTGAGACCAACTAATGGCACATTAATTCCTGTAGTGTCTCATGGTGGGTCTATCCAACAATGTGTTCTCTAACACATATGTCCATGTTTATTGATTTGGTATCTTCATACCCATGATCTATGAGACATGATCATCAATCAATAGACATACCGATCTTAGAATCATATTTGTTTCAACAATATGACATATGATTAGGGATCGTTTAGAAATAGATTCATACACATCGAGTCTCATAAATAAGTCATGTACTATTGATCAATACAAGATGTCTATTTCATGGAACTGAATAACACTTTATTCATAAATACATAAACATTGACCATGATATCCAACATCTCCATGTTGCCTTTAGGGCATATCACTAACACCGAAAATGACCCAGGAATAGGAATGAGATTTTTAATTTGTTTTTAAATTTATTTAATTGCGTAAATGAACTTTGTATTAGTAAAATTACTTATGGAGCTCCAAAATTTCACGAAAAATTTCACAGAGTACTTTAGGGCATGGACAATATTATAAAAATATTTCCAGTCATGATTTTTAAGGAAATTTTAAATTTCCTTATTAATTTCTCTTGATAATTTATTTTAGTTTTTAATATAATTTCTAGAAATGCATTATTAAATCATTTTTAATCTCGAACAAAAATCAGGGCATGACAGTTTTCTAACCCCGTCTTCAGCTCAGAAACACTACGCTTCTGAAAAGGGGGAATAATAGCAAGACTGAGTATAACCACCGTACTCAGAAAACCACACCAATGATGCATTCGTGCAAAGTAAGGCAAAGGGAGGTTTGTGCTTATTTGCGTAGAGGCAATTGCAAATGTATAAAGTTGAAAACTGTAGAACAGTTGATTAATTAAGTCAAGATTAATTCTCCACTGAACAATGCTACACCACATTGAACAGGCCCAACCAAACCATCTGAACTAAATAAGTTCATTAAGTCAAGATAATGAATAGTTGGACTAATCACGGTGAAGTTGGTCGATCGCCCATAACTACGGGCACGACTATTCGAATAGTTTTACTCCAATTAGAGGTGTACAACTGTACCCACAAGATACAACCCCACGACATATTTCCATGCACTGACATGCCACCACGACATACTGGAAAGGAACTGTGCCAGGACCATTCTCATAACCCTCCCTAACCAAGCGCGCCACACTTCAGGTTTCACCCCTACCCTTAAAACCAAGGTAGGCAACTGCTAACGACCAAATTTGGTAAATCATGCATCGGATTCGGAGTTAAGGCCAAAGCCAATTTGGAGGAAATCGGGATGCTCAGAAACAGGGTGCACGCCAATTACAGACCAAATCGGCTAGAGAGTTAATCAGCTGATGACTGAATTGGCTAAGGTGTTCATCGACCGATACCGAATCGGACAAGATAAGCCGATGTAGCCGATTCCGGTAAGGTGACATTGGAATCATCATCGGATTAGTTTGAAGTGCTTCATGAGGATTGCCATACATGGATAGAGTCCAGGAAAGGCAATTGTATCTATTAATTAGGTTGTTTTAAATAGTTTCCTTATAGATTATGTCGGTAAGAGTCTGCCTAAGGGACTTATCTGTAATTTGAATTATAATAGAGATAGGAATCGTGTCCGACAAGGACATATCTTGTATCTGGGTATAAATATGACCCAAGACCATGTAATCTAACAACAATTAGTTCAATACAACCTTTGGCGCATCTCCACCTTTTACTTTCAATTACTTCGAGGAGTTCTTGCTTTTGAGTTGGGCTGCATCGGGATCGATCTCCGATGAGAGGTAAAGCTTGTTATGGCGGCTTGTGCTCTCAGGGTTACTGCTTCCATCTTTATGACACTCTAATCCTGTTCATGTAAATCATCGAGTTATCATATATGCTATAAAATCTAGATCGATATTGTTGTCTAACCCTAATTTGCTAGCATATGTTAATAGACAACAACCAATAAGGATAGATGCCAACGTCAACTTAGATTATATAGCGTATCCACCATCTCGAATGGTTTTCATTGACTTGTTTAGACCTTATACTTCTTTTTATGCTTAGTGCTACATCGGTTGAGTCTGACCTACTAAGTAATATTTAGAATCATAATATCTATCCTATTTTATGATTGCTATTAGAGATAGTATCGGGGTTTCAACCGATCTTACCTGTTTTAGCTATCTTGTTTCTTATATGTTTACTTGATATGCTAAATCTGCCCTTTATATTAAGATCTCAGTGTGATGAAATGTATTAAGCTTGTTATCGATCTGTTAGGTTATCTTAATACTTGATCGGTTCCTGTTTAATGTATTTAATCTATATTGATATCTTACTATAAAGTGGTATCAGAGTACTAGCCGATACACGTTAGATCTACGACATCGGCTCTGCTATAAATAAGTATAATCTTTGTCCTAAAGTATTTCTAGACATAAGTGATTTACACTGTCTCGGTACGCTACTGATCTATCCCAATCACTTGGTTTAAACATATTTTTAGACTTAGATTATATATTATGGATATCTACAGCCGATCGATTAGATTTAATTTCCCTTGGTCGATCAGTGCATATTGCATATGCATCGGCCCAATATCAAACGATATGTCATCGGCCACTAGCCGATCGGCTATTGTTTACGGACTAACTCTGTTATCTTTCTTTGTTTCTTATTGGTTGCAGGATCAAACCAACTGGCACGCCATACGAACCTCAAAAGCAAGATTTTGACCTACACTAGAGTTAAGCAGACCTCTCAGGCCAGTGCATGACATTTTTACCGTCAACAGCAGCCCTCCTTGTGCCTAGGTAAATCCGGAAGCCGCATAAACCGTCGTAGGGCCCATCCAAACTCCATCACGCTCACCTTGCCTAGGTACGTCAGAAAGGCAAAAACTACACTACAAGCCCAGTCGTTGCCCACACTGGCTTGTGGTACGCATGGTAATTTTACCGTGAACCGGCCCTTAATTGCCATGGGTGCGAAAATCAAAACATGCACCCACAGCCCACCACTAACCCACATTTTAGTTGGATAATTACAACTAATAGAACATGGCAGGTGTCTCGAGCTCACAACTTGTCAAGATGCTAAGAGTAGACAGTGTGATTATCCCATTAAGTGAGCTAGTGGTAATTAAGTATGGCTAAGCGTATATAATTCTAGCTAGATCACATAAGAGACACAAGCTAGTCAAGTTATCACCCAAGTTTGATAAAGGATGGATATCAAGTAAACATGGCACAAGCAAACAGATAGGTACACCATATTTCCATGTAACTAGTAAAATATGCAATTTATTTGCAAAGGATAAAACATTTATAAATTAGGTTTAACATGCTCAAGGAGGAATGTGTGACTTGCCTTGCATCTTCAATCAATCTTTCGAAGGCTTTTCCTCGTGAACACGATCTTCCAAAAAGGCGCAATCTACACGTTGTCATGCAAAACAGGAAAAACACTAATAAAAATGAAATAAACAGTACATGGGAAGTAATCAAACATGTAGATCTCAATTTTATATGAATTTTGCAAATTGAATGGCTCAATTTAGAGTTTGTATGAATTAGTTATGAATTTTACAAGTTCTGAGCCATTTAAATTGATTTCTGTAATTAAACTTGATTTATTGCGCAATTATTATGTTTCATGACATCATCAGGCGGGAAGCGGCACTGACCGATGGGTCCCACGTGTCGGTGAATCAAGGAGGACAGTCCACAGTGGACCGAGCCCACACGCGGGGCGGTAGGTGCATCACGTGGTGCACACGTTGTGCCGATGTGGCGGCCACGTGGGCGGACACACGGACGGCCCAGATTCGCCTCAAGGAGAATCGGATGACCAGGGGAGGACAGGGCAGCACCCGTCGACCGATCGGCCAGGAGGCGATGGTGCCCGGCCCGATGGTCGCTGGCGGTGGCCACCAGCCTTGCGATGTGCACGGGGGAGCAGTGAAGGAGGGCGGGGAGGCAAGAGGGGGAGTTCACCGAGGGATTGCAGAAAGGACGAAGCACGGCGGCAGAAGGAGGGTGCGGTGCTCCTGGGGAAGGTGGCCCGAACGACGGTCCGACAGCTTCCGACGAAGGCAGAGGGGCATCCGATCTGCGGCATGACCTAGGGAACGTGAGAGAGGGGTTAGGAGAGGGAAGGGCAGCCGGGGAGCAGTGAGGAGAGATGGTCGAAGATAGAACTCATGCTGGGGCTCATCGGGGGGTGAGGTGGAGAAGGCTCCGGCGGGTTCCGGGCTTAGGGAAGGGGTGGCCGGGGTGCAGCGAGGCTCGGCAGAGCTAGTGGTTGAAGCAACGGCCGACGTGGCGCCACCGCCGTGTCGAGCAACCGGAGGTGAGAGAGCGGCAGCGGCCAGTCCGTGGCGAAGATGCTGCTTCGGCGATGGTTGGAGGTGGTAGAGTGGCGGCGGGTGTGGAGCTACGGGCGAAGCCGGTGATGGTGGCGGCTTGATGCGTCTGTGCTTAGGGCGGCAGCGGTTGTCGGCCAGAGGGCGACAAAGGCAGCGGCGGCTTGGGTTTGCGGTGGACCAAGGGTTTCGGTTATTTCTGATGCCGAAGAGGTGGTGGCTGAAGTTGCTCTCGCAGCGAAGAAGCTAGTAGCGGTGGCACGTGGCCGGAGGGCGGTAGCGAGCGGCGATGCTCAGGTTCGGTATAGGAAGGTGGATAGGTGGCATGACGATCTCGGGGAGAGTGGGAAAATGAGGGAGGAAAACCCAGGGAGGGTTTGTAGTGGTTCGGGTGCTGCGGATCGGGGCCGAGAGAGGTAGATTTGTCGAGCGGAGTAGGGGTGCCGACGTGGGGAGGTGGCGGCAGTTCAGCGTCTGTTTCCACGGGAAAGTGGGGAGCAAAACGGGCGTGGGCTGTAGGAGAAGGGCAACGACCATGTCCCACGCATGTGCGAGCAAGGCAGAAGGCGGGAGGACGGCGGCGACATGGGGGCATGCCGGTGGTTTTGGCCTGGCGGCTAGAGGAAGGGGATGACAGGTAGGGCCGTCGGTCCCACCTATTAGAGAGAAGGAGAGAGGAGACCGGGAGGGGGACGTAAAGTGGACTTCGATGGGAGAGGGGGAGTGGGCCAGGGAGGCCTGGGCCGACAGAGAGAGAGGAGGGAGCCGACTTGAGAGAGAGGAGAGGAAGCAGGAGCAAGCAGGCTAAGGAAGGGAAGGTAGACTTGGGCCGAAAGCGGCCCAAAGCTAAAATAGGCTTTTAATTTGATTTCTATTTAATTAATTGATTAAATGAAGTTTGTTTTATTAAAATTATTTCTTTGACCTCCAAAAATTCATGGGAAATTCAAGCGAGTACTTTAGGGCATGAAGAATATTACAAAAATATTTCCATCCATGATTTTAAAGGAAATTTTCCACCTTAATTTCACTTGATAATTTATTTTAACTTTTAATATAATTTCTACAGATGCATTACTTAACGATTTTTAATCCCGAACGAAAATTGGGGCGTGATAGTTCATAACGTGCAATAATGCTTGTCGGAAATTCCCCAATTAATGAAATATACCTAATTAAGACTTTGATATTTATTTATTTATTTGAAAAACATTACAAACACAAATGATCACAATACGCGCATACTCACCCCATGAACACCCACACACACCCTACCCCAATGAGCACCTCTGAAAGACTGGACCGACACATCTTGATATTGACAAAGTCACCACGAGCGTCTCACTGTCGCCATGTATGTCTCACTACAACAGGAACCTTCAACTATGTCGGGCGGCAATCCTCATCTGTGTCGGGTACAGCGCCCGTCACGGTGCAAAGGTCAGTGAGGTGAGAAGTCATCTGTGTCGGGCAAAAGCCCATCACCGATGCACTTATCTTTGTCAGGCCTAAACTAAAGCCCGTCATGAATGTGTCATCTGCGACGGGCTTAAGTTTAGGCCCGTTACGGATGAGTGTTTTCCAAACAAAAAAATATATATTCCCGCTGAAAAATTTTTCACATATACAATTATTCACAGAGATATATATTCCATTCTCAACAGCCCCATTCATATATAAAATTATTTACAGGAAACCCAATTCAGAACTCACATATGACATTCACATATTTCACACATCCATTCATATATACAATTTATTTTTGAAATGGAGGAGAATGAATATTTGAATTTATCTCAACAAAAACAAAAGTTACAAAAGTTATAAAAGTTACATTATCTCAGATCTATACATTGCACCTCTCTATGTGCTCATCTAGATATTGTTCCTCTTTTGCCCCTCTTTTTTCAATTTTTGGGTTGTTTTTCTTTTTTTGGAAAATTTTAAATTTTTGTTTTTACTTTTTTTATATTTTTTCTTGACCTAGGATCTTACGAGAGGTAACCACAGAAAATTTGGGCCTAAACAAGCAAAAGACGTGGCTTGTGAAAAATTCAGAAGACGCGCTGAGAATTGGGAAAAAGCTTTCAGGCTCAAAAAAGCAACCTTCTGAGCCGTTTTTAGGGAAAATAAAATCACCGAACTTGGCAAAGCGATGGACGAACGCATCACGATTTTTTTATGATCGATTTTCATATATGGAACGTCTCAATCGAGTCCGTATGCAAAAGTTATGGTCATTTTAAAAACCGACTTCGACTTAGAGGACAAAACGGAAACAATAAGCGCAAAAACTTATTACACGCGCACAAACTATACTGACAGTTAGGGTTTGATGGAAACAAAGGGGGAAACGACGGATACATGGCATGGAATTCATCTCAGATGTATACATGAGGGAGCACGACAACACATGAGGGGGATGGACTTACCTGGAGCATGGTGGCGCTCGGTTGGCCGGGCTTGGGGACGGTGGTGCTCGGGCTCGAGGATGGCGGCACTCGGGCTCGGGGACGGCGGTGCTCGGGCTCGAGAATGGCGGTGCTCGGTGGTGGTGAGGGAGAATGACAGCGCCGGGCTTGAGAGGGCCCGAGGGACAGCGGCGACCAGCTTCGAGAGACGCCGGCAGAGCTAGGGTTCGCAATGTGAGGACTTAAAAAATTTTTGTGCTCATGTGTAGATCTAAATCGGCTCTCGGGCTAGGTTAAATGATTTCGAAGCATATCGTGTATTGGAGCCTGTCACCGATGACACTTATCGGTGACAGGCCTAATTGTTATGTCAATCAGGCCTCAGGTTGGTGTCCATCACAGATGAGTGTCATCGGTGACGGGCTTCTGTTGGGGTCCAACAAAGGTAGGTTATCTTTTTCGGGCCGTGATTTGAGCCCGTCACCGATAGATATCATTTGTGACGGGCTCAAGTTTTTTTTGGACATCTAATATGTCTGTATGAGTACTTCTTTGTCGACCTCTTTTTAGGCCCGTTTGAGATGACTTCGTTGTGAAGATCCATAAAACTTAGGTATTTGATAGCCAGTTATAGATAAGAGGATCTGTACTAATGTCTCCTATAACAAAAAAATAATTAACTGTAAATACGAGTATCCTTATCAACTATAGGACTTGAGGTCAGGTGTTGGTTAAAAAAACTAACCAGTTAAGTCGCGCTTATTTCGTAAGACAGTGATATTAATTTCTCCGGAACTCTCCGTATATAATGAATTCATCTACTGGTAGCTACTATTTACTCCATATATTTTACTGTACATAATACATATATCTCAAATCTCAAAACAAAAAAACTGTATGTCAAGTATGTGTGGGCATCATGCACGCATGCGTATATCATATATATATATTTCACGTATGTCTCTGTGATCGATCATGTCGACGTGGTGCAGGACTGCGTCGCGAGCCGAGGAGGTGATCCGGACGCTCCAGGTGCCTCGGCCGTCGCCACCGGCGAGGCGGCGGCGGCGGAGTTCCCGTTTCCGTTGCCGTCTCCGGCTACGGCGCCGCCGGCACTGCCACGAGGAGTGGTGGACAGAGCCTGATGAGCTCCTCCCGCCATGACCGATGAGATGGCGGCCGCCAACGCCGTCGTGAAGTTTGGGTCGGCGGCGAGCGCGGCGGTCACCGTCTCCATCACCGACGGCTGCCTGGCGCCCAGCCCCGTGGCCGCCGCCGGCAGCATTCCCGGCGCCGCCCTCTGCTGCGGGAGGTACATCGCTAACTGCGGCGGCACCGCGAACGGCATCGCCTGGGCAGCCCCAGGGTAGATGGCCGGCGGGCGGTGGAGCGCGTGCAGCAGGCTGGCGGCGCCGGCGCCGGCGCCGGCGCCTCCCGCGGGCGTCTGCGTGAGGTCGAGTGTGATGGTGGGGAACGGCGCTGAGGCGGAGAGCGTCGCCATGGTGGAGGCGTAGGGGAAGGACTGGTGGAACATCGCCGCCGGGTGGTGGTGGCCGAGCAGGGCGGCGGCGCCGTCGCGGCTGGCCGCCGGGCCGGAGAGGAGCATGGCCGCGGCGGCGGAGGTGGTGTTGGCCATGGTGGTGGCCGCCGGCGGCAGCTGGTGGTTGTGGTTGCCCTCGTAGGTGGTGATCAGCACGGTCTTGTCCTCAGCGCACCGTTGCACCTGCACACAAACGATATGCACATAATATATGTCAATTAGTGTATACTACGTACCAATGTGTGCGCTAGTTCCAGGCATCTTTGTCGCATGCACTAATGAAGGCAAATCATGTGTAACATGCAGCATTGGTCACCGCATCACCGGCCGCATGCAATCATGTAACTATGTAAGGCAAGTATATTAGACTCCTTTCGGAAGTTGGTTTTCATAGTTTTGAGGATTCTCGTTTCTCAGGTCTGCCCTATCTCATCTTAGCTACCTTTTGATGATCTAGATCGCGCCAAGAATTCATGTGACTACCCTAATCGTATTTCTCATTTCCCCTCGCAAGTAGCGGCGCCACTCCTCAACCCGCTGGTCTCGCCTAACATTGCCGGCGCTAGAAGGCGTAACGGTACTGCTGACGCCACGCCGTCCTCCTTCTCCCCAGCTCTCCTGCCCAGCCGAGCGGCGGCGAGATGCCCCACCGTCCCGTTGTCTTCCTTATCTCCGGTGGCTCACCAACAGAGATGCCACCACCGTCCCGCTTTTTAATCACTTTGGATCTAATGCCCCCGTCCCCACTGCCCTCCTCCAACGGTCTAGAGATCGTAAGATTTCACACCCCTTTTTCTTGCTAATGACATTTAGCAAATCCCATACTTATTAAAAAAGTTTATAAACGTATTGGCATGTTAATCCTATGATCATGTACTATCTCAACAGGCTGTGTACATCCTCGATGGATGTAGAAGCCGGCTTATTAATCCATTATCTAAACAGATATACTATCTCACAAAAATGAATTAGTATTCACTACTACAAAAACATGCATAGGTATCGGCCTAATAGGTACCGGTTCAACAAAAACCGACACCTACTAAAACAAAAGGTACCAGCAAAAACCAGCACCTATACTATTGATACCGGTTTTTTAAAAAACCGACACATATAATATATTATAGGTGTCGACACTAAATAAAAACCTGCACCTATACTATCAGTACCATTTTTTTAAAAAAAATGGCACCTAAAAACCGCCGACCGCCTTATATCCGGCTCTTCTCTCTTAGCCTTATCCTCTCGTCTCTCTGAGTCTCCGCACTCTCTCCCTCTTCTCTCTGAGTCTCCGCACTCTCTCTCTCTCTCTTCTCTCATGGCGGCGGGAGGCGGCCTCCTCAGGGCGGCGGGAGGCCGGGGGATGGCGACTCTCTTCTCACGAGGCGTCGGGAGGCCGGGGAACGGCAGGAGGGGAGGCGTCCGGAGGAGGGGAGGCGCTTCTCTCGTCTTTATCTCTCCGGATCTCACTCTCCTCTATTCTCTCTCAGTCTCACAGGCAGGGGGGCGGCGGGAGGCCGGAGGGGCGACGGGAGTGGAGGCAACCGGAGGAGGGGCGGCGGGAGGGGAGGCAGCCGGAGGCGACGACGACAACGACAGAGGTTTTTTTTGTTGATATGTGGATCTTGAATTTTTTTTTTGATTTTTTTGATGTGAATGAATCATTTGTGGATCTGTGAATTGTGTCATTGATGTGAATGAAACGTTTGTGGATCTGTGGATTTGTTTTCTTGGTGATTGATTGGATTTGGAGGCCCGATTCGTGCGTGCAGCCAAGGTCGGCATGGTGGAGTTCCTAAATGGTGTTGAGAAGGGAGGGACGCACGCCGCTCCGCGCGCTCTCGACTGTGATTTTTTTTTGTTTCGTTGAACACTATAGATGCCGGTTAAGACTTTGGTCATTGGTGCCGATCAATAGATGACCGGTTTCCAACCGGCACCTATATCCAGTTTCCAACCGGCACCTATAGCGATTGCTGTAGTAGTGATTGTTCATTGGAAATTGATTGATAGTTTTCCCTCTGGCCTTCTCTCTCGTCATGTCAGCACGAAAACAACGGAAACGTACGTGTCGCTCCGCAGCATATATATGTTGTGTCCACACTCCACAGCTCGTAGCTAGTCTAGTGCGTACATTGTACTGGTATGGGTATACAGCTAGCTGGATAGATGGAGAAACATAAATATATATGCAAGAGATGATAGGAGTCATAGCTAGCGTATGCAAAGAAGGATGCAGAGATGCTGAATTCTCACTGGATGCATGAGTTCACATCACTACATATGGACTATGGAAGTTGTACAATATATATAGACGTGTATATGAATTGATATTTACACGCGATCATTTACTAGACGTGTTGAAAGTCAACAGCATCATGATTCCTTGCTTAGTTAATTAATATAAGTGTCAGAGAACAGGCACTTGTGTGTGTGTGACAGTACACAAGATCGTAGGAGATCAAATTAAAGGCAATATAATCAGTTGGGTCCTCCAGTTTGCTTATGAAAATTACTAGGATATTTGCATGTGTGCTGTGTCAACAGATTGTGTAATTAAGTTGTACAGTACTACATTTATCCCCGCAAGAAAAGAAGTTACTACATTTATTTGTGTAACTCAAATGGTGGTGCATTGTATATGTGCTTTATACTCCTATATAGGCACAATTTATTTCCAGTTCTTCGAATGGAAATTGGCTTTCCCGTGTTAAAAAATGCCTAACTAAATGCAATGAAAGAAATGGACATAAATATGCAAGGTTAACAGTACTGAACCATATGAATTGAAGCTCAAATTTGACTCTTGATCATGCATGAGTCATGACTGTACTGGCTTTCTTCTCAGTATGGATCGATATATAGAGCAGCTTCTTATTTATTTCATTTGGTGAGTGTCAATAATGCATGTAGTCATTGTGTATACATAATACTAGCTATAGCTGGTAAATGTATTCACCTAATCAGTAGGTTCTTGATTATTGTTTGCTTTTTTTGCTCCGTTATTTTCGAAGATTAGGTGAGTAAACAAATATAATATTCAGAATAGACTATTCCATTATCCGTTTTTCAAGTAGTGAGATCGGTCAAGCTAGCTTAACCGGCCAGCCAAAGAGCACCCTATATCTAGTTATATATATTGTCCAGTTTGAATAACCGATCGATATATGCAGACATATAATTTGTGAGGGGGCAACGAAAACCCATAGCCAGAGCTAACAATTTGTTTTTTTTTTTTGACTGGGAGAGCTAACTATTTGTTTATCGATAAGATCAGAAATCCGTCAACAAAGAGTGAAGACATTATTCATGAGCTAGAGTAAGAAAATCCCAAGTATTGAATTCTTTTTTCCTAGTGAAGATTGCGTGTGGCTAGCTCCAGTAATATAGCGAGATTGACACAATTTTCTTTTAAAAAAAGGAGATCGGACGGAAGATATATATAATTAATATATAAATTTAACTGGCGTCTCAATGTTAAAAAAAAAGGATCCATCAATTTAATTACTATGTCAACATCTTTAAATTTCAAAAAAAATCAGTCAATTTCAATTTCCTGGATTTTATATATAGCGCCGTGCTAATTAAAACTACACAAGAAAATGCATATTATGAGAATACATATACATTAATTAAGTTACCTGCTTCCTGACTGGGCATCCGATAGCCATTGTGCATCGGTAGTACGCTCGTGGGCATGGATTCCCCTTTGCCATTTTCTGCCCGTACTTCCTCCATTGGCACCCATCACTAATCTGCAGGAGTTTAATAGTTGTTCACTATTAATTGAATCCAAGAGCAACATAGGTCAAAATAATTAAATTAGCAACGTCCGTCGTCCCATCTTTAGAATTGTAATTGTAAATTCAGTAACAACAACAGACTGTTTCATGTGTACACTCTCCTAGAAGTAAAATCAATTGCTGTCTCTGTTGTCTATACCATGTTTAATTTTGTTTTGACTCAACAGTTAATTAATTAATTAATTAATTAATTAGCAGGCAATGCTCAAATTAAACACATTAATGTTGCCATGGCATGCATGATAGCTAGCCAGATCATCTCAATCAAATCATAGTTACTAGTACTAGTGTACGTACCATTGGTGCTTCGGATCGCGCACGCACAGACACCCTCGGTTTCCGGCACGGCAGATCGGCCGCCGCCTGCTGCTCGCCGTTCTCCCTCGCCGCCGGCGCCGTCTCGTCTTGACCAACCCTCCTGATCTTGTTGACGCCGCCGGCGTTGCTCAGCGAAGGGGACGCGTCGCCGCCGCCGGCCTCGTCGTCGGACGCTGCCATGTCTGCGTCGGCGGCGGCGGTGTCCTGCGCCGTGGACGATGCTCGCGGCTCCAGGAACTGCTGCGTCGTCGCCGTCATCGTCGCCGCGGTCCGGTGTGTCTGCGTCGAGGTTTGGTAGGATCGAGAAGTACGTAGTACGTGGTGTGTTCGTTAGTCAAAAGAAAGGCGAAAGCGAGCAGGGCAAATGAAAATTACGTGCATGAGATTAGAACACGCTAACTACTACTTCTACAGTTATAAGTAGTGGTACTTAGCTTGTTAGCTAGATAGCTCTCGTGTTAGTGTGTCACTGTACAGTACATGTCCGTCCTCTGCAAAGCAAAAAGCTAGCAGTTGGGAAGGGATCTAACGCTGGAGACTTTTGGAACATTGTTCACACGATTAGTTGTAAGCTACAGCACTAGTTTTAAGCAATGATGATTAACCGTATACCTGCCTATCGTTCAAAAAAGATTAATCGGATGCCCAGTGAAAATCAAAGTGTTTTAGGACTTAAAACGGATTGAACAATGGCGTATTGGGAAAATCCCGATAGTTTCGGAGGAAATAATGTAATATACTACTCCGAAACTTATAATACTTGCAAGTGATCAAGAGTTGATGCCATGCTCTGCCCATGCTCATATGTTTGAAACTACTATACCCATTTTTTACATCTAATATATCCTACTGCATCATGTCTGTAAGATTTGCTTTGGAAAGTGTCAGACTTAATTCTTTACAAGATTAAATCAGTTAATTGATTAGCAGACCGAGGCATTGACATAAACTCGTTTGATCTACAGGATCTTATATCGTTATGTGCGCCCGTTTAGTGAGACCTGTACATTATTGCACCAGATCTTGATCATGGGGCAAATCTTGCATCCCCTCCAATTGTTGTCGTAAGACAATTCTCCAACGCGTACGTGTACATTGAGAATTCAGAAAATATAATAAACCAGGGGAAATTAAACCAATAACACCATTAATTGTGCAAAAAAATGTCAGGCTAGCTACCCTTAAAATTGAATCTGAAAGATCAACGGAGGAATCAAGAAAATCCTTTGCCCCAAAAAAATGGGAATCAAGAAATGAAGATCCAAGCAAGGTACATCCATGCATCCATTTACTGAGACAAGGGGATTAATTAAAGGGAACATGTATATGTGCATGCTTGTGATATAACAACATGTAGAACAAGAAGGTACTCACTTGAGTTAGTGAAGACCGGTTGTTGTTGATGATCAGGTCAGGATGGCGATGGTTTTGCTGCTGCGTGACCTGCAGATACTGATGGTACAGCGCGCTGTAGCTCCGGGTGAGCTCGTCCAGCATCCCCCGCAGCCGCCGGTTCTCCTCCACCACTCGCCGGAGCTCTGCGTCCACCGCCGTCGTCACCTCCTTCTACGCATATATATGGATCAATAGATATATAGACGTGTCAGCCAAAAAGGGATCACACCAATAATATACTTAAGCTGCAACAAGCAACTTAAAAATCAAGAGAATGGAAGAGTACACAAGGGTATCGACGAAATCAACTAACTCTATGATTCTTCTCCGTGTCATCCTCGCCTGCGACGGCAGCTGCACCACCCACCGCCGCGCCGGTGGTGGTGGTGGTCAGCAAGTCTAGCCCGATCTGCAGATCAATTCAGCAACCAATTAATTGATCGATCAAGAGCTCAAGTTTGAGGTAAAAGCTCAGAGAACGATCGACCGGCCGATCGGTCCGACTAACGCCGGCGAACTCACGTTGACGTCGCCGCCGCCATGCGTCCCGTGGAAGCCGTCGTCATGCCGCTGGGAGGCCGCGACGTTGCGGTTGGCCAAGAAGAAGTCCACCTCCTTGATCTCACCCCTCCTCCTCCCGCCCTTCTCCTCGTCGTCGTGCGGCCGCCAGAAGGCGCCGGCGCCGCTGCCGGCACGCAGCGACAGGCGGCCAGCCTCCCCCTCCTCCTCCCCCGTCGCCGTCGCCGCCACGACGGCGGCGGCGGTGGTGGTGCAGCTGCTTGGGCGGCGGCCTGAGCTCCATGTTGCAAAAGTTGCACCACTCCAAAAAGGCAAGAAGAAAGCTATGGGCTTTATCAGTTAGGGGGTCAAAGTTTCGCCAAAAGCTGATCCGAGGACTTGGACTTTGGACTGTGCCGTAAAAAATAAATAAATCCAGGGCCATAAGTATAAACTCGTGTGAGCGCGTGGACCAATCGGAAGCGGTGGGCCAGGCTTCGTCAGGTGCTACGTCAGCATGACAGGTGGGCCGGGCCGGGGAGCGTCGACCTCTGCATGACGTGGGCTCCGGAGGGGCAGATCGGTAATTACACGTGGCTACGTACGTGAGAGATCCGAGAAGGAAAGAGGCAGGGCTGGTCAAGGAAGTCAATTTCAGTTGGGATCAAGTTGGCGCCGGAGGACGACACGACGACGACTTAATTACAATCTCAGGCTTGTGAATTTTCTGTGGCTTTTGTTTTACCGTGCTGGTCAATAATCTCATGCTGTTACGCGGTCTAGTCTCGACGCTAGCTGACGGGATTTACTTGTATTTTATAATTCCCGCGTATATGTAAAAACTTTGATTCTAAGTAATTAAGAAACAACAAAATAAAAAACAAAAATAAAATTTAATACTTCAGTTTGAAATTAGAGTTTTCTTCTACTACATATTTTTTACATAATGTTTGACCATTCGTCTTATTAAAAATAAATAAATATTATTTATTTTATTCGACTTATTTTATCACAAATATGACCTTAACTTATATTTTATATATTTATATAAAATTTATGAATCAGACAAATGATTAAATGTTATAAAAACAACAATATCATACATTTTGAATGTTTTGTTTGTGAGAGTAACTAGCAATAACCGCACTAGCTAGCTTATCAAAAAATAATAATCAGATACAATCTATAAATACAAAATACAATAATTGTTAGATGTTTAGATGAACACGATGGATTTTTTTTGCTCTTAATAATATAAATGTGGATTTTCCTACAAGTTTTAAATCTTTAGGACTCATTTGGAACTAACGGAAATTTGAAGAATTTTGGAGAATTTGATTCCCTGAAAAAATCTATGTGCTCTTTTGGAACAAAGGAATAGTTATCTCAAATTCTTTTGAAATCCCTATCAAATGAGCTATTTTATAGGAATTTTGGAGTAAATCTAGCATGAGGTTCTACATCATGGTTTTTCTCTTTAAAGTTCCTGAATTTTTAATGTATGTACTCATCCAAACAATAGTCTTGGAATTTTCCTGTGATCTGAAAATCATATAGCAATTCAATGGCCGGGCATGACACTCCATTCCTGCATTCTTCTATTTCTATATTCTCACAATCCCTAGTTTCAAAGGAGTCCTAAAAATATAATCGGATTCACGTAAAAAAATGGTTATGACATATGAATTATTTTACTTATGTTTTCAAAAAAACACTGATATAGTCTTTACCTACCGTGTTTATCGGTGTATATCTTTCTTTTTATTCTGATTAATATGGTTTTGGAGCAAAATGGCTCTTTCCACCCTCACTTGATAATATAACGAATATGTTCCACTAGGGTTTTAAATTTTTGATGTCCACAAATATTTTAGACACATGCAGATGCGTGTGCGCATCTACCCTGTAATTGAAAAAATTTGATATATCTGGTGTACAATGTTTGCAAGGGAATATATCTTTTTCTTTATATGTATTCTCAATTAATTTTATTTCTATTTATACAAACCATCTGATCGATGTAAGAAAATAGAAAAAATAAGTTCCATCCAATACGATATCCTTGTTATTGACACACTCCCTAGGTCATAATATGAAATATTTGCAATATATATACTTTCCCCTTAAGAAACGCAGCTAATTAATAGTACAAAATCACTGTCTGATGAGTCTACAGGAGTCTACACGCTCATCGATCTGTTGTTATCTTGCGTATTTTCTTGTGCAACTTACACACGGTACAAGGACCTTCAAATGATTCAAGTGGTATATATCACACTGATGCAACATTCTAACTACGCTGGTCCACAGGAGGGTTAATGACATTTCTTTTCTTTGGTGGGTTTTTGTTTGTTTTCTGCAAAGAGAGAAGCTAGCTAGGTAGCGTCTTGATTCTTTCTTGGTGTTTTATTCCATGATGACTTGTTTCTTCGAGAAGGTACAATTAGTCTTCACCTACTCTCTGTTTTACTTATTGGATAGTATATGTAATATTTTAGTTTTGGCAACGAGCTCAGTATGATTACCCTATATATGTACACACAATATAGTGCTTGGCAGGTCGACTATGTCGACATCTCGATCACGTGAAACTCTAATATTCCATGGTACCAAGTTAAATATATACTCTCGCGCTGATTTCAAATGTGAGTGACTTTACATCTATGATAAGACGAAAAAGATAGCTCAAAAGTATTTTGTTAGGTAAAGGCAAACATAGAAGAGAAGTGGAAAAGACACATAAAAGATTCACAATGAGGGATATGATACGAACTAAACGGTCTACTTTAGTCTTTGTGTGGTATGGCTTCAGATAAAAAATTAGAACGGGATATTCTTAGCTTAAAAAATCAATGAGTTTAAATCTATGATTATATATATTGGTAACATTTAAATGAAGTTTAATTTTAAACCATTTCAATTTAACTTATAAACTTCAAATCTAACATGGATTAATTTGGGATCCGATGCTATATGAAACAATACCTTAGAATCGGTGGGAGTTTGACACTAGCGAAATCTGGAAGCATAGGGCATATACAATGCGTCTGTACACCCCGTCCGTATGTCGTATATTTTTTTAAAACAAACCCCGGTTGTGATGAGATGAGCTCGTCCCGTCATTTCACGAGACGACGACGTGGCTCGTGGTCCAAGAAGCCCTCGTCTCTCTAGAGTCGCGTTGTATGGGGGAGTCGACAAGAAGCAGGATCCATCCACTGCGGACGTGCGTGCGGAGGAAGTTGAGGGCGCGTGGGAATGGATTTTCGCGCCAAATCCACGGTGGCGGCGTCGCGATGAGAGTGGCGGCGAGGCGGAAGGCAAGGTCGGCGGCGGACGGGCATCTTCCTCCATTGGTCGATCCAGCAGGGCGATGGGTGTCTTCCCCGTTGGAGGTAGATCTAGCTCGGCGGCCGACCTCCTCCCCTTTTGGCGGCGTATCCTGCCCGGCGGTGCCTCTCTTCCCTATCCAATGCGAACATCAGTATCGTCCTCATCCATGGTTGCATCCGGCACGGCCCAATCCTCCCCAATCGGCGGCTTCACTAGCCACGGCGAGGGTAGCTTTGATTATCAGTAGATGTTTCTGAATTTTGATTACCAGTACATGGCTTTTATTATCAGATTACTGCATGTTTTTTTCTGAAAACAGATCTAAAATGATCTGAAGTAGCAGTGATCTTATTTTGCTTAAACACTAGTAGCAGGAGTGATCTTATTTTTCTTAAACAATACTAGCATTTGTTGTCAACCAATACTAGCAGCAACCTGTTCTAGTGAATGATGACGAGAACGAAATGGAGCGGATTATGTGGCTGATTTTGCAAGCTGCTACTTTTCTGAAATTTCAGTCAGGACACCAGTTACTATTGTTATCTGACACTAGTGTATATGTTCTCTGAAAACTAGTGTATTTGTTTGATTCTGGAAATGGCAGTGTGAAATGTTACCTAATAGTGTGAGTCTGAATGTGAAATGGCAGTTTTGCTTGTTTTCTACTAGTGAACTGAATGATGACAGGTGGTACCTGTACTTGTGCATTTCGATTGGTTTCTGTTTCGGCGTTGCACTAATTTTCTGAAAACTATGAACTCCTAAGCATGTTAGTGTCATCCTGCTATGAACTATGATGTTAGTGCTGTGATCCTTTGCAAAAAAAATACCTGAATATTTACGATGCTGCTGCTATCATCCTTTGCAAGAAAAAAACTGAATATTTCATCGATGTTGCTGCTGTAGCTTGTCTGAAAATTTGGACTGAATACTCGTGAATATTTGTGACTTCACTCACTGCTGTAGTTGATCTCACCATGTTGGTGATTTCAATTGGTGGGGAATGTGTTTTTGGAGATTTCAGTTATGAAATATCACTTTTATCTATGTTTAGACCTGCAGATCACTTTTATCCATATATGTTTAGACTTGCAGATCACTGTTATTTCCATATCCGAAACTGTTGGAATGTACATGACTTGCAGAACACCTGGACATGCCTTTGCAAGGCTAGTGTTTGATCAACAAGCTACGTGCAACACAATGGTGTACAAAAATTAATTTGTCATTGATCTTAGCTATATGCAAAGCATTAAACAACCTGTAAACAACGAAAAATGGTTTACAAAAAATCATAGGTTGTATGTCCTGTCTTTACAATAAATTCAAGGTATTTACATACGACTCCCCGTCTGTGGGCTGTACATGTCCTAAGAATTAACCTCGTAAATCAGTACATAAAATATAATTATCTAGAGAAGTATAATTAACTAATGCTTTCATTTAACCAGTTATTTACTACTACCTCCATTTAAAAACGATGGATGATATCCTAGGGCAGTCAAATCTCAAACTCTTAAATATTAATAGAATAAAAAGATTAGGATTAATATGTAAAAGTAATATTAATATATTTATCATGAAAAACAATTTCATATAGTTATATATTTAATAAGTTTTATAAATGCATAGAAAAGTAATAATAAGACAAGTGCGTTGAAGACTATAGCGATATCCAAAACGTAAGTCTATAACTATCTATAAAACAAGTAGTGTTTTCACCCAAAATTTTGTTCTCGCCGACTATTTTGCGAAAACCCCTTGAGTTTTTCCGAAATTAACCCGCATCCGTCGGCTATTTTGCGAAAAACCCTTGAGTATTTATAAAATTAACATGTAGTCCCAATGCTGAAAAGTAACAATGTTATGTACAAAGCTAGAGTTAGTCACATTAGATTTTTTATATGATGTTGTTTACATACTAGCTTTAGTTTGTATTTTACAATAGAAAAACAAACTCACCTTTGATATTCAAATTAAATTAAATTAAATTAAATTCAAATTACTCACGCAAGCATGTTCAGTATTCCAAGTGTGCCGGATAATAGGCCTCAGGTGAAGACATAAAGAAAAAATATAAATTGGAATTACATAAGACTTCAACTTTGAAATAATTATGATAAAATAAAATTACGCTCGTTGCAACTTACAGGTATATTTACTATCATATATATATATATGTCGATAATTAAGCACTAAGTTTGTCTCGTAATAATCAAATTGTCAAATGCGGACATACTCTTAGGGGTTGGTGGTGTACGTGTGTAGAAAAAAAGACCTCATGCGCCCCTCCCGTCCCCATCCGTGCCACGCCTGCGCCCCTTCCTCCCGTCGCTGCTCGGAGCTCTCGCGTCGCACCTACGCCCCTCCTTTCCGTCACCGCTCGGAGCTTCCATGCCGCCATCTGGACCTTCGCCCTCCGCCTGCTTCCCGCCCTGCATCGTCGTCCCGTTGTAACGCATGGACATTTTTGCTAGTAAAAATAAAAGAGGTATTTTCTCATACATGTGTGAATAGTCTCCTGATTATTCTTGATGGCAAGGCTATATACTAGGATTTTTGCTGGTCACGAGTAGGGCTGTAAAAAAAGCTCGTTTAACAGCCCTAGAAATGTGTCCTAATGGCTTGCCATGTTGTAAGCTTTTTACTGTGTAGTATTTAATGATGGTTCACACATATATAAAAACTAGTAAGTATGTCTGTGTATTGCAACGAGCGTTATTTTATTCTATCATAATTATTTCAAAGTTGAAGTCTCGTGTAATTTTAATTTATATTTTTTTCTTTATGTCTTCACCGAGACCTATTTCAAGATTGAGATCAGGGTTAATTTTATAAATACTTAAGGGGTTTTCTACAGAATAGCTAGGCGGACTGCGGGTTAATTTTATAAACACTCAAGGGGTTTTCTGCAAAATAGCCAGGCGGGCTAGGGGTTAATTTTATAAACACTTAAGGGGTTTTCTGTAAAATAGCCAAACAGACTGCGGGTTAATTTTATAACCACTCAAGGGGTTTTCTGCAAAATAACCTGACAGAATAAAATTTTGGTGAAAATATAGATAGTTATAGATTAGTCCTTCATCTCAAAATTGTAAAACTCCCTAACTAGCCCTATGTTTTAGATAGGAATAAATCGTAATAAAAACCTTAACAATATGGTTAGGGGCCAATCTAATACATAACGAAACCATACATATAGTTTCTTTTTGGTTCTCATATATGTAACCCCAAATATTGCGTCTAATTAAATAACACATTGCCACATATTATAAGTTAGGGGGAGCTGACAAAATACATGGCAATTAATAACTGCTCCACGTCACTGCACTAGGGCTCAGATGCTAGCTAGGTCAAGCTCAATAACTGGGTACTGTGTCATTTGTACTTCTCAATAACTGGGTTCTTATATGCAATGTAAGAGACCAAAATATAATTAAGCTATGGTTTTACATGTTACATTGGGCCCTAACACACTGAGGTTATCTAACAATATATTTGTTCTTTACAAAAGCTAGCGGCCGTTTTATCGACAGTGCTATGTTAACAACTTGACTCCCTTTCCCGTCGAAGGCATATGTATTCGTTTGACGTTCCCAACACCCGAGGGCGCACGTTGCATGGTACTACAACGACAAACAAAACATGGGAATTGCTAGCTATCTCCATGTATGAAACCCAGGTACTTCATCTCCCACACGCTGCTTACTTTACATTATCTTTCATAATTCGATGTGGAAAGGTGTTGAAATCTGAGAGAGAGAGAGAGGAAGACCTTTGGCTAACCAACCCATGCTAATAATTTGTCAACATCTTACCAATACATTGAACAGATTAAAAAAGATCTCAAAGATGATTAACCAGCGAGAGACGACGGTCTTGGTTATGGAATGCGACTTGATGTTGATGATCCACATGTACGTCGACCATGTGCGTAGCTTAGCTTAATTGCTTAATTCTAAAAGAAAGGCGCCGTCGTGAGATATGTCTATATATTATGCATGTGAGCAAAACGCCATCAGCAACCTTGTCTGCTCTCTAGCTAGTTGCATGCATATTTTTCTTCAATAATATTAATATATTAGTTTAGTGTGTGAGAGAGATTAATTGCTGGTCCTCTCTATTAATTCCTCCATTCGGTTGAGTAACATTGACAGCTTTGGCCTTGTTGATGTCTCCTTCCTGCTGTGTTTTTTTCTCACGACGCAATTTGTCAAGGGATATTGATAGGAAAGGGTTAGGTTGCACAGCCTTTTCTGCCTTTGATTTGTCCAGATAGAGTATGAGTCACCCCTTCTGCTTATATAGCAACAACCATACAATGATACAACTCATACAAGCAAACATATATTCGACCATGACCTCTAGTGGTACACGTTACGTACGTTCTTTGAAGTTTGAAGTTGATCGGTGTAATTTTTCTAAAAGAAGATGTTGAAAAATGTTCAGCAAGAAGGTTCTATGGAGAAGCATCAAAATTAATTGAAAATGATATCTCTCTGATTAAGAGAAGTGCCTGCATGCAGATGTGTTAAAAATTCCAGATACTTCACAATTCAAAACTCTATGCGCTATATGGAACTGGAAGCACATATCGGTCAGAAGACAGAGAAAACAAGAAAAATGTTGCAGATTTGTCTCGCTCCAGTAGGCCAAGCTGATGCGTAGTGTCAAAGGAGTACGTAAGTTACTTGTCTTTGCGTACTGTCTTGATTTTGGATTTATTCAGAATGGAGAGATTATTAGTTAATATACTTACATGTACGACAATGTAGATCAAAACCAATAGTACAGTA
Organism: Oryza australiensis; assembly: GCA_019925245.2. Lineage (NCBI taxonomy): Eukaryota > Viridiplantae > Streptophyta > Magnoliopsida > Poales > Poaceae > Oryza > Oryza australiensis. The sequence continues at coordinate 2,709,969 of JAIFGZ020000010.1, forward strand.
CTAAATGTGTCATGACATCACAGAACTGAGCTTATTAATTTGTGCAACAGTTCTTCTCTAGTTCTATATATCGGACCTGTTTAGCACCAAATTTTAGTTCAGTTCCCACAAACTATATATGTATTGATCGATTAGGTCATGAGAAATTGATAACTTAACCGGCCCCTTGTTTAATAGAATATGCCTATACTCCAAACTTAATCCCTTGTCCTACAATAGATTTATGTGAGCCCATACTCCATATATAAACAGTAACTTGTTTATAATTATCTGATACGGATACTTACAATTGTCTGAATTAATGGACTCAAAAAAGTTTGTACTAGTACGGTTTTATCAAATAAAATCTTTAGGGTTATTGATCTAGATGGTCTGGAGTTTGCCTTCCTTCTATGGAATTAGATTTTTTGGAATGATTTTTTCTGTCTTTTTGTTGGTGGCTACTTTGTTTGTAAGGTCCTATATATAAGGACTTGTCTGCTCGGTTGCTGATGATCATATTGGTAGCATGCACCAATTTTAAGGTATGGGTTATCCACTTGGTCTGTAATGCTGTTTGTTAAATTGTCATAAGAATGAAGATGGTGGGTGCTTGTTAATATGCTTTTGCGCGTACTGCAGTTGGTTAGCGTTGTAGCTGTGCTTGTCAGCTCATGTCTCTTGCCAATTGAATGTGTGGAGCCTCTTTGTTTTGTTTTGTCAAATTTTGTATTTCTCATTCTTATAACAACAGGATTATAACAAATTATTTTATTTAATATATTGGCCTTGTTTCAAATAAAATACACCAAAATATCTTAAACCTCACCTTAAACTGAAAATCCTAAATTTCCCAGATTAGAAAACCAAAAATAATTCAACGGACTGATGAATGAAAATTTCCAAAATTCAAAAATTTTCTAACGAAGAAAAATGTTTGAACAAATTTTGGAAACAAAATTTAAACATTCTAAATTTCAAAAAAATGTAAAAATAAAAAAATCCTAGTTTTTTAAAAGTTAAAATTTAAGAAAAATTGTGATAGAATATACATTTTGAGATGCCTGAGGTGGCTTTGTCAATTTTAAGATATGTTAGCCCAGTCTTCAAAAATTCTTGTGAGAACAGGATGTGTGTATGCGTTCATAAGGGTGAGTGCGCAGATGTTTATATGTATGAGCTGATATATGTTGTGTAGTTTTTTGAAAACTTGGTGTAAATTTTAAAAATGATTTTCAATGAAAGATATTGTTGACGCCAAATTCGTACCGCCGCAAGATGTGTTGACGTCGAATCACACACTGGCCTGGGAGATCCGCTTAGCTCCATTGCAGGTCCTAAAATTGATGAATCGTAAGCGTGTCAGTCAATTGATCCTGCCACTGACAAGATATGCAAAACACCAGAGCATAAATCATATCGGCCGATAGGCCGATAATCAAAATAGCCGATCTGTTGATAGCCGATTGTGTGATTCCAGCTGATGCCGATATCCAGATAACTCGTCGGCTGAAACCCTGACGAAACCCTTATTGGTAGCCATCAGTCAGGCTAGAGACTACGGTTCTAATCACGACTTAGTAGGTCAAACTGAATTGATGCAACACTAAGTATGAAAAGAAACACAATATCTAAACAATCAAACCTTTGACTATTTTTCAAGGTGATATATGCCTAAGTTAATCTAATCTAATATAACGATTTAGCCGATATCGTTAGAAACCCTAAAACAAGAGACAACCGATAGAGCCAAATCGACATACTAGGACTAGATTCAACAGAAACATATGATAAGACCGGCTAACCCTCCGGTGAAACATTAGTATGAATCTATCGGCTTAACAAGACTTAGATTATCAATAACAATCTAGTAGGTCGGACCTAACCGATGCAGCACGAGATTGTATATGATAATCTAATACTCGAGAAGCCGATAGATCTGTCTAATGTGATGGATATAACAAATCTACCTAAAGCAACATTACGTTTACAGAAACATTGACTTGATCAGAATATCAGACCTAACCGAGAAAGTCTTAACTAAGCCGATGTATCTACGAACGGTAATAAAACTAAAGATAGATACGATATACCTAGGCCGGTGGGACCTTGGACTTACCCTTTCGCTGAAGATCAAAGCCGATGCAGCCCCGCGTCGGGTGCTAAGTCTTGCCGGATCATGAACAAAATGGAAAAGGTAAAAGGTGGTGATGCGCCGAATTGTATTGATCGTGAGGATTGATTTACATGGACCCTGGGCTTACATATTTATACTCGAAGGCTAACAGAGATCCTAGCAGATTACAATTCAAATTTTTTAAAGATAAAATAGAAAGTTAACAAACTTATCCTAATTAATAGATACAAACTGTATCCTTCTTGAACTCTGTGTCTTCTAGAAAAGATCTTTCCAAACCAAATTTAACCAGAATCCGACTGCTGAAGATATTGATCCTCCATCGGCTGACGCAGAACTCTCAATTGATTCTGCTTCGAGCCGATATGAACACTTAGCCGATGAAGACTCTAGGGATTATCAAATTTTGGCGTTAACAGATATCATGTTGGGAGTCCAGAGCAAAAGATCAAGAATTTCGAAAATTTCTGATCGAAATATAGTGTCCTAATATGCAACTTATAAAAGTGTCATTAAAATTTTAGTCCTAATATCACGTTGAGCCAAAAATATTAGAATAATGGCATTATTGTGTTTCAGTAAATTGGGTTCAAACATGTGATAATACACGATTTTAATGTGTGTTAGGACAAACACAAAGAAACTACAGAAAAAGTTGTCTCTAGAGTTAAAAATTTGTCTAGTAATAGTTGCCAACTACTTGTCCCATTAATCACATCTCATTTAAATTTCTGTCCATTCTATCCTCATCATCCTCCCACTTTCATCCAAATAAAGAGCACTATAGTCTTGTGAACCCGTTCATATTAATGCCATTTAAAATACAGTTACCAAATATTGATAAATTTTGACAACAACTAATCTATCATATCAAAAATTTGACAATGTTGTTTTGTTATTGTCAAATTTTAAAAGTTTATTTGGACAGCAATCTAAACACTAGAAACATAAACAAACATTATGAGACGGAGGAAGTATATGGGAATTTTTTTTGAGGAAAAAAAGCCAAGTAGTGCACCTGGATTGTCCACCTCGGCGGGCGCAGCTGCCAGATGAACTAGCTTGGATAAGTCATCGATCGCAAAGTACGGCTGTGTCTGGTCGCCTTCACGTACAATATATACAAGCGTACTTGATGAAAGATAGATGTAGTCTCCACATGCACAAAGCGTACATGATGTTTCTACGCCTTCCCTTAATCTTTTGAAAGGATTCATCAGAAATCAGAGCTTTTATTCTCTTTCGTTCAATGTATATCTTCAGAGTTCAGACAACAAACAAACAATTCGAGCAGTGTGTTGCCAGGCAAAAGAACGTTTCATGCATGCATCATGTCGATCGACGATCGAATTAACCACATTGGCCGCAACATCTCTGTATGGATCGATAGACCTGGTCACCACCGCAGGTAGAAGCAAGCGAGCGACAGTGCAACAATCGGCGCGGCCGGTTGGTTCGTTGAGATGACAGTACGATCGACGACATGACCGGTGACCCAGCCGATCGGTCGCCTCCGATCCGTAGTACTGCATCTATTTGGATCTTCATTTTCCACGATTGTTTGTAACAATGGCGACCGCATTTACATGTGGGTCCACACACAATAATAAACTGATAGTTTGATATAAATAACACTGGGGAGAAAAATCTAGGGGAAAATCACGGTATCTTCGAAAATACTCGACAAATCGTTCGCCAACAACCTATCTGCTTCATCTCTGACGAACACAAGATCATTTTATTATACATGAAATTGAGGTGAAAATGTAGAGGAGTCCATGCACTAGTTGCATTTCTTGAAACGAATGGCACCAGCCTAAGTCTGTGATTAGGAAAAAAACAAATCACCATGGATGACAACTCTTACATACACTCCCGAGGAAAGAACTAACACCAAGCCGACTACCACTATGCATGACCAATTATCGCTAACCCGTTCAAAAAATCCTAGATATGGTTTTCAGCCATCGAAGGATCTTGGCAGGGAGGGTGAGAAAGGAATCTCATCAATATAATGCCGTCAAGGGGGAACGTGATGTGATAGTGCCATTATCAGCCTGGAAGAACCGCCAGGCAAGACTTTCACCTGCAACCTCCACTCCTAATGTCATAGCGTCTCCCACCATCTGACCCCCGCCAACATGCGGAGTTAGCCACATTGGTGCCCCTACGCCGCCTAGCCCTGTCTACCACAAGTTGGATCTAGCAAGGTCCTTCTACTCCTGCTGTAACCGCGTCGGTGCAACAGCCAGACCCTCCTTCACAGTCTCAAACTATATATTCACACTTCTGAACAGCACCGGGGCAAGATCGCCCCTATATCACCACCTCAACTCTAACCATCACTACCGGAAACTTGTTGTTTGCCTAGTGCCGAGGAGTTTTCCGAGTGCATAACCTTGGGCACTAGGCAAACAAGGTGTTTGTTGAGTGCCACTCGACAAAGCTTGGCACTAGGCAAACTTCCTTGTTTTCCTAGTGTGACACTCGGCAAAAGTGGGACACTAGGCAAACTTTCATTTTTGCCTAGTGCTGTCCTAAGCACTTGGCAAACTTGCCGAGTATCTCCCCAAGGCACTCGGCAAAGGTTAGAGTTTGCCTAGTGCTTCGTCGAGACACTGGGCAAAATTTTCACATTTTGTTCCATAACACCCTCCAAACTTTTCCCCCCATATACAACATGAATTTCTACATGTTAAAATTTGGTGTATTTTTTAATTGTTTGCTATATTTAATTTTTTTGTATTTATAGGAATTTCATTACTAGTGTCACATTTGAACTATAAGTGATTCGAATAATTGAATAAAATATGTTAAAAAATGATACTCATGTTATTGAGTCCATTTTGAGGTCATATCTAGGAAATGGAAAGTAATTTCAAATATTTTATTCAGGAAGCACGTTTGTGGTTGTGAGTCAAATAAAGTCGAGTCGGTTTTTAAATTATTAGAAAAAACAAATAGAGTCTGAAAATCACGAGATTTGTCAGAATATCATGAAATTAGACATTGATGCTGTGAAAAAAATTTACAAGGTTTCGAATATTTTGTCACGTACGATGCTTATAAACAGAAGCATCTCCGAATACAGTTTGTACTGATCTCCCACATTTAGAGCCAAAATGACGGTTGAATTTAAAATTTGGCTCCCACATTTAGAGGCAAAAGGTTTTTGTTTGCCTAGTGCATGGCACTAGGCAAAGTCTTTGCCGAGTGCCCGCATCCTGGCACTCGGCAAACAGCCCTTTACCGATACCCCTTAGCCGAGAGAGCTTTGCCGAGTGTTACACTTGGCAAACCCTTTGCCGAGTATACTGGCTTTGCCTAGTGTCCTGGACACTAGGCAAACCATAGGATTCTGGTAGTGCATGAATGTGGAGCTCCAGTCAAAGAATAAAAATCGGCATAGGCTAGAGGTCACAACATTACTTGTGATTAAGGTTCCAGTCCCAGGATACAGAAGCTGATACTAACAGAATAATAGTGAAAATTAAAAATAACAAAGTTTTATTACAACACTGATGAATGTCGCACACATACTACCGTCATGGACGAGACTCCACACTTGGTAGAAACATTGAAAAGACATAATAAAGCGAGGCGGAAGTGCAACAACAACAGTGGGAGGCATGGAATGAAAAACACTAGATAAAGAACAACGAACATGGACCACATGCTCGGTTTGGGAACTAGGCCTGAAACCCTGAGAAGTCGTACTCACTTGCTCTTGGAAGTATGCCTCGGCAGAAGGGCCAAGATATCCTTTCTCTAACTCTCTAAATATAAATATCAAGGGTGAGTACTCGGAGTACTCAGCAAGCCGGGGAACAACATGACATGCATGGCTATAAACAAGGTGGGGCATGGTTTATTTGAAAAAAAGCAAGGTTTGAAATAGTTTAGTTCCAAAACACTAGTGATTCAAGTTTTAGTTTCAGAACGAGGCTCGCATCTTGCATCATTCCATAGGTTGCTTTGCAACAACCTATCACAATAGTCATGAGTAAATAATCCAAATTTAACACCGGGCCATCTCAGCACAACATGGTCATGTCAGCCAAAACCACACCTTGGTGCCAATCGACAGCCCGAGTCACATAGACTCGTTCCCAACCACGAAGGCTGGCTGTTCACCACAAAGACAAACTCTGGTAATGATTTCCATCCCGAGAACCAATTTATTAAATAACATTAAAACAAAATTACGCTATGAGAAGCACCTCATATCCGTCCATGACCGTGGACATGGCTGTGTAAATAGTTTGATTAAACTCTGCAGAGATTGCATGATTTACCCACACAACGTGAACGTCTTGCACTACCGGACACATGTGGATCAGACATAGCCGATAAAGGAGAGCTCACTACAAGGCTTTTATATAATCAACCCATAAATATCCCATGTCACACAAATTGGTGGAATCTCTCCACCAAGCATCAGGCCAAATTCAGACCCTCATCTACTCAGGCCCCATCGTATGGCTCCTGACAAAACCCCATCATGAGAGAATGCCTTTTTCCTCCATCCCGGTGCTCCGTAACTCCTAACATGCAAGGTACCTATGTTTTAGCTACTCACTCGGCCACGGGCATCCCACTGTACCTGTGTGGTCATACTATTTTATGCTTGGATGAGTTTCCCAAAGGAATCGGTTCTTATGGATGATGTGTAGCCAAACCTTCAAGGTACTGACTCTTGTACCATCAAGTTTTATAAACCATTTTTTCCACCTTATAACCAAACCGAACATCTCACTGGGTTTTAAATAAATGAGTAATATTAAATATCCAAGGTTGTCCCAAACGACAATAACGTAACCTATAGGTAGTCTACTTTGGAATCATCAATACCGACAAATTTATTGTGGAGCTATGAAGGGAAAGGTTCACCAAACTCCTATATAATAAAAGTGCAGCTACTAGGAGGGTCTGACGATTCATATTCGAACCATGGCCAATCAGTGTGGCCTAAAGCATGTGATTTGATAAACAAATTAATTAATTAAAATATGTGTGCAAGAAGTGGTCAAGAGCGGCAGTTATCGAAGCATCGAACTCCTGCATGTACCCTCCGTCGGTCTGAGGCTCTACTCGCAAGAAAACGAACAATACATAAAACCATTGCTAGAAAATAACTATAGACATAAAATATAGAGCCATTGAGTAGAGGAGAACTTTAGAAAGATTTTGGGACTTGAATGATGTCAAACGGAGTTAAGGATAGAAAGATATCGAATTTTGAAGTTTGAAGGATTTCACGTGAGATGGATAAAATGGAAAGGAATATTCCAGGGAATCGGATGTATATGGGTCAAGGTGAGGCTGAGGAGAGGGAGTATGGGCCCACGTGGGTCCCACTTAATTTTCTTTTTGTTTTTCTTCTCTCTCCATTATCCGTTCTCTCCCTCGTTTCTTTCTTCTCCTCTCTCTTTTTTCTTCCCGTGCGCACCGAGTGGTAGTAGGGTGGCGAGGTGACTGGCAACGGTGGGGTGCGGCTGCCCAGGCGGCGGCGCATGGCAGGGCGTCGCAGAAGAGGTGGCTCTACGCGCGCGGCATGATGCGTTGGCTGCGGCTTGGCCGGTGTCGATGGCAGTGCAAAAGGGAGGGTGCCGGGTAGGGAGAGAAGGAAGTGGGAGGCCAGGACAGGGATAGGAGGAAGGAAGAGGGAAGCCGGCTACCTACAGCTCAATGGACTCCGAGGCTTCAATGGCTTGGCTTCGAAGTGGCAAAAATGGAGCGGGAGCTTGGCAAAGAAACATGCAGGGTTTAAGAGTAAGCTCCCCGAACCTTTATATATACCTCCTTGTGATCCATAGAGAAGAGCTTGGTGAAGAAAAACGCGCATGTGTATGCTTCTCCCTCCTCAGCCTCTCTGCTACTGCCTCCTTTGCTCGGCGGAGTGGTGCCTGTCTTGCCCGGCGGGTAAGACAATGAGGTGGCCACCTTGTAAGAATGTCAATGTAAAAAAATACCGGGGCCATGCAGTGAGGATGTAGAGGAGGCAATGGATGAAAACAAGGTCAGGGCCTTGCAGTTAGGATGCAGAGGAGGCAGTGGATGAACACAAGGCCATGGCCTGGCGGTGAGGGTGCACATGCAGTGGATGGAACAAAATGCCAAGGCCTGGCAGTGAGGATATAGAGGAGGATGCAGAGGGAATTAAGGATGGTTGCAGGAAAGAAACAAAGCGAGCGATGGAAAACCACATACAACATTTAGTTTTCTTGACTCGGTGAAGAGAAAGGAAGGGAGTGCATGCATGCATGTTAGCTGCCATGACACTCGTGACTGTTAGCGGATGAGATAGAAATGGAGAAAATGACAGTCGATTCTGAATTGCACGTGTGCGGTTGAGAGCAAAAAAAAGAAGAAGGTTCCAAGTCCGAAGGAATTATTGAATAGGGACGGAAGGTCTTCACTGGGCGGTTGAAGTCTGAAAATGATACAATTAAAATCTTCGGATAGAGAAAGAATGATCTGATGCGGCCGGGGATTTTTGAAATAAAAAATAAAACTAACTTTTGGAATTTTGGAGAATTTGAATGAAAGAAAAAAAAGGATGGCACTTAATTAAATTTTGGGTTAGAATTTTTAATGAAAACACGGGCGTTACAAATGTACCCCTTAAGAGAATCTCGTCCCGAGATTCCACAGTCAGGCGAACAAATCTAGATATTCGGCTCGAAGGTGGTCCTCTTGTTCTAGGTAGCCCCATCCTCGGTTTGGTCACTTCACTGAGCTTTGAGAAACTTAATGACATTCCATCATGTATGGCGTTCTTTCTCATGGAGAATTTTGATAGGTTGCTATCTGTAGGTCAATCTTTATGTACATCAAGCATTTGGTGGGGGACCTGCTCCTCAAGGACACAAAGACACTTTCTCAGCTGTGAGATGTGAAAGACATTGTGTACTCCGGCTAGCTCTATGGGCAATTAGAGTTGATAGGTGACTTCCCCGCGCCTATCGATAATGGGGTAGGGACCAATGTAGCAGGATGCCAACTTTTCGGTCATTCCAAATCGGTTCGTCCGTCTTAAAGGTGACACCCTTAGGTATACATGGTCTCCGGTTTCAAATTCAAGCATCCGTCGCCAATGATCTTGTCATATACCCAAATTCTAGGGTTAACGAATTTTTTGTCCGAATTAGATAAAAGAAAAGTTTTTCAATTTGGTGAACCAAAAATTTTTATTTTCAATCTTAGGTTAAAGGATTTCCACCTAGGCCCTTGCATGATAGACCAAAAATTTTAAGAACAAACTAAACCTTTTCATTTATAACCTAGGACAAAAATGCCAGCTCATACGAAAGCATCCATACTGACATAAAGACCGCTCTGACCTAGGTTATACGTGTATATTCAGATTTTTTGAAAAATGCATCTCATTATAGGACATATACGCTTAACGTAGACAATTCGAATTTACATAGGGGAGATACCCTAATTTTCTAGGTCAAACCAAATAAGATAAATTTAGGGAAAAATCCATGTAGGTACCAGATGCTATATACAATTTAACATAACTTTTGTGCAATTTAAATAACTAAGTTTGAAGCCCAAACAAATTAGGCAAAATAGTTGGATATTATGGTAAATAAAATCCTTATCGGCTAAAACGACAACTTGTTTAAAAGTCTATTAAAATGCACATGAGTGTACCTGGGAAATAATTTATTCAAATACTAGTTTAATTAACATGAATAAATATAATTTTTCCAGAATTTTTATCTTTTGTTTAAGCCTTCTAAAAATTCAAAAAAGTCCCAAAACACCTAATCTTTGTTGAATTATTGAGAGCAAACTACAAAATATTTTTGAGTGGAACCAAATAAAATGGAACCTAAGATTGTTAACTACCTCCAGTAAAAATTTCATGAATTTACGACGCCCACAGATTAATATATTGAGCTGCAAAGTGAAGGGAGGGAAATAAACTCAAGGAAATCAATTAAAATCAGTTTGCCCTAAAGTTTCTACCCATACCTCCCTCACTTGCCTTGCCCTCTTCACCCTAGCCCCACATGGCAGCCACTTGGGCTTGCTCCACTCGTGTACACTGTGTTCCACCGCTCAAGGAAGGGGGACAGGAAGAGAAGAAGAGGGAGGACGTGTCAGCGCCGACGACGCCCACCTAGCATGCCACTGCCAGCTCAAGCTCCCGCCATTTGAAAAACCACCTTGCCGCCGTGCTTCTCCACACTTCCACATCGTGTTCCACGCAGAGTCCCAATGAGATCATCTTGGGATCGCCCTGAAACAACCCTGTGAACTCCTCGGCCGAAGGTGTTCAATCCATGCCGCATCCTCTCGGGTGAGTTTTGTTGCAAATTGTCCTTGGGAACGTGATCCCCTATCCATGCCTGACACCCTCGTACACTTCTTTCGCACTTGCACTGATCAAAGTCCACGGCGTCGCGGTCATCGTCGGCTCTGGATCCGCTGCCACAGCATCACCGGTGTTCCCATCATTTGGATGAACACCAATGTCGGGCCACCTCGTCATCATCTTCCCCGCAACTTACTCGTAGTTTCCCCTCAAAAACCCCAAGGAATGAAACACCGAAGAGGGAGATCAACCTCCGTCTTCCTCAACTCTGGCCGATGGCCACCATCTCTGATTCTACTCTCTCCGATGAGTTAGAACTCGATTCCACACGCATGAACCATCCCCTCGTAGAGTATAACCCTGTGCATGCTTTAATTTTGAAGCCCCTTAACTCGAACAAGCTGGCGACGATGACCCGAAGCCATGCGCCACCGCCGCCGGTGTTCCGTCCTTCCCGGTGAGCCTCGAGCCAATTCCTCGCAACGAGAGCATCCTTGGGACCTCGTTGAGCCATCTTTTCCCTCTTCTTGGCAGGTGGAAGACCGGACTGCGCCGCCACCGTTCGCCTCATGCATCCCCGCCGCCACCGAGCTCTCTCTCTCTCGTCGCGGCCGTCGTTTAAGCCTCGCCGAGCTACGCGCGACCTGTGGTAAGCTTCCAGGGACACTAACTACCCTCACACATGCTTTGATTTGCGTTAATCTGAGCCGTAGACGCATGTGCATAGTCACTCGAACCCGACCGCCGTCTGTGCTCATCGCCGCCATCACACCGGCCACCACCTGTTAACGACCAAATTTGGTAACCAAATCCCCAGGTTTGAAGCAGAGATTGAGGCAGAATCGGAGAAGATGCGTGACCTGAGGAGAAACAGGGGCCGTGTTGGCTAAGTCCGAATCGGCTGCGGAGCCAGTCGGCTGAGTCCGAGTCGGACCAGGATAGCCGACGCCGATCCTGCGAGAAGATAGAGCTGAGGCCGGTCCCGAGAGGAAATTTAAAGATAAAGTATTGGATTCGGTCTCCAAATATTGCGTTAAAGATATTGTCATCTATGGATAAGGTCTTGTAATGGCAATTGTATATGTAAAATTAGGAAGTTATTAGATATTCCTTTTGTAATGCGGCATGGGGCTACGTCCCGAGATATTGTCGTATTGTAAATAGTAGGTAAGGTAGAAACCATGTCCTACACGGATGTCGTTATGCCTAGGTATAAATAAGGCCCGAAGGATCTTTGTAAAAAACAACCCACACACAATCAATCAACTTCGGCGCATCGCCACCCTTTTATTTTCGACAAGTTCCTGCTCTTGCTCGGGCTGCATCGGCTTCGATCTCCGAACAAGGTAAGTCCTTGTTACCAGTGGTTTGTTTTGTCAGAATTAGTGCTTCCATCATCATGATACTCTAGTTTTGATGTTATAAACTACGCAATCTATCATACGCGGCTTATAATCTAGAGCAATACCAAGATCTATCCCGCAATCGACTAGTTTCTCTCTGAAGACAGCCTGCGATGAGGCTAGATCTAGGGGTTGAATTAGATTATATATCGTGTCTACCATCTCGAGGGGTTTCCATTAACTTATACAGATCTGTTATTTCTTTTTGTACTTAACGCTGCATCTAATCGACCTGTTAAGTCGCTTTTAGAACTATCAAGATCTGTTTGGTTTAATGTTTATCATTAGAGACAACGCTGGAGTTTCAGCCAGCCTTATCTATTTTAGTTATTTCTTAGTTTTAATTGCTATTAGATATATTAAAACCGCCTTTTATATTAAGATCTCAATTTATTTAAATGCCTTAAACCAGTATCAATCTGTCAAGTTACGCTGACAACCGATTGATCCAGGTTTAGCGTATTTAGATTAGGTTAATATCTTTTTATAAAATGTATCGGAGCATTAGTCGATTCACATTAGGCCTGCAGTATCGACTAGGTTATCAATGCAGATCATTATTATCCTAATGTGCCTTTAGCCTAAGTGATTTATACTGTCTCGGTATACTACCGATCTATCCCAATCACTTAGTATAAATGTGCTTTGGGATAGCGATTATGTGTTTATTGATGTTTTTAGCCGATCCGGTAGGATCTAGGTTCAACTTAATGTCTATTTCTTGTTCTTGTTGGTTACAGGATCAAACCAACTGGCACGCCCTAAATTCACAAGAGGCAACCAATTTGGACCTGCACTAGAGTAAAGCAAACCTCTCAGGCCAGTGCGTGGGAATCGAATTTCTCATCAACATGCTTTTGGCATGCCTGGTGGGACCCATTTGCACACTTCCAAGATCGACACAATGTATGGCGTCAAGAACCTAGAAATCAATGAGGAAAACGTCATCCCGGTAACAATTGAACAACTGTCGGCTGAACAACTAGCCGACTACAAACAAATGGTTGAGCAGGTGCAGGCTAATTACCTACAGTCCTTTACCCAGACCAGATCTGGGGCTGTCCTCCAGAAGTTCAAATTCAAGCTCGAAGACCTCAACATGTCCTCCGAGGAGGATAGGAAAGGGAAGAAAAAAATGGAGGACATTAAACAGGAACAAGATGATTCGGGACTCCACACCCTACAGGACCGAATCGACCAAAGTGGCATACTGGTTAATACTCTCAACAACATGATAGCCACCATGGTTGACTCAACGATAGCCGAGCAATTGCCGAGGGGGCCGACCTACTTCGCTGACGGTCAGTTCCCGGGCTATAGGGTGCTGGCAACTCAGAATCGGCCGACACCGCCGCCAGGGCAGCAAAACACACCAGGAGGAGTCCCGGTCTAGCCGGCTGCACACGCATCGGCTTCAAGGCCGCCACCCCTCATCCTAAGTCGACAACAACCTCCTCACGAGGAGCACGGCGCCCGGATAGTGAGCCAGAGGCAATTGGACAACATGTTCAACACCAATCATCGGTCAATCATGCCCAATGAGCCGATTGGCAGTATTCCCCCGACGCCACATCATAGTCCTGTCGACAATCGGCTACTTCCTGAGCAGTCACCGCCGATCGTGTCTCGACCACCTCCCGCTGCGAATCATTTCTAGTACCAATATCCGGGAGGCCACCTTGAGCAACAGCATCAGCCGCAGACACCACCACTCCAGTATCGGCAAGGACCCGTTCACTATGAACATTTCGAGGCGATACCTCCAGTTCAGGCTCAGGACAACAGGCCTTGGGCTGATCTGATTATCGACGTCATGCGCGATCAATTTGGCCTCAAACCCAAGGATTCCGGCAACATGTACCGGTACCCATATCCAGAATACTTCGAGAGGGCGCCACTGCCAAACCGGTACAAAGTACCGGATTTCTCAAAATTCTCTGGGCAAGACAACGTCTCCACCTACAAACACGTCAGCTGATTCTTGGCTCAATGCGGGGAGGCATCGTCTAATGACGCACTCAAGGTTCCCCTGTTCCCGCTATCACTCTCAGGATCGGCCTTCACCTAGTTTTCTTCGTTACCATACAACTCAGTTTAAGGCTGGGCCGATCTTGAGAAACAGTTTCACAGTTACTTCTACTCCGGCAACCACGAGATGAAGTTGTCGGACTTAACCAGCATCAGACAGAAGCACGAGGAATCGGTCCAAGACTACATCCAACATTTTGGAGAAATGAGAAACCGATGCTACAGTTTGGTATTGTCAGACTCCCAGCTAGCCAATCTAGCTTTTCCCGGGCTTTTGCCGCCAATCCGTGAAAGGTTTTCGGCTCAAGACTTTGATAGCCTAGCCCACTTGGCCCAGAAGGTGACGGCCCACGAGCAAAGGTTTCAAGAGTCAAGGAAGGTCATTAAGAAGGTTGCTCATGTCGTATGCGAAACAGATTCGGATACAAGCGACAGCGACGTTGAGGTAGCGGCAGCCGAGTGGACGAAGAACAAGAAGGCCATAGTCTGCCAGTGGCTTTTGAAAACGGCTAAGGAGGAGAAGTACGACTTCGACATAACCAAGGCCGATAGAATATTCGTTCTGTTGCTAAAAGAGAAGCAAATTCAGCTTTCGGCAAACCACATCATCCCATCGGCCGAGGAGCTCAAAAAGAAGAGGTACTGCAAGTGGCACAATACCACCTCCCACAGCACTAATGACTTCAATGTGTTCAGGCTGCAGATCCAGTTGGCTATCGAAGCCGAGAAAATAAAGTTCGCAGAATCGGCTAGGCCGATGAAGGATGATGGCAATCTTTTCCCGATGAACATGGTCCAGGTCGGCCATAGGCGAGCTGATCAGCAGCACAGAGTGACGTACAGCTTAGCCGAAACATTAAAATCAGTCAAGGCCGACCCGAAGCCAACTGGAGACAAAGCCACACCAGTCAACATGGTGCATACCACTGGCTGATCGGCTAACCGTCGGCCAATACGAATGGATAGCCGACGTCGGTTTCAACTGTGAGTGCAACCAGAAGGAGAAGATCGGCGCGACAGGCCATACCAGAGAGAACCTGAGTGGGTAGGATTGAGATATGTCGGACACCATAGTAGCTGCGATCCGCCCCGGAGCTGCGAGTTCTTCGATTCTGGGAATCGGCATGAGGCTGCCCAATATCGAGAACGCCGACATGCGGCAAATTTCGAGAGGGCGAGTACGGGGAACCCACAATTCAAAGTCTGTCCGATTCGTCCCGGGCCGTGCGGCTCAATCGAGAGAAGGTTGCCGTGCACGATCGGTGGGGGCCGATTCATCAAGATTTCTTCGAATACGAGGATGAGGAAGAACAGGAAGCCGACGAAGAATAATTGGCTAACCCACAATGGTGCCCAAATGACCTGTTCACCAAGACGCAAAAAAGAAGAATACAGAGGCTGAAAAGTGAAGGGTAGGAAGAAGAGGTCCAACAAACGATTCAGCACCAGCAACGTCGGTAGGGCAGGAAACAGTGGCGACCGAAGGAGAAGACCACCACAGCCGATGAGAGCCCAACCGATCAAGCAAAAAGGGCGGCCAAAGAAAAAGGGAAAGCTTCCACATCGGTCAACATGGTATTTGTGTTGCCAGCCAAGTTTGAGGCCACCGAGGCCGATGCAGACAACGTCGAGGAGACCCTAGCAAAACTAGTTCTGTCCCCAAAACAAGCTATCTTTGACAAACCTGAGGGGACTGAGAATCAGCACCTGAAGCCACTATATATAATCGGGTTCGTCAATGGCAAGCCGATGTCCAAGATGCTGGTCGACGGAGGGGTTGCTGTCAATTTAATGCCCTATGCAACTTTTTGGAAACTGGGCAAAAGAGCCGAAGACCTGATCAAGACAAATATGATTCTCAAAGACTTCGGCGGCAACCCTTCAGAGGCCAAGGGAGTTTTAAATGTCGAGCTGACCATCGGCAACAAAACCATGCCCACTACATTTTTTGTCATCGACGGGAAGGGATCATATAGCCTGCTGTTCGGAAGGGATTGGATACACGCCAACTGCTGTATCCCTTCTACAATGCACCAAAGTCTGATCCAGTGACAAGGCAACAAGATAGAGATCGTGCCAGCCGACTGGTCAGTCAACGTTGCTAATACCAATTTGCCACTCTGGAAAATTGATGGTATTGATTGCTTGTCCGGCAAAATCTGGCAAGCCAATTTTCTAAAGGTGTCCGATTCAGATATACAGCCCATTGGAGACGAGCCTCAATTACTACTTTGAAGGCGTCATGGAGGGCTCGAGCGTTTACAGCGAGGACACCGTGGACGACAACGACGGCAAACTTGGGCAAGGTTTTATGTCGGCCGACGAGCTAGAAGAAGTTGACATAGGAACAGGAGATAGGCCTAGGCCAACATACATAAGCAAAAATTTGTCTTCTCATTTTAGGTCCAAGCTCATCGATTTATTAAAGGAATACAAAGACTGTTTTGCTTGAGATTATTGTGAGATGTCTGGTCTTAGCCCATCCATTGTTGTGCATCGGCTGCCTATAAAGCCTAGATATCGGCAGTACAAGCAGCCTCCCAGGAGGTTTAAAGCCGATATGTACGATGCGATCAAAGCCGAGATCACTCGGCTGTATGATGCCGGATTTATTCGGCCCTGCCAATACGCAGAGTGGGTTTCCAACATAGTTCTGGTGTTAAAGAAAAACGACAAGCTTAGGGTATGTATCGACTTCAGGGATTTGAACAAGGCTACCCCCAAGGACGAGTACCCGATGTCTATAGCCGATCTGCTAGTGGATGCCGCCTCCGGCCACAAAATCATACGTTTCATGGACGACAACGCAGGTTACAACAAGATCTTCATGGCCGAGGAAGACATCCACAAGACAGCTTTCAGATGCCCAGGGGCAATCGGCCTGTATGAATGGGTCGTCGTGACGTTCGGCTTGAAAAACGCTGAAGCTACATATCAAAGGGCCATGAACTACATTTTCCATGATATGATCGGCTCCCTGGTAGAAATTTACATTGATGACGTCATTGTTAAATCCAGGGAAATAGAAGACCATATAGCCGATCTAAGACAGGTTTTGGAGAGAACGAGAAAATATGGCCTGAAGATGAACCCCTTGAAGTGTGCATTCGGAGTATCGGCAGTGCAATTTTTAGGATTTCTTGTTCACGACAGAGGAATTGAACTTACAGCAAAGAGCGTTAACGCAATCAAGACGATTCAGCCTCCCAAGAACAAGAAGGATCTACAGTCTCGGATCGAAAAAATCAATTTCGTTAGGCGATTCATAGCCAATCTGTCAGAGAAGATGGGGCCGTTCACACCATTGCTTCGGCTGAAGGCCGACCAAGCATTCACCTGCGGGGCAGAGCAGTAGAAAGCGCTGGACAATATCAAGGATTATTTAAGCTCACCTCTAGTCTTAATTCCTCCACAAAAAGGGATACCATTCAGGTTATATCTGTCAGTCGACGAAAAGTCCATCGGCTCAGTTTTAATTCAGGAGGTCGAGGGGAAAGAAAAGGTTATATTTTACCTCAGCCGATGGCTTCTGGACGCTGAAACAAGGTATTCACCCGTGGAGAAATTATGCCTTTGTGTCGACCCCCGTTTTTGAGGACGGAAATCATTCGTGTTCATAGTACCATATCCTTGGATCGAGTAGTTTGGTACCCACGAATACAGTTCTGAATTACCAGGTGCAAAGTGCACGAATAGTCTTACATCGAACTTATTATAATAATAGGCCCGAAGGCAATATTCAATACATAAAGGACCTATTGGTCCGGATACAACCAAAAGCAGAGTTTAGATGAGATAAGCAGACGGAAAGCAGCGGCATGTCGATTGCCACAGGCAACGACTGGGGACTAAGACCTAGCGCGTTCCATTGTCTTCATTCCTCCTGGTAGTAAGCATAGAGATCCTCCAGTTCTTTGTTTCCTTCATCTGAAGTTTGTGCGTATAGCAAGGGTGAGTACCCAACGTACTCAGCAAGCCGACACGGAATGGTGCACATGACAGGGTCATTCAAAGGATGGCTAAGGTTCATTTGCACAAAACCAATTTTCACAAATCATTTCACAAACCTAACATCTAGCCAGTCAAGTTTTACTTCCAGAATATATTAAATCGGCGACGGTTCTGTCTGCCATCCATCGTGATACCAAGGATGGTTTCCCGTCTCCGGTTCGTCATGGTTTTTCTGGGGAGTCTATCCCTCCTCGCAGGTCGAGAAGTTAAGTCCACCAGCACACAAAATCATTATGCATACCAACCCATCATTTTAAAGTTTAAGAGTCTAGCCACGGGAGAAACTTGTCACGTCGCTCATTAACCACGAGCACGGCTATTCAAATAGATTGATTGACTCACACTGCAGTGGATGTACACTTTACCCGTACTCCGCGACTACTCATTGAATGAGCTTACTGTTAGTGATATGCCCTAGAGGCAACATGGAGATGTTGGATATCATGGTCAATGTTTATGTATTTATGAATAAAGTGTTATTCAGTTCCATGAAATAGACATCTTGTATTGATCAATAAGTATGTGACTTATTTATGAGACTCTATATGTATGAATCTATTTCTAAATGATCCCTGATCATATATCATATTATTGGAACTAGTATGATTCTAAGATCGGCATGTTTATTGATTGATGATCATGTCTCATAGATCATTGGTATGGAGATACCAAATCAATAAACATGGACATATGTGTTAGAGAACACATTGTTGGATAGACCCACCATGACACACTACAGGAATTAATGTGCCATTAGTTGGTCTCAGGTAGTGTTGGTACAAAGTCCTTAGACCCGAGATCACCATGGATTCCAACATGTGTAGTAGCCTACTTTGGGACTACCAAACGCTATTCCGTAAGCTGGGTAGTTATAAAGGTAGTTTTCGGGTTTGCTATGAAACATGGAGTGGGATGTGAGTGATCCAGATGGAATTTGCCCCTCCTTTGGAGAGATATCTCTGGGCCCCTCGAGGTAATGGATTATGGAAATGCATGGCCATGATATGTTGATTGAGGAGTCAATCAACAGACAGATAATCCAATACGGTTCGAGTGAATGGTTAAGCTATTGAAGGGATGGCACACATCTTGCCTATAGCTTAATTGGTATCATGAGGCAAAGGGATTTGTGTACACATTACGGGTTCGAGCTGATATTATATTCTTGTATACTATGGTGTCAATATGTGCTGCTAGCGCGCCGTGATGGCAGTCGGCCGAGTTGGACTCGAGCCGACGATCGGCTAAGTTAGACTATAGCCGAAACCGAGTATACCTGAACCTACAGGGTCGCACGCTTAAAGGGGATAAGAACAGGCATTCGAGTTGGACTCGAATACGGCTCGATCGGATAGAGATCCGATCGGATAGAGTCATATAGGCTTACGATGTATGGGCGGCCCACTCTGTGAGATTCGGATAGGATCCGATTCAAAATAGAGTCCTGATCGGCCACTAGTCACAGTCGGCCAACTCTATATAAAGCAGGGAGGGGTGGAGAGCTGCGACACGTCAATTGCATCGCATTGAACCGAATCCGCAACAGAAGTCGCCGAGATCAATCTCCACGGAAACCCTCCCCACTTTCGAGCCAAACCCTAGCTTGCATCGCGTGCTAGCACACGGGTGTTCGGCGTTCTGTCCTCGGACGTGTGGATACCGGTAGAGCCGCTGCTATGTTGCGTGCTATTCATCGGCTGTGGTACTTCGGAGCAAGGCAGCTGTGGCAGATCGGTTGCGGTCGAGCGCATCGGAGCGAGGCGCGAGAACGCGGTCAGACGACTCGACGAATCGGCTACATCCGTGAATCAGCTGTCCTCGGGAATCGGTTGTCGGCTTGCGGGAATCGGCTACACTGTTCCAGATCGGATAGTCCTGATTGGCTATTTCCGCTGCATACTCCAATCGGTAACGATCTATCGGACCTTACTTGCAAGTGTTCCTGGTTTACGCGGTAGAAAAGTTTTTGTTTTCGGCTAGCGTAGCTTCCGCGTAACCGTTCACTTACATCCCTCTATATGGGACGATCACGGCAAAGCCTTTCGATAACCTCACTTTGGCAGTACCCACTCCATGAACTTAAGTCCTCATGCACTCTAGCCGTCATTTCCTAGCAGTGAGAGGAGTTCTGGCGTTCCCGAGGTAAGAGAGAAAACTCACTTCATCTTTAAGTCATCGTTAGGTTCAGGTTACTATTCACATAAAGGCCTTTCATCTCATCATAATCATGGGCACACTACCCTTGGTAGGTCCCTAACTCAACACTTACACCTGAACCACTATGCAGGGATACTGCCTCCGCTCGGCTATCTACTCTGCTAGGTCTAAGTTATAAGTCTCATGGCTTGGTCCTTAATTGACCAGGGACGGTACTAGCCTTTCCAGGAAAACTACCCAAATCCATCCATCCGCCCCAGTCTGAAAACATTGGTTTGTATTTTCATTTTTCATCAAAGTTATTTCTATCATGATCAAGGCAACGTGGCGCTCATGTCTCCACTTGCCATGTCTCAACTATCTTCCCAAAGATAGTTGTCCAAGCACGAGGCTTATTTGTAAAATCATGAGTATGTAAGAATCTAGTATAAGCGTGGCTAAACATTTTACCGAAGTTAGCCTTCGGTCATATCACATCGAAGGTTGCAAAGAATATTTCTAAAGGTATTCAATATCAAGGCAGGGTATATCAAGTATAGGTACTCATTTGTGTATAGCATGCAATTTGTAATTGAAATCAATATCATTTCGCAAAGTAGGATCAATATGCTCAAAGGGATGTGTAGACTTGCCTTGCTCGCACACTTGTTGGCCAGGGTCTTCAACGTAGTCAGTGCTCGCTCCCTTGGTTGCTATGCGTACGTGCGAAAGATCAATTGAATTCGATCAAAATTCAATAAAATACCGAGAGATCGAAAAGAACCATAGAACGACTCCAAACGTTTAGCCTAGAATTCTACTCGAGTTCGGACGAGGGTTGTTAGGGTAAAATCCGAGTTTGAAAACGAGTTGATACACTAGGGTTTTCGCAAAATGTCGATCGCATTTATTTGAGAAAATAAATTTAGAAATATCAACGGAGGGGTTTTGTACTCGAGGCTTTGAAGGTTCGAGCACTAAAAGAAACATATTTCAAATGGTGGGAAAGAAATAAACAAAATCCGGATTAAAACGACGCGAAACAAAAATCTCCGAAAAGTCTGATTTTAATTTTCCGAATTTGCTCCGAGAAAAATATACGATAAAACAATATATTTTTGCCCAAAAATTTTCCCTAATCTTTTCTAAATACTTTTCCTATTTTTCCAAAAATTTTCCCCATTTTTTTCTATTTTTCTATTTTCCTTTTTCTTCTCTTTTTTCTTTTCATTCTTTTTCTTTTTCTCTGTTCACTATTCACTAGCCCGCCAGGTGTTCGACCGGGCTGGTCTCTCTTTTCTCTCTCTATTGCGGCTGGAAACCGACGTAGGCGAGGGGGAAAAAGGATGGCGGCTTGGCTTACCGGCGACGGCGGCCCTTGGGGAGGGCGGTGGAGCTCCAGCGCACGGCGGTGGGCTCGCGGCGACGGCGGCGTTTGGTGGCTAGGGTTGAGGCGGGAACGGCGCGGGGAAAACGGCGAAGGAACGGCGAGGATGGCGCCAATGTGGGGGAAACAGAGGGGAGAGGAGCCACTTATAGGCGTGGCGGGAGGGAACGAACGGGGAATGGTGCGGGTCGGGCGTGGTACGGCGGGCGCAAGCGGCGCGCGGGTGGCGGGCCGGCGCGGCGATGCGGCGCGCGGGGCTGGGCGCGGAACGGGCGGCACGTGGCGAGGTCGCGGACGGGGTTGGGGTACGGCGGCGACGGGTGGCGGGCGCGGGCGCGGGGGCGTCACACGGGCAAACGCGTGGTGGAGCGGCGCACGGCGCGAGGCGGGCGGGCGCGGCGTGGGCGCGCGTGCGGGCGGCCGGGAGCGGCGCGAGCGGCGCGCGTGCCGCCGCGGGCGCGGGCGCGGCTATGGCGGCGGCGCGCGGCGGGTGCGAGGCCGAGGCGTACGGCGTCGAGCACCTCGTTACCAATGAACAATGCCGATTTTGATTTTTCCCGATTTTTCAAATTCTATTTTCCAACTCCTATTTTCCTTCACTCTAAAAATTTCAAATAAAAATATAATATTCTCGAAATTAATTAAAAATATACTTTCAAACTTTTCACTAACTTTATTTATTTTAAAATGTACATCACCATATTTAATTTAATCCTTTTTCTTAATTTCATAAATCACCATTTTTAATTCCAACTAATTTCTAGATTTTATATAAATCCCTTAAAATATTTTATTGCCCATTTTATTTCCTAATTAATTATTCTACAATCACCAATTTATATTTTATTTTTCAAACACATATTTTTATGAATCTACCCCACTTCCTATTTTATTTTAAAATTTCTAATCTTAGACTTCGAGATTTTTCTCCCCAACAGAAATCCAAATCATTTGGTTTTTCACAAACATCGAGATGAATCGTTCACAAATAAATTCATGCAACCAAGATGGCAAATAAGAAGCAATAAACACGATCAAGAAGCAACAAGCAAAAGTTTTTGTAAGTTCCGATTTTTAATTTTCGGTTTTTAGATTCTCCGATTTTCAGGGCGTTACACTTTGCCTGTATTTTTCATGCACAAAGTTGAGGCATTATCTATTATCCAGCGAGTGCACCGTCGTATGCAAAGCCGACATAGTAAAATATATGCTATTGGCTCCAGTGCTAAAAGGATGGGTTGGGAAGTGGATATTTGCTTTAATAGAATTTGATCTACACTATCAGGCACCCAAGGCAGTAAAAGGACAAGCTATAGCCGATTTCATAGTGGAACATAGAGATGATTCAATCGGCTAAGTGAAAATCATGCCTTGGACTTTAACTTTCGATGGCTCGGTTTGCACCAATGGATGTGGAATCGGCTTGGTAATAATTTCTCCGAGGAGGGCAAGCTTTGAGTTTGCTTTCTCAATCACACCCCACGCCACAAACAACCAAGCCGAGTACGAAACCGTGCTTAAAGGACTACAACTGCTCAAGGAGGTGGAAGCCGACACCATCGAGATAATGGAAGATTCGCGTTGGTCATCAGCCAGTTGTCAGGGGAATATGAATGCAAGAACGACGCGCTGATGGTCTACTATCACAAGTGCCGAGAATTGATGGACAACTTTCGGCTAGTGACATTGAAGCAGATCTCCCGGGAACAAAACGCAGAAGCCAATGATTTAGCTCAGGAGGCATCAGGCTACAGGGCGATGATAAAAGATGTTGAAGTGGAGATCGCCACCATGATAGCCGATGACTGGAGGTTTGAAGTCCACAACTACCTGCAAAATCCTTCCCAGTCGGCTTCAAGGAAATTGCGCTACAAGGCTTTGAGATATGTTCTGCTTGACGAAGAATTATACTATCGGAGGATTGATGGTGTGCTACTCAAATGTCTCAGTGCCGATCAATCCCAGGTTGCTATCGGGGAAGTACATGAAGGGATTTGTGGCACACATCAATCGACAAACAAGATGAAGTGGCTACTTTGGAGAGCAGGGTACTTTTGGCCGACCATGTTGGAAGATTATTTCAAGTATTACAAAGGATGCCAAGACTGTCAAAAGTTTGGAGCCATCCAAAGGGCACCAGCATCGGCTATGAACCCCATCATCAAGCCTTGGCCGTAAGAGGTTGGGGAATCGACATGATCGGCCAAATTAATCCACCCTCAAGCAAAGGACACAAGTTTATATTGGTGGCAACCGATTATTTTACCAAGTGGATGGAATCAATTCCTTTGAAGAAGGTTGACTCTGGGGATGCCATCGAGTTTGTCAAGGAACACATTATATACCGATTCGGCCTTCCTCAAACTATAACTACGGATCAGGGATCTATTTTTATCTCAGATGAGTTTATTCAGCTTGCCGATGGCATGGGGATCAAGTTGCTCAATTCTTCACCATACTATGCTCAGGCCAATGGGCAAGCAGAGGCCTCAAACAAGAGTTTAATCAAGCTGATAAAAAGAAAGATCGCTGAATATCCAAAGCAATGGCACAGCCGATTAGCCGAATCGCTCTGGGCCTATCGGATGGCTTGCCATGGATCAATCCAGGTGCCCCCATATAAACTGGTCTACGGACATGAAGCAGTTCTGCCATGGTAAAATATCATCGGCTCAAGAAGAATTTAACTACAAGACCAGCTAATGGCCAATGATTATTATAACTTGATGGTAGATGAGTCGGAAGACCTTGTCCTTTCAAGAATGCGTGCCTTGGAAAAAGTGACCAGAGATAAGGAGCGGCTAGCCCGTCATTATAACAAGAAAGTTGTCCCTAAGTCTTTTGAGGAGGGCGAGCTCGTTTGGAAATTAATATTGCCGATTCGATCAAGGGATAACAAATTCGGAAAGTGGTCACCTAACTGGGAAGGGCCTTTCAAGATCCACAAATGTGTCTCTAAGGGTGTCTACATGTTGGAAGGTTTGGACGGAGAGGTATTTGTGAGGGCTCTCAATGCTAAATATCTGAAAAAAAATATCACTCTAGTGTTTGGATCAACTCATGATTCGGCTAATGCCTGTCCAATTCGTGTTAGCCGATGTGGTAGGATATGCGCATCGCCTTTAGACCATTTTTTTCTAAGTTTTTCCCCTCTGGTTTTCCTAAATCAGCTCGATACAACTGACACGCCTTGGTTTGTTCGGAATACTAATTTGATCAATGTTGCAGTCATCATCGACAAAACTAGGGGGGCATATACATATACAACATCAGGAATGAGACTTAGCAAGTTTTCAACATTTTCAAGGCATTCAAAGCTTAGATCGGCAGAAGGGGTAAGAGCGAGATCGGTAAGTCGATTACAAAGGATTGTTCAAACACAGTTGATGTAATACAAATTTTGAGATCTAAATCCTATTACATGCCTAAGAATGCATCTATGGTCGAGATTGCTGAAGTTTTGATGGCCTTCACTTTATCAACCATAGCCAAGTCTTCCTCATCGGAACCGGGGACCACCTTAGCCGTCTTATGTAGCTCTTTTAGATGCTTAATCGTGGGCGTCAATCTGCTCCTTTGATCTTCAGTTGCTTTGGGCAGATCGGCTAGCAGTTGTTCTTCGGCAGCGATCTTCGCTCTACATTGTTCCAACTACAGCAACAGGCCGGCTTCTTCAAGTTTGAGATCAGCAATTCGGGCCTGTGAAGCCGATGGATCGACCGTTAGTTTGTTCAGCTTCGCCTTTACAGCTTCCACGTTCTTGACCGTTTCTTCGATCCTAGCCGCTACATCGGCCTGGGCTATTCTTTCAAGCATCCTTTGCATTGCACACCCTAACTTAGGCCGATGCAGGTCGATGTAGACGGCCTCTGAGATTTTGGTGGCCAGATCCTCGGGGAGTTCGTCCTCAATCTCGAAGAACCGTGACCTGGCCGATCCGCACTATGCAACCAGGCGATCCACGTCAATATCCAGCCGATTGCGGATGTCTTGAAGCTTGCTCTTGAGTTCATCGGCTATGGCTTTATCCAGACTGTTTGCTTCTCCTTCTTCATCACCAAGGAATTCCTTGATGTCAAAGGACAGCAAATCGGTCAGGGCCTGCAAAAGGGATGGAGAGATCAGATCACATACAAGAATGGCTGACCATCCAAGGACCAAAGAGAAGGAAGGAACGAGGCTTACTCTTGCTGCAGGAACTGGGGTTACCACTTCCTCGGCCGCCGGGCTGGTTGGAGCAACGGGCTCCCCATCATGATCGCTGACTGAAGTAGCCACCTCCTCAGTGTGCTCGCTGGTCGACCCAGCAACATCTTTGGCATTGCGACTGCCGATAGCCGATTGAGGGTGCTCGCTTGAGACTTGGGGGGCAGCCGATCAAGACCGAGGAGGCTGCAGAAGGGACAAAGTGTTAGTCCAGATCGGCCAAGGAAAGCAAAGAAAAGAAAAGACAGGGTTAGAAGTTTATTGGTGAAGCAGGACGTGAAGGGCGGCCAGCTAGCCTTTTGAACTACAGAGGAATGTTTTTTAAGGGTTAAGGTGATCAAGGTTCGTGGGCAAGATTTGATGAGAGAAGGACTTACCGGCCGTTTCTTGACAGGAGGGCTTGGAGGAGACGGATCGTCGGCTGGTGGGCTCACTGAGTCATGGCTCGAATCACTTGATTCGGCTGCCTCCTCGACAGCTTGAGACATTTCCTCATCCATGACATCCTCGTTGAGGGCCTGGTCGATGCTTGGGTCGATGGATGGGATGTTGTCGGCTGGTGTGGCTGGCTTCTTCTTCTGCTGCTGCTTCTTGGCAGGTTTAGCCGACGGCTTTACAGTAGGGGTGGCCCTCTTCTTCTGTTCCAGCGGCTCGCGCGTTCGCCCATGCAAGAAGGTCTTTAGCTTGGCGCTTCTTAGCCGATCGCCGAAGGAGCTAATCCACAGCCACCAGGGGGAGCGCCTAGGCAGTACTCGATGGTGATCCCGGAATTGCTCACTTTCGGTGGATCCGTTTCTGTCATCTGCAAGGAAGAAGAGAACTTAAGTGTTAGCAAGCTAGGTTAGCTGATCGCTCAGAGAAGAAAAAATCTTCAAATTCAAGAGCTTACTGAGGGGATCTCGTCCGGCAGTAAGGAGGTGATGTAGTAGGAAGACCGTTGATGGAACAAGTGTCTTTTGATCTCTACCCACCATTTATCATATGCTGTGCTCTTCTTGTAAGATAGCCCCAAGATGCCGATGCTGCCGAGAGGTGGGCCTTCTATTTCCATTAGCTTGTTCATGATCAGCCTCTCGGTTACCACCCCTCGGGTTTTGATTTTTTCAGCATAATAACAGCCGACGGGCAGTTGCCCAAGTCTGAATTGCTGAGCAGCCGACACCGAATAGTAAAATTCATAAGTCCTTGCCACGTTTTGGCCTTGGTGGATCCCTGTCCGCAGAATGCATGGCGCAAGTGCTGCGGTGAAGATCTCTCGGCATTTGGGGTAGTATTCCGAATTGACTTCTTCAAAGTTTAGCTCGATCCGCTGCTCAAAAAGTGTTCTCTCCCTGTAAAAGTACCAGCATCGGGTGTCCTTGGCGAAACCGTCATATAGGGACATGAACCATTCGGCTAGCAGTTCGGCCGATTGCTTGGATCCAATGTGTGTAGCCGCTGCTTTGCCATAGCTCAGACATCTCCTGGTGGTTACCTCGTCACCTTCATCATCTTCGGTCGGCTCTAACAAGGGGAAGCGGGCCTCAGTCAATTGTGGTCGACTGGCTATCTTCTATGTCATCAACGTAGCCACAGTTGGAGAAACCACCAAGGGCCCTCGGTATTGATGTTGGCGTTGGAGGCGATCTTGGAAACGACTTGGTTCAAGGTTTGGTACAAGTAGCCGAGCAAGAACTTGCCTAATGGGATTTTCTTCTTGTCCACTAAGGCTTCAACTATTACTTGCCAATTTGCCGTCGGCCCGCAGCTAGATCCGCAAAAGAAGAATTTCTCTAGCCACATCATCAAGAATGCAGCATGCTCTCTGGCACTGATCGTCCCTTCCTGCATGTTGGTGGCCACGAAGCCGTTCCAACCCCTTATGGCTTTAGTCTTGAATGAAAATTGGCCTGTGCCTTCCAGATTGTTGGGGTTCGCCAATGGCAGGACATCTAATCTAGTTATCATTACTACATCAGCTAAAGTGATGGTCATTAGGCCCTGTTGGAAGATAAAAGCATTCCAGGTGTTGTTTCAGAAATAGGCTGCAGCCGACATCAGTGGTTCGTCTTTTGCTATATCGGCTACGGATAGGGCTAAGCATTGGGCTATCCAAATTTCCTCCCAGTGGCTGCGCTTGGCCGGCTCCATTCTCTTGTATCATGCCGGCCAAGACTTGTCCATTGATGGCCAAGACTTGAAGGTGCCTGCCCAATGGCTAAGACTTGGGTTTTTCATCCTATAGGTCATTCTATTGGTTTCGGCTATTATGAACTCTGTGGGGTCCTTGTTGCCGATCGGCCCTAGGAAATATCTGTCGTTTTGCAGGAGGCTGGGGATTGCTACTTGGTGAGCAAGATGCTACAATTGGAAAGATGCGGATTTCAGAATCATAAACCCTAGAATTCAGATCTATAAAGGGAAATGAGCGAAAAAGGGAGTTCTAGCCGATTAGGGCATACCTCAGGGAACTCGACAGGAGAGGCGGCCGACGAAGTGGCGGAGGATGCCATTGGAGTGTGATGGGGTTGCTAGAGGAAGAAATTGCCGCCACGAGCTTGAGGATGCTGGAGAGGTCGCCGAAGGACTCGAAACGTTTGCTGGAGTGGTTAGCTATTGACAGCGTGAGTTGTTTGGCGGGCGGCGGGCATTATTTAAGGAGTTTTCATAACGACTGAAGCAGAGTCGACCTAGAGTAGCGCTTGGAATTCAGATTGTACAAAATCCGCAACATTTTCATATTGCGGACTTGGGGGGGCATGTGTTAACGACCAAATTTGGTAACCAAATCCCCAGGTTTGGAGAGATTGAGGCGAAATGGGAGAAGATGCGCGTCCTGCGGAGAAACAAGGGACGCGTTGGCTAATTCCGAATCGGCTGCGGAGCCAGTCGGCTGAGTCCGAGTCAGACCAGGATAGCCGACGCCGATCCTGCACGAAGATAGAGCTGGGGCCGGTCCCGAGAGGAAATTTGAAGATAAAGTATTGGATTCGGTCTCCAAATTGTGCGTTAAAGATATTCCCATCTATGGATAAGGTCTTGTAACGGCAATTGTATCTGTAAAATTAGGAAGTTATTAGATATTCCTTTTGTAATGCGGCATGGGGCTGCGTCCCGAGATATTGTCGTACTGTAAATAGTAGGTAAGGTAGAAACCGTGTCCTACACGGATATCGTTATGCCTGGGTATAAATAAGACCCGAAGGATCTTTGGAAAAAAACAACCCACACACAATCAATCAAATTCGGCGCATCGCCACCCTTTTATTTTTGACAAGTTCTTGCTCTTGCTCGGGCTGCATCGGCTTCGATCTCCGAACAAGGTAATTCCTTGTTACCAGTGGTTTGTATCGTCGGGATTAGTGCTTCCATCATCATGATACTCTAGTTTCGATGTTATAAACTATGCAATCTATCATACGTGGCCTATAATCTAGAGCAATACCTAGATCTATCCCGCAATCGGTTGGTTTCTCTCTGAAGACAGAAGTCGATGAGGCTAGATCCAGGGGTTGAATTAGATTATATGTCGTGTCTACCGTCTTGAGGGGTTCCCATTAACTTATACAGATCTGTTATTTCTTTTTGTACTTAATGTTGCATCTAATCGACCTGTTAAGTCGCTTTTAGAACTATCAAGATCTGTTTAGCTTAATGTTTATTATTAGAGACAACGCTGGAGTTTCAGCCAGCCTTATCTGTTTTAGTTATGTCTTAGTTTTAATTGCTATTAGATATATTAAAACCGCCTTTTATATTAAGATCTCAATCTGTTTAAATGCCTTAAACCAGTATCAATCTGTCAAGTTACGCTGACAACCGATTGATCTAGGTTTAGTGCATTTAGATTAGGTTAATATCTTTTTATAAAATATATCGGAGTATTAGCCGATTCACATTAGGCGTGCAGTATCGGCTAGGTTATCATTGCGGATCATTATTATCCTAATGTGCCTTTAGCCTAAGTGATTTATACTGTCTCGGTATACTACCAATCTATCCCAATCACATAGTATAAATGTGCTTTGGGATAGCGATTATGTGTTTATTGATGTTTTTAGCCGATCCGATAGGATCTAGGTTCAACTTAATGTATATTTCTTGTTCTTGTTGGTTACAGGATCAAACCAACTGGCACGCCCTAAATTTACCAGAGGCAACCAATTTGGACCTGCACTAGAGTAAAGCAAACCTCTCAGGCCAGTGCGTGGGAATCGAATTTCTCATCAACACCACCATAAGCAAGAAGGACACCGATGGCTTCGCCATCTCCTCCTCTGCATTTTCTCTTTTAGTTGCTCTGGCTAATTCGCCACCGTTCGCCGACGACACTGCCTCTCAGCATCTCCAGCCGGCCGAGCTCTGCCTCCCTCGGCCTCCATCTCACCGACATGCGGGACCCACGTCATAAGGCACCGAAAAAAGGGATTAAGGAGAAGTTTAAAACTTGTCGGGTTCTATCTGTAATAGGGGTTAGACCTACAAGTGGGGCCTTGGATCTGTTTGTAAATACACAACAACTCGAGGGTTCTTAATAAACTCCATTTAAGCACATGCTCTGGACTGCGGGTTGATTTCTATAAACCCCAGGGGTTTCTTTGCAAAACCACCAGTCAATGACTGAGGGGGCCCATCCCAACCGGTGCCGAACCCCTCTCTCTCACAGCCTCTGACCCGTGGGACCCACATGCAAGAGACACAAGAATAAACACATAAACATATTTTCTTGCAAGAAACAAACCATATCTTATAAAAATCACACAAATTTCATGTGAATATATTTTTGAGTGGGACAAATTTCTGTAGATTCGTTGAACAGTGATCTAAATTTTAGAACCATAAAACATGGGCCTTATCTCCCAAAATTTATCCCAAAAAATCAAATAAGGCAGACTACACATACACCATGTGGAAAAATTGCAAAATCTCTAGAAAATTCAAATCAACTTCAAATTGAGCAAACCCAAATCCTATAGATCCCTCATCCTACCCTCTCTAATTAGGAAAAAATAAAAACATATAGTTACCTAGTACCAAATACCCTTAAAACTATTAATAATAAAACTATGTGATTTTGGTAAGCTGAACTTTGGAGATTTATTTAAAATTCATCTCAACTCCTTTTTAAGTAAACTCAAGTTCTGTAGATTCACTAAAACACATATTTTCTAGTTATAAAATAAAAATAAGGGCTTACTGTGTAGCAACATCACTTAAATATTTAAATAAGAAGTAAACCTTTTATGCACCTTACAACTTATAAAATTTATAGTTAATTCATTTCTAATCCTTTTAAAGTGAACTAAGTTTCTATAAACCCAGTAAGTAATGAATTTTCATTAGGTAAAATAAAGTATGTCAACTCAATTACTAGAAATATAGGAAGACCTCAAATAATTAATTTAGGTGCTAGCCCCAATAGATAGATCAAACACTATTTGTGTATATATATATATCTATAATCTATAATCTATAATATCTATAAAGCAAGTAGTGTTTTCACCCAAATTTTGTTCTGCCTGGCTATTTATTAGAAAACCCCTTGAGTTTTTCCGAAATTAACCCGCAGTCTGCCTGACTATTTTTTTTAAAAAAACTCAGTTATACGTAAGATAGAGCTTATCTTAACTAGTTAAAAATCTATAACTTTTCGATCATCAAATCGTTTTTCGTCCAAATCTCTAAAATTTCCGATCCGTATAACCTCTCGCTTCATTGTTGCCTTGCTTTCCTCACCTCCAGCAGGCATCCCGACTCACGCGCCTCCTACCTCGCCGTGCATTGCCCTGAGCTGCGGCCGAGCACACGCTGCACACGTGAGCTAGCGCGCCGTCGTCGAACAAGGGAGAGAAGCGCCTGTGAGGCAGGATGCCTCCCTGACGTCCTCCTATCGCCGGCGGCCGAAGGCATGGCCGAGCGCTGTCACCTTCCGCGTGAGGACGGGAGAAAGACGACATCATGTAGCTTTTGGCGATTTTATATTTTAGTCCCATATTTGTGTAAATCACAGACAGGTCCTAGAGGCTACATCAGGCCCCATTGGCTATGATGTTTGACCGTAGTCAACTGGGGTAAGTAAATTATAAGGAGATGCAAGGAATCACATGCCTATTGATGATAACTGCAACTTATCCTATTCATCAATATACTTTTCTAACTAATAATATCCGAGTCGTAAATATTTTAAACTTTCACCAAATTTCTAATCGATTTAAAGTATCAGTAAGTCAATATCTATCTTCATTATATTTTTGACTTAATTTGATGAAATTAAATTGACTTAGACTAAATGTCTATCTCACACTATTTCTTAATCTTTCAAAGTTATATATATATATAACTATCTATAAAGTTGTCTGTCTGGTTATATATAACTATATATAAAGACACCCTTGTTTTCAAAGTGTTTCTATCCAAAATTTTCGTCCATCTGGTTATTTTTCAAAAAACCCCTTGAGTGTTTACAAAATTAACCCGCAGCCCCAATGCTGAAAAGAAAGGGAGGGCTTGGATGAAAAAAAAGACCTCCTGCGTCCCTCTCTTCCGTCCCCATCCGCGCCGCACCCCGCATCGCGCCTGTGCCCCTCCTACCCGTCGCCGCTCGGAGCTCCCGCGCCGCCGCCTGGACCTTCGCCCTCCGCGTGCTTTCCTCCCTGCGTCGTCGTCCCGTTGCAACGCACGGGCATTTTGCTAGTATATATATATACACACACTCATATAGATGTAGGTATAAATTGTACCCTAGCTCACTCAAATCCAACTAAAACTTGTCAAACCAGTGGAGCCATAGTTCCAACTCCACTCACTAAGGTTTAGGGCACCTAGCTCATATAAGACCATCTAAGTTAATATGCTAAGGAAAATAGCCTAGAACACCCTGTAGCTAACAAAGTAGGTGGTAGAATAATGAAAACCCTAGGTAATGAACTAGAATTAAATTGGTTAACCAAATTACTTATTTTTAAGCATCCTCAGCAAATAAACCAAGATCTGGACCCAAAACTCTGTAACCATATATATGTAACACTATAAACCTAAGACCCGTCGTAAAATTGTAAAATATCTAGAAAATTCATATTAGCTCTAAAAATTATTAAACCAGTTGCGTTAGACTTAGAAACCACTTCCCCACACCCCTGTGAAGCCAAACTAATGAAAACCAACACTTAGGAGCACTGTCCAAACAACACTTACCCCTATGCCGCTAATAACTGATAGAACTTCTAAAATACACAACTCCCAAATGGGATAGGATAAATTAGAAATTCTTTCACCTAAAATCATTAGAAACCAGTACCTACTCAATGTACAAAAATCATCAAAAATCATGGATTTTAGAGAATTTTGGATTTTTCGCAAATTTCAGTGTTTAATTGCATAATTATATTTTGTATAGATGATTGCTTGAACGGTGAAGAAGAGATTAGGATGCTGACATTTTCCAAGCAAGTCCCACCTCCCTCTCTTTGATCACATTGATCCCATGTTTTGGAGGTTATTGAAAATGATTGCAAACCTTGCATATCGATTTGTGTGCTAATAAATTAAAAATCTTGATAAACTTGTTAGATAAACTCCTATTACTTGCATATCACCTTAACCCACATATGTCCATAACCTTCATTCCTAAGCTTAGGAGAAATTTGTCTATATCACCTTATAATGTGAGTTTTGATGTCTAGGGTACTATGATGCTTATCCATGCTTGAAAATGTTTTCCTCGATATTATGGGCTCATCACAAACATGAAAACTATTTTTCTTAATAATCTGGACAGAACTTAAATACTTGTGATTTTGACTAATAAAATAATGAAAAACATGGATTTTAGGTTTGGGCCAAAAGTGGTGCACATATGGTGATTAGTTGTGCACCGATAAGGGGAGAATGTGCCCAGACCGACTTAAGGACTTCACCCAACGTATGTTCAATTTGTATATAGTACAACCACATGTGCCAGTATGGGATGGCCTAAGTCAAATAAGCTACCTAGCGACTAGCCTTGCACTCTGATAGGCCGGTGTGTATGGGTTCGGATAACCCAGAGGAACTTCCTATTTACCCGTCGTGGTAATTAATTAGGTGACTAACTCTGTCCAATACAACGATATCGTGCCACGTGGATGGGTTCCCGTCGTGTCCGCCACCACGGCGTTAAGTTAAGGCGTGGGCCCATCACTTAACGGTTTTGGATTATATTTATAGTATGCCCACGATGGGAGAACATGTATCGTGCTGATGCAAGGCTAGGAACTAAGTAGTGTAAAGGCTTTGTTGTGACCTCTAGTCTGTACTCAACATGCAGAGTATGATGGTACCGACGGGTACCGAACAAAACTAGAGCGCTTCACTTCATGTGAGTGATTCACATCATGTGGGTAAAGTGTACAAACTCTGCAGAGTCTAAACTAATAAATTAGCCGTGCTCACGGTCAGAGCGACGTGTGGATATGTATTGAGTATAGACTTGTGTTTTCCCTTCTAAATGCTGAAAACTCTTTTCAAATTACGTTGATGTTTGTGAACAATCTTCTTGCTTCCTGGAGCCCAATGAGGTGTACATTTATACATGATTAATGACAACTTTGATGCCCATATGCAAAGAATTAGCTTGCTGAAATTTCCTTTGAAGTAAAACTGATTTTGAAAATGTTTATGCAAATAAAACTTGCTTTATGCAAAAATAAACCGTGTTATGCCTACCTTGATTATGTGCCTTACATGTAGAGTGTTAGGCTTTCCTTGGTGCTTGCCAGTACATTAACTTGTTTAATGTACTGACTCTTGCCACTGGATTATCCTTGCTTGCAGGTTTTAGACTTAGCCTTTTGAGTGGTGCGGGTAATCGACTGCTTCTTTTAGGATTAAACTTAATGAGGTAAGCCCCTAGTCACTGTGCTTGTGGAATGGGTAGTAAGCCACTGCTGTTCGCTGCTCTCTGATATATTTATTTGGCCGGTCGGCCTATGTAATTATCTAAGAAATGTAATCCTTTATGTTTTGTTCAATTGAAGTGTATTTGCTATGTATATTCATGCTTATGATGAAAGTGTGAATCTAGCACACTTCCTGGGAGCTAGATTCACATGAGTATGAGTTAGGAATAATTGAGGCGTCATAGATCTTTAGCCATTTTTTCAAGTCTCCTGAATGTGTAACACATCTGGTCATCACCTTCGAGTGGTTTGACGAGCACACTTCAGGCTGAAGTTGACTGGCAGGCTAAAGGCCCAGCGATGTCTCACTTATCCCTATCTTGGGACTTCGGATGTTTCGTTATACTTGTCATATGAGCTGAACCATTTCAACTCATATTGCAAATAGAACAGAAGGTCCGGGGTGTCCCCGACAGATCTACATAATCCTTCTACTGGGATTAGGCTTCTCAAAGCCTTTCTTGGATTACTTTCACTTGCTCTTTGGCTGCCTGCAGGATATCTGGCCCGAATAATTTATTTTCTTCTACGTCTGTCCAACATAGTGGTGTTTGGCATTTCCATCCATACAAGGCTTCATTGGGTGCCATTGTGACATTGGCTTGGTAACTGATGTTGTAGGAGAACTCGACATATGGTAAACACAGGTCCCATGTGCCTTCAAAGTCTAGGACACATGATCTCAGCATATCATCCAGAATCTAGTTTACCCTTTCGGTCTGTCCATCGATCTGTGGGTGATAGGCGGTGCTGAAATTCAAATTTGTGCCCATTGTCTTGTGAAGCTTTTGCCAGAAATGTGAAGTATATTGGATGCCTTGGTCCGACATGATTTTCTTGGGGACCCCATGCCGACATACAATCTTGGTCATATATAACTCAGCTAGTTTTTTACCGGAGTAGGTAGTCTTGACTGGGATAAACTGGGCGACCTTAGTGAGCAGGTACCACTATTACCCAAATCGAATCATAACTGGACGGAGTCTTGGGAAATCTAGTGATGAAGTACATTCCTATTTCTTTCCATTTTCACTCGGGTATCTTCAAAGGTTATAACAATCGGGTGGCCTTCTGATGTGCTGCTTTTACGCGTTGGCAAATATCACATAAGGCCACATGCTCTACGATGTCACACTTCATCCCAGGCCACCAATATTGAATCTTGATATCTTGATACATTTTGGTGCTACCCGGGTATATAGAATACACAGATTTGTGGGCTGCTCGAAGTATCAAGTCTTTTAGTTCCTTGCTGTCAGGGACACAGATACGTTTCCCCAACCATACTACTCATTTCTCGTCCACGGAGTACTCTAGGCTTTGTCTTTCATGGTGAGCCCCTTGAGTTCTATGATCCCCTGGTCATCTGATTGGGCTTCACTAATCTACTGCCCTAGAGTAGGTTGTACTACCAAAGCGACAAGGGTTCCGGCTTAACCACATCTCTCCTCAGTTTTCCAGGCTTCTACATAGTTCTAGCTGGTGCAGTAGGATGGTCAAGGCTGTTGAAGATAATCCTAGCGCCATCCACTACTTTTTCCCCTGTGAGTTGCTTAGTTGCATGTTAGTTGCCTGACTCCTGTTTTCATGGAGTTCGTGGTGTTGTAGCTTGCATGGTACTGCGGACGCAAGCATGACGCCAGCATGACGTCATGGCCTGCTTGCATGAGTTTTTCCTGCTTTCTAGGGAGTGCGTGCGTTCGCATGTCTTCGGTCGTGGGATGGCACGATCAGTTCGGAAGATATGGCGTAGTGCCAGAGTTGTAGGAGTACATGGAGAAGCCTCGATTATGGAATGGCATGATCCAGTAGGAGGAACAAGACATGTACTGTGTTTCTATTTAAGTTGCTGCATACAATCTAAAAAGCTGCAAGTTTTGCCAGCAGCCCACATCGCTGTGTTAGCTTCTTTGCACTCTCTGTGTGATCGTTTAGCGCCAACAATTGGTATCAAAGCCTCGTTGGCTTCCTGGTTCCGATGTCGCACTCGTCATCGTCACGCACTCTGGCGCGGAACCCGCCGCCACGGACATCGCGTAGCCCACCACCTCGCCCATCACGCACGCCACCACGATGCCGAGTTGGTGAGTCCCACTCACCACCGCCATGCCACGGACGCCGGCACGGCGGGAGACCACCGGAGGTAGTCTTGCCGCACATCATCAAGGAGTCGAGCGCTGTCGTCCACTACCCAGTTCTCACAAGGACCAACTACGAGGAATGGGCACTCCTCATGACTGTCAACCTCCAGGCGCAAGGACTCTGGCACGCCGTGGAGCCGTACGACGACGAGGAGATCGAGTACCGTGACGATAGGCTGGCGCTGGCGGTGATCTTGCGCGTGGTGCCGCCGGAGATGCTACGCTCCCTGTCCACCAAGCGCATGGCGCAGTCTGCATGGGAGGTGATCAAGACAGTGCGCGTCGGCACACGATGCGTGTGGGGAGGCAAATGAGCAGCTGTAGCGCCGCAAGTTCGCCGATGCAAGGTTCAAGGAAGGAGAAAGCGTCGAGGACTTCTCCATTCGCCTCACTGGCCTCGCCAACAGCATTCGCAGCCTTGGAGGTGATCTCCCCGAGGTAGACGTAAATTGCTAAACGTTGTGCCTAAGCATCTGTCGCAGATTGCCATCTCGATCGAGATGCTCCTCGACGTGCGTGACCTATCAATCGAGGAGGTCACAGGACGGCTGCGCTCCGTTGAAAAACGCAAGGCTAAACCCCAAGGATGTCGTCGACAACTGCGGCCGGCTCATGCTCACCGAGGAGCAGTGGCTGGCGCGGCTCAGGAACCACGAACAAGGTGGTGAGAGCAGTGGCACCGCGTCCGGTGGCGCTGCCAACGGCGACAAGAAACATGGCGGCAAGCACAATGGGTTAGAAAGAGAAGAAGATTTAGACAGGTTCAGGCCCTCTCGTGAGGTAATACCCTACTCCTGTTTCGGTGGATTCGATCCGCCGAGTGTCTTTATTGATCTCGTGATCTAAAGCTCTTGCTTATGAAGTTGTATCTCAGATCTAGTGTTGGAATATCCCTCAAGGGACGCCCCTTACCCCCCTTATATAGTCTTGGGAGGAAGGGTTCACAAGTCGGAAACCCTATCTTATTCTAAGTTGGTTTCCTCAATCTTACCAAACCGTGACTATAGGCCGATTGCCTTATCTCTATCGGCAACCGTAACACCTAAGTCAAGTTCGGCTTACGAGATATAGCGGCGCAATCTATCCCTACCTCCGTCGGATAAGCTTGCCATGTGGATACCCGATTGCCACAATCTCCACAGTAGCCCCCGAGTCCTTTTCAGTCGACGAGACAACTCAGCTTCAGACCAAAGCAGCACTCAACCAAAAAATCTCTTTGACCGAGTGCTTTTGGCGCCGAGTGATTCCATCATCTCTGCCTGAATCTTCCCGAGTGGCTCCAAAGACTGTGAAGGGCTGGAAAAATTTATATATAAAAATTCTCAAAAAATAAATATCTAGGTGCATCTCCTGATGCACCTAATTATAGGTGTAGCCCCCGACTATGTGGTTAGTCAAAAATAGACTAAGCATATAGTCAAGAACTATATAAAAAATTATTCTCATGTAGATGCCTAGCTCATGCTAAAGCAATCATAGAAATCTCATTACTCAGCAAGTTCATACTCAACTGAGTGAATTTGCCCGAGTCATCTCAGAACAAATAATTCAATCATCCCTCATGGGTAAAAAGCACTCAGTAAACTCTTGCTCAACCGAGTGGATTCGCCCGAGTAATCCCGGAATAATAACTCAATCAACCCTAGCGGGTAAAAAGCACTCGGTAAGCTCATGCTTATCCGAGTAGATCTGCCCGAGTCATCCCGGAACAAAAACTTTAATCATCCCTCATGGGAAAATAAATTCTTTCAATCATATGAAAAATATGACCAAGTTATTAAACAGCTTTTGCCATAATACTGGTCTCAATCTTATAAAGATCTTCACCAAGGTGGAAAACAAACAGCATCGGCTAGATTACCCGACCAAATGCTGAAAAACCAAACAGCCCTTGTTCACCAAGGTGGCTATAAAAACTCTGCTGTTGGTCACCTTCCAAATTGCATCGTGTCAGCTTCTCATGAAGTCAGACAAACCGCGGTATGGAAGGATCTTTAAAGGTATTGGGCACTCGGACACGCGCATATTGCCAGGGCAAATCTGCTTAAGCTCATCCGCTTAAGTCCCTAAGGACACGTATCGACCACACCTTAGTTGGGCCATAGATTTCCTTATGGGCTCGGCCCACTCACCGAAAACCTAGCGCAACCCTCAAATCTTTCTTTATAAAGACACGAGGTCGTCCCCGCCTCTTCATCTTCCAAAAATTCCCCTTCTCACAATACGCTCATCGGTTCATCGCGGAGAACCCTAGGCTTGCGCGCTCCTCGTCCATCCGCCAAGAAGCTTGCTCGCCGCGACAACTAGCTCCTGCAGCCAAAACTCCCACATCTATCGCCCAAGATCCAACCTTTCTCGCCGATCCGCTCCTCAACAACCTCGCTCTTATGGCGGAAGAAAAGAGGATTCCGTTCGACCAATGGGCCACCTCGGACGTGAGGGAGTACACCCTCAAGGAGATGGTGAAGCACGGCGTGCTTCCGCCCAAGGAACTTGTGGGATGGCGCCCGCGGCGGGGCCAAACACCGGTGAGCTCGTTGTCTTTACCTCCTTTTTCTATTGCGGATTCAGTCTTCCCACCTCCGAATTCTTTCGGGGCTTTTGGACTATTATGGTCTTCAAATATACCATCTCGAACCCCAACTCGATGCTTCACATAGCACTCTTCATTCATGTATGTGAAGCCTTCCCGGCATTCTTCCTCACTTCAACTGCTCCGTCGTATGTTCTACACGAAACCCCATCCGAACAAGGACCATCCTTGTGTCGTTGGCGGGGCAGCTTCCACCTTCGCGGATCTCTCCGCAAAGACTACTTCTCTCTCCCTTGAAATCCTCGAACAAAGGCCGGCACTCGAACCGGTTCTACATCAGCAATCTTGAACCCACCTCCCTTCCTTTGTCGGTCTTCCTCCTGTCCCCAAACCATCTTGGAGCACCGTCCCGTAGCCCAAGAATGGGATGAGGCCAACGATCTGCTCGCGAAGATCCTGGCGATGAAGAAGAGGAACCTTCGCGGGGAACAAATCACTCGGCACTTCATCAGGTGCCGACTGGCGCCAATCAGGGAGCGGTCGAAACCGGCCTTCGAGTACGAAGGCGGAATGGACCCAATCGGGAGGACCCGGATCCGCTCACATACGAGATCCCGAAGATCCGGATGTACAAGCTCTTCTCATCCGGGATCTCGGTCGAGCGAGCCCTCATACTACCATCCTTCCATTCAGCATCCATCGACCTCCTCCTCCGGTAAGCCGATTGATTGCTTTATAGTATCTTTCGATCTTGATGTCTTGTCGCTTAACGTTGCGCCTTCCTTCTTCTGCAGGAGAACGCCTCTATCATTTCCAAGCCATATAAGATGGCTCATGATGACGCGCAGCATCGCCCCGCTAAGAAGCCGACTGGCGGGATAAAAATCCAAGCTGATCCAGTCGGGAAGCGGGCGGCGCAGTGAGGACTCGAACAAGCGCGCAAGCAAAAGGCGGCTGATCATCGAGGACTCGGATGACGACGTCCCGGCTCCTCCAGTCGAGACTCCGCCTCTAAGGCGATCGCCGCGGACTGCACCGAAGATCCGCCGATCAACCAGGTAAGCTCTGAAACCAAAGTCCTGAGCTCTTTCATAGAAAACTTTTCTTTATCTTCGCTGTATTTACTTGTGCAGGAAGCCCCAGGATATAGATCCTGTCGGAGGGGATGAAGGGCCGACCCCGGCCGCTGCTCCTGAAGCGCCAAGGCCGTCAGAGCCAAAACCCCGGAGCCCGCAACCAAGTGCGAGCGTTCCGGAGAAGCACCCTTCTCCTCAGAAGGAGAGCGCCCCCAGGGAAGAGCCCCCGACTGCCAGCCGGGATATCCCGACTGGAAACCAGTCGGCTGCCGGGAAGCCCACGACTGCGGCCCGAGCGCCCCCGACTGAGGGTCACTCGGCACAGAGCCCGAAGAAGAAGAAGGGCCCGGCTGCCCCACCTAGGCGGGCTGCCACCGAAACCGGTGAGATTTGCTTCGGAACTTTCCTTTGTTCTTTCAATTTTGAATCTTTCATGTCTTCATTGGTCTTTCTTATTTGCCACCACGGTAGAAGAGATCCCTGTGTTACGCCTTTCGAGACTGGGTTCCTCCGATCGAATCGAGTGGCGGGACTCTAAGGCGAGAGACAGGCATCATCCTCGACCGGCAGTGAAAAGGATGAAAGGGATGCCCTCGTCGAGAGCCCGAACGAGGCGACCCGACCGCTCAACGTAAGCCTTCATCTTTCTTTTTGATTATATCTTCGTTATCCTTCAGTCGATCATCCTTCTGCCCTTGCATGCAGAAAGAATATTGCCGCTCAATGGCAAAATCCGAGGCGCTGGAAAAGCTGGTGCCTCACTTAAACTCCTTGGAGGACGTTCGGCGACGTGAAGGTCACTCGGAGGAGGCCGCTTCAAGGGAGGCCGCTTTAAGGAAGGAGATCTCGGAGCTTCGAGAAGCGAACCTCGACCTCCGCGGATCAATCGGAAGTAAGCTTGCCTCTCTCGGCTTCATCATGATTCTTTTGTTGATCTTGTTTATTGATAATCCTCTTTTGTTGTAGAAAATTCTTCGAGGTCCACTCGCTTCAAGTCCAACCGGAAGCGGTCAACCTCGACAAGGCCGAAATGGAGGCCGAATTTGAAGGTAACCTTCTTTGAAGTTGGATTTCATGTGCTGCTTCATTCCCGAGTGCCTTGACCGATCTAGGACTCCTTGCAGCTTATAAGATGAAGACCCGAGCCCAGTATGACGTCTTACTCGGGCGGATCAAATCCAGCGACGAGATACGGGAAGAGGTCGCCAATGCCGTCGCACCAATCTTGGCAGCCTTGTTTGATCAAGGGGTTGGGGCCGCTCGCTGAGCCAATCGAGATCTTCGACAAGCTCCGGGCTCCCGAGCAAGATCTCGAAGAACATCACCGAAGCGACCAACATGGGGGCTGGTCTGGCTCTTGCACAGACCAAGTCCCTCTACCCCCGAGTGGATATTCATTCAATCGGGGAGGGCTTCGCTGAGGGGACAACAGACGAGCAGGCCTTAGATATGCTCAGCGAGGCGCAGGAGGCGGCGAAGAAGATCTCTTTAGATGTAGTAAACAATTTTAAACTCTGAACTGTGTTTTGACTTTGCTTCATGAATGTCATGTAATCGTAACACTCTTGTCATGAAATCTCTGTGCCTATTTTTAGTTTATTTATGTCAATGCCTTGATTCGAGGCTTTGCGTGAAATTTCTTAAGTAGTTTTCGTCAGTCACCAAGCCTAGGCTTGATTAGGTCATCGGAAAACTCTCAGTCCTTAGACACTGAGCTCGAGTCGAAGGACATTAAACAATGATAAACCAAATTGTGCACAAAAATTTGACGAGGAAAATTCGAGCTTTATTGATATGTGTATCAGCCCCCGACTGCTAGCTCAAGAAGTCATCTTGCTTGAGGTTGGCAGTCAAGGAAAACATGAGGCCTTAGCCAGATTAGGCGTAAAACCGCCGAAGATGTTCAATGTTCCAGGAGTTCTCCACCATAGACCCGTCCTCGCGCTTTAGCGGTAGGCACGTGCCGAGTCGCTTCGGCGATTATATAGGGTCCTTCCCATAAGGGAGATAACT
Organism: Oryza australiensis; assembly: GCA_019925245.2. Taxonomy (NCBI): domain Eukaryota; kingdom Viridiplantae; phylum Streptophyta; class Magnoliopsida; order Poales; family Poaceae; genus Oryza; species Oryza australiensis. Next base: position 2,752,263 of record JAIFGZ020000010.1, read on the forward strand.
TGTGTCGGTCTTTGGTGGTCTGGATCTTACGTAGGACCAGGTCGCCAACAATGAAAGCTCGTGCTCGCACGTTGCGACTGTGGTATCTTCTGAGCCCTTGAAGGTATTTGGCCGACCGGATGAGGGCGCCTCGCGGGCCTCTTCCAATCGGGTGAGGTCATCCACTCGGTCGATGTCGTAGCGTTCATCGTTGAAGCCGCGGACCGGAGGGACTCAAACTCCATCTCATTTGGCAACATGGCTTCGCGCCATAGACCGAAAGAAAGGAGTTTGGCCGGTGGCCCGACGGGTGTAGTTCGCAGCGACCATAGAACCGAGGGAAGTTCTTGGACCCACTTGCCAGCGTAAGGGCTTAGCCGGTCGAAGACGCGAGCCTTGATGCCTTGAAGAACCATGCCGTTTGCTCGCTCGACTTGCCCATTGCTTTTGGGGTGAGCTACCGATGCGTAGCGAGATCTTGATTCCGAAGTCTTCGCAGAAATCCTTGAAGATGCCTCCTGTGAATTGAGTCCCATTATCGGTTATGATTCTGTTTGGGATGCCGAAGCGGTGCACGATGTTGAGGAAAAAATCCCGTGCTTTGTCAGCAGTGATTGTGGCAACCGGCTTGGCTTCAATCCACTTGGAGAACTTGTCGATTGCGACGAAGAGGTGTGTGAAACCTCCTGGAGCTTTTTTGAAGGGGCCAACCATGTCCAGCCCCATACCGCAAACGGCCGGAAAGTGGGATTGTTTGAAGCTCCTGGGCGGGACATGGGTTTGTCGGGCGAAAACGGCAGCCTTCGCGGGTTCTTACGACTTTTTCCGCATCGGAGACCGCGGTAAGCCGAAGAATCCTTGCCTGTAAGCTTTGCCGACTAGAGTGCGTGCAGCCGCGTGGCTTCCGCATATGCCCGAGTGGATATCCTGGAGTAATTGTTTCCCTTCTTCGGGTGTGATGCACCTCATTAGAATTCCAGAGGGGCTTCTCTTGTATAGATCGGAGTCGACCATGACGTACGCTTGGCAACGACGCCGGACGCGTTCGCTTCATCCCGGTCATCCGCAGCTCTTGCTGAGTTAAGAATTTGATGAGCGGCGTCCTCCGTCGGTATCGACCATGGTGACTTCGTTCGTGGTTTGCTCGTTGGGAGCTGTCTTTGCGGTGACGGTTGGCTCGTAAAGATGTTCGACAAAGACATCTATTGGAGCAGCTTCGCGCTTAGATCCGAACTGCGCTAGCTCATCGGCAGCCTTCGTTGTTATGTCTCAGGACATGTGAGAGTTCTAGCCCATCAAACTTGTCCTCAAGCTTGCGGACCTCTTGTCGGTAGGCCTCCATAGTGTCGTTTAAGCAAGACCAGTCTTTCATCACTTGATTGACAACCAGCTGGGAGTCGCCTTTCACAATAAGTCGACGAATCCCGAGTGAGACTGCAAGGCGCAGTCCATGTAAGAGAGCTTCGTATTCGGCGACGTTGTGTGAGGCGGAGAAGTGGAGGTGAAGGGCATATCTTAGCCTTTCCCGGTCGGGAGATCAGCACAACTCCCGCTCCCAAGCCGGTGATCCTCTTGGATCCGTCGAAGTGCATGGTCCCGGTGTTGGAGGTCTTCCCGAGGTACGTGCTCTTGCTGTTCGATCCACTCGGCCAGAAGTCCGCTAAGGCTTGTGGCTTAATGGACGTCCCGGGCTTAAAGGTTAAGTCCAGCGGCATCGGTTCCAGGGGCCCACTTGGCGATGCGCCCGGTTGCCTCGCGGTTGTGGATGACGTCGCCGAGTGGAAAAGAGGTGATGACGGCGACCGAGTGACTGAAAGTAGTGTGCCAATTTCCTCGCGGTTATTAGAACACCATAAAGCAATTTTTGTACTGGGGTATCGGATTTTGGCTCCCGCCAAAACTTCGCCGACAAAGTAAATTGGTCTTTGAATCTTCGGGCCCGTCCTTCTTCTTCTCGTTCTACCACAAGTACCGTGGCCGACCACTTGGTGAGTGGCCGAGACGTACAGCAAGAGGGGTTCCTGGGTGAGGTGAAGCCGGGACGGGTGGCGTGGTAAGGAATTCTTTGAAGTCTTCAAAAGCCTTGTCGCCTTCGTGGTCCACCGGAAGTCGTCTGTCTTCTTCAGATCGAAGAAGGGCATGCCTCGCTCGCCGAGCCGGGATATAAAACGGCTTAGCGCCGCCATGCAGCCAGTGAGCTTTTGGACGTCTTTCTGATTACTCGGGGGCTTCATGTTTAAGATGGCGTTGATCTTTTCTGGGTTTGCTTCAATGCCGCGATGTGATACCATGAAGCCGAGCAGTTTGCCTGATGGGACGCCGAAGGTGCACTTCTCCGGGTTCAACTTCATTCTGAAGGCCCGGATGTTTGCAAAGGTTTCTTCTAAGTCGGCGATCAGGTCTTCTTTTCGCTTGGTCTTGATGACAACATCGTCGACATAAGCTTCAACGTTTTTGCCGATCTGCGTCCGGAAGCATCTTTGGATCATGCGTTGGTATGTAGCTCCGGCGTTCTTCAGGCCGAAAGGCATGGTGATGTAGCAGTAGGCCCCGAACGGCGTGATGAAAGATGTCTTCAAGCAGTCGGATTCTTTCAGACTGATCTGGTGATAGCCCGAGTAACAATCCAAGAAGCTCAGGAGTTCGCAGCCGGCTGTTGAGTCGACAACTTGGTCGATACGAGGTAGCCCGAATGGATCTTTGGGGCAGGCCTTGTTGAGGTCGGTGTAATCGACGCACATGCGCCACTGCCCCGTCTTCTTGCGGACCAAGACTGGATTGGCTAGCCAGTCGGGATGAAGGACTTCTTTAATGAAGCCGGCAGCCAAGAGCTTTGCAAGTTCTTCTTTGATCGCGTCTTTTCGATCCTGTGCGAACCTGCGTAATCGTTGTTTTATTGGTTTGGCGTCATCTTTGACGTTCAAAGAGTGCTCGATCACCTCCCTAGGAATTCCAGGCATATCAGATGGTTTCCAAGCAAAAACATCTTTATTATTTTGGAGGAAGGTGACGAGCGCGCTTTCCTATTTAGGATCTAGGTCGGCGCCGATTACGGCAGTTTTGGAGGGATCGGACGAATCAAGCGAGATCATTTTGGTCTTGGCGTCGCCGGATCCCGATTTGGCTATCTTCTTCGCGGGGACTTCGTCCTCTCGCCGAGTTGACGCAGCCAATCGGACTTCTTGTTGGCCACGTAATCTCTCTCGAGATTGGGCCATGTCGCAGCTCTCCTTGTCGCAGTGAAGGCTTGCTTCACATCGCTGCGAAGAGTGATGACGCCGTTGGGACCCGGCATCTTCATGCAAAGATAAGTGTAGTGTGGGATCGCCATGAACTTGGCTAGCGCAGCCTTCCGATGATGGCATGATATGCCGTTTCGAAGTCGGCCACCTCGAAGGTGACGTTCTCCGTTCGGAAATTCTCTCGGGCTCCGAAAGTGACTGGGAGGGAGATATGCCCGAGTGGTGTTGAAATAGCCCGGGATAACTCCGTGGAAGGGGTGAGCTTGCTTTGAGTTCGGCCCTCGGGATCGCATTTCATCCATAGTCTTGGCAAACGGATGTTGAGGCGCGCCCCCGTCGATGAGGACGCGCTTAAGCCGATGTTGCGGACTACGGGGTCCGGGGACGAGTGGATAGCGTCCGGGTGGACCACTCGGTCGGGATGATCCGAGCGGTCAAAGGTGATGGCCACCTCCGACCATCGCGAGATATTGAGGGACTTCGAGGTTGAGCCGCGTTGACCTCCGGCCGCTTAGCTTCGTTTCCTCTTGGATTCATAAGCTAACGGGCCCCGAAGATGTGGTTGAGCTCCCCACCGGATCTTGAAAAGGTTCGGCTTTCTCGCCGCATTGTTCTTCTTGGCGCCGACGGGCCAGCCTCGTCGATCGGCTTCTTGTTGAGCTGCGCCGCCTACTGTTCAGCGAACTGCTTGTAGATAAAGCAGTCCTTTGCCGCGTGCTTGTGATTCGGATGGTGGGTGCACTGGGCGTTCATAATGGCGTCGTAGGCGGCGACTCGGGGACGGCGTTGAGTATTGGAGGTTGCGGCCACCAGGTCTTCGGATCGGCGCTTGCGATCTTTCGGGCCCTGGTTGTTGTTGTTGCCGCCATCCTTCTTAGGATTTCGGCTTCCTCCTGCTTGCTTGTCCTCTCTTCTGTCGGGCCGATCTTGACGGGCGGCCTTGATGGCGTCGTTTGATTTGGCGTATGAATTCGCCGTCTCAAACATCTGCTTCACCGTCTTCGGTGGCTTGCGTCCGAGCTTGCCGATAAGCAGCTCATCACAGACTCCCTTCTGGAAGGCGGCGATGATGATGTCATCGGTGATGTTCGGGATCTTGTTGCGCTTCTCGGAGAAGCGACGAATGTAATCCTTCAGAGGCTCGTCCGGTTTCTGGATGACATTGTAAAGGTCGAAGTGCGTGCCGGGCCTCTCGAAGGTGCCTTGGAAGTTGGCGACGAAGTGGTCCCTCAGCTCGCTCCACGAGCCGATTGAGCCTCTTGGCAGGCTGGTGAGCCAATTTCTGGCCGAGTTTGCGAGGGCCACGGGCAGGTAGTTCGCCATGGCTTTGTTGTCGCCACCTGCAGCTCGGATGGCAAGGGTATATACAGTTAACCAAGATTCGGGGTCGGTTTTGCCATCGTACCTTTCTATCCCGGTGGGCTTAAAGCCACTCGGCCAATGCACTCGGCGGAGCTCCCGAGTGAAGGCCGGTACTCCATCGTCGCCGCTATCGGTGATCCTCCGATCTTCCCGAGTGCGACGGTCGCGCTCTTGGTAGCGGCGGTCGAGGACTTCCCGCGAGATCACTCGGCGGGGTCTTCTTGGCGGTTGGGTAGCTGGAACCATTGCGGTGGACTCGGTGGTGGACGGGAGGACGTCCGTGTCGTTTGCGGCGGGAGTCGACCGTCTGCTCTTGGTGCCTCGGCGTGGACTCGGGAGGTGGGCCTCTTGGCCTAGTTGACGACCGAGCCGGCTCGGGCCTTCTATAGTCTCCCGACCTTAGGGGTGGGAGCCGGCTCTTGTCGGGCGTTTCGGCCACGGATTCGATCGGCCTTCTTGCCGAAGTGGTGGGAGGGCCGTTAGCCGTGGCAGCAACGATGGTCTTGATCTTATCAAGTATGGGAGTCACGTTGGCCGGGCCGTCTCCATGACGGTATCCAAGAGCGTAAGTGCGGCGACGGCGTTCGCGTGGCGTCCGGAAGACATTGGTGTTGCGAACCCGTGTTTGGAGGATGGCCTCCTGGGCAGATCGTCACCGCACGCAGATCCGGCTTCCTTTTATCGGCCTCGTCTTTGCGTTGTTTGTCTTCTTCGGTGTCTTGCGTTCAAGCTCCACTCGCTCGCTCCTCTTCGGCAAGCCTTCGGCCATGGCTGAGTCGGACTCATCCGGCTCGGCCATGAGGACGTCAGCACTTCGGCCGCGATCCATATGGCGTCGGAGTTGTCGGCTTCGTCGAGGGGATGCCGTAGAGATTGTCGAAGCGCGGAGCCGAGGTATCCGTTGAGCTCGAAGATGAACAGGAGCCAAAGGACGGGAGGATGACAGCGACCTCCCTTGATCCTGGGTAACCCGGATCTGGATCGTTCCAGTCCGAGTCGGAGCTTGGGGGATCAGGCTCTTCCGAGTGGATCCTCGCCAACTCGGGGGAGAGCAGTCGACTGTAGATCTTGGCGACGTTTGGTAACCCAAACGGCACCGAAAGGTCTTCACCGAGTAGATTGCTTCCGTCGGGAGGCAAGAAGATTGGCGCAGATCTCGGCGGCATTCGGTAATCCGAATGGCGCCGAGTGAAGTCCGTCATCGGAAAAGTTGGATCGCATCTTGGTCTTCAAGATGTTGTCGAAGATCTCGGCGCTGTTGGAGAGCCCGAACGGCGCCGAGTGGGTTGTTCCCTCCGACTGGTTCGAATCCGAGTCGAGGGAGGAGTCGCTGACGAAGTTGGCGGCGAAGTCGCCGAGTCTTGAAGGAGATCCCATCACGCTTGTCCGCGAGATTGTTGAAGAAGTCTCGACGCGCGGCCCCTACTCGGCGCGCCAACCGTCGAAACTTGGTTTCGGCAATATATTTTGTGGGGTCGCATCGAGATCGCCAAGCACAATGGGTTAGAAAGAGAAGAAGATTTAGACAGGTTCAGGCCCTCTCGTGAGGTAATACCCTACTCCTGTTTCGGTGGATTCGATCCGCCGAGTGTCTTTATTGATCTCGTGATCTAAAGCTCTTGCTTATGAAGTTGTATCTCAGATCTAGTGTTGGAATATCCCTCAAGGGACGCCCCTTACCCCCCTTATATAGTCTTGGGAGGAAGGGTTCACAAGTCGGAAACCCTATCTTATTCTAAGTTGGTTTCCTCAATCTTACCAAACCGTGACTATAGGCCGATTGCCTTATCTCTATCGGCAACCGTAACACCTAAGTCAAGTTCGGCTTACAGATATAGCAGGCGCAATCTATCCCTACCTCCAGTCGGATAAGCTTGCCATGTGGATACCCGATTGCCACAATCTCCACAAGCACCCCGGCGACAAATGCCGCAACTGCGGCAAGATGGGACACTGGTCCAAGTACTGTCGTTCAAAGCCCAAGAAGGCTGAAGCTCACCTCGTGGCGGGAGATGACGATGAGCCCACGTTGCTGATGGCGCGTGCTTGCATGGTCGAGCGCAATACCTCTCCCTCACCTACACCTGCCCAAATGGCTCCGTTGCATGTGGAGGAAGCTAAGGTGCTGGCTCACCTCGACAGCGACCCTGACCCCGTCGACTTGTGGTACTTGGACACTGGAGCCACGAACCACATGACTGGTGCCCGCTCCGTCTTCACCGAGCTCGACACGGTGGTTGTCGGAACCATCAAGTTCGGGGATGGCTCGGTCGTCAACATTGAGGGTTGTGGCACGATCCTCTTCGCCTGCAAGAACGGCGAGCACTGCGGGCTGATGGGCGTCTACTACATTCCGTGACTCACCGCGAACCTCATCAGCGTCGGCCAGCTTGACGAAAATGGTTGTGAGGCCCTAGTGCGCGGCGGCTTCATGCGCATTCAGGATCATGACCGGCGCCTGCTGGCGAGGATCCCTCGCTCCAAGAACCGTTTGTACTCCATCCGGATTAACGCCGTGCGCCCCATTTGTCCCTCCGCTCGTAGCTCGGATGAGGCATGGCGTTGGCATTCCTGGTATGGCCACATTAGTTTCCAATCTCTAAGAAAGTTGGTGCAGGGCAACATGGTGAGAGGCTTGCCACACATAGATCATGTGGATCAAGTGTGCGACAGCTGCCTGGGAGGCAAGCAGCGCCGAGCGCTGTTCCCGGCTAAGGCTAAGCATTTTGCCGAACACCTGCTTCATCTGGTCCATGCAGACCTGTGCGGGCCGATCTCGCCTACGACGCCGGGAGGAAATCGTTTATTCTTGTTGCTAGTTGACGATGTGAGCCGCTACATGTGGCTCACTCTCCTGGCGAGCAAGGACCAAACGCCGGCAGCAATCAAACATTTTCAGGCCAGGGTGGAGTTAGAGTTCGGATGCAAACTGAAAGTGCTACGGACCGATCGAAGTGGCGAGTTCACCTCCGTCGAGTTTGGGGTGTACTGCGCAAACCAAGGAGTTCAGCGCCAACTCACAGCCCCTTACTCCCCGCAGCAGAACGGAGTGGTCGAGCGGAGGAATCAGACGGTGGTCGCCATGGATCGCTCCATGATGAAGGCAAAGGGAGTGCCTCCACGCTTCTCGGGGGAAGCAGTGTCGACGGCGGTCTTCCTCCTCAACCGTGCTCCGACACAATGCCTCGCGGGCAAGACTCCATATGAGGCGTGGCACGGCACGAAACCGGCGGTCCACTTCTTGCACACGTTCGGTTGCATCGCGCATGTGAAGAACACCAATCCCAACTTGAAGAAGCTTGACGACAGGAGCTCGCCGATGGTGTTCCTCGGGTATGAAGCTGGCTCCAAAGCTTACCGTATGTATGATCCAGGTTCCAAGCGCATCCATGTTACGCGAGACGCCGTCTTCGACGAGGCAGCAAGCTGGGACTGGAACACTCATGGCAGTGGCGAGAACATGGACGGCGCCATGGATTTCACCGTGGAATATGTGGTCAAACCCGTGGAGGTCGCGGCTGCAACCTCTCCCTCGCCGTCGCCGGCACCGGCCTCTCCACCATCGACCCCGCACGCGACACTCGACTCGCCTGCTGCGCCGCTGAAATTTGTGTCGCCGCCAAGCAACATCAATGATGCCTTGGACGTCGACCACGACGATTACGCACCGCTGCGGCACCGGACCCTCGACAACATCCTCGGACATGGACCAGTACCGGGCCTCGCACACCGCGAGCTGGACGTCGACGAGCTGCTCTTCGTATTGGCCGAGGAACCATCTTCTTTCAAGGAGGCAGAGCAACATCCTTCTTGGCGCCGCGCCATGCTGGAAGAGATAAACTCCATCGTCGACAACAAGGCATGGGACCTCGTGGAGCCACCATCTTCCCAGCGTCCGATCGGGCTAAAACGGGTGTACAAGGTGAAGCGCGACGAGCGAGGCGCCATCGTCAAGCACAAAGCGCGCCTCGTCGCCAAAGGCTATGTGCAACAAGCCGGCATCGACTTTGAGGAGGTTTTCACGCCGGTGGTGCGCATTGAGTCTGTGAGACTCTTACTTGCCGTTGCGGCCCATGCCGGCTGGGACGTGCACCACATGGTTGCGGCCCATGCCGGCTGAGACGTGCACCACATGGATGTCAAGAGCGCGTTCTTGAACGGGGATCTCGTCGAGGAGGTCTACGTCCAAAAGCCGCGGGGTTTCGCCATTAAGGGACAAGAACACAAGGTATACCGCCTCCGCAAAGCCTTGTACGGGCTCAAGCAGGCACCCAGTGCCTGGAATGCCAAGCTCGACGACAACCTCAAATCGCTTGGTTTCCAGAAGAGCACCATCGAGCACGCCGTGTACACGCGTGGAGAAGGAAGCTCAAAGCTGATCGTCGGCATATACGTGGACGACTTGATCATCACTGGCGCAAGCACCTCCACCATCAGCGAGTTCAAAATGAGGATGTGCAACCTCTTCAAGATGAGTGATCTTGGCTTACTCTCATATTACCTTGGTCTTGAAGTGAAACAGGGGGAGATGGGCATCTCCATTTGCCAAGCTGCATACGCGGGCAACCTGCTCGACAAGAGCAGCATGGGAAATTGCAACCCGTGCGCCACACCGATGGAGGCACTCCTAAAATTGAGCAAGGCAATCACCTGCTCCCTGGTGAACGCGACTGAGTATCGCAACATCATTGGTGGACTGCGCTACTTGGTGAACACACGGCCGGATATCGCTTTGCTTTGGGATACTTGAGCCGGTTCATGGAGGAGCCACATGAAGATCATGAAGTAGCTCTAAAACACGTGCTCAGATACGTCACTGGGACTCGACATCATGGCATCCACTATGCTAGGGAGCAAGACGGGCGGCCATTCCTCCATGGTTTCAGCGACAGTGACATGGCCTAGCTCGGCTCTTGAGTGATTTGATCAACTCGGAGCCTAAAGCGCCGGAGATCAACGTGGACAACAAGTCCGCTATTGCTATGTCCAAGAATCCCGTCTTACATGACCGGAGCAAGCATATCGACACGAAGTATCATTTCATTCGGTAGTGCATCAAAGGGGGGAAGATCGTCATCAACTACGTCTACACGGAGGAGCAACTGGCGGACGTACTGACGAAGCCGCTTGGCCGAGTTTGGTTCCAGGACCTCTGTCACGGAATCAGCGTCGTCAAGCTCACTGGCGATGGCGACAAGAATTAGGGGAGGAAATGTTGAAGATAATCCTAGCGCCATCCGCTAGTTTTGCTCCTGTTAGTTGCTTAGTTGCATGTTAGTTGCCTGACTCCTGTTTTCATGGAGTTCGTGGTGTTGTAGCTTGCATGGTACTGCAGATGACGCAAGCATGACGCCAGCATGACGCCAGCATGATGTCATGGCCTGCTTGCATGAGTTTTTCCTGCTTTCTAGGGAGTGCGTGCACTCGCATGTCTTCGGTCGTGGGATGGCATGATCAGTTCGGGAGATATGGCGTAGTGCTGGAGTTGTAGGAGTACATGGCGAAGCCTCAATCATGGGATGGCATGATCCAGTAGAAGGAAGAAGACATGTACTGTGTTTGTATTTAAGTTGCTGCATACAATCTAAAAAGCTGCAAGTTTTGCCAGCAGCCCACATCGCTGTGTTAGCTTGTTTGCACTCTCTGTGTGATCGTTTAGCGTCAACAAAGGCGTTCACTACCGGAAACTTAAAGTTTGCCTAGTGCCGAGGAGTTTGCCGTGTGCATAAAGACGGGTACTAGGCAAACAAGGGTTTTGCCGAGTGCCACTCGGCAAAGAAAGAACTAGGCAAAATTCCATGTTTGCCTAGTGTGACACTCGGCAAACAAAGGGCACTAGACAAACTTTCATTTTTACCTAGTGCAGCCCTAGGCAAAAACAGACACTTGGCAAAAAATAGTTGTTTGCCGAGGGCCTCCACAAGGCGCTAGGCAAAGCCTAGAGTTTGCCTAGTGTTTAACCTAGACACTCGGCAAAATTTGATTTTGTCCCCCTACAAACTAATATATATGAATAATAGATTAAAATGTGTTAAAAAATAAGACTCATGTTATTGATTCCATTTTGAGGTCATATCTAGCAAATGTAAAGTAATTTCAAAGATTTTATTCACGAAGCGCGTTTGTGGCCATGAGTCAAATAAAGTTTTGTTGGTTTTTAAATTATTAGAAAAACAAATAAAATCCGAAAATGACGAGATTTGTCGAGTATCATGAAATTAGACATTGAGGCTATGGAAAAAAATTCGCAAGGTTTCGAATATTTTGTCACGTACAACGCTTATAAACAAAAGCATCTCTGAATAGAGTTCATACTCATCTCCCACAGTTAGAGACAAAATGATGGTTAAATTTAAAATTTGTCTCCAAAACTTTTTGTGGACACAATATATAACATACATGGCACCATGCCAAATTTTGAGATTTTTCTGAATCAATTTAATTTTTTTTAATTTTTTTCAAATCGTATGGAATCACTTTGCCGAGTGTAGCTCTTGGTAAAGTTTTTTCCGAGAGCAGCACTAGGCAAAGAAGACCTTTGCCGAGTGCCAACGTGGAGGAGCACTCGGCAAATACTTAGTTGCCGAGAGCCTCTTGGGCGGCACTCGGCAAAGCCGAAGAAAAAATTGAAGAATCTTTGCCGAGTGCCATCTAGGACCGACACTCGGCAAACGCGTGTGAAAAAATAAGACACCACAAAAAATACCACAGCCGAATATAAAATCTTTGCCGAGTGCCAGTTGGGTCGGCACTCGGCAAAGCGGGAAGGGATAAAATGTTTGCCGAGTGCCTACGGGTCCGGCACTCGGCAAACAAAAGTCAATATTTTGCCGAGTGTCCCTTGAGACCGGCACTCGGCAAAGTGAAGGGTTTGCCGAGTGCCCTTGATTCGGCCTCGGCAAAGCCTTTGCCGAGAGCCGGATCTTGGCACTCGGCAAACAATGGGACTTAGTCGTTTTTAGCCCCGCACGCCATCTGCTAGATTTGCAAAAAATAGCGCTCAAACAACAGCTCCGCCCGAGCTCCTTCCGCCGCCGCCGCCGCCGACCGGCTTCCCGCCCGACGCCGCTTGGCCCCCCCTCCCGTTCCGCGCGCCACGCCGCCCCCGCCCACTGCCCGCACCGGCGCACGCCGCTCCGGCCGCGCCGCTCGGCCGCCCTCTCCCGTTCCGCGCCGCCACGGCCGCCCCACCCACCTGTCTACGCCGCGCGCACGCCTCCGGCCGGCGCCGCTCGGCCTCGCCCTCTCCCCGTCCTGCGTCGGCGCACGCCGCCTCCGGCCGGCGCCGCTCGGCCCGCCCCTCCCGTCTTGTGCCGGAGCACACCGCCTCCGCCGACGCCGCTCGCCCCGCCCCCAACCGAGGCGGCCGCCCCGCCCCACCTCGGGCCACGGCGCCTCCCGGCCTGTCGCCATTCGAGAAAATTGGTAGGGATTATTCCAAACTTTGAGAGATTCCGCTTCATGGCTTCTTTTGTCACTAGTTCGTCATCAAACTTGTACCTAAATTGTGAAATTGCAAAGTAAAAAAACATTACATAAATTCATCAAATGACTGTCCAATGGGATGTTAAAAAATTGAAGATAGAAAGGTAGGGCATTATAGCAACAAAGCAATCATCTAACAAGCTTCTCTTTTTAAGTTTAGTAATGTATGTGTTTCCCTCTAATGCGAGTCAAATGTTCAACCAAAAAAATTAGTCATAAAACTGATTCAGCAACAAGTTATATGTGTATGTGGTTGTCGACCATCGTGTCGTCTTGTTTGTTGCAGGTTTTGGAAACCTCCTCGTGCAGGGGAGGTGCTGTCGAAATTTTCAACTGACATGACTATGTTTTTCCTGTACAGATTTTTGCGAGTTCGTCGCCGCCTCCATCTACTACACGGCTTCCTCGCTGTCTTCACCGACGCCGTCGTCCGTCTAGCCTGAGAGGCACCTAGGTGAGAGACCCAGGCTTTGCTTCCACATTTACATTAATTAGATGTAATACCGGTGTATCACGTAACCTAGGCGTCTCCCGTTCGAAAGAGATACGATTAAAGTAGATATGCAGATCTTTGCATATCTCAAACCGTATCTGTTTCGAATTGTCCACGTTTTTTGGACAGCCCGAGGATGTGTAGATGGGTTTAGTTTTCATGCCTTACTCCGGTCCGAGACAGGGTTTCGGCAACACCTTGTTGTTGTTCTTCGGATACACAATCTCCCTGTCGGGACATGTATTTGGAGAACAGCGGGGAGGTGCTGCCGAAATTCTGTCTCGGCCAGAGTAGGGCATGAAAACTAACCCTGTCTACACATCGTCGAGTGGGATTAGGACCTATCCTCACCTATTAGAGAGTATAGACACTCGGTAGATGCAAATGATTCTTATATTATTCACGATTTGTTAGAGGATGGATGACCGTGAGTGGATGTACACGGGCCGTCCAAATGTGTCAGGATGACCCTTGAATGGATTAACAAGACCAATGCTTTCATTGAGGGGCTTTTGCCGGGCTTAATGGAAAACTTAGTACTTGGTGTCCATGCAATGATTGTCGAAACAAGTGTCAACAATCAAAGAAGCGGTTGGGTGAACATCTTGTCAAGAATGGATTTATGCCAAACTATACCAGGTGGACCTTACATGGTGAGCGCCATCGTGCGAGAGAGGAGGTCGTGAGACAACGAATCGATGAATATGATTCGGATGCCGGAGTAGGAGATATGTTAAATGACTATGATGAAGGCTGTATGGAGGATGCGCCAGAGGAAACCGCAAAGGCATATTACCAGATGTTGCAGGCGGCACAACAACCCCTTCACGGGCATACCAAGGTTTCTCAACTGGATGCCATTGCACGCCTAATGGCCCTAAAGTCCCGTTTAGTTGGAGTCGAGATGGCTTCGATGCTATCTTGTTAATAATTGGTGGTTTGCTTTCGGAAGGTCACATTCTCGCCTAAGAGCATGTACGACACACAAAAACTTCTTCGTGCACTTAAGATGCCATATGAGCAGATACATGCTTGTCCGAAGGGATGCATCTTATTTAGGAAAGAATATGCAGAAGAGAAGTATTGTCCGAAGTGTAAATCCTCTAGGTACGTAGAGGTAGACTCTGGTGATGGTGAGAAGAGGCAACTCCAAATCGGCGAGAAGATCCTTAGGTACCTTCCTTTCATACCGAGGATTCAAAGGCTTTACATGAATGAGGAAACCACGCAGCAGATGACATGGCACAAAAATGGACGTCGGTACAATCTTGATAAGATGGTACATCCACCGACGGAGAAGCATGGACAAAGTTTGATGCGATTTATCATGAGAAAACAAAAGAGGCTCGTCATGTACGTGTTGCGGCGGCAATGAGACGGGTTCAATCCTTACGGAATGGCGGCGTCTCCATACACTTGTTGGCCCATATTCGTTATCCCCTCAATCTTCCCCGGCGTTGTCTTTCAACGACAGAATATTTTGTCGTTGATAATTCCCGGACACCGGGGATAATATGAGTGTGTACATGGAGCCTTTGATTGATGAGTTGTTCCGTGCTTGGGATGAAGGGGTTTTAACGTACGACCGAGCCACGAAGACAAACTTCAAAATGCATGTGTGGTACCATTACTCTTTGCATGACTTCTTGGCTTATGGGATATTCAGCATTTGGTGTGTTCACGAGAAATTTCCATGCCCGGTATGCAAGGAATCTCTTGAGTTCTTTTGGTTGACGAAGGGTGGAAAGTATTCTTCTTTTGACAAACATCGACAATTCCTCCCTCTTGACCACCCATTCAGGCGAGACATCAAAAACTTTCAAAAAGGTGTCAGTGTCGAAGACACTGCGGCGCAGATGATGACAGGGGCCGAGGTTCGTGCTCAGTTAGATGCTCTTGTGGTGAATGAAGAAGGTGGTTTTGTGGGGTACGGTGTGCACCATGCATGGACACAGAAGTCAGGCTTGTGGAAGCTCCCCTATTTTGAGCACCTCATTCTTCCACACAACATTGATATAATGCGGAGGAGTCGCAGTCGGAGGCGGCGGAGGATGATCAGGCGACGGCGGAGGACGATGGGTCGACGGGGGAGGAGGCAGCGGCAAGTGGTGGACCGCTGACTGTTTGGCTGAGAGGTCCCTCGAAACTCCCAAAGCGACCACCTCTTCACAAACGACCGGTGATTCGTCCCGATGGGGATAAGTAAGTTTTCATGTGTTCATTACTTCTTCTAATTGAAAATTACTATGAAAACTAATTATTTTTCTTAATCAATTGGGCAGGGATTGGGTGGTGGTCAGACCAGGTGATCACACACGCCTCGTCAACGGCATCATCGGACTTTTATGCAAGGAACACTTCCCTGGCTTGGTGCATCATGCGGGTAAACTGGAGCTTGCCTGGACGTGGGCCCACTACAAGTCCGCCCCTGATGTCCGTGATCTATTGGGAAGGGTTTTCGCTAATAGAGCGGAGCGGATCAAGGCCGAGCTGTGGGTACGTATTCGTTGCATTACATCGTTCAACACACGATATTCATTATTGTGTATTCTTGAACTATTTACCTTCAAATTGTGTTTGTATGTAGGATTTCTACGCACTTGATGATAGCTGTACACGAGCCGGTGCGTATGCCGTGGCGAGAAAGTGGCAAAGGACCGCGTGAATGACATGCATTATGAGGCGCGCCTCCAAGCGTCATATTGCACCGGGCTGATGAAGGACATAAGATCAGCAAAACCGAAGCAAGGACCAAGACTTTGACCCGGGAACAATACTTGGCGGTAAATATAGAGCCAACAGACTGATTTTTCTAAGATTTAGTATACTCAATTTTATGTTTAATGTCATTTCTTTGATAATGTGCAGGCGATTCCGGGTTGGTGCGCGGGCCTAGACGAGTGCTGGGCAGCCATGGTGGATAGGTGGTGCTCCTCCGATTGGCAGGCCCACCATCTCGCGTGCCGGGGTCGTCGTTTGATGATGGAAGGTGGTTCACACCGTCAGGGCAACAGGAGCCTCAGACGCTATGCTCAGAAATATGTATGTGAATATATTTCTTTATTGTAACACTACATTCTGTATAATTTCTAATCATATTGGTTGTTTTCGCAATCGGAAGCACATGGTGGTCACCTATTAACACGTTCCGGCGTATGCTCGCCCGCAAGGGCAAGGCGACGTCCGACGTCTCCTACAACCCGGACGACCCGCCCTCGGTGTGCGCAATCCGGGCGTGCACAAGCGCCTCACCGATTACTCAGCGATGGCAAGAGAGATCCACGGGCCGAGTTCGATCCGAGCGCCCATGATCTTGATGGTGAAATCGTCATGAGGGTGGGAGGGGGCAGGCAGCACGGACGGTTATGGATGGGCGACAGTGTGATCGACACGGCTAGTACTCCTACTCTTGCCGAGATTCGAGCGAGGAGCACGGGGTCAAGCCCGGGCATACGGTCATGCCCGACCCTACACATCGCGAGATGGCGGCACTACAGGTTATTTCTGTTTCACTCGTCGTCCATTGATTCTTACAAATGTTTGATTTGCGTATCATTTGGATGCAATTAATAATGTAGGCCCAGCTAGACGAAGAAAGGAGGCTACGGGAGGAGATGCTACAGGCGCATCGAGCCCGGCTAATGGAGGTACAGTGGCGTGTGAGGTACAGCGCAAGCAACGAGTCCAGATGCAACGGTTCTATCAATACATGCGAGACAACGTCTCGAGAACATGGGTCAGCCTCCGCCTCCACCTACGATGTTCTTTCCGCCTCTACCAATTGTTATGGCCACTCCGCCGCCGCTCTTATGGGCACTCATGTGAGTCACCCGAGAACGTTGCGGTTTTCGGACACTAGACATAACATTGTAGTTTTATTTCACGTTCATTCTTCTTTCGTTATGCGGTACACCTCGTCGGCATCGAATGTTGGGTCTCGGGATGTGGATTTGTCGCGAGCATCGTAGGCCACCAACTATGTAAGCACCCTAACTCAATTTGTGGTTCGGATGTTGTGAACTTGTCACAGATGGAGTTAAATTAGTGTTCGGATGCTTGTTGTGATATAATTGTCGTGATGGTTCTTGTGGTATTGAGATGACATATTGTGGTCATGTGAAGCTTCCAAGTGATATATATGTTGTGTCCGTGAAGAATATTGTGTTATGCCTGTGATGACGATTGTCGAATGCCTCTCGATGATGTTTGTGAAATGTCTATGATGATGATTATGGACTACCTGTGATGATTTGTGAAATGTCTGTGATATCGTGTATTTGTGATAATTGACGAAAAGAATTAATAAAAGGGGTTACGGATGCATGTTTTCCTAGTGTAGCACTAGGCAAAGAGAAGTTTGCCTAGTGCAACACTAGGCAAAGAAGGGGTTTGCCTAGTGCTACCATTTTTTGCCTAGTGCTGTCATTGGTTTGCCGAGTGTATGCACTAGGCAAAGAGGAAAATTTTGCCGAGTGCATCACACTAGGCAAAGAATAAACTGTTTGCCGAGCGCCAGGCACTCGGCAAACAAAAAACTTGGCCTAGTGCCTGGCACTCGGCAAACAAAAACTTTGCCTAGTGCACAGCACTCGGCAAACATTTTACTCTTTGCCTAGTGCCCGCAATTTGGCACCCTGCAAACACGACTTTGCCGAGAGACGCTTTGCCGACGGTTCTTTGCCGAGTGCTACCCTCGACAAATCTTTTGCCGAGTGTTTTAGAGGGTTTGCCTAGTGTCCTGGACACTAGGCAAACTTCAAGTTTTCGGTAGTGGTTGCAGTGCACCTTCTGACTTAATGCATTAGCCACCACATTTCCTTTACCCGGGTGATAGTGTATCTCGAGGTCATAATCATTGATCAGTTCTAGCCATCTTCTTTTCCTAAAGTTGAGTTCGGTCTGAGTGAAAATGTACTTCAGACCTTATGGTTGGTGTAGACTTCACACCTATTGCCCATCAAGTAGTGCCGATATATTTTGAGGGCGTGTACTACCACTGCTAACTCTAGATCAAGGGTAGCATAGTTCATCTCATGGGGCTTTAGTTGCCTGGAGGCATATGCAATCACCTTTCCTCCTCACATGAGCACACATCCTAGTCATTGTATGGACACGTCGCAGTAGATATCAAAATCTTTTTGTATGTCTGGAAGGATTAAGATGGGAGAAGTGGTCAATCTCTTCGTCAATTCTTGAAAACTCTGTCCATAGGTTGTTGTCCATTCGAACTTCCATGCCTTCTTGAGTAGTTTGGTGATGAGTTTGGCAATTCTAGAGAATCCTTCAATGAACCTCTGGTAATATCCTGGCAAACCATGGAAACTCATGATCTTGGTGACTGTGGTTGGGGTTTTCCATAAGAGCACATCTCTGACCTTGCGGGGTCTACCTCTGCTCCGCTAGAAGAGATGACGTGCCCAAGGAAGTCAACCTTGTCAAGCCAAAATTCACACTTCGAGAATTTGGCATAGAATGGATGTTCTCTTAATTTTCCCAAACCAATCTTAGGTGCTCAGATGTTCCTGTTCACTCTTAGAGTAGATGAGGATATCATATATGAATACCACGATGTATTTATCAAGGCATTCCATGAACACTTCGTTCATAAGGTTCATGAAGAAGGCTGAGGCATTGGTGACTCCAAAGGACATGAAGGTATACTCGTCAAGTCCGTAATAACGAGTAGAGAAGGCCTCTTTTTGGGTATGTCTTCCAGTCGGACTTTCAACTGGTGGTATCTGGATCATAGGTCTATTTTGAAAAAGACCTTGACTCCTTGCAGTTGATCGAACAAATCATAGATTCTAGGGAGAGGGTACTTATTTTTTATGGTTACTTCATTTAGTGCTTGGTAATCCACACACATTCTCTTGGTCCTGTCCTACTTCTCGACCAAAAGAACTGGGTTCTCCAAGGAGGCGTGCTTGGCCTCACGAGTCCCTTCTCTTCTAATTCCTCAATATGCTTCTTGACTTCTGCCAATTCGTTCGGGGTCATTCTGTAGGGTCTCTTGGATATAGGGGTTGTGCCAGGGGCAAGAGTGACGGAGAACTCAAATTTTATATCTGAGTAGTTCTTCTAGGAAGACGTCTGGATACTCATTTACCACCGATACTTCTTCCAAAGGAGTGGCTTCAATGTTATTTAGGATGGGTTTCTCTATTAGTCATCGGGAAGGGGTGAACATTACTTCATTTCCATTTCATTTTTGCAAAGCTATGATCCAGGTGGCACAATCTATTCAGCTTTTGTACTTGGATAACCAATCCATCCCTAGGATTAAGTCCAGGCCCTAGGATTCTAGAAGGATGGGGCTACTGGTTAAGGTGACTCCTTCTATAACTAGGTTTACCTTCAGGCAGGCTCAATAGGCTCTAAATTCCTTTCTGGGGGATTGGACGAGCATTGGTGTTTCTAACCCCTTAGTCCTTATCCCATTTCTTTCCAAAAATGAATGAGAGATGAACGAGTGCAAGGCTCCCAAATCAAATAAGATGATTGCTGGTGCAGAATTAACAAGAAACATACCTAGCACCATGTCATGGGACTCCTGAGTTGATTCTGCTTGCACATGATTGATCCGGCCTCGTCAAAGGTCGGGCGGGGGCGGGCGACGACCAACGGCACAGTGCTGGCCTTGGTTGGAGGCTGTAGCGAGGGCGCCCTTGCGGTGTTGATGTGGGAAGCTCTAGAGGTAGCGGGAGCAACATGCTGGGTACAATCCCTGGCGTAATGCCCCATAGTTCCACAGTGGTAGCAAGTGAATCCAGCTATGTTTGGCGGTTTCCTTGGTGGAGTGTTAGAGGCGGTGATGTTGCTACCTCTGGTGTTACCAGTGTACATCCTTGGTTTAGTTGGTGCTAGAGGATGGAGTGGAAGAGGGACGGCAGGGTACCCATGGCTTGGCGGAGGCATTTGCTGATGGTATTGGACAAGGTAGTTAACCCGGGGGCATGGACCTCCTGGTGCATGAGTCCGAGCTGAACAACCTTACGCTTCTGAAGAGCCTCCTCTTCCTTTCGAGTGACTGGTTAACCATCTGTTGGAAGGTGAGGAAGTTATGGTCCACCAGCTGAATGTGGATGCCCATGTTCATGCCTTTGAGGAATTTTCGGTCTTCTTCTTTTCTGTATCCACCTCATCAGCAGCATAGCGGGCCAGGTGGTTGAACTTGCTCAAGTACTCATTGATGGTGAAATTTTCTTGCATAAGATTGTTGAATTCCTTCGGCTTGATGTCAATGGTACTTACCAGGACGTATGCCAATCGAAAGGCCTATGCAAATTCATCCCAACCAATGGTGGTGGCGTCCTGGTAGGCTATGCGATAGTTTTCCCACCAGTCAGTTGCAGGTCCTTTAATCTGGTGGGCCGCATATAACGCTTTCTCCCTAGGGATGCACTGCACCAATTCTAGCTTTCTCACAACATCCTTCAACCAATCATCTACTTCAACTAGTTCTGAAGTTTGTGAGAACTCTAGAGGGTGGGTTCTCACAAAGTCATTTAGTTTAGACCGTCCATCTTGAGCATGGCGAGGCTGATGCTTGAGGGTGGCCAAGTTTTGTGCGATGCCTTGCAGAATTTGAGTCTGCAAGGTTAGCAGATTTTATTGGTCCAGGGGAGGTGGATGAGGTAGGTCTCCTGAATCTGATGTGGGGGTCCAGGGTTCACGTGAGTTGGTTCGCCCGTGTTTGGATGCCTGATCTTGTTGCACCTCAGATTCTTCTCGGGTGGCATTGCGGGGTAAAGGGCTTTCCTTTTCATCACCAAGACATACGGGGGCGCAAATGGTGCGACGGGGCAGCGCTAGTAGGGGAGACTGATCCTGGAAAGTGCAGCGCTACACATGAGGAAGAGGTACCGCGAGGAAGGTGGGGGATATAATGGAAGGGAGTGTGGACAAGGGGGTAGTTGTAGCGGTCACGGAGGCGTTGGATGGCAATGAAGGAAACACGCCAATAGGCCAGGCGGGGGTTAGGGCGGATTTTGGCAAAGCGGTGGCGGTGGAGTCCAGGGGCAATCGGAACAAGACTAACAAGGAGGCGGTAGCGGGGCGGAGTGATTTGCAGGCTTTATCATGTGAAGATCGAAAGGGCGAAACCAAGGTAGTAAGCAAGGTTTTAAATAGTTTAGTTGCAAAACACCAGTGATTCAAGTTTTAGTTTCGAAAAGAGGCTCGCACCTTGCTCCATTCCACACGCTGCTTTGCAACAACCTATCACAATAGTCATGAGTAAATAATTCAAATTTAATACTTTGCCATCTCAGCACAACACGACCATCTTAGCCTAAACCAACACGACCATCTTAGCCGAAACAATATGGCCATCTCAGCCAAAACCACACCTTGGTGCCGATCGACACCCCACGTCACACATACTCGTTCCCAACCACGAAGGCTGGCCGCTCACCACAAAGGCAAACTCTGGTAATGGTTCCCATCCCAAGAACCAATCTATTTAAATTGGTTTAAAACAAAACTACGCTATGAGAAACATCTCACATCCACATTTGACCATGGGCATGACTGTTTAAATAGTTTGACTAAACTCTACAGAGTATGCACACTTTACCCACATGTCGTGAACGTCTCACACTACCGGACACATGTGGATTAGACAAAGCCGATAAAGGAGAGCTCACTACAAGGATTTTCCATAACCAACCCATAAATATCCCATGTCACACGCATGGGTGAAATCTCTCTACGAAGCATCAGGCCAGATTCAGGCCCTCATCTACTTAGGCCCCACCGTATGGCTCCTAAAAAAACCCCCATCTCGGGAGAATGCCTTTCCTTCACCATCCCTGTGCTCCTCAACAGCTAACATGCAAGAGACCTATGTTCTAGCTACTCACTCAACCAGGGGCATCCCACTGTACCCGTGTGGTCGTACTGTTTTATGCTTGGATGAATTTCCCAAAGGAATTGGTCCTTATGGATGATGCGTAGCCAAACCACCAAGGTACTAACTCCCATACCATCAAGCTTTATAAATCATTTTTTCACCTTATAACCAAAAATCGACATCTTGTTGGGTTTTAAATAAATGAGTAATATTAAATATCCAAGTTTGTCTCATACGACAGTACAACCGTAACCTATAGGTAGCTAGTCTACTTTGGCATCGTGAATACCAATGAATTTATTGTGGAGCTATGAAGGGAAAGGTTCACCAAACTCCTATACAATAAAAGTGCAGCTACTAGGAGGGTTCGACAATTAATATTCAAACCGTGGACAATCAATGTGGCGTAAAACATGTGAGTTGACAAACAAGATAATTAATTAAAATATGGATGCAAGAAGTGGTCAAGGAAGCTTACCTTGATTTGCAGCAGTTATTGGAGCGTCGAACTCCTACGCGTACCCTCCGTCAGTCTCAAGCTCTATTCGCAAGACAACAAACAATACATAAAACCACTACTAGAAAACAAATAAACACATAAAATATAGAGCCATTGAGTAGAGGAGAATATTAGAAAGATTTTGGGACTTGAATGATGTCAAATGGAGTTATGGATAGAAAAATATGGATTTTTCAAGGTAAAATGGAAAGGAATAATACAGGGAATTGGATGTCAGTGGGTCAAGGTGAGGCTGAGAGAGGGAGTGTGGGCCCACACGGGTCCCACTTCATTTTTTTCTTCTCTCTCCCTTATCCTTTCTCTCCCTCCTCCTTTCTTTCTTCTCCTCTCTCTCTTTTTTCTTC
Source organism: Oryza australiensis (assembly GCA_019925245.2). Classification (NCBI taxonomy): domain Eukaryota; kingdom Viridiplantae; phylum Streptophyta; class Magnoliopsida; order Poales; family Poaceae; genus Oryza; species Oryza australiensis. The sequence continues at coordinate 2,774,539 of JAIFGZ020000010.1, forward strand.
CCGTGCGCATGGCATCAAGATGGCGAGGGCACTGGCTACAACGAGGCACAGCGGCCGGGGCTCCGGCGTGTGACTGGGCACCGCTGCGGAGGCGACTCAGCACGCGTGGTACCTCGCGCTGGTGGCGGCTCAGCTGGTGTCGGCATGGCACAGAGGGAGGGCATCGCGTAGAGAGAGAAGGAAGAGGGAGGCCGGGACAGGGATGTTAGTGATATGACCTAGAGGCAACATGGAGATGTTGGATATCATGGTCAATATTTATGTATAAATGAATAAAGTGTTATTCAGTTCCATGAAATAGACATCTTTTATTTCTCAATAAGCATGTGACTTATTTATGAGACTCTTTATGTATGAATCTATTTCTAAACGATCCCTGATCACCATATTGTTGGAACAAATATGATTCTAAGATCGGCATGTTTATTGATTGATGATCATGTCTTATAGATCATGGTATGGAGATACCAAATCAATATACGTGGACATGTGTTAGAAAACACATTGTTGGATATACCCACCATGAGACACTACAGGAATTAATGTGCCATTAGTTGGTCTCAAGTAGTGTTGGTGCAAAGTCCTTAGACCTGAGATCATCATGGATTCTGACATGTGTAGTAGCCTACTTTGGGACTACCAAACGCTATTTCGTAACTGGATAGTTATAAAAGTAGTCTTCGAGTTTGCTATGAAACATGGAGTGGGATGTGAGTGATCAAGATGGAATTTGCCCCTCCTTTGGAGAGATATCTCTGGGCCCCTCAAGGTAATGGATTATGGAAGTGCATGGCCATGCCAAGTTGATTGAGGAGTCAATCAAAAGACAGATAATCCAATATGGTTCGAGTGAATGATTAAGCTATTGAAAGGATGACACACATCTTGCCTATAGCTTAATTGGTATTGTGAGACAAAGGGATTTGTGTACACATTACAGGTTCAGAGCCGATATTATATTCTTGTATACTATGGTGTCAATATGTGCTGCTAGGCACCACTATTGACGGTCGGCCGAGTTGGACTCGGGTCAAAACCGAGTATACCTGAACCTACAGGGTCACACGCTTAAGGGGATAAGAATAGGCATTCGAGTTGCACTCAGATACGGCTCGATCGGATAGGGATCCAATCGGATAGAGTACCGATGGGCATATAGGCCCAGTCGGCAACTCTATATAAAGGGGCGAGGGGTGGAGAGCTGTGGTATTGTATTGCACTTGACACGAATAAATCTAATCGCGCGACTTCAGAAGTCGGCGAGTTTGAGATCTCCACGGAAACCCTCCCCACTCCCGAGCCAAAACCCTAGCATTGCATCTTGCGCTAGCACACAGGTGTTAGGCGTTCTATCCCTAGACGTGTGGATACCGATAGAGGCATTGCTATATTGTGGTGCTGTCCGGTGGCTACGAATCGGCTGCGGCGCATCGGAGCGGATCGGCTGTGGTGGATCGGCAGCGCGAGCGCGGTTCGGCGAATCGGCAAATCGGCTGTGGCGGATCGGCTGCGGAATCGGCGCATCAGCTACGGCGAATCGGCTGTCGAGTTGGCGAATCAGCTGTCACGAATCGGCTGTGATCGGCTGGCACTGTTCCGGATCGGATAGCTCCTGATTGGTATTTCCGCTGCACCCTACTCCAATCGGTAATGATCTATCAACCCTTACTTGCAAGTGTTTCTGGTTTGCACGGTAGAAAATTTTTGTTATTAGCTATCGTAGCCTCCGCGTAACCCTTCAAGGGAGAGGAGGAAGGAAGAGGGAAGCCGGCTACTTATAGCTCAACAGACTCTAAGGCTTCGATGGCTCGGCTTTGAAGTGGCGAAAATGGAGCGGGAGCTTGGCGAAGAAGCGTGAGAGCTTAAGGGTAAGCTCCCAGAACCTTTATATCTGCTTGTGCTCCACATAGAAGAGTTAGTGACGACAAATGCGCTTGTGCAAGCTTCTCCCTCCTTAGCCTCTCTGCTACTGCCTCCTTTGATCAGCTGGAAATGCAGAGCGGTGCCTACCACTACAACAGTCATCCTCATCTCTATCAGGCGACAACCCTCATCTGTGTTGGGTATGGCGCCCGTCATGGCACAAAGGTCACTGATGTGAGAAGTCATCTCTATCGGGCAAAAGCCCATCACCGCTTTAAATTATCTTTGTCGGGCCTAAACTGTCACGCCCAGAAATTTAGCCAAATTTCTACACTATTTTGTGTATTAAATCCCTGTAGAGGAATCAGCCACGGTACACAAAATGACAAATCAATAAACAGATCCAAACGTAAAATAAAGCGTAAAATACTTACAGAAGAGACACTTAGTCCTCACACCCGAAAGAAAGTAGCAGCAGCGAAAAAGGCAATCCTAGCGAAGGTTCAGCTCCACTCCATAGGCAAACTCAACTAGGGTCTGAGCCTTGGTCTTCTAACTCTGTCTTCGACTCAGAAGCACTACAATTCTGGGAAAAGGGGGAAATAGCAAGGCTGAGTACAACCACCGTACTCAACAAGCCAAATCGAGAAATGCAGACGTGCAAGGGGAGACAAGAGTGGCTTGGGCTATTTTGCATAAATGCGGTTGTAAAACCTTTCTAGTTTAAAACAGTAAAATGTTGATTGTTTAATCAAGATTACCCTTCCACTGAATAATGCTAGACCACGTTGAACAGGCCCAACCAATCCACCTGAACTAAATGAGTTCTGTTAAGTCGAATTATTAAAGGTGGGACTACTCATGGTGAATCTGGTCGATTGCCCATAACCACGGGCACGGCTATCCGAATAGTTCTACTCTGATCAGAGGTGTACAACTGTACCCACAAGACACGATCCATCGTATGTCCCCCTGCCACGCCTGACACGTTACCATGCGAGTGATCATGACAAGACCCTTCACATAACTCCCCTGACCAAGCGATACCACACTGAGGTGTCGCCCCTACCCAAAGTCCAGGGTAGGCAGCCCCTGGTGCCTAGGTGAATCCGGAAGCCACATAGACCTTGCCCGGTCCATCCAAACTCCATCACGCCCACCCTTGCTTGGGTACGTCAGCTAGGGAAAAGCCACACTACAAGTCCAACCGTTGCCCATGCTGGCTTATGGTAAGTACTGTAAGTCTTCAGAGTTTTCCATGAACCGGTCCTTAATTGCCATGGTTGCGACAAGCAAAACCATGCACCCACAGCCCACCATTAAGTCACATTTTAATTCAACCTTTATTCCAAGGTAATACTGGTCCATGACCATCATTTCATGTGACTATAAACTAGTAGGATAATTCTCCCATTAGGTGAGCCAGTGTAATTAAGCATGGTTAAGCGTAAATAACCCTAGCAAGGTCATGTCAGTGACACAAGCTAGTCAAATTAATCACCCAGGTTGACAATGAATGGATAACAAATAATCATGGCACAAGCAATTAGATAGGTATTCCATCATCCGATGTAATTAGAAAAAAAATGCATTTTTTGGAAAATGATAAAATATTTGTAAAGTGGCATCAATATGCGTCAAGGAGGAATGTGACTTGCCTTGCTTCTTCAGCTGATCCTCTTTTCTTCGCGAGCGCAGACTCCTGAAACAGCGAAGTCTACATGCTGGCACGCAAAACAAGGAAAAGACCTAATAAAAACAAAATAAACAATACATGGAAAGTAAACAAACATGTAGAGCTTAATTTTAGATGAATTTTGCAATTTGAATGGCCCAATTTGGAGTTCTATTGATTAGATATGAATTTTAGAAGTTTTGGGCCATTTAATTGAATTCTGGAAATTAAAATAATTTATTGCATAATTTTTTTATTTTTACAAAGGAAAAGGGGTGATCTTGACGTCGGCGAGCGGGGCTAACGTTGGGCGACGTCGGCGGCGGCGGCGCACGGCTCACGGGTCCATGGTGGACTCGGTCCACGGGGACCGGTCCACCGTCCACCACGTGGCTTCCACGCGGGCGGCCACGGGGGACGACCAGCCGATGTGGCGCTGACGCGACGACACTGGTGGCAGCCACGTCGGGCGCCTCGTGGACACCCCAGATCGCCCTAAAGGGGATCAGGCGGCCAAGGCGGACCAACGACCCAGATCGGTCTCGGACCGATCCAACGGCCGGGGAGCGAGGCGGGGCAGCGACGGCCGACCGGTGGCGAGGTGGCGTGGCGACGCGGGCGGTACACAGGACCCGAAGGTCACCGGCGGCAAGCGGCGGTGCAACTGAAAGCGGCGGAGGAGAGTGGGAGACAAGGAGGAATCGGTGCTCACCGGGCGCGCACGAGAAAACAACGGCGTGGAGATGACGGCGAGGCGGAAGCAGCGACACGCGACGACATGGGGCGACGCTCGGGGCCGAGAGGCATGCGGGCAAGAGCGACCGGAGAGTGGGGAAAAAGGGGAGAGAGGGGAGGTATGTTCTCACCGACGGCCTGAGTTGGAGGGGACGATGGCGACACGGTGACCCCGACGGAATAAAAGAGGGAAACACGGCGGTCGGGGGTCTAAGGGAGGCGGCGCACGTGGCGGTGGTGATGGGTTTGCACGGCGAATTTGGCAGCTGGAGTTGAAGTGACGCTGTGGCGGCTCGGGATTGTGGTGAAGGCGTGGTTTCAGAGGCGGTTGGAGGAAACGAGATGGGGGCCAGGGTGTGACGCGGCGCGACGAAGTTGACGGTGCAAGCGGCGCGGCATGCTGATGTCTAGAGCGGCCGTGGAGTATCGCCAGAGTTCAACGGTCGGTGGCGGAGGGCGGGAGAGCGTGGGGAGAGCGAGGGGAGTGTGGCCGGCTCGGGAGAGGGAGGGGAACTGACGAGCACCGCTCGGGGCACATTTTATAGCGGCGGGAGGTGGCGAGGAGGCCGGGAGCGACCGAAAGTGGCGGCGGAGTGGGGCTGCCGACGTGGTGGAATGGCGGTGATTCGGCGTCAGTTTGTGCGGCGAGAGGGGGAAAAAACCAAGTGCGGGAGAGGGGGTTGCTCGGCACATGCGTAGGCGCGGGCCGGGGTGCGCGTAGAAAGGATGGCGACGTGGGCATGGGCATGGCGGCGTGGGAGCGGGAGTGCGGTCGAGAGGTTAGGGATGGCCACGATAGGTGGGGCCCACCTATCGGCGGCTCGGGGAAAGGCGGAGGCTAACAAACTAGGCCCACACGTCGGCGGGATGGAGGAGGCCGGTGGGGAGGTGAAATAGACTTTTGCGTGAGGAGGAAAGAAAGTGGGCTAACTTTCGAGCTGAGGAGAGAGAGAAAGGAGGGCGGTGCTGGCGACGGCCTAAGGGACGGATTGCGGACTTTACAAAGCAGTGGGCCGACGACGGCCCAAGAGCGGAAAGGAGTTTAAATTTTGTTTTTAATTTATTTAATCGGATAAACGATCTTTATTTTTTAAATACTTCCTATGCTCAATAAATTCCAAAAAAAATCCTAAAAATAGATGGGTATTCAAAGTATTTAATAAAAATATAAAAAGCCCATTTACTAATTAAATAATTTATTTAAGTGATTACTAAAATGCTTTTTGTCTTATTAAAATTATTTCGGAGCTCCAAAATTTCACGGAAAATGTCAAAGAGTAATTTAGGGCATGAAAAATATTACAAAAATATTTTTAAAGGAAAATTTAATTTCCTTATTAAGTTCCCTTGAAAACATTTTCTCTTTTTATTAAATTTCTAGAAAATGCATTATTAAATGATTTTTAATCCCGAACGAAAATCGGGGTGTGACATAAACTTATGCCCGTCACCGATAGGTTTGACCAAGAAGACCAGTCAAACAAGGGTCCGATACCGATTATATAGTCTCAAACGGGCCCCAATTAAAGCCCATCACGGGTGACTAACAACTCAATCGGGATTTAACTTAACCCCGTCACTGATGTCTAACATCTCCATCGGGTTTAAGTTAAAGTCCATCACCAATGAGTTTTTCCGGAAAAAAAAATTCTTTTTTTGGCTAGCCTCAGGCCTTTGCTAGCCATGCCCACTACAAAAATGAGAGATTGTTAGTGATATGCCCTAGAGGCAACATGGAGATGTTGGATATCACGTCAAATGTTTATTTATTTATGAATAAAGTATTATTCACTTCCATGAAATAGACATCTTGTATTGATCAATAAGTACGTGACTTATTTATGAGACTCTATATGTATGAATCTATTTCTAAATGATCCCGATCATATATCATATTATTGGAACTAATATGATTCTAAGATCGGCATGTTTATTGATTGATGATCATGTCTCATAGATCATGGGTATGGAGATACCAAATCAATAAACATGGACACATGTGTTGGAGAACACATTATTGGATAGACCCACCATGAGACACTACAGGAATTAATGTGCCATTAGTTGGTCTCAGGTAGTGTTGGTACAAAGTCCTTAGACCGAGATCACCATGGATTCCAACATCGTAGTAGCCTACTTTGGGACTACCAAACGCTATTCCGTAATGGGTAGTTATAAAGGTAGTTTTCGGGTTTGCTATGAAACATGGAGTGGGATGTGAGTGATCAAGATGGAATTTGCCCCTCCTTTGGAGGGATATCTCTGGGCCTCGAGGTAATGGATTATGGATATACATGGCCATGCTAAGTTGATTGAGGAGTCAATCAACGGACAGATAATCCAATACGGTTCGAGTGAATGGTTAAGCTATTGAAGGGATGGCACACATCTTGCCTATAGCTTAATTGGTATCGTGAGGCAAAGGGATTTGTGTACAGATTACAGGTTCGAGCCGATATTATATTCTTGTATACTATGGTGCCAATATGTCTTGCTAGGCGTCGCTGTTGACACGTCGGCTGAGTTGGACTTGAGCCGACGGTCGGCTAAGTTAGACTATAGCTGAAACCAAGTATACCTAAACCTACGGGTCGCACGCTTAAGGGGATAAGAACGGGTATTCGAGTTGGACTCGAATATGGCTCGATCGGATAGAGTCCTATGGGCTTACGATGTATGGGCAGCCGACTCTATGAGATTTGGATAGGATCCGATTTGAAATAGAGTTGATCGGCCACTAATCCCAGTCGGCCAACTCTATATAAAGGGGTGAGGGGTGGAGAGCTGATTGACGTCAATTGATTTGCATTGCACCGAAATCAATCTAATCATACGGGGCTTTAGAAGTCGACGAGATCAATCTCCACGGAAACCCTCCCCACCTTCGAGCCAAACCCTAGCCTTGCATCGTGTGCTAGCACACGGGTGTTCGGCGTTCTGTCCCCGGACGTGTGGATACCGGTAGAGGCGCTGCTACGTTGCACGCTGTTGATCGGCTACGAATTGGCTGTGGAGGAATCGGCTGCGGTCGAGCGCATCGGAGTGAGGCATGAGAACGTGACCGGACGACTCGCGAGATCGGCGATTGGCGAATTGGCTGTCCCCGGGTATCGGCGTCGGCTTGCGGGAATCGGCTACACAGTTCCGGATCGATAGCCCCGATTGGTTGTTTTGCGCTTACTCCAATCGGTAACGATCTATCGGCCCTTACTTGCAAGTGTTCTGGTTTGCGCGGTAGAAAAGTTTTTGTTTTCGGCTAGCGTAGCCTCCGCGTAACCCTTAGTGGTATCGAGACCTAATCTTGCTTAGTTCGGGTTTTAGATTGGATCGGAACAAGTTTTGCGCACGGATTGATTAGATCAATCGGTTTTACGGGATTTGTTGCAGAGAGTTCACGGTAATTGCGTTCCTTGATAGTGTATCGGAACGGCGTAATGTGATTACGTCGAAGCAATATCCGTAGAACTCGGTTTGAGTCGGCTTCGAGATAGCGTTCCTTGATAGTACATCAAAACGGTATAGTGTGATTATACCGAAGCTATCTCATAGTCCGATCTTGTTTGCTGCCTCGCGTCTACACAAACCATCTCCCTTGATAGTGTATCGGGACGACATAATATGATTATGCCGACATGGTTTTCGTAAGCGATTTCATAGATGGGATCTATGGACCGCCGTGTGCGCCCCCCCTTATAGGTCGTCTCGATGCTGTTTCTCTGCGATAGGTAGAAAACGTTTCTACGCCTAACTTGTTTTTGCAGAGAATGCTTTGAGGTGGTATGGCCCTATTGTATGTATGAGATGCATGTGATGCATGTAATATTCTTTCATATGTGCAATCCCTGTAATATTATTTCATACGTGCAATGCTTGTAATATTCTTTCACGACCTACGAGTCGATGTAATCTTCAATTAGAGCTTCTATAGTAGTAGCTTAGTTTGAAGATATCAAGCATTCGACACTCGGAAGAACGGTGATAAAGATGGAGATCCTCTACATCGACATGGAGATGGAGATCACCATGTGAAGGGGGCCATACTATTTCATAATATGCTATTCTACCTGCTTTCATATATGTGATATGTTTGTTTGATAGGATAGCATCCCTCGCAAAATTAAGTAGTAATGATGCCCTTCCAAATGTTGCACCCATCACCGTTATGCTCGTCAATGGTGGGTGCAAAGCGAGTGCCATTCTCTATCATAACATGAGGGGTATATGTCGACATATATATGGAGGAGCATTTGATTTACTTAACAAGGCTATCAAAACAGTTTTGGGCCTTGGGGCATAGGTTGGCGTCGGGGCATAGAGATGCCACACCAACAACAAGAGTCACATAGAGATGTGATTAGCAAGGAGTTGCTTACCGATGTTATTAATATTCTAGCGGTGATGCCAAAGCTCACTAGAAATTAACTAGCATGTGGATCTTGACCCAAAACGTAACCTAGAGGGAAGGTGTAAAATACGTAATGAAAGTCTAATGTTAAATTATTTAACAATAGACATAGCATAAACATTGTGCTAAACATTGCTTTTTTGTTGTAGAATAAATGGCGGCTAATACTACACCCGAGTACCTTTAATTTGCGATCTATTCTCGAAAAGGAAAAATTAAACGGAACAAACTTTATGGATTGGTATCGCAACTTGAGAATTGTTCTCAAGCAAGAGCGTAAGGAGTACGTTCTTGAAGTACCTTATCGAGGATTTGCCTAATAATGCCACGCAAGCGCACGGAGAGCTTACGAGAAGCACACTAATGATGCCCTAGATATAATGTCTCATGCTTGCTACAATGTCCCCGAGCTTCGAAGCAATATGAGAGCAGCGATGCTCACACTATTATTCGGGGATTGCATGGTATGTTTGAGAACCAAGCTCGGGCCGAGAGGTTCAACACCTCAAAGTCCTTGTTTGCGTGTGAGCTTGTTGAGGGAATCCCGTCGGTTCGCATGTGATAAAAATGATTGGCTACATTGTGAGTCCGAAAAACTAGGTTTTCCCCTTAGCCAAGAGTTGGCTACGATGTGATTCTCCGGTCGCTCCCTCCGAGCTTCGAGCCATTCATATTAAATTATCACATGAACAATATGGATAGAACCTTGGCTGAATTGCATGGGATGCTAAAGACAGTGAGGAGAGTATCAAGAAAAACGGTCATCATGTGATGATGATGCGAAGGCTAAGCGCAAACCACTGTCAAGAAACTTTGCACCAAGAGGAAGCTAACTCCCGATGAGATCATGAGTGCCTCTAATGCAAAGAAGGGCAAGAAGAAGTCGGCGGCATCGATGCCGTTTGCTTCTCTTGCAAGGAGAGCCCTTTGGAAAAGGAACTGCAAGAAGTACATGGAGGATCTCAAAAAGAAGCAAAGTACGACTTACGCTTTAGGTATTAATGTTATAGACATTAATCTTGCTACTTCACCCTACGACTCTTGGGTATTTGATACCGGATCGTAGCTCATATTTGAAAATCGTTGCGGAAATGAGAAGAAGTAGAGGCTTAAGAAGGGGTGAGGTGAACTGCGCGTCGGCAATGGAGCAAGCGTTGCTACGTTCTTGTCGGCACGATACCACTTCATCTACCTTCAGGATTAGTTTTGGAATTAAATAATTGTTATTGTGTTCCAACACTATGTCAAAACGTTATTTCCGCTTCATGTTTGCAAGCGGAAGGATATGATTTTAGATCAATGGACAATGGTTGTTCAATATATCTCGAGATATGTTCTATTTTCATGCTCCATTGGTGAATGGATTATACGTTTTGAATCTTGAAGCGTCTCCCGTCTATAACATTAATACGAAAAGGCAACTCTCTAATGATACAAACCCCACGTTTATCGGCATTGTCGCTTAGGCCATATAAATAAGAAACGCATGGAGAAGCTCCATAAGGATGGATTGCTTCACTCTTTTGATTTTGAATCATTTGAGACATGTGAGTCTTGTTTACTTGGTAAGATGACAAAGACACCTTTCACGGGACACGGTGAAAGAGCAAGTGACTTGTTGGCACTCGTACATACGATGTATGTGGACCAATGAGCTCAACGGCCGGAGGTGGTTATCGTACTTCATTACCTTTACCAATGACTTTAGTAGATATGGTTATATCTACTTAATAAGGCATAAGTCCGAATCCTTTGAAAAGTTCAAAGAATTCCAGAATAAAGTACAGAATCATTTAGGGAAAACAATCAAGTTTCTACGATCAGATCGTGAAGGGGAATACTTGAGCCAAGAGTTTGGTAATCATCGAAAGATTGTGGAATTGTTCCACGGTTGACTCCGCCAGAACTCCACAATGGAACGGAGTGTCCAACGGAGAAATCGCACCTTGTTGGACATGGTGCGGTCGATGATGAGCCAAAGTGATCTTCCGTTATCCTTCTTGGGATATGCTCTTGAAACAGTTGCGCTCACACTAAATAGAGTTCCATCTAAATCAGTTGAAAAGACACCATATGAGATATGGACAGGGCAACCCCCTAGTTTGTCTTTTCTCAAAATTTGGGGATGCGGAGCTTATGTAAAACGTTTACGATCGACAAGCTCACACCCAAATCTAACAAATGCTTCTTTGTGGGATATCCTAAGGAAACTAAGGGATATTACTTTTATAATCGGGAACAAGGCAAAGTGTTTGTCGCCCGACACGGTGTCTTCTTGGAGAAAGAGTTTCTTTCAAGAAGGGTTAGTGGGAGCAGGGTGCATCTTGAAGAAGTTCAAGAAACACCGAAAATGTTTCAGCGACCACGAGAACCACAACGGGAGGAGCAAAATGTTGCGCCACCGTTGTAGATACACCAGCCCCACGGAGGTCGAAAGATCACATCGTGCACCGACAGCACACAGTGCGGAACAACGTGATATATTGTTGTTGGACAACGATGAGCCTAAGACCTATGATGAAGCGATGGTGGGACCCGATTCCAACAAGTGGCTTGGAGCCATGAAATCCGAAATAGAATCCATGTATGACAATCAAGTTTGGAACTTGGTTGATCGACTGATGGTGTCAAAACCATTGAGTGTAAATGGGTTTTTAAGAAAAGGCCGATATGGATGGAAATGTTCACATCTATAAGGCGTTATTGGTGGCGAAAGGTTTTAAACACATTCAAGGAGTTGATTATGATGAAACCTTCTCGCCCGTCGCAATGCTTAAATCTATTCGGATTATCCTAGCGATTGCTGCATATTTTGATTATGAGATATGGCGAGATGGATGTGAAAACGGCTTTCCTAAATGGAAACCTAAGCGAGGATGTATACATGATACAACTGAGGGTTTTGTCGATCCGAATCGCGGAAAGATATGCAAGCTACGAAATCCATTTATGGATTGAAGCAAGTATCTCGGAGTTGGAATATTTGTTTTGATGAAGTAATCAAAGGGTTTGGTTTCATCAAAAACGAAGAGGAGGCCTGTGTTTACAAAAAGGTCGAGTGGGAGCGCAATTGTATTTCTAATCTTATATGTGGATGACATATTGCGATTGAAAATGATATCCCTATGCTAGAATCCGCCAAGTTTTCATTGAAAAATAGTTTTTCCATGAAAGACTTAGGGAGGCAGCATATATATTAGGCATTCGGATCTATAGAGATAGATCCAAGAGGCTAATAGGATTAAGCCAAAGTACATACATTGACAAGGTGTTGAAAAGGTTCAACATGCACGATTCCAAGAAAGGTTTCTTGCCCATGTCACATGCAACCCCCTAGTTTGTCTTTTCTCAAAATTTGGGGATGCGGAGCTTATGTAAAACGTTTACAGTCTGACAAGCTCACACCCAAATCTAACAAATGCTTCTTTGTGGGATATCCTAAGGAAACTAAGGGATATTACTTTTATAATCGGGAACAAGGCAAAGTGTTTGTCGCCCGACACGGTGTCTTCTTGGAGAAAGAGTTTCTTTCAAGAAGGGTTAGTGGGAGCAGGGTGCATCTTGAACAAGTTCAAGAAACACCGAGAAAATGTTTCGGCGACCACGAACCACAACGGGAGGAGCAAAATGTTGCGCCACCGGTTGTAGATACACCAGCCCCACGGAGGTCTGAAAGATCACATCGTGCACCTGACAGGCACACAGGTGCGGAACAACGTGATATATTGTTGTTGGACAACGATGAGCCTAAGACCTATGATGAAGCGATGGTGGGACCCGATTCCAACAAGTGGCTTGGAGCCATGAAATCCGAAATAGAATCCATGTATGACAATCAAGTTTGGAACTTGGTTGATCCACCTGATGGTGTCAAAACCATTGAGTGTAAATGGGTTTTTAAGAAAAAGGCCGATATGGATGGAAATGTTCACATCTATAAGGCGTTATTGGTGGCGAAAGGTTTTAAACACATTCAAGGAGTTGATTATGATGAAACCTTCTCGCCCGTCGCAATGCTTAAATCTATTCGGATTATCCTAGCGATCGCTGCATATTTCGATTGTGAAGGTCACTGGACTGCCGTAAAGAATATCCTTAAGTACTTGAGAAGAACTAAGGATATGTTCCTAGTCTATGGAGGTGAAGAAGAGCTCGTTGTAAGTGGTTACACCGATGCTAGCTTCCAAATAGACAAGGATGATTATAGATCGCAATCTGGTTTCGTGTTCTGCCTAAACGGAGGCGCAGTCAGCTGGAAGAGTTCCAAGCGGGATACGTTGCTGATTCTACAATGGAGGCCGAGTATATTGCTGCTTCGGAAGCTGCAAAGGAGGCTGTTTGGATCAAGAAATTCGTTTCGAGCTTGGTGTGATGACCGGTGCAGGCGGTGCAATGTCTCTCTATTGTGGTAATAGTGGAGCCATTGCGCAAGCCAAGGAGCCGAGGTCACATCAGAAGTCCAAACACATACTTCGGCGATATCGTCTCATTCGTGAGATAGTGGACAGAGGTGATGTCAAGATATGCAAAGTGCACACGGATCTCAACATAGCCGATCCGCTGACAAAACCTCTCCCTCAGCCGAAGCATGAGGCGCACACAAGAGCAATGGATATTAGATACTTACATGATTGACTCTAGTGCAAGTGGGAGATTGTTAGTGATATGCCCTAGAGGCAACATGGAGATGTTGGATATCACGTCAAATGTTTATGTATTTATGAATAAAGTGTTATTCAGTTTCATGAAATAGACATCTTGTATTGATCAATAAGTACGTGACTTATTTATGTGACTCTATATGTATGAATCTATTTCTAAATGATCCCTGATCATATATCATATTATTGAAACTAATATGATTCTAAGATCGGCATGTTTATTGATTGATGATCATGTCTCATAGATCATGGGTATGGATATACCAAATCAATAAACATGGACACATGTGTTGGAGAACACATTGTTGGATAGACCCACCATGAGACACTACATGAATTAATGTGTCATTAGTTGGTCTCAGGTAGTGTTGGTACAAAGTCCTTAGACCTGAGATCACCATGGATTCCAACATGTGTAGTAGCCTACTTTGGGACTACCAAATGCTATTCCGTAACTGGATAGTTATAAAGGTAGTTTTCGGGTTTGCTATGAAACATGGAGTGGGATGTGAGTGATCAAGATGGATTTGCCCCTCCTTTGGAGAGATATCTCTGGGCCCCTCGAGGTAATGGATTATGGAAATGCATGGCCATGCTAAGTTGATTGAGGAGTCAATCAACAGACAGATAATCCAATACGATTCGAGTGAATGGTTAAGCAATTGAAGGGATGGCACACATCTTGCCTATAGCTTAATTGGTATCGTGAGGCAAAGGGATTTGTGTACACATTACAGGTTCAGAGCCGATACTATATTCTTGTATACTATGGTGTCAATATGTGCTGCTAGACGCCACTGTTGACACGTCGGCTGAGTTGGACTTGAGCCGACGGTCGGCTAAGCTAGACTATAGCCGAAACCAAGTATACCTGAACCTACAGGGTCGCACGCTTAAGGGGATAAGAACAGGTATTCGAGTTGGACTCGAATACGGCTCAATCGGATAGGGATCCGATCGGATAGAGTCCTATGGGCTTACGACGTATGGGCGGCCGACTCTATGAGATTCGGCCACTATTCCCAGTCGGCCAACTCTATATAAAGGGGTGAGGGGTGGAGAGCTGATTGACATCAATTGATTTGCATTGCGCCGAAATCAATCTGATCGCACGCGGCTTTAGAAGTCAACGAGATCAATCTCCACGGAAACCCTCCCCACCTTTGAGCCAAACCCTAGCCTTGCATCGCGTGCTAGCACACGGGTGTTCGGCGTTCTGTCCCCGAACGTGTGGATACCGGTAGAGGCGCTGCTACGTTGCGCGCTGTTGATCGGCTACGAATCGGCTGTGGAGGAATCGGCTACGGTTGAGCGCATCGGAGCGAGGCGCGAGAACGTGACCGGACGACTCGGCGGATCGGCTGATTGGCGAATCGGCTGTCCCCGGGTATCGGCTGTCGGCTTGCAGGAATCGGCTACACAGTTCCAGATCGGATAGTCCTGATTGGTTGTTTCCGCTGCTTACTCCAATCGGTAACGATCTATCGGCCCTTACTTGCAAGTGTTCCTGGTTTGCGCGGTAGAAAAGTTTTTGTTTTCGGCTAGCGTAGCCTCCGCGTAACCCTTCAGATATGCACCGCTCGACGAGATGGCATGTCAGAAGATGAATACACAGAGTTGTTCAGCGAGCACGAAGCAAACATATGGCAGCAACTTACTTGTTGGGAGCTTTAATGTCTGCAAATAGAAGGATTGAATATGTGAAAACGTACTATATGTTTAGAAATTTGTATTTATGTCTTAACAAAATTGGCGAACCTCAGAATCCGAAATGTTCCAGTTGCCGTCCTCCAAGAAAATCCACATAAATTTCATCATGTAGAAACCACATGTGCTCATGCCTGGATCCTGATGTGGGCACCAACGGTGGCAGCAAACCCGGAATGTATCGGCACATGGAGCGTGTCGAATACAATACTTCTTATATTTCACAAGTGCCTTATTTAGGATGTCAATGACAGATTGGAATGCTTCTTGCAGTTTCCTCAATCCATCCATGATGACAATCTTGTAATCATTTAAATGGATGGCAAAAAGGATCCAGTGATGGCTGCATACAAAGAGAGAGAGAGAGAGAGAGCAATTAACACCTTAAAGCACAAATGGTAGGTACAACAACAAATGCCACACTTACTTAAAGTTGTAGAGCAAAAGGATCATATTCATGTCCTTAAGCTTGACAAAAGAGTTGTAGAGGTAGTGCAGCACCTATTTTTGGGACCTTGGGCCATCATCAATCTGATTGGAATTGACAACCGCTGGATCGAGGAATCATACTTTGTTATAGGTTGCTCTACATTCAAGTGTCCCCATTCTACATAAGGAAACAAGTTAGACACGCTGCGAAGATATTAACATAGAAATACTAGCGAGGAGTTCGAGTATGCTTACAATGCCCATAACTGAAGTAGCGATACGTCTAGGTCCCTCAGATTGTATAGCTGAAATAGTTCATCATATGGGACCTAGATTATACCATCGTCATGATGGAAGTCCTCGTTCCTATAAAAGATGGCGAATGTCTCCTTACCCTCCTTTGCCATCTGTAGGTTCCACTCTTCTATCCTTCTCATCTGAGTGTAATTCATAATGGCGTTGCAATATTCGTCGGTGGTCAAAGGAGCACCGAATTTGAACTTAGCTGCCTGAGGGGCCTGCACATCAGTATAACTCTTTAGCCCTGAATTTTCCAGAAATTCTTGCTCATACTTCTGTGCCATGTCTTTCACGAACTCTTCCCTGGAAAATTCTCACAATTTCTTTTTCTTGATCATGCGTTGGTAGTCCGAAATTGGTTTCTTCAGTGCTGATGGCCTTGCCATACGAATGAAGTGGTCCTGAACTTGTGGAGATTATGGCAATTGGATATCCTTATGGCAAGCCTGTCCGACTAAAGATAGGGATAGGTTATGTTTATGGATTGTGTAAACCGGCTATGACTTGGGTGTTACATTGCCGATCAGATAAGGCAACGGCTCATAGTCATAACTTGGTAAGATTCAGGAAGCCGACTTAGAGTATGATAGGGTTTCCGACTTGTAAGCCTGCCTCCCAAGACTATATAAGGGGGGTAAGGGGCGTCCCTTGAGGGATATCAGATTTATCAGCTTTAGGAGCAACAGATCTTGAGATCAATACAACACTCGACGGATCGAATCCCCGAAACAGGAGTAGGGTATTACCTCACGAGAGGGCCTTAACCTGTCTAAACCTCGTTTTCCACTTGACCCATCGAGCTTGGTGATCTGGACTGCACCCCCAAATTTCTATTGCCGAAACCAAGTTTCGAGAGTTGGCGCGCCAGGTAGGGGCCCGCGCGTCAGGATTTCTTCTTCAATCTCCCCGGCAAGCGCGATGGGATCTTCATCAGGCATCGACGACTTCACCGCCAAGAGACTCGACAAGATCTCCCTCCTCGACTCGGATTCGGACTAGTCAGAAGGGGGAACCCGCGCGGCGCCGTTCGGGTTACCGAACAACGCTGAGATGTACGACAAAATTCTGACTTCCGAGTTGGGGTCCGCCCACTTGGAAGGAGGAATCCACTCGGCGCCATTCGGATTACCAAACGCCGCTGAGATCTACAGCCACCTTATGACCTCCCTGTCAAAATCCATCCAATCGGGAGGAGAAACCCTCTCGGCACCGTTTGGGTTACCAAACGCCGCTGAGATCTACTGCAATATTCTTTCTTCCGAGTTGAATTCGACTCACTCGGGAGAACCCCCGTCATCAAGCCACGACCCGGACTGGAACGATCCAGACTCGAGCGATCCGGGCTCAAGGGAAGTCGCCGTCATCCTCCAACCGTTTGGATCATGCTCATCCACAGAGCTTGACGAGTACCTTAGTTCTTCAGACTTCGACGACCTCTACGGTATCTCCACGGACGAGGCCAACGACTCCGACTTCGACAAGGATTACAAGCCCAAGTGCTTCGACGTCCTCATGGCTAAGCTGGCCGAGACCGACTCAGCCATGGCCTGCAGGATCACAGAAGAAGAACAAGCCAGGCTTGAGCAGGAGCGCAAGATGGCAGAAGATGAGAATAGGTGCAAGGAAGAAGCTGGTAGAAGATGAGAATAGACGATCCGCTCGGGAGGCCATACTTCAAACGCGAGTCGGCAACACCAACATCTTCCAGACGCCTCAACAGAACGCCGTTGCCGCCCTCACCCTCCTCGACACTGTTATCGAAGCGGCACCCGCCACAGTAACACCAATCCTGGACAAGATCAAGACCATCGTCGCGGCTACAGCCAACTGCTCTCCATCCACCTCATCACGAAGGCCGACTGAGTCCATCGCGGAAACGCTCGACAGAAGCCGACTTCCGCCGCTGCGGTCGAAGGATTACAGGAGGCCCGAACAAGCTCAGACGACCACTAGGTCAAGAGAGCCCCGCCACGAGACCACACGGAAGCATCAAGAGCAATCGGCCGACTCCCGTGAAAAAGGGCACGGACGACCACCCGTCCACGATTGGGTCCGCCGCAGCAACAACTCCAACTACCGAAGCAGTCTACCAAGGACCTCGTCGAGTGATCTGCGAGAAGTCCTTGACCGGCGCTATCAAGAGCGAGAGCAGCGCTCTCACGAAGATCGAAGGAGATTGCCTAACAGCAACGATGACAGAGTACCTGCGTTCACTCGGGACCTGCGCCGAGTACATTGGTCGAGTGGTTTTAAGCCTACAGGAATCGAGAAGTACGACGGAAAGACCGACCCCGAGTCGTGGCTGACCATGTACACCCTCGCCATCCACGCAGCAGGAGGAGACAACAAGGCCATGACTAATTATTTGCCTGTCGCCCTCGCCAACTCAGCAAGGAACTGGCTCATGAGCTTGCCAAGAGGCTCGATTGGCTCGTGGAGTGAGCTCCGGGACCACTTCATCGCCAATTTCCAGGGCACCTTTGAAAGGCCTGGGACCCACTTCGATCTCTACAACGTCATCCAGAAGCCAAATGAATCGCTGAAGGACTACATCCGGTGCTTCTCAGAAAAGCGCAACAAAATCCCCAACATCAGCGACGACATCATAATCGCCGCCTTCCAGAAGGGAGTTCGTGGTGAGTTGCTGATTGGAAAGTTCGGGCATAAGCCACCGAAGACGGTGAAGCAAATGTTCGAGACGGCGAACTCCTATGCCAAATCCAACGATGCAATCAAGGCAGCGCGGCAAGATCGGTCCGACAAAAGGGACGACAAACAGTCGGGAGGAAGCCGGCATCCTAAGAAGGATAACGGCAACAACAATCAGGGCCGGAAAGACCGCAAGCGCTAGCCCGAGGACCTGGTTGCCACAACGTCCAACTCCCAACGCCGTCCCCAAGTCGCGGCCTACGACATGATCATGAACGCTCGGTGCACGCATCATCCAAATTACAAGCATGCGGCCAAAGATTGCTTCATCTACAAGCAATTCGCCGAGCAATATGCAGCACAACTAAACAAGAAGCCGACTGATGAAGCCGGCCCATCGGGAACCAAGAAGAACAACTCGACTGGAAATTCGGAGCCTTTCCAAGACCCCGTGGGCGAGCTGAATCACATCTTCGGGGGCCGCAAGCTTATGTGTCCAAGAGGAAGCAAAAGCTGACTGACCGCGAGGTCAACGCGACACAACCCGAAGTTCCACGATACCTACGGTGGTCAGAGGTGGCCATCACGTTTAACCGCTTGGATCATCTTGACCGAGTGGTTCACCCGGGCGGTATCCCGTGGTACTAGACCCGGTGGTTCGGAACATCAAGCTGAAGCGTGTCCTCATTGATAGGGGCAGCGCCCTCAATATCCTGTTCGCCAAGACCCTGGATGAGATGCAGATTCCAAGATCCGAGTTGAAGGCAAGCTCAGCCCCCTTCCACGGAGTTATCCCGGGGCTGTCATCTACGCCACTCAGGCACATCGCCCTTCCAGTCACCTTCGGAGTTCGGGAGAACTTCCGGACGAAGAACATCACCTTCGAGGTAGCCGACTTCGAGACGTCCTACCACACAATCATTGGAAGGCCTGCGCTCGCCAAGTTCATGGCGATACCACACTACACCTACCTCTGCATGAAGATGCCCGGCCCCAACGGCGTCATCACCCTGCGCAGTGACGTAAAACAAGCCTTCACCTGCGACAAAGAAAGCTGCGATATGGCCCAATCTCGTGAGAGATCACAGGGCCAGGAAGAAATCTGACTGGTTGCATCAACATCTGAAGAGGGCGAAATCCCTACGAAGAAGATATCCAAGTCGAGACAAGGCGACGCCAAAACGAAGAAAATCTCCCTTGATCCATCGGATCCTTCCAAAACCGCTGTAATCGGCGCGGAGCTAGATCCTAAATAGGAAAGCGCGCTCGTCACCTTCCTCCAAAATAATAAAGATGTTTTTGCTTGGAAACCATCTGATATGCCTGGAATTCCTAGGGAGGTGATCGAGCACTCTTTACACGTCAAAGATGACGGGAAACCTATCAAACAACGATTACGCCATTTTGCTCAGGATTGAAAAGATGCCATCAAGGAAGAACTCACAAAACTTTTAGCCGTCGGTTTCATCAAAGAAGTTCTCCATCCCTGTGGTGGCTAACCCGGTCCTGGTCCGGAAGAAGACAGGGTAATGACGCATGTGTGTTGACTACACCGATCTCAACAAAGCCTGCCCTAAAGATCCATTCGGGTTGTCTCGCATCGACCAAGTCATAGATTCAACAGCCGGCTGCCAGCTCTTGAGTTTCCTGGACTGTTACTCGGGCTATCATCAGATCAGCTTGAAGGAATCCGACTGCTTGAAGACATCATTCATCACGCCGTTTGGAGCCTACTACTACATCACGATGCCCTTTGGTCTAAAGAACGCCGGAGCCACGTACCAACGCATGATCCAGAGATGTTTTCAAACACAGATTGGGAAAAATGTGGAAGCTTACGTCGATGATGTCGTCATCAAGACCAAGCAAAAGAAAGACCTGATTGCTGACTTAGAAGAAACCTTGGCAAACATTCGGGCCTTCAAAATGAAGTTGAACCCGGAGAAATGCACTTTCGGCGTGCCATCAGGCAAACTGCTCGGCTTCATGGTGTCCCATCGCGGCATTGAAGCTAACCCAGAGAAAATCAATGCTATTTTAAATATGAAGCCCCGAGTAACCAGAAAGATGTCCAGAAGCTCACTGGCTGCATGGCGGCGCTAAGCAGATTCATCTCCCGACTCGGCGAGCGAGGCATGCCTTTTTTCAGGCTATTGAAGAAAACCGATGACTTCCAATGGACCACGAAAGCCCACAAAGCCTTTGAAGACTTCAAAGAATTTCTCACGACGTCGCCCGTCCTAGCCTCACCCCAGCCTCAGGAACCCTTGCTATTGTATGTCTCAACTACTCACCAGGTGGTCCGCACGGTTCTCGTCGTTGAGCGTGAGGAAGAAGGACGAGTCCAGAAGATTCAAAGGCCAATCTACTTTGTTAGCGAAGTGCTGGCAGGAGCCAAAATTCGCTACCCTCAGGTACAAAAATTGTTATATGGTGTTTTGATAACCGCGAGGAAATTGGCGCACTACTTTCAGGGTCACTCGGTCACCGTCGTCACTTCCTTTCCACTCGGCGATGTCATTCACAACCGGGAGGCAACTGGGCGCATCGCAAAGTGGGCCCTGGAACTGATGCCGCTGGACTTAACTTTCAAGCGAGGACGTCTATAAAGTCACAAGCCCTGGCGAATTTACTGGCCAAGTGGACCGAGCAACAAAAAGATGTACCTAGGGAAGACCTACAACACTGGACCATGCACTTTGACGGATCCAAAACGATCACTAGCTTGGGAGCGGGAGTCGTGCTGATCTCCCCGACCGGAGAAAGGCTACGATATGTTCTTCACATCCATTTCTCCGCCTCACACAACGTCGCCGAGTACGAAGCCTTGCTGCATGGCCTGCGACTTGCTGTTTCACTCGAGATACGACGGTTGGTTGTGAAAGGAGACTCCCAGCTGGTCGTCAATCAAGTGATGAAAGACTGGTCCTGTTTAAACGACACCATGGAAGCTTATCGGCAAGAAGTTTGCAAACTTGAAGACAAGTTTGAGGGACTAGAGCTATCCCATGTCTTGAGACATAACAACGAGGCAGCTGACGAGTTGGCACAGTTCGGGTCCAAGCGAGAAGCTGCTCCAACAGACGTTTTCGTAGAGCATCTCTATGAGCCGACATTGCAGCAAAACCAACTCCCAACGAGCAAGCCGCAAACCAAGTCGCCATGCTCGACGCCGACCGGAGGACACCGCTCATCAAATTTTTAACCCAACAAGAGCTGCCGGAAGACCGGGATGAGGTGGAACGAGTCCGACGCCGTTGTCAGGGCTATGTCATGGTTGACTCTGAATTATACAAGAGAAGCCCTTCTGGAGTCCTAATGAGATGTATCACGCCTGAGGAAGGACGGCAACTACTCCAAGATATCCACTCGGGCATATGCGGGAGTCACGCGGCGGCATGCACCTTTGTAGGCAAAGCCTACAGACAAGGTTTTTTTGGCTCACGGCGGTCTCCGACGCTGACAAAGTGGTCCGCACGTGCGAGGGCTGCCAGTTCTTTGCTCGGCAAAGCCATGTTCCAGCCCAAGAGCTACAAACGATTCCATTGTCATTGGCATTCGCGGTGTGGGGCTCGGATATGGTCGGCCCCTTCAAGAAGGCTCCAGGAGGATTCACACATCTGTTCGTCGCAATCGACAAGTTTTCCAAGTGGATTGAGGCTAAGCCAGTTGCTACGATCACCGCTGATAAGGCACGAGACTTCGTCCTCAATATCGTGCACCGGTTTGGTGTCCCAAATTGAATTATAACCGACAATGGAACTCAATTCACTGGAGGCATTTTCCAGGAATTCTGCGAAGATTTCGGCATCAAAATCTGCTACGCATCGGTCGCGCACCCCAAAAGCAATGGACAGGTTGAGCGCGCCATTGGCATGGTACTTCAAGGCATCAAGGCCCGAGTGTTTGACCGGTTAAATCCTTATGCTGGCAAATGGGTTCAAGAGCTGCCCTCGGTTCTATGGTCTCTACGGACTATGCCCAGTCGGGCCACCGACCAAACTCCTTTCTTCCTGGTTTACGGGGTACAAGCCATGTTGCCGAATGAAATGGAGTACGAATCTCTTCGAGTCCGCAGCTTCAACGATGAGTGCTACGATCAAGACCGAGTGGACGACCTGACCCAACTAGAAGAGGCCCGTGAGGCAGCCTTGATCCAGTCGGTAAGATACCTTCAAGGACTTAGACGATACCATAGTCACAATGTTCGGGCGTGAGCCTTCATTGTCGGTGATTTGGTTCTACGCAGGATTCAGACCACCAAGGACCATCATAAATTATCTCCACTTTGGGAAGGGCCATATATAATCGCTGAGGTGACTCGGCCAGGAGCATATCGACTAAAGCGTGAAGACGGATCCATGGTGGAGAAATCCTGGAATATCGAACATCTTCGACGATACTATGCTTAAATTGCTTTAAGTTTCATGTTATTCTCGACTTCCAATCTCAAGCAAGATGACTTCTTGAGTTGACAGTCGGGGGCTATACATGTGTCAATAAAGCATGGTTTTCTTCAACAACTTGTTCACATTTGGTTTATCATTGTTTAATGTTTTGATTCGAGTTCAATAGATAAGGACTGAGAATTTTTTATGACCTAACTCAAGCTTAGGCTTGGTGACAGTCGGACGAAAATTACTTAAGAAATTTTCTATGAAGACTCGAGTCAAGGCATTAACATAAATAAGCTAGATATCTACAAGTTCACATCAGAGGTTACAAGCAACATCGGAGGCATAAAGAGACCAAGATGATTAAACTTACTCCCGACTGAACCTCGGACGTCAAGGAAATCTTGGAGGATGGATGCGGAAGATGGCTTGTGATGGAACGAGAGTTCCTAGATGGATGGATTTGGGCGCGTGTGAGTTTAGGGTTCTCCGTGGAGAGCTTGTGAACAGTGACACGAAAGAGGAAATTTTTGGGAAGACGAAGTGGCGGGGATAACCTCGAGGCTTCGTAAAAAGACTTGAGGGTTTTGCTAAGTCATCTTGCGATTGGGTCGAGCCTATGAGAGACTTGCGGCCCAACTAAGGTGTGGTTGACGCGTGTCCTTAGGGACTTAAGTGGATGGACTTAAGCAGATTTGCCCTGGCAATATGCACGTGTCACATAGCCCAATGCCTTTAAAATCCTTTCATGTCACGGTTTGCGCAACTTCATGAGATGTTGGCACGATGCAATTTGAGGTGACAAACAATTAAGCTTTTCATGGCTCTCCTGATGACAGGGACTGTTTGGTTTTTAAGCATTTGATTAAATGATTATATCAATGCTATTTTTCCACCTTGGTGAAGATCTTTTTAGATTAAGACGAATATTATGGCAGGAGCTATTTAATATTTTGGTCATATTTTTCAGATGACTGAAAAATTTTGTTTACCCATGAGGGTCGATTGAATTATTTTGTTCCGAGATGACTCGGGCAAGTTAACTTGGATAATCATGAGCTTGTCAAGTATTTTTTACCCACGAGGGTCGATTGAGCTATTTGTTCCGAAATGACTCGGGCAAATCAACTCGGATAAGCATGAGTTTGCCGAGTGAATTGATTTCTTACCCATGAGGGCTAATTGAATTATTTGTTCTGAGATGACTCGGGCAAATTTACTCGGATAAGCATGAGCTTGCCGAGTGAATTGATTTCTTAACCATGGGGGTTCATTAAATTATTTGTTCCGAGACGACTCGGGCAAATCTACTCGGATAAGCATGAGCTTGCTGAGTGATGTGACTTTTTATGATTGCTTTAGCTTGAGCTAAGCATTTATATGAATATGATTTTTTATAGTTCTTGACTATATGCTTAGTCTGTTTTTGACTAACCACATAGTCGGGGGCTACACCTAATTAGGTGCATCAGGAGATGCACCCAGATATTTATTTTTTGAGAATTTTTTAGATGTTTTCCAGCCCTTCACAATCTTTTTATCGGATGATGAAGCACTCGGGAGATTCAGGCAGAGATGATGGAACCACTCAGCAACAGAAGCACTCAGCCAGGAAGTCATTCGGCTGTGTGTTGCTTTGGTTCAAGGCAAAGTTATCTCATCGACTGCGAAGGTCTCGGGGGCTACTGTGAAGATTATGGCAATCGGATATCCTTATGGCAAGCCTGTCCGACTGGAGATAGGGATAGGTTATGTTTTTGGATTGTGTAAACCGGCTATGACTTGGGTGTTACGTTGTCGATCAGATAAGGCAACGGCTCATAGTCATAACTTGGTAAGATTCAGGAAACCGACTTAGAGTATGATAGGGTTTCCGACTTGTAAGCCTGCCTCCCAAGACTATATAAGGGGGGTAAGGGGCGTCCCTTGAGGGATATCAGATTTATCAGCTTTAGGAGCAACAGATCTTGAGATCAATACAACACTCGGCGGATCGAATCCCCGAAACAGGAGTAGGTATTACCTCACGCGAGAGCCTAAACCTGTCTAAACCTCGTTTTCCACTTAACCCATCGAGCTTGGCGATCTTGACTGCACCCCCAAATTTCTATTGCCGAAACCAAGTTTCGACAGAACTTCAACTGACACTTTCAGAGATGGCTCCGACATGTTAGAAACTGCTATTCCGACATGCCCTTCAGGGCTAGACCCGCCAAAATCAGTGTCATATTGCAACTCGACCTCGTCATCTTGTGGAACACCTAAGGGAGATGGAGGGGCTGACCTCGAACTTACTTGATGTCAATGAGCTCCTTGGGCCATTGGATAAAGCTTTCACGCGCAGCTCCTAGGGTTAGGATCTCGTTGTTTGGTGGATGTTGCAGCGGCACATGGGCCCATTCAGCCTTCACTGCGTCCACTTGCACTTTTGCATGTCCGGCCATAAGTTGCGCCCCGTGCACTCTTGTATCAGCGTTCGGCTTGAAAGCTAGTCCCTTAGTCGCCGGAACCATGGAGGATGGCATCACCCTAACTGTTACCACACAGTTAGTTGGTTCCTGGGATAGATCCAAACATAATTTTTGAATATTTTGTAGAAAATGGATTTGTTAAGAGTGTTACGCATTTTGGCCGAGTGTTTTACCGTTATATTGTCGACGGCGTGTAGTACCGATGGTGGATTTTCCATCACCTCAGTTGATGCACAACTGCTCCGCCTTTGCGTTGGACTTTCTCATTGCGGAACAGCGGTAGAAGCGACGGTCTGCTGCTCAGCTAGGATCTGTTGCCTAATCCATGCCTCCACCTGGACTAGCTTCTCATCCAATTTTGAGCTCATTTCGGCTCTAACCTGCTCCCGGATCCTCTCAACTACGCGTGCATCTCTTTCTACCTTCTTTGTGAGGGTCCGCTTCTTATACTGCTCAGCATATTCTGGAAGTCCATATTTCCAGGGGACATTAGAGCCAATGCCCCTTGTCTGTCCATAGTGTTTGTCGGTGCCCAACGCTTGCGTGAGGATGTCATCCTCCGATCTATCGGTGCAGGTCTCTTGGGAGGACTGTCTCCCAGTAACCAACTCTTTCTGCATTACACATGACATCGGTATAAGTCGAGTGTACGATATGTGTAAAGAAACTAAACATAATAAGGTGAGACACTTACAACATTTTCGTAAACTTGTTGATCTTTGGGATTTGGCAGAGTGAATGTTCCATCGCTGTCCTTCATGGCCCTTTCCCTTGCCCAGCTCCTTGCACGTGGGTGCGGGATATCAGCAAATGGAGGCGGCGTGTTCGATGCCTCTGCCGCCTCATCCTCTTTCTGCCATTGCTCCTACTTCCCCGCATATCCTCCGCTACCAAGCCGGTGTGGGTGCACGTACCGAGCCTGGAGTGCCCTATAAGCCTCGCTTCTGGCTCGGGATTCAATAGTTGATTTCTCCGCGTAGAACTCCTCCCACACGGCTGGCATGATGAAGGGAAAGTTCTCGAATGGCTCCGGGGTGCTAGGGTTGAAGACGTGGTCGGTGACCAGCTTGGACTTAAAGCTCTTCCAAGCATGTCCCATCGTCTGGAAAGCTGTTTGCTTTAGCCTATCCTCGTCGGCTACAGGATATTCGAAGCTCTCCTTGAACTTCAGCAAAGCAGTTTTCTTCTCCACGTCGGGGCACTTCCTTGATGTGATCATGCAAAATACTGAAGGTCTGCCTCCCTATTATCCCGTAGATCGACCTGAACTTCTTGGGCTCATTCGGGGGAGCGGACGACACTCCTAGGAGGTCCACCTCTGTTATGGTGTATCGTTCCTTTGGGATTTTATTTCCGCTCTTAAGGGTCCATGTCCTTGTGGACCCACTAGTTGTCGCCGATATTGGTTCGTCATGCTGAGACATCCTCTAAATAGCTTACAAAATCACAAAATAAAAAAAATAGTTAAATCAAGAGGAAGATGGATTTATTTTTAAAAGGGAGGAGAAAGGGAAGAGAAAGAAAGGAGAATGAATCTTTGAATTTATTTTTGAAAGGGAAGAGAAAGAGAGATTGAATCTTTGAATTTATTGTTCAATCTTGCAGTATTTGAATTTATCTTTGAACACACAATATACAACATGGCATCATAGCAGTGACATTAAAAGTAACCAATATACAAGGCATTCATCATCTCAGATCTATACATCAGGGAGCACGATAATCAATATCGGAGATGGACTAAGCTAGAGCACAGGGAGAGGGCGGCGATGCTCGATGGCGGCGAGGGAGGAAGGTGGCGTCGGGCTCAGGGACGGTGGCGCTCAGTGGCGGCGAGGGAGGAAGACGGCGCCGGGCTCGGGACGGCGACGCCGGTGGCGGCGAGGAGGACGATGACACCGGCTCGGGACGGCGGCGCTCGATGGCGGCGAGGGAGGACGACGGCGCCGAGCTCGGGAGGGCACGAGAGACGACGGCAAAGGGCTCCGAGAGATGGCGGCGGCGCTAGGGTTCTGAATCGACGCTAGGACTTAGAAATTTTTCACGCTAATGTATAGATCTAAATCAGCGCACTCTGTTTGATTTGGGAAAACATCCGCGACGGGCTTTAGAATAAGCCCGATTGAGATAAATCATCTCAATTGGGCTTAACATAAAGCCCGTAACAGATGTGATCTAGTTCGGCACATAAAGGTCGATGGAAAAATTCCATCAGTGGCGGTCTTAAACCAAAGGCCGTCACTGATGACCTCATCGGTGAAGGGCTTGAAGCTTAAGCCCGATCGGATGAGATCATCATCTCTATCGAGCAATAACTAAGGCCCGTCACCGATGATATCATTGGTGATGGGCTTGAAGCTTAAGCCCGATCGGATGAGATCACCATCTATCGGGCTATAATTAAGGCCCGTCACTAATGATTAGAATTTAGAATTTAAGCCCAATTAGATGGAGTCATCTTTATCGGGCTTGACTTCGAGCTCGTCACTGATAGAATTTTTCAGAAAATAGTATTTATATACTGTTTACTATCTTCAGTAAATAGTTTCTACTGTAAATTACCATTTACTGTAAATATTTATAGTATTTTAAATATTTAGACTAAAATACTGCAAAGACTATTAATACTATAAATACTATTTTAGTGAACTAAATAAACTATATAAATTACTCAATAATTTATTTAATTCACTAAATAATTCTCCAAATTAACTAAATTCACTATATAACTACTAGTTTCATATAATTCACAAAATAATTTACACAAAAGTATTGTTAATAAAAATATTTCATTCACTACAACAAATAGCAAAACAAATAAGTACAAAGACATCAGTATTTAGGGTTTAGGGTTTAGGGTTTAGGTTATGCCTTCTGTATGATCTGAACGAGAATATGCCACATCCTCTTAGGGATCATCGTCGAGGTTGATGTGAGGTCATACATGAAGATTCTGGTTGTATCCTTATTCGTCGACGACATTATCATGCAACCCCGACAATTCGGCGCTTTCCATCCCTAACGATTTGCATCTTCCTGCACATCACCAAGGTCGGCGAAGAAGGCGTGGGGGCCTCTTCACGGTTTAGCAGTGGGATGCGGTGCGGATACCGACAAGACGACCAAGGTGACCTACTCCATCGACCGCGACTCGCTCAAGTGTGGCATTTGCTTCCTGCCTTTTTAAGCTCGAGTTTACATGGTAATCCTAGACATTGCACCACATCATTTTGAAGAAGGCGAGACTGAGGTCAGCAAAGAAGGTGTCAGGGCCTCCTCACGGATCATCAGCGGGATGCGGTGTGGATGTCGACAAGACAACCAAGGTGACCTATTCCATCGATCGTGACTCGCTCGAGTGTGGCATTTGGTTCCTGCCTTTTGAAGCTCGAGTTTACAAAGTAATCCTAAACATTGCACCACATCGTTTTGAAGAAGGCGAGACCAAGGTCAGCGAAGGTAATCCTAGACATTGCACCACATCATTTTGAAGAAGGCGAGACCGAGGTTAGCGAAGATGGCATTGGGGCCTCTTCACAGATCAGCAGCGGGATACGGTGCGCATTCCAACCAGACGACCAAGGTAACCTACTCCATCGACCGCGACTTGCTCAAGTGTGGCATTTGCTTCCTGCCTTTTGAAGGTCGAGTTTACATGGTAATCCTAGACATTTCACCACATCATTTTGAAGAAGGCGAGACCAAGGTCGGCAACGAAGGCGTCAGGGCCTCTTCAAAGATCAGCAGCAGGATGCGGTGCAGATGCCGACGAGACGACCAAGGTGACCTACTCCATCGACCATGACTTGCTCGAGTGTGGCATTTGCTTCCTGCCTTTTGAAGCTTGAGTTTACATGGTAATCCTAGACATTACACCACATCATTGTTAAGAAGGCGAGATCAAGGTCGGCGAAGAAGGCGTCGGGGTCTCTTCACGGATCAATAGCATGATGCGGTGCGGATGTCGACGAGACGACCAAGGTGACCTACTCCATCGACCACGACTCGCTCGAGTGTGGCATTTGTTTCCTTCCTTTTGAAGCTTGAGTTTACATGGTAATCCTAGACATTGCACCACATCATTTTGAAGAAGGCGAGACCGAGGTCGGCGAAGAAGGCGTGGGGGCCTCTTCACATATCAGCAACAGGATGCGGTGTGGATGCCGATGAGATGACCAAGGTGACCTACTCCATCGATTGCGACACGCTTGAGTGTGGCATTTGCTTCCTGCCTTTTGAAGGTCAAGTTTACATGCTAATCCTAGATATTCCACCACCTCATTTTGAAGAAGGCATATCTCTCTCCCAGTCACTTTCGGAGCCCGAGAGAATTTCCGAACGGAGAACGTCACCTTCGAGGTGGCCGACTTCGAAACGGCATATCATGCCATCATCAGAAGGTCTGCGCTTGCCAAGTTCATGGCGATCCCTCACTACACTTATCTTTGCATGAAGATGCCGGGTCCCAACGGCGTCATCACTCTTCGCAGCGATGTGAAGCAAGCCTTCACCTGCGACAAGGAGAGCTGCGACATGGCCCAATCTCGAGAGAGATTACGTGGCCAACAAGAAGTCCGATCGGCTGCATCTACTTCAGCAGAGGGCGAAGTCCCCGCGAAGAAGATAGCCAAATCAGGATCCGGCGACGCCAAGACCAAGAAGATCTCCCTTGATTCGTCTGATCCCTCCAAAACCGCGTAATCGGCGCCGACCTAGATCCTAAATAGGAAAGCGCGCTCGTCACCTTCCTCCAAAATAATAAAGATGTTTTTGCTTGGAAACCATCGATATGCCCGGAATTCCTAGGGAGGTGATCGAGCACTCTCTGAACGTCAAAGATGACGCCAAACCAATTAAACAACGATTACGCAGGTTCGCACAGGATCGAAAAGACGCGATCAAAGAAGAACTCGCAAAGCTCTTGGCTGCCGGCTTCATTAAAGAAGTCCTTCATCCCGACGGCTAGCCAATCCAGTCTTGGTCCGCAAGAAGACGGGCGTGGCGCATGTGCGTCGATTACACCGACCTCAACAAAGCCTGCCCCAAAGATCCATTCGGGCTACCTCGCATCGATCAAGTTGTCGACTCAACAGCGGCTGCGAACTCCCGAGCTTCTTGGATTGTTACTCGGGCTATCACGGATCGATCGAAAGAATCCGACTGCTTGAAGACATCTTTCATCACGCCGTTCGGGGCCTACTGCTACATCACCATGCCTTTCGGCCTAAAGAACGCCGGAGCTACATACCAACGCATGATCCAAAGATGCTTCCAAACGCAGATCGGCAAAAACGTTGAAGCTTATGTCGACGATGTTGTCATCAAGACCAAGCGAAAGAAGACCTGATCGCCGACTTAGAAGAAACCTTTGCAAACATCCGGGCCTTCGAATGAAGTTGAACCCGGAGAAGTGCACCTTCGGCGTCCCATCGGGCAAGCGCTCGGCTTCATGGTATCACATCGCGGCATCGAAGCAAACCCGAGAAGATCAACGCTATCTTAAACATGAAGCCCCGAGTAATCGAAAGACGTCCAAAAGCTCACTGGCTGCATGGCGGCGCTAAGCCGTTTCATATCCCGACTCGGCGAACGAGGCATGCCCTTCTTGCTGGCCGAAGAAGACGGATGACTTCAGTGGACCACGAGGCGACAAGGCCTTTGAAGATTTCAAAGAATTCCTTACCACGCCACCCGTCTGGCTTCACCTCCCCCGGGAACCCCTCTTGCGTACGTCTCGGCCACTCACCAAGTGGTCGGCACGGTACTTGTGGTTGAGCGAGAAGAAGAAGGACGGGCCCGTAAGATTCAAAGACCAATTTACTTTGTCGGCGAAGTATTGGCGGAGCCAAAATCCGATACCCCAGTACAAAAATTGCTTTATGGTGTTCTAATAACCGCGAGGAAATTGGCACACTACTTTCGGTCACTCGGTCACCGTCATCACCTCTTTTCCACTCGGCGACGTCATCCACAACCGCGAGGCAACCGGCGCATCGCCAAGTGGGCCTGGAACCGATGCCGCTGGACTTAACTTTTAAGCCCGGGACGTCCATTAAGTCACAAGCCTTAGCGGACGTCCGGCCGAGTGGATCGAACAGAAGAGCTCGTACCTCGGGAAGACCTCCAACACTGGACCATGCACTTCGACGGATCCAAGAGGATCACCGGCTTGGGAGCGGGAGTTGTGCGATCTCCCGCCGGGAAAGGCTAAGATATGCCCTTCACCTCCACTTCTCCGCCTCACACAACGTCGCCGAATACGAAGCTCTCTTGCATGGACTGCGCCTTGCAGTCTCACTCGGGATTCGTCGACTTATTGTGAAAGGCGACTCCCACTGGTCGTCAATCAAGTGATGAAAGCTGGTCTTGCTTAAATGACACTATGGAGGCCTACGACAACAGGTCCGCAAGCTTGAAGACAAGTTTGACGGACTCGAACTCTCACATGTCCCGAGACATAACAACGAAGCCGCCGATGAGCTAGCACGGTTCGGATCTAAGCGCGAAGCCGCTCCAGACGATGTCTTTGTCGAACATCTCTACGAGCCAACCGTCACGGCAAAGACAGCTCCCAACGAGCAAACCACGAACGAAGTCACCATGATCGACACCGACTGGAGGACGCCGCTCATCAAATTCTTAACTAAGCAAGAGCGCTGGATGACCAGGGATGAAGCGAACGCGTCCGGCGTCGTTGCCGGGCGTACGTCATGGTCGACTCCGATTTATACAAGAGAAGCCCCTCGGAATTCTAATGAGGTGCATCACACCCGAAGAAGGGAAACAATTACTCCAAGATATCCACTCGGGCATATGCGGAAGCCACGCGGCGGACGCACTTTAGTCGGCAAAGCTTACATACAAGGGTTTTTCGCTTACCGCGGTCTCCGACGCGGATAAAGTCGTAAGAACTCGCGAAGGCTGCCCGTTCTTTGCCCGACAAAGCCATGTCCCGCCCAGGAGCTTCAAACAATCCCACTTTCTGGCCGTTCGCGGTATGGGATGGACATGGTTGGCCCCTTCAAAAAGCTCCAGGAGGTTTCACACACCTCTTCGTCGCAATCGACAAGTTCTCCAAGTGGATTGAAGCCAAGCCGGTTGCCACAATCACTTGCAGACAAAGCACGGGATTTTTCCTCAACATCGTGCACCGCTTCGGCGTCCCAAACAATCATAACCGATAATGGGACTCAATTCACGGGAGGCATCTTCAAGGAATTCTGCGAAGACTTCGGAATCAAGATCTGCTACGCATCAGTAGCTCACCCCAAAAGCAATGGGCAAGTCGAGCGAGCAAACGGCATGGTTCTTCAAGGCATCAAGGCTCGCGTCTTCGACCGGCTAAGCCCTTACGCTGGCAAGTGGGTCCAAGAGCTTCCCTCGGTTCTATGGTCGCTGCGAACTACACCCGGTCGGGCCACCGGCCAAACTCCTTTCTTTCGGTCTATGGCGCGAAGCCATGTTGCCAAATGAGATGGAGTTTGAGTCCCTCCGGTCCGCAGCTTCAACGATGAACGCTACGACATCGGCCGAGTGGATGACCTCACCCGATTGGAAGAGGCCCGCGAGGCAGCCCTCATCCAGTCGGCCAAATACCTTCAAGGGCTCAGAAGATACCACAGTCGCAACGTGCGAGCACGAGCTTTCATTGTTGGCGACCTGGTCCTACGCAAAATCCAGACCACCAAAGACCGACACAAGTTATCTCCCTTATGGGAAGGACCCTATATAATCGCCGAAGTGACTCGGCCCGGTGCTTACCGGCTAAAGCGCGAAGACGGGTCTATGGTGGACAACTCCTGGAACATCGAACATCTTCGGCGGTTCTATGCCTAATTTGGCTAAGGCCTCATGTTTTCCGCCAACCTCAAGCAAGATGACTTCTTGAGCTAGCAGTCGGGGGCTGATACACATATCAATAAAGCTCGAATTTCCCTCGTCAAATTTTTGTGCATAATTTGGTTTATCATTGTTTAATGTCCTTCGACTCGAGCTCAGTGTCTAAGGACTGAGAGTTTTCCGATGACCTAATCAAGCCTAGGCTTGGTGACAGCCAGACGAAAACTACTTAAGAAATTTCACGCAAAGGCTCGAATCAAGGCATTGACATAAATAAACTAAAAATAGTCACAAAGATTCCATGTCAAGAGTGTTACGATTACATGACATTCACAAAGCGAAGTCGAATATAAAGTTCAAAGCTTGAAATTGTTTACTACATCTAAAGAGATCTTCTTCGCCGCCTCTTGCGCCTCGCGAGCATATCTAAGGCCTGCGTGCTGTTGTCCCCTCGCGAAGCCCTCCCGATTGAATGAATATCCACTCGGGGTAGAGGGACTTGGTCGTGCAAGAGCGAGACCAGCCCCCATGTTGGCGCTTCGGTGATGTTCTTCGAATCGCTCGGGAGCCGCGGAGCTTGTCGAAGATCTCGATTGGCTCCAGCGAGCTGGCCCCAACTCCTTGATCAAACAAGGAGGCCAAGATCGGCGTGGCGGCGTTAGCGACCTCCTCCCGTATCTCGTCGCTGGACTTGATCCGCCCGAGTAAGACGTCATACTGGGCTCGGGTCTTTATCTTATAAGCTGCAAGGAGTCCTAGATCAGTCAAGGCACTCGGGAATGAAGCAGCACATGAAATTCAACTTCAAAGAAGGTTACCTTCAAATTCGGCCTCCATCTCGGCCTTGTCGAGGCTGACCGCTTCCAGTTGGACTTGAAGCGAGTGGACCTCCGAAGAATTTTCTACAGCAAAAGAGGATTATCAATTGACAAGATCAACAAAAGAATCATAATGAAGCTGGGAGAGGCAGGCTTACTTCCGATTGATCCACGGAGGTCGAGGTTCGCTTCCCGAAGCTCCGAGATCTCCCTCCTTAAAGCGGCCTCCCTCGAAGCGGCCTCCTCCCGAGTGACCTTCAGCTGTCGCTGAACGTCCTCCAAGGAGTTTAAGTGAGGCACCAGCTTTTCTAGCACCTCAGACTTTGCCATTGAGCGGCAATATTCTTTCTGCATGCGAAGGCAGAAGGATGATCGACTGAAGGATAACGAAGATATAATCAAAAAGAAAGATGAAGGCTTACGTTGAGCAGTCGGGTCGCCTCGTTCAGGCTCTCGACGAGGGCATCCCTTTCATCCTTTTCAGCTGCCGGTCGAGGATGATGCCCCGTCTCTCGCCTTCCGAGTCCCGCCACTCGATTCGATTGGAGGAACCGGTCTCGAAGCGTAGCCTGGGAATCTCTTCTACCGTGGTCGGCAAACAAGAAAGACCAATGAAGACATGAAAGATTCAAAATTGAAAGAACAAAGGAAAGTTGAAGCAAATCTCACCGGTTTCGGTGGCGGCCCGCCTAGGTGGGGCGCGGGCTCTTCTTCTTCTTCGGGCTCGTGCCGAGTGACCCTCGGTCGGGCGCTCGGGCGCGATCGTGGGCTTCCGAGCGTGCGGGTCTCCGTCGGGATATCCGGCGCGTCGGGGCTCTTCCACTGGGCGCTCTCCTTCGAGGAGAAGGGTGCTTCTCGGAACGCTCGCACTTGGTTGCGGGCTCCGGGGTTCCGCTCGACGGCCTTGGCGCTTCGGGAGCAGCGGCGGGGTCGGCCCCTCATCCCCTCCGACGGGATCTATATCCTGGGGTTTCCTGCACAAGCAAATACAGCGAAGATAAAGAAGAGTTTTCTACGAAAGAACTCAGGACTTTGGTTTCAGAGCTTACCTGGTTGATCGGCGGATCTTCGGTGCGTCCGTGGCGATCGCCTTAGAGGCGGGGTCTCGACCGGAGGAGCCGGGACGTCGTCATCCGAGTCCTCGATGATCAGCCGCCTTTTGCTTGCGCGCTTGTTCGAGTCCTCACTCGGCGCCGCCCGCTTCCCGACTGGATCGCTTGGATTTTTATCCCGCGTCGGCTTCTTAGCGGCGACGGCTGGCGTCATCATGAGTCATCTTATACGGCTTGGAAATGATAGAGGCGTTCTCTGCGGAAGAAGGAAGGCGCAACGTTAAGCGACAAGACATCAAGATCGAAAGATACTATAAAGCAATCAATCGGCTTACCGGAGGAGGAGGTCGATGGATGCTGAATGGAAGGACGGTAGTATGAGGGCTCGCTCGACCGAGATCTCGGACGAGAAGAGCTTGTACATCCGGATCTTCGGGATCTCGTATGTGAGCGGATCCGGGTCCTCCCGTTGGGTCCTGTTCCGCCTTCGTACTCGAAGGCCGGTTTCGACCGCTCCGATTGGCGCCGCACTCCGATGAAGTGCCGAGTGATTTGTTCCCCGCGAAGGTTCCTCTTCTTCATCGCCGGGATCTTCGCGAGCGGATCGTTGGCCTCATCCCATTCTTGGGCTACGGGACGGTGCTCCAAGATGGTTTGGGGACAGGAGGAAGACCGACAAAGGAAGGAAGGTGGGGTCAAGATTGCGATGTAGAACCGGTTCGAGTGCCGGCCTTTGTTCGAGGATTTCAAGGGGAGAGAGAAGTAGTCTTTGCGGAGAGATCCGCGAGAGCCGAAGCTCGCCCGCCAACGACACAAGGATGGTCCTTGTTCGGATGGGGTTTCGTGTAGAACATACGACTAAGATTGAAGTGAGGAAGAATGCCAAGGAAGGCCTCACACACATGAATAAAGAGTGCGATGTGAAGCATCGAGTTGGGGTTCGATGGTAGATGTGAAGACCATAGTAATCCAAGAGCCCCGAAAGAATTCGGAGGTGGGAAGACGAATCCGCAATAGAAAAAGGAGGTAAAGACAACAAGCTCACCGGTGTTAGGGGTCGGGAAGTCCTCCCGCCGCCGGGCGCCATCCCACTAGTTCCTTGGGCGGAAGCACGCCGTGCTTCACCATCTCCTTGAGGGTGTATTCCCTCACATCCGAGGTGGCCCATTGGTCGAACGGAATATTCTTCTCCTCCGCCATGAGATCGAGGTTGATGAGGAGCGGATCTGGCTGAGAAAGGTTGGATCTTGGGCGAAAGATGTGGGAGTTTTGGTTGCAGGAGCTAGTTGTCGCGGCAAGCGAGCTTCTTGGCGGATGGACTGAGAAGTGCGCAAGCCTAGGGTTCTCCGCAATGAACTGATGAACAGTATTGCGAGAAGGGGAATTTTTTGGAAGATGAAGAGGCGGGGACGACCTCGTGTCTTTATAAAGAAAGATTTGAGGGTTGCGCTAGGTTTTCTGGTGAGTGGGCCGAGCCCATAAGAAAATCTACGGCCCAACTAAGGTGTGGTCTGATACGTGTCCTTAGGGACTTAAGCGGATGAGCTTAAGCAGATTTGCCCTGGCAATATGCGCGTGTCCGAGTGCCCAATACCTTTAAAGATCCTTCCATACCGCGGTTTGTCTGACTTCATGAGAAGCTGACACGATGCAATTTGGAAGGTGACCAACAGAGTTTTTATAGCCACCTTGGTGAACAAGGGCTGTTTGGTTTTTCGGCATTTGGTCGGGTAATCTTGCCAATGCTGTTTGTTTTCCACCTTGGTGAAGATCTTTATAAGATTGAGACCGTATTATGGCAAAAGCTGTTTAATAAC
The DNA here is from genome assembly GCA_019925245.2 of Oryza australiensis. NCBI lineage: Eukaryota > Viridiplantae > Streptophyta > Magnoliopsida > Poales > Poaceae > Oryza > Oryza australiensis. The sequence goes on from JAIFGZ020000010.1 coordinate 2,811,354, forward strand.
TTGGTCATATTTTTCATATGATTGAAAGAATTTATTTTCCCATGAGGGATGATTAAAGTATTTGTTCCGGATGACTCGGGTAGATCTACTCGGATAAGCATGAGCTTACCGAGTGCTTTTTACCCGCTAGGGTTGATTGAGTTATTGTTCCGGGATTACTCGGGCGAATCTACTCGGTTGAGCAAGAGTTTACCGAGTGTTTTTACCCATGAGGGATGATTGAATTATTTGTTCGAGATGACTCGGGCAAATTCACTCGGTTGAGTATGAACTTGCTGAGTAATGAGATTTCTATGATTGCTTTAGCATGAGCTAGGCATCTACATGAGAATAATTTTTATAGTTCTTGACTACATGCTTAGTCTATTTTTGACTAACCACATAGTCGGGGCTACACTATAATTAGGTGCATCAGAGATGCACCTAGATATTTATTTTTGAGAATTTTTATATATATTTTTCCAGCCCTTCGCAGTCTTTGGAGCCACTCGGGAAGATTCAGGCAGAGATGATGGAATCACTCGGCGCCAAAAGCACTCGGTCAAAGAGATTTTTGGTTGAGTCTTGCTTTGTCTCGAGTGAGTTGTCTCGTCGGCGAAAAGGACTCGGGGGCTACTGTGGAGATTGTGGCAATCGGGTATCCACATGGCAAGCTTATCCGACTGGAGGTAGGGATAGATTGCGCCTGCTATATCTGTAAGCCGAACTTGACTTAGGTGTTACGGTTGCCGATAGAGATAAGGCAATCGGCCTATAGTCACGGTTTGGTAAGATTGAGGAAACCAACTTAGAATAAGATAGGGTTTCCGACTTGTAAACCCTTCCTCCCAAGACTATATAAGGGGGGTAAGGGGCGTCCCTTGAGGGATATCCTAGACTTGATGAGAGATTAGATCAAAGATACAACTTCATAAGCGAGAGCTTTAGATCACGAGATCAATAAAGACACTCGGCGGATCGAATCCACCGAAACAGGAGTAGGGTATTACCTCACGAGAGGGCCTGAACCTGCCTAAATCTTCTTCTCCTTCTAACCCATTGTGCTTGGCGATCTCGACTGCGACCCCATAAAATATATTGCCGAAACCAAGTTTCGACAATAAGTACTGTGGCTATAGCACGCGCGTCTATTGTTCCTTGCAGTACTATACTGTAGCAGATAGCCACAAATTAATCAGTGGCAGTAGCTTCCTCTCGATCGGTTGATACTAGCTAGTAATATACAGAGGATTTATGCCCGAAAGCTTAGCTAGCCGACCTATCAGTTGACTTGTGGTCTCGATCAATCATGGTCGATTCGTCCAGAATTGAATCCCCATCGATATAGCTCGATATATGTATGTCTGTCCTATCCATCGCTCGGTCCTATTGCAGGCCTGTGCGCTGTGGATATATATATGGCTCCAAAGCTAGCCTACTCGTGTCTTCGTCCGACCGTCGAGAAAAGTTTTTCCACGAAGACGACGTGCTAGATCGAGACTAGCAGAAGAGAGGCCCGTAATTATGAGCGACGCGATCGAGCAACGACCTCGGACCTAACCTTTGCTAGCTAGCTACCTACCGATCGACCGAGACGTATTCGCGTGTGTGTATGTGTTTGTTTCTTTGGCCATGTATATTGCCACACGCGCACACGTACGTACGTAACGTGCGTACGTACCAAGCTAGCTAGCCGCGGTGTCAACGTCGTCGCCGGCGGCCGCCGCGCAGTCGCGCCGCGCTCGCGGTACGTTGGTGCGTGATGTATATGACACCGGCGTACGACGAACGATCGATTGAGCTGGAGATTACGTCTCGGAGATCTTTCGTTGATTGGTCTAGCTAGAATCTGGATTGATATCTTCTCCTTGACTTTCCTGTATTATATTGGTAGGTAACAAGTACATATGTATGGTGTAGATTACTCCATCGATGTTCGGTTGTGTACGTATACGTACGCTCGCTGTCTGTCTGGACCGACTAACTAACAACATACAGCCGCGTCCATATCCATTCATCCATGCATCTGGTCACATGCACATATGGTACTCTAGTAAATTACTCAAGTTCCATACGTACATATATATCAGTTGGATATATATATATATATATATATATATATATATATATATATATATATATATATATATATATATATATATATATTCTTTAGTGTGCGGCATGCAGAGCCTCATCTGTGTGGCGTGCGAATCTCTAATTTGAAAACTAAAATTGAAAATTCAAACTGTTCAAACTGTTCTACATATTAATATCTCCTTGTAGACTAAATTTTACATTTTTTAAATTTTTTACTATTTTATCGGATAGACCAAAGATGCAATACAATAGATACCCAGAAATCGTTGGATTAATGCATTTTTGACCTATCCGATAAAATAGTAAAAAAATTTCAAAAAAATGTAAAATTTGGTCTACAAGGTGATATCAATATCTAGAACAATTTGAACGTTTCGGATTTTCAATTTGAGTTTTCAAATTAGAGATTCAGCCATGCCACACGGGATGGGCCGTGCGCGCGCCACACAAGAGCTCCAACTCTCTATATATATGCATATTTGACCTATCCGATAAAATAGTAAAAAATTTCAAAAAAAATTAAAATTTGGTCTACAAGACGATATTAGTATGTAGAACAATCTGAACGGTTCAGATTTTCAATTTGAGTTTTCAAATTAGAGATTTGGTCATGCCACACGGGATGAGGCTGTGCGACGCGCCACACAGTAGCCCATCTATATATATACTTGCAAAACATATTACAGAAACCTACATTTATCCCGATTTGTAACCCTTTTTGTCTCGGGTATCAAACCGGGATAACGAAAGCAGGCCTAAAGATCGAAATCTTTAGTTTCGGTTGATAACACCAACCGGGACTAAAGATGGCAGTGCCACGTGGCTGACTCCACCATCTTTAGTCCTGGTTGGTGTTACGAACCGAGACTAAATGTTTTTTTCTTTTTAAAAAATTTTTTTCTCCTTGCTGCTTGTTAATTATATATATATATATGTATGTATGTATGTATGTATATATATACATACATATTTTACACACACATATATTTATACATATATATACAACATGCATATATATGTATAAATAGATATTTTACACACATATAATTGCATTTAATTAAGGAAATATATACATATATTACTAAAATATGTACACACATAAATATCCATATATATTATATTGTTTTACTGTTCTATATCGTACATTACATAAAAATTTTCTACGTTATGGATTCAGGGTCTATGTTGCTCAAACTAAAGTAAAACTCTTCCGCGGGATCAATAACCTTCTCATTGATAAATCCCATCAGTTCTTCTTGAGCAGCCTGTGTGAAAATCACGTGGGGAGTTTGTCCCTTACGTCCATAAGGTGTCATTCGAATAAACGAGAAATAAATATATGAAATCAATAAAAAAATTGAGATGTAATGTATGAATGGTTGTTATACGTACATCTAGATCCTGGGGACCTGTGACTTGGGTAACTAGGCGATGAATGTAGTCACAAACGTAGTAGCCGCACAAGTTTGTCTCCTTCGCCTGTTTTGCACACTAAAGGAAAAACGACGATAAATTTAATATAATTTTCTATTTTAGAACAAATTAATCATTCAATATAACTTTGAAGCATGTTACTCACTGAAAAATTCATCCTCACAGAAAGCTTTTCTTTCTAAGTCCCGCGAACGATCTCATGGAGCCGTGCCCATTCCCTACGTGCAGTTGAAAGCTAACGAGTAATTATCTAAGAACCGCATATATGCAATAGCAAGTAAGATGATATTACCTGTTTAACATTTCAAAAATCTTTGCGTACGTAGACTCTGGTTTATCCAGTGAGTCAAAGACATGGATCCACGAGCTCTCAACATCAATTACGAAAGAGCCCAGTCAAATCTGTAAATTACGTGAGATGACATATATGAAACTGTATGTATGCACGGGATTGAAATTGGTATGGAAGGTAGTACAAACTCACGATGTGTTGTATGGCAGAAGTATAAATGTCTTGTAATGTTGCTCCACCAACATATTATAGATCTTGTAATGCTGCTGCACCAGCATATTATAGATGTTCTCCTCTGTTTGCGCCAGATATTGATATACCATTGTGGTGTTAATTCTGGGGGTCCATGAATACATATTTGGTACATTCTTGCTTGTTGTAATATTGGATAGCCATTCTACTACGGTTAAAAGAATTTTAGTCAGCTAAATACAAGGAGCTAAGGAACAAAATAGATATAACTAAATGATACTTGCAAAACCCGCGTGGCTATAAGAGAGACGTTGAGGGCATTCAGCTGGTATAGGTCGAATATGTCCTCGAAGCGGATAAAGATGTGGTCACCTCCATCGAAGAAATAGTCCATTGAGTATCTTCCCATGATCATCTCTGTACCTTTGCTTGATTCTTGCATGTACCACTTATGGAAGCGGTACATCTGTGTAGGTAAAGTTTTAACCTAATCGAGCTTTACAAGAGGTTGTCCGAGTTGGAACTTGTACTTCAGCTCAGCCTTCCTGATAGGTGCGCGTCCGGATACTTGGTCCATCAATATTCCCACAGATTCCATAAATTTTCTTAACTCGGCTCGAACAGTTGGAATCGTGCTGAACTAAAGGGGTTTCTGAGGCTGCATCCCGAGCTGCAGTACATCTTTGTCCTTTGTTGGCGCCTTCCTAGCAGCCTTCCTGATCGTACTGTCGTAGTCGGACTACAGTTACGGTTGCAGTTTAGGCTGTGTCACCAGTATGTCTTCTTAAAGAACGCCTTGGTCTCCAGGGCAATTTCAGGAGGCTTCTCAGGAGACTTCTTCTTGAAATTTGCCCTCACCTCAGCTTGGACGGCCTTGTGCAACTCCTCGGGAGTCATGTCGTACGATATTTTCTTTGGGGCAGGCGAGAGCGGGTCAAGTTTTGGCATCTTGCTTCTTGGTCCACTGGTTGACATTGACTGCGTGGCTCGAGCTTTGTTCTTAGGAGGCGACGGAGAACGCGAAGGAGGCTAAGAAGTAGTCTATTTAGGAGTCGGTGCTCGTTGTGGTGACGAAGGAGGCGGAGAAGGCTGGGAAGTGGGAGATGACCGTTTAGGAGTCGGTGCTCGTGGAGGCGACGCAAGAGGCGGAGGAGACGGTCCACGTGGCAACGGCAGAGAAACGAAAGGCACAGCTTCTCGCAGCGGAAATACGATGAAGGGCTTGCTCCATAGAATTATCCCGTGGGTTGTTTCTCCTAGCATCGTCTCCCCGTCTCCTCCGAAGATATCCAGCTCGAGATCTTTATAGCTGTGTTCCACCTGCTCGATTTTGACTTTTGAGTACCCAAGTGGAACAGGCCTGCAGTGGTAGGTCCCGTCTCGATCTACTCGTATCGCCATGCCCGACGCCACCTATTCGAGAAGATAGCTTATTAATTAGTAATCAACCTTGATTGTCAAGTTCTTAAAGGGAATATATAACATAAAACTATGAGCATACCTTGATTGGCAGGTTCTTCAGTGAAATATGCAGCTCGCATGGTGTCCGCTGCGTGATCTCGTCAACAGGGCATGGCAGACATTCTGGAGCTTGTGGGGCCAGTTCAGCTTCATTTCCTATTGAAGCGCAGCTGCTGCGCTGCTGCTGTAGTTGCGTTGGTGTTGCTAGATCTGGTTATTGGCTAACAAAGTGGCTTCGCTCCATGGCCAACTTTTCGGCCACCTTTTGTTCCACTATCTGATCGATCTGCGAGAGACAGATCTCCATGTCTGCGAGCTTTGCATCTGTGTCTCGCTTCATTCTCATGCGGCTCCTGTAGATGTTGATGTCCTCTTGAAACCCATATTTCCAGGGAATGACGCCTTTTTCTCGTGTTCGTCCCGGATGCTCGGGGTTTTGGAGTGCGAGCGTTAACTCGTCCTTCTCTCTGTCGGGCTTGAACGAGCCCGAGGCAGAGGCCTTGAGTGTGTCTTCCAATCTCCTGGCTGCTTCTTGAATTTCAGCGCCGAATATTACTGATCCATCAGAGGATTTAGCGATCCGTCGTGAGCATAGAACCAGTGTTTTGATCGTTCCAGCCAGTTGGTTGTGCCTGGAACGATATCTCACGCTTCTAGGTCGGCTTCCATCTGCTCCCATTTCTGCACGGCCTTTTGATAGCCGCCAGACCCTAGCTTGTGATGGTATTGATTCTTGGCTGCATTGGTCTTGTTCTTCTCAATGAGGGCTTGTGCTTGCTCTCCTGTCCTGTGTTGCACAAAGGCCTCCCAGTGATCTCTGAGCTTTGGAAACTTGTCAAAGTCTGGGTTCTAGCCCTTTAGGATGTATTTCTTGTGTAAATCCTTCTTATAGTTCCTAAAGAGCTCAGCCATCTTCTTTAACATCCATTCCTTGACCCTTGCCTATTCTGACTCTGGAATTGTGAATGTCTGCAGCATTGTCGTCCACAGCATCTCTTTCTCTGTGTCCAGAAGATAGCTCAGCTCATCTCATCCTATCCTTGATCGCCTCCAGTTCACAACGCTGATGGGCACGTGATCCCTCACCACCCATCCGCTATGTGCCACAAACTTCCTTGCGGTGTCGGCTGGGGCACTTGGCCGACCATCCGGTGCCACTTCAGTTATGACATAGTGACCCTCAATTCGCTTACTGACACCACGTTTTTCGCGTGCCCTCTTCTCTCGAACGGCTGGAGTGTCCTCATTATCCTCCTCGTTCCCCTCCTCATTGAGGTATTGATTAGGATCCTCGTTGCCCTCCTCAATAAAATATTGGTTGCTACCCTGTGCGATCTCGTCAAGGAGAAACTATTCGTCCTCACGATCAGCCATTTGATTATTGTGAGTTCGAGGACTTGATCAAGGAATTCTGATAAGGAAAAAATTATTCAGCTAATACATGTATGATCCCCAATTCAAATTCACAACTGATTCTCTCAATCTTAGAAAAGAATTCTGAAGAATGTCACAATTATAGATGTGCACAATTGGATCGAGTATTTGTCGGATTTCATCTATATTTTCATGTTATACTATTTAGTGTCAAGGATGTACAAAAATCCTAGCGTATGTCAAACATACAGAAAAAAACAAAGAGAAGAAGTAGGACATAAATTGTAATGTTTTTCCTTCTTCTTCTCTTTGGGTTTTTTTCTCTAAGTTTTCTCTAAGGATTTCAGCTTGCAAAGGTGTGGTGGCGAGAGGAAGAAGACGATGAGACCGTAGCAAAGAGAAGAGAAGGCGAGTTGGTAGTTGGATTGGTGTCCGTCGTGTGGGGGTGGGGCGGCCGTGATGGATTGGGGTTTTTTTCCTCTAATTTTTTCTATATTGAATATATTTTAACATGTAAAAGTAAATTATATTTCATATTTTGAATGCCATTACCGTTTAGTCTTTCACTGAGAGAGAAAGAGAGGAGGATGACGTGAGGGACATAAGGTGGAGAGGAGAGGAAGTGGATGAGAGCTAGAGAGGTGGAATGGTGAGGTTGATATATTCTATCGCTAAATTGTTGGCTCATTTTTTCCGTATAAACTATCAAAAGATTCTCTTTGTTATTTTAATATATCGAAATGATTCCGCGTAAAAGTCGCATTTTAAGTGACCGTTTTGTAGAGCCGCTAACACTATTATTAACGATGTGCATAGTCATAAGAAAAAGTCCATTCACATTCAAAATTAATTAACATTCAAAATTAATCAAATTCACATTCAAAATTATTTAACATTCAAAATTCTCATTCCATATATATATATGATTCACAGTCATAAGAAAAATCTAAAGTCCATTAAAAATTCAAAATTTTTTGCCTATAATTCAAAATTCAGTCAAAATTCGATCTCAAAGTCCATTCATATTCACAATTCACAGTCACTAAATATAATTAAATCTCAAAGTCCATTCACATTCACAATTCACACTCACTAAATATAATCAAATTCACAGTTTTGTCAAATATTCAAAGTCATTCATAGTTTCATCAAATATTCAACGTCCATTTCACAGTCCTATATGATTCACAGTCCATATTAAACAAACAAAGGGTGCAGCAAGGGCATGCGATGGCGGCGACGGCGGCAACATTCATAGTCAATATCTCACACAGCCATTAATCAAATAGGGTGCGGCAAGGGCGTGTGGCGGCGGTGTGTGACCGCGACGGCGACGGCGACGGCGACGGGGTGCGGGAGTTAGGGTTCCGCGAGATCGTGCATAGATGAAATTGAATCGACACGGTGAGATTAACTCGGAATGCGGCGACGACGACGGGCGACGACGGCGCCTCGACTGTGGGAGATAACGGCCGCGCGAGACAACGCCGGTGGCACGAGACGACAGCGGCGACGCGAGAAGACGTGGGTGGCGAAGGTTTAGGGTTTGGCACGACGAAGAAGACGATGAAAACGGCTAAGTGTTTAGATCCACCACGCCCTCTGCTATATGTAGATACCGGGATATTTGGTCCCGGTTGCAGCCAACAACCGGGACTAAAGATATCTTTAGTCCCGGTTGAAGCCACTAACCGAGACCAAAGATATCCATGCCCCGGTTGGTGGCTTCAACCAGGACTAAAGAACCAATCTTTAGTCTCGGTTGGTGCCATCAACCGGGACTAAAGATGCCCGTACCCCATCTAGGTGAGAATCTTTAGTCCCGGTTGAAGCCAACAACCGGGACTAAAGATGTTTTCCCGTTATTTCCAAATGTTTTTTCTAGTTGGTGTTAAAAACTGAGATTAAATATTTAAACTGTGCTCTATTGAAAACTATTTTAAATTATAATAATCATATAGAGTTAACATATGCCCTATTGAAAAGTATTTTAAATTCTAATATTCATATAGAATTAACATTCGTCCTATTCAAAAGTATTTTTAATTCTAACAATCATATATAATTAACATATTCCCTATTGAAAAATATATTTCAAATTGTAACATTCATATATAATGAACATATGCCATATTGAAAAATATTTTAAATTCTAATAATAATATATAATTAACATACACCCTATTGAAAAGTATTAAATTCTAATAATAATATATAATTCACAGGACGGGCGGTCGGTCGGCCGAAACAAGCACGAGACCCACGTTTTCACGGGACGAGCGGTCGATCGGCCGAAACACGCACGAGACCCACGTTTTCACGGGACGGGCGGTCGGCCGGCCGAAACACGCACGAGACCCACGTTTATCTCTCTTCCATGCCCCTCTAATCCCGGATAGTAATTAGCAGCGGCTTGAATAGCGCGGGCAGGAAAATAATGGAAAAATCCATCTACCTCCGGCCTATGGTGTCGGTAATACACGATCGCCTAAAATGCAACCTCATTCATTGCAGAAGGTGCATCCCATCCATAAGCCTAAAAATAGAGTGGTGATTCATGTGCCCAAAGTCCAGTTATACATAACTCAGCCATATATGCTCGGAGAGATGAACTCTGATCCATAGTAAAGAAATGGTACTCCGGTATATGAGCGAACCCAAGATGTTGTAGCATGAGCCACAGAATGTGAGGCAGCGAACCTTCCTCATAACCCCCGGAATAACCTAGTGGCTGCCACATGGTAGTCATTTATAATATTTAGGTATATATACATACTAATTAGAATTTCGTTAAAGGCTCATCAAAGGGTTGAAAATTATTTTGGCGAGTACCGAACCAAAATCTGCCAAATCTGCCTTGGGTAACATAGTTATACTAGTGAGTCTTATTTTCGATGAGTGGATATTGTCTCTCCTACTTAAGGTCATACCTGAGATTATTCTGGTCATAGACCCATTCCTACAACTTAGATTCCTAAATTTTTGGCCATCCGGGATTAATCGAAATGACATCCCAATCTAAGTAATGCATTTCTGGAATTACAGGGTAGGCTGTACTGATCGAATCTTTGTACTATTTTTTCAGTCGTGCAAAAATTCTAATAAAAATACTGGGGTATCCTGACCAAGTTGGATAGCTACTGGTAAATTTTCAGAATTTTTGGCGCAATACTTGGATCTGTACAAAATTGTGAATGCCGACTGCTACAGGCTCTAAAATCTGCGTGACATGAAACCTTCGCCTTTTTAAAATATGATGCACGCATGAAAATTTTTCATTTGCAGGTTAGGTCATAATGTGGGTTGATATCAAGGTATCTACAACATCTGGTGGCCTCTAAATGCCAATCAAATTAAGGCTTTTGGCACATAATTTTCATCCCTCTCCCGCTCTATCCTTTTTCTAGGCTTATTGTATAACTCAAATTTTGAATTTCATTTTTCCGGAGAGTAGATGTTAACTTTTCGTTATCAGAGGATTTTCAAACCTTTCCATGGCTGTTACTAATTTAGATTTTGTTTCTTCCATCCCCTATTACGAGCTAACACATATGTCTACTAAATTCGTAGGCCCTTTCCCCGGTCCTTTAGAAGTAAGATGAGGTTTCAAAACCAAAATATTGAACATGTAGAAAAGACATCTATCCAAAGGGAGATAAGGAATAAGAATAGATTAGTTTTTCAAAATATTTTAACGAGGAAGTTATCCTCCAAATATTCCCTTTTGAAGCCATTCTGTCGCCTAGCTCATAGAAGTGTTCCTATAGTCAATCTAGGCTCTGATATCAATGTTATCGGGACACATTCGGACCTCTTAATATATTTAAGTGTCGAATAGAAAGTATCTAATCACCCCGTAAGCATAGTAAGGTATCCGGCATTCCGAGAGAGAAATAAGTGAGACATTGCTAGGCCTTAGCCTGTCAGTCAACTTCAGCCTGTATTGTGCCCGTCAAACCACCCGATGGTGGCGACCAGATGTGTTACACAACCAGGAGACTTGACACCAATCGACTAAAGATCTACATTGTCTCAAGTATCTTTAACCCATACTCATGGCTAATACATTCCCAGCAAAAGAAACATACTAACCACTTTCATCCAAGCAGTTGGTATTGCTAACATTTCAAAGGTTCAACATACTAGAATAAGTAAATTCAACATTTTAGTCTCATTGATACATATGACCGTCAGACCAAATAGTTATATAGATAGTATTAACGCACGAAAGCGAACTCCATTCCCGAGGATCTTTACTTCAACTGACTAGGGAGTGCCCTAGTAAGAACCGTCTGGAAATAATGGCTTCTCCTCGGCGAACTCACCCTCCTCGGGAGGAAATTCTCCTGCAGCCATGCCTATGCAAGCAACCAAGTATAGATGCACAAACAAGAGTCAGTACAACGAATTGTATTGGCAAGCAACCATCAAGCCTACATGCTACATGTTTGGCATTATCAAAGGAAGTTCATATCAAGCTCTTTTAGCACAAAGCAAATTTTATTTTGGTAAAACCCCACTGTAAATTCCAGGTTTGCACAAATAAATTTCAGCAAGCTGACACTTTGCTAAATTGGGCATTTAGTAGATAGTAATTCACATATATCATCATCTCTTTGCATTTCAGGGCAGCAAAGGAGTAACATAAGCGATCATCAATCGTCCTTTGCAATATCGGGGCAGCAAAGGAATAAATAAGATAGCAATCATATTTGAATATTTTCAATCAAGTCTTTCAGAACAACCCTTTTTGAAACACACACAGCTTACCCACGACACATTCACACGACGCTCGTAACCGTGAGAATGGCTAATCAGTTAGTTTTAACTCTGCAGAGTGTGTACACTTTACCCACATGATGTGTCATAATAATCATGCAAAGCATGGCACGCGATACAAAAGTACCTGGTTTATTACACACAACAAAGCCCTTCTACTATCCATGATTTAGCCTTACCAGCACGATATGTGTTTCCTCCACCCTATACCATTTTGGAAGTACGACATAGGACCATTAAGTGACAGGTCCACGCCTTAAACTTAATGCCGTGGGGGTGAACACGACAGGAACCCACCCACGTGACACAATACCATTGTATTGGACAGGCTGAGTCACCTAAACTACCACATTAGGGCATAAAGGAGGTTCATCTGAGTTATACGAACTCATACACTTTGGCCTACCTAAAGGTAAGGCTAAACCACAAATAGTATACTAAGCTAGGGCTATCTCATACAAGCACATGTGGTTGTACTGTATTCGAGATGAACATACATGGAGTGAAGTCCTTAGGGTAGTTTGGGCACATACTCCCCTTATCAATATACAACTAGTCACCATATGTATACCACTTGCGGCCCAAACTTAAAATTTACATTTGTCACCTTTTTGTTTTGGCAAGTAACATTTTTAGCATAATATAATTTTTAGAAGAGAATTTTCAAAAAAAATTCAGGTACTTCGCCCAATAAGCATAGGAAAATGGCACTACAAGCACTACTAAGCATAGGAGTGAGTCATCCACGGTTTTAGATCTTTCAAACACACATTAACATCTTGATCATCCCTAGGGTTAGGGATTTGGCTAAGTAATTATGTGGAGGTTGAGATGGCATGCAACATAGGTGGTTGTACTATCCATCTTTTTCATGATTTTAGTGTCGTTATAACAAACATCATACAAAGTTTTCAACCATTTTGAAATAACATCCATAAATCTAGGATCAAAGTGTTCAAAGGGGGAGGTAGGACTTGCATGGTTCTTAGGGTCAAGTCTAGATTTGAGTTAATACCTACTTCTCACCTTTGTAATATGTTCCCAAACCTTTTGATTTTTGCTAATGTCCCTTTTATATTTTTCTTGGGAATTTTCCTGAATTTTTCTTTGGACCCCTTTTGTTTTAATTCCAAATGAAAATTATGCCCCTAATATGCACATGCAACTTTCTTTTTATACGAAAATATCCACATCTCACACTAATGAAAACTTTTGGTTCAATATTTATATTATACATTCTCCCTCGTTTTATCGATACATGATTTGTCGGGATGTGACAGCTTTACCCCTTCACAAAATAATCTCGACCCCGAGATTTGTTCCTTCTAGGGAACTCGGTTCTGAGCCGGTCTTCACGTTTCCACGTAGCCTCATCTGCAGTGTAATTACTCCACCGCACTCTGAGCATCTTAATGGTCTTTCTTCAGTCTTAGTGGACCAAAGATTATCGCTCCAGTAGTGGATGCATCATAAGGCAGAGAGAGCTACTCACAATCTCAATGCAAATGTTTCCTATTTTATATACTTTCAATGTATTTGTCTTTTACTTTCGTAAACTGTAACGCATAATAATTTACTTAAAATAAATTTATTTTGAAATAAATAGGAGAGAAAAATATTTTTTTGAGACCGTGGATATAGCTAGCTAAACAGTGGGTTCTCCGCAATTTGTCATGGTGGAAGCTTAGCTAGGTTTGTCAGCCAATCGTGTGAGTGACGTTAGGACGCAGACGACATCAACATCGATCGACTCTTGGAGAGTTAGGCAATGGAATATTCCAATAGAGATTAGTCAATGGCAACAGGATGAAGAGATGAAGAAAGGAGAAGGAAGACCTTCATGTGGGGCACACTCGTTTTTCCATGTAGATATTACGTGAGACGGAATGGTACTACAGAATTCTTACAGAATTCTTAATAAAGAACGATTTATAGGTGTCAGTTTGATTAAAACCGGTATCTATGAGCACTTTTCACCCCTCCTGACACTTTCATATGGGTCTGAAATTAAAAACCGACACTTATAACTCATTATATGTGTCGGTTCTTAAAAAAATACCTAAGTATATGTTTCATTTTTATAAAAAAGAGCACCTAAAATAAATTATAGGAGTCTTTTTTAAATAATCGACACCTATACCAATGGAGCCGAGCCGCTACTTATCCCGTCTTTATCTCCCCCGTCTCGGTGTCTCTCCCCTCACTTTCTGCCCTCCCCTTCCTGCTTTCCGCCCATCCACCTCTGTCGCTGCCGCCTGTCAACGCCCATCCATCTCCGGCTCCACCACCGCCGCCTGCGATGGACTCCCCCTCTTCCTCGGTGTGGACCACGATGGCCGTCAGACCCATCTTGCACCAACTTGAGCTACCATAGTTTGCTCTCAAGTTCCCCTCTCCTCTCTAGAGTTCATTCAATGTATTCTCGCCGTACTGAGCTTGGGGGCAGCTAGATTTGGCCACCACGACCTCCCCCGTCGACGACCCTGCCTGCTATGAGCTTCGCCACCCACCTCCTGCTCTCCGCCTCTTCCTCTTCTGTTACTCGGTCTTCGATCGCCAGATCCGGTTACATGGACCATGACGGCCGTTAGATCCAGCCACCAAGAGCTTGTGGACGGTGTAGAGGTGTCGGGGGGAATGGGGTTACGGCCCCATCTCCCCAATGCAAACAGAGTAGCCTCACGCTTGCCTCTTCTTGTCCTCCGGCAGCTTCAAATAATTATTTTGTAATGATTTTGATTAGATTGAGATATATTGTTTTTGTGATTCGATTGGATTGGGATATATTGTTTTTGTGTTAGATTTATGATGATTTTGATTGGATTAGGATTCAGTTGTTTAGCTCGAAGCATCGGCTTGATGCTTTGAGCCTATTTTTTTCATTCCTAAAACATTTAAGATGCATGTTTTTAAACCGACATCTTTCATATGCTCCTGCGGCATCTATGTGGAGTTCTCAACTGACATCAAAGCCAATTTCTGTAGCAGTGAAACCACCCTAAAAACGTCGGGGACGTAAAATGGACTGGTATTGACAGTTGATAGAAATCATATATGTTTTTGCGGTTGAAGGACGGAAATTAAACTCGGGCTATAGTTCAGTTGAGAGAGATGAAGGCTCACAATCTTCACTGAAGTACCCGCTCATCACGGTGGTGGGCTTTTGTAAATTTCGCGCAATACAGGCCCCAAATCTCCTTTGCAAATTTCACGCAGGCCGTCGGCCTACTTGAGCGAACTGTGGCCCCTCGACGTACTAGCGTGGGCTGGGCTATGATCCGGACTGTGACGGCCTTTTGTGCTCGACACGACACCGGCATCCTCCGTGAAGCCAACGGCCTGCAATGCATGCACTTTGCGGTAGTGTTTTCTAATCTGTCTGTACGAGTGTAAACAACTCGCACTTGGAATCATAGGAAGTAATTTAGTATGTCACCTTTGTAACTAGATAGATAAGAACGATGGAGGCAGGCATGGAGCATCAGAGATCAATTTTTACAGAGGTTAATTATCTGCAATCCCTTCCACCTTTTGGAATTGATTTGTGCTCCTTTTGCCCCCCGCGCCTGCGCGCCCTCTTAAGATTCCGTCACTACCGCTCGTTGAATAACCTTCTTTACTTAAAAGCCTATCGCCTTTTACGAATTTTTATAATATTATTCATCACTATAATCATGTGCGCGCGCGCATATGTGTGTGTGGGAGTAAACAGTTTTAGAAATAAAACCAATAGTTTTGTCACAACTATACGTACCCTGCTTTAAAACTTCAGTGAAAAAAAATCATTTCCCTCCCTGCACATATATAAGGATGAGCTGTGAACAAACTGCATTAGTTTGTGGTTTTTGGTTCTAAATGCAACAAGCATGCACATATATAGAACGGATGCTAAGATGGCCTAAAGCATTGCACGGTTCATATCCATCTTCTCTGTCGAGCAAGCTTAAATCCTTTTTTCCTTGGCGATACATGAAGAACGTGATTCAATGAAAGAATACGACTTCGTCTCTTGCTAGCTCTATCAATATTATCCCGCGTTTGGTAACCTTGGTACTATTTGCAGTGCAGTGCCTAACACCGAACATCACTGGAGAAACCATTTTCGATTAAAGTGCCAAAATTCACAATAGTCTCGGTTTAAAAAGTCTACGGATTTCGAGCAACATTAGTCCCGGTTCGTGATAAGAACCGAGACTAAAGATCATCTTTAGTCCCGGTTCAAATATTGTCAGAACCTGTCAGAGCACCGGACATCTTTAGTCCCGGTTGGTAACACTAACTGGGACTAAAGATGTTATTTTTTGTCCCGATTGATGCTACCAACCGGACTAAAGATGCCCGGCGCTGCCGACGAGTGTTCGACAGCCTAACGCCATCTTTAGTCCCGGTTGGTAACACCAACCGGACTAAAGATGGGTTCCTTTTAAACTCCTTCTTCCTCCTCCCCCCGAGCCACTACACTTGTCTTCAAAATTTTTCTCTAGAGGGAGGTGCTGCCAAAATTTTTGTAATTTTGTTTTGATGATAATACACAAATTTTTGCTATCTACAAGGTTAGCAACTTCTTCCTCTTATGATCTATGCTTAGCACTTTGTATTTTACGGTTGTTTTCTATATATTTTCATCTCTAGATTTTTCTTGTAAATATGAGGAGAGAGAAAATTTGTTTGGACTAATTATTTTGCTAAGCACCTTACATTGTGTTGAGAAAAAAGTTAGGGAAAATAAAAAGGAAGAAAAGTATGCTTAGCACGTTACATTTTTAGGAATTTAGTCCGTACAATTTTATCTCAAAAAATATTTATGGAAAATGATGAGAGAGAATCTTTTGGAAAAAAGTTATAAAATAGATGACAAAGGACCTTTTAAAATAGATGCAAAATAATTAGTTAATTTTATGTTTATCACTTTAAAAGAGCTTTTAAAAATAATTCTAATTTTTAGAACAACACATACGTATGTGGTATTTTCCTATAATACCATGGCTGAAGCGTCTGTTCAGGAACAAGAAGCATGCAAGAATGATGCCTTGACACGCGAAAGAACGCCTACAAGACGGCATGCTGAGACATTCCACCGATGGGTCACAGTTGCGAAACATCGACAGAAGATTTGAAGACTTCAGCGAGGATGCAAGAAACCTAAGGTTCGGCTTAAGCACGGACGGCATGAATCCTTCTGGAGAGATGAGCAGCGGGCATAGCACTTGGCCTGTGACGATGTGTATCTACAACCTCCCGCCTTGGCTATACATGAAACGAAAGTACATTCAGATGCTGGTTATTATTCAAGGCCCGAAGCAACCTGGTAATGACATCGATGTGTACCTGAGACCGCTGATCGAAGATCTAAAACTGTTGTGGAAGAAAGAAGGTGTTTCCGTGTGGGATGAAGATAAACATGAGTAGTTTAACCTACGAGGGTTGCTGTTTGTTACCATCAATGTGGTCTAATGTCTTGTTAGCTTTGAGATGATCTTTTCGTCTTCCTTCTTCAATATCATAACGCATCTCCTTTGCCACCTTGTCAAAGAGATCCGTATCCTCGGTCTGGTATTCCTACACAACATGTTCCCCTTCGAGAGGTATATGGGCGTTCTAAAGAAGTACGTTCGTAACCGTTCACGTCCGAAGGCCAGGATCGCCAATGGATATGGAACAGAGGAGGTGATTGAGTTTTGCGTCGACTTTATTGAAGACCTCCGTCCCATCGGAGTGCCTAAATCAAGCCATGAAGGTAGACTACGGGGGAAGGGAACTCTTGGAAGGAAGGCAATAATGAACATAGACAATGACTTGTACAGGAAAGCACATTGGACCGTGTTGCAACAATCTTCCTTGGTGGCTCCTTACATCGAGGAGCACTTGGCGATTGTTCGCTCAGAAAACATCGGTAAGACGGATGCCTGGATTACACGCCATCACATTGATACATTCCCTGCTTGGCTGCGACAACGTCTCATGGGCAACGCGAGCATTAACCAACAACTAGCCTTCTTGGCGAGGGGACCATCTTGCTCGATCACCACATTCCAGGCATATGAATTAGAACATTTTACACATGGGCCCAAGACTTAAAGAGCATGAATTAGAACAGGCTGTTCGCATCGATGTCGTGGGATACGATGGTACGGCTAGCACATATTACGGCAGCATCGATGACATATGGGAGCTGGACTATGGACCTCTGAAGGTCCCTCTGTTTCGGTGCCAGTGGGTTAGGCTCAGTGGTGGAGGCGTAACCATTGATGCAAGCGGGATGACAACGAACGACCTGAGCAAGGTTGGATACTCAGACGAACCTTTCGTCCTTGCCAATGATGTACGACAAGTTTTCTATGTCAAGGACATGGCTAGCAAATCAAAGAAGGGGAAAGGGTCCGACGAGCCAAAGCGCCACGTGGTTCTCCCAGGCAAAAGGAAAATCGTGGGAGTTGAGGATAGAACTGACGAAGATTATGATCAATTTGATGGGCAACCTGCGTTCGTGGTGACGATTGACCCGAGTATCCTCCTACCAAATGAGGACACCCCTTACTCACGCAACGATCATAACGAAGGAACAATTGTGCGAAGAAAGTACGTGAGGACAAATGTTACATAGCTAAATTTATGTATGAACGATGTAAATTAAATTGAATCATTTAATATTATTGCTATCATTTGAATTTATTGTAAATTATTGTAAATTATTGAATCTATTGTAACTTATTGTAAATTATTGAATCTATTGTAAATATATTGAATATATTGAATCTATTATTGAATCACCGCCACCGGCCTCTGGTGGCCACCATAGGAGAGATTTCTTCTTATCGATCGGCGAATGGCAACCGCATATCCGTGCTCGATCGTTGTCTCACTGGATCCAATGATCCATAGGTAGTAGCAGTATTGGTATAATCACTCAATGTTGGTGTAACATAGGTTGGTGTAATCACTCAATGTTGCTCACCTAAGAGTCTTAAGAAAGGTGGGAAACAGAGGTTGGTGTAATCACTCAATCACTCAATCTTGAAGGAGCAGGACCGCGGCCGTTGACATGCTCCATACTCACAAAAGATCCTAACTTGTGGTCAGGACAATAATGCTCTAACAACTAATGCTTATGTGGCAATTCACGAGAATAAGACAGAAGACATTAGCAACAAGAACTTGAACACGAATATTGCTATTCCAAGTTTGATGGAGATACATGCCACCATCACGGAATGAGGTGGTTGTCAGATTATCTAAGAAAAAGCAAGACAGAAAGATTATGAAGCAAAAGGAGAAGAGCAAGACAAAAAGCTTTGTATATGTTACACGGAGCGATGAGTAAAAACAGCAAAAAGGCTAGTACGATGGATCATGATATGTTGAAGAGACCAAGATCGGTGAAGAAGGTAGGAAGAAGGCGTTGATGCCTCTCCTATATAGCCACACTATCCAATCATTGTCATATCTCTCGCTATCCCAAGTTTGATAGAGATATATGAGTACTGCTACACCGCCATCACAGAATGAGGTGGCTGTCAGATTATCTAAGAAAGAGAAAGACAGAAAGATTATGAAGCAAAGGGAGAAGAGCAAGAAAAAAAGCTTTGTATATGTTACACAGAGCGATGAGTAAAAACAGCAAAAAGGCTACTACGATGGATCATGACATGTTGAAGAGACCAAGATCGGTGAAGAAGGTAGAAAAAAGGCGTCGGGGCCTCTCCAGGGATCATCAGGAGCAGCTAGATGCGGATATGGATGAGACAACTAAGATAAGCTATTTAAAATAGGCCATATGTTAATTATATATTATTATTTAAATTTAAAATAGTCTTAAATATTACAAATGTTAATTATATGTTATTATTTCAATTTAAAATATTTTTTAAATAGGTCATATGTTAATTGTATATTATTATTTAAATTTTAAATAGGTTGGAATATGACAAATGTTAATTATATGTTATTATTTCAATTTATAATATTCTTTGTTAATTATATGAACATATGTTAATTATATATGAACATATGAACATATGTTAATTATATATGAATATAAAATATATCAACATATGAACATTATAATTATATATGAATATAAAATACAATATAATAGGGTATCAGTAATAATTAGTCCGGTTTGTAAAACAAACCGGACTAGAGGTGAATTTTAGTGGGCGGCAAACAATCTTTAGTCCCGGTTGGTAGCTCCAACCGGCACTAAAGATGTCCACCTACCCGCGCCACGTGGTGCCTCGCAATCTTTAGTCCCGGTTGTTGGCTACAACCGGGACTAGAGATCCTATCTTTTGTCCTGGTTGAAGCCACCAACCGGACAGACATCTTTAGTCCCGGTTGATGGCTTCAACCGGGACTAAAGATAAGATCTCTAGTCCCGGTTGTAGCCAACAACCAGGACTAAAGTATCTTTTGTCCTGGTTCTTGGCTTCAATCAGGACAAAAGATGCCATGACTATATATAGCAAGGGCTACAACACTTAGCCGTTTTCGCACTTCGCAACTACATCGTCTTTGTCTTTGTCGCCGTCGTCGAGCCCCAGGACGCCGCTGCAACACGCCGTCTCTGCCGTTTTCGTCGCCGTCGTTATCGCCAAAGGACCGCCGCGCCGCCTTCTTCGTCGCCGTCGCAGGTTAGCGCCGCTACCCCCCAAAGAATTCCCCACAGTGTGATGTAGGGTTGGCCGCCGTCGACGCCATCGCCATCGCTGCCATCGTTGCGGTCGCCGCCGCCGCAGCTGTTAGTGATATGCCATAGAGGCAACATGGAGATGTTGGATATCATGGTCAATGTTTATGTATTTATGAATAAAGTGTTATTCAGTTCCATGAAATAGACATCTTGTATTGATCAATAAGTACGTGACTTATTTATGAGACTCTATATGTATGAATCTATTTCTAAACGATCCCTGATCATATGTCGTATTGTTGGAACAAATATGACTCTAAGATCGGCATGTTTATTGATTGATGATCATGTCTTGTAGATCATGGGTATGGAGATACCAAATCAATAAACATGGACACATGTGTTAGAGAACACATTGTTGGATAGACCCACCATGAGACACTACAGGAATTAATGTGCCATTAGTTGGTCTCAAGTAGTGTTGGTACAAATTCCTTAGACCTGAGATCATCATGGATTCCAACAAGTGTAGTAGCCTACTTTGGGACTACCAAACGCTATTCCGTAACTAGGTAGTTATAAAAGTAGTCTTCCGGTTTGCCGGTTTGCTATGGAACATGGAGTGGGATGTGAGTGATCAAGATGGAATTTGCCCCTCCATTGGAGAGATATCTCTGGGCCTCTCGAGGTAATGGATTATGGAAATGCATGGCCATGATAAGTTGATTGAGGAGTCAATCGACAGACAGATAATCCAGTACGGTTCGAGTGAATGGTTAAGCTATTGAAGGGATGGCACACATCTTGCCTATAGCTTAATTGCTATCGTGAGGCAAAGGGATTTGTGTACACATTACAGGTTCAGAGCCGATATTACATTCTTATATACTATGGTGTCAATATGTGCTGCTAGGCGCCGCTATTGACAGGTCGGCTGAGTTGGACTCGAGCCGACGATCGGGTAAGTTAGACTATAGCCGAAACCGAGTATACTTGAACCTACAGGGTCGCACGCTTAAGGGGATAAGAACAAGTATTCGAGTTGGACTCGGATACGGCTCGATCGGATAGGGATCCGATCGGATAGAGTCCTATGGGCTTACGAAGTCTGGCCAGCCAACTCTATGAGATTCGGATAGGATCCGATTCAAAATAGAGTCCCGATGGGCCTCTAGGCCCAACCGGCCAACTCTATATAAAGGGGTAAGGGGTGGAGAGCTGCGGCATGTCAATTGAATCGAATTGAACCAAATCAATCTGATTTGGTGCAACAGAAGTCGGCGAGATCAATCTCCATGAAAACCCTCCCCACTTTTGAGCCAAACCCTAGCCTTGCAGTGCGTGCTAGCACACGGGTGTTCGGCGCTCTGTCCCCAGACGTGTGGATACCGGTGGAGGCGCTGCTACGTTGCGGGGCTGTTGATCGGCTACGAATCGGATGCAATCGGAGCGAGAAGACTGCGGCAGATCGGCGATGAGAACGAGGTCGGACGACTCGGATCAGCTGTCGGCTTGCGGGAATCGGTTGTCATCGGCGAGCACAGTTCCAGATCGGATAGTTCTGATTGGCTATTTTCGCTGCATACTCCAATCGGTAACGATCTATCGGCCCTTACTTGCAAATGTTCCTGGTTTGCGTGATAGAAAAGTTTTGTTTTCGGCTAGCGTAGCCTCCGCGTAGCCCTTCACCGCCGCCGCCGCCGCCGCCGCCCTCCCCACGCCGCCTACCCCCTCGCGCCCCTCCCCACGCCCCCCGATCCCCACGTCGGCCGGCCCCTAAACCCTAAACGGTCGCCGCCCTCCACTCCACGCCGCCGCCGCCCTCTTCATCCTCGTCGCCGCCGCCGCACTCTGTGAATTTTACATATATGAATTTTGACTATATGTGAATTTTGAATATATGAATTTTGAATATATGTGAATTTTGAATATATGAATTTTGTATGTAAATGGACTGTTTATATGTAAATGGACTATTTATATGTGAATGGACTGTT
Organism: Oryza australiensis; assembly: GCA_019925245.2. Lineage (NCBI taxonomy): Eukaryota > Viridiplantae > Streptophyta > Magnoliopsida > Poales > Poaceae > Oryza > Oryza australiensis. The sequence goes on from JAIFGZ020000010.1 coordinate 2,833,588, forward strand.
GAAATTTGAATGTGTATGTGAATTTTGAATTTTGAATTTTGAATATGTATTTAAATTTGAAATTTGAATGTTCATATGAATTGTGAATTTTGTATTTTCGAACGAACGAGAACGATAAAATCAATAAACGGACGTAAACGAACGGACGGACGGACGAACGAACGAGTGTTCGTTCATTCGTTCGTTCGTGGACGAACGGACGTGGACGAACAGACGAATGGACGAACGAACGAACGTGGAAGAAAGGACGTGGACGAACGGACGGACGGATGACGAACGGACGAATGGACGGACGAACGGACGAACGCACGAACGGACGAACGAACGAAAGAACGAACGACGGACGGACGGAATTGCAGACGGACAGGACGGACGGACGATTTAACGGACGAATGGACGTGGACGAACGGACGGACGAACACTCGTTCATTTGTTCGGTCGGTCGTTTGTTTGGTCGGTCGTTCGTTCGGTCGTTACAACGTACATAGGCATGCAACGACCTTTATCTCTCCTTTCCTCTCCACTTCCACTCCTCTCCTCCTTATCTCCCTCACATCATTCTTCTCTCTTTCTCTCATCTCCTCTAGATGATCGTACTCACGGACGTGAATGAACGATAGAATGAACGGACGATAGTTTAGGGTTAGGGTTAGGGTTAAGGGTCCGAACAAATGGACGTGAATGATAGAACGATCGGTCGGTCGGTCGTGTTCTAGCAAAGAGAAACAAAAGAGAAGAAGAAGGAAAATGTAAAACGTAGTCCGGCACATGCTAGAGACAAGTGTGCATATCTATAATTGTGATATTCTTTAGAAGTCTCTTCTGGGATGGAGATAATCTGTGATTTTGAATCCATCTTCTTCATTTTGTCTTTTTTACGTAGACATACATGATTTCCCTGAATAATCGATACATGTATTAACCGAATAATTTTTTTTTCAGAATTCTTTGATTAAGTCCTCAACCCACAACAATCAAATGGTGGATTGTGACGAGGAACAGTTTCTCCTTGATGAGATCGCACGAGGAACAGAGTTTTACAACGAGGAGGGGAATGAAGATCCAAATCAATACCTCAACGAGGAGGGGAACGAGGGGGGGACGAGCAGGGGAACGAGGAGGGGAATGAGGGCTCCGCCTCCGCTGGACAGAAGAGGGCACGCGGGCAATGCGGCCTCAACAAGCGCATGGAGGGTCGACATGTCATAACGGAGGTAGCATCTGACGGTCGCCCAATTGCCCCAGAGGACACCACAAGGAAGTTTGTGGTGCACAGCGGATGGGTGGTGAGGGATCACGTGCCCGTAAGCGTTGCCAACTGGAGGCGGTCAACCAAAGGAGGAGATGAGCAGAGCTATCTCCTAGACTCAGAGAAAGAAATGTTATGGACTACAATGCTGCAAACGTTCACCATTCCAGACACACAACAAGCAAGGGTCAAGGAATGGACGTTAAAGAAAATGGCAGAGCTCTTCAGGAAATACAAAAAAGAGTTACACAAGAAATATATCCTGAAGGGCCAGACCCCTGACTTTGACAAGTTCCCAAAGCTCAGAGATCATTGGGATGCTTTTGTTGAACACAAGACTTGGGAAGAAGCACAAGCTATCATAGAAAAGAACAAGGCCAATACAGCCAAAAAGAAATACCATCACAGGCTTGGGTCAGGCGGCTATAAGAAAGCAATGGAGAAATGGGAGAAAATGGAAGCCGACCTTGAAACGCGAGGTATCGTTCCAGGCACAGCAAACTGGCCGAAACGATCAAAGCACTGGTTTTATGCTCACGGCGGCTCACTTAATCCCGTCGATGGCACAGCTTATCTTTGGTGACGAAATTCAAGAAGCCGGATGGAGGTTAGAGGAGGCGCTACATGGCCACTTCCTCGGGTGCATTCAGCCCGACAGAGAGAGAAAGACGAGCTAACGCTCGCCCTCCAAAACCCAGAGCACCCGGGGCGTACGCGAGGAAAAGGCGTCGTCCTCTGGAAATACGGGTTCCAAGCTGACGTTGACACATACAAGAGCCGAATGAGGTCATAGCGAGAGCAGCATGCGAGGTTCGCTGAGATGGAAATGAAGCTCTCGCAGATTGATTAGATTGTGGACGAAAGGCTAGCCCTAAGGTTGGCAGAGGAGCGGAGCCATTGGGTTAGCCAACAGCCGGATCCAACAACAGCCGCTCAACTATAGCAGCAGCGCAGCAGCTACGCTTCAACTGGAAATGAAGGCGATTTGGCCCCACAAGCTGAACCAGGTCCGCCATGCCCCGTTGATGACATCACACAGCGGACCCCATGTGAGCTGCACATTCCGCTAAAGAACATAACAATAAAGGTATGTTCGTACTTTTATGTTGTATGTATATTTCCTTGAATAACTAACTAATAAGCAATCTTCTCGAACAGGTCACGTCGGGCATGTCCATTCCAGTAACACCAAACGACACCTACCACTCCTGACCCGTTCCACCTTCATACTCCAAAGTTGAAATTGTACAGGTGGAACGCGGCCATAAAAATCTCGAGCTGGATATCCCCGGGGGAGACGGGGAGACGACACTAGGAGAAATAGCTCATAGAATATTTCTTTGGAGGAAGATCTTCATAATATTCCCCGGAAAAACAGCGTCTCCTATCGTTCCACCGCACTCGCCTCCACATGGGTCGTCTCCTCCGCCTTCTTCGCCACCTCCACCTCCACCGCCTCCCGCGTCGCCACCACAAGCACCGACTCCTAAACGGCCGTCTCCAACTCCACCACCTTTCAACCCTCCTCCGTCGTCACAACGAGCACCGACTCCTAAACGGTCATCATCAAAGAGCCCGCCGTCAATATCAAGCGGTCATCCAAGAAGAAAAATTCAAAGAATTGAGAAGATGTCGCCACCCGCACAGAAGCTTTCATACGAGAAGACTCAAGAGGAGCTTGAAGAAGCCGTCCAAGCTGAAGTCAGGGCTCACTTCAGAAAGAAGTCTCCTGAAATCCCCCACGAGACCAAGGACTTCTTCAAGAAAACGTACCTAACGCCACAGCCTGAACCGCAACCTCAACCGCAGTCCGACTACGACAGGACTATTGGAAGGCTGCTGGCAAGGCGGAGAGAACGAGCAAAGATGTACCCTAGCTCGGCATGCAGCCTCAGAAACCTCTGGAGTTCAGCACAGTTCCAAATGTTAGATCAGAGTTAAGACAATTTATGGAATCTGCTGGAATTTCAATGGATCAATTACATAGCCGTGCTCCCCTGGCGAAGGCTCCGCTGAAATACAAGTTCAAACTTGGAAAGTCTCTTGTAAAGCCGGATCAAGTGAAAAAGCTACCTACATAGATGTACCGGCTTCCACAAGTGGTACATGCAAAAATCCAGCAAGGGTGGAGAGATGGTAACGGGCAGATATTCACTGGACTATTTCTTCGATAGAGGTGACGACTTCTATATCCGATTCGAAGACAAATTCGACCTGTACCAGTTTGATGCCCTCGACGTCTCACTTCTAGCCACGCAGTTTCTGTAAGTATCGTTCTGTTATTTCGTTTCTTACCTCCTTGTATTTAGCTGACTAAAATTCTTTTTAACCGTTGTAGAATGACGATTCAATACTGTAACAAGCACGACTGTACCAAACATGGATTCATGGATCCATGCAAAATCAACGGCGTATTGGTTGATCAATTTCCCGATCCAATAGTGGACAACATTTACAATGCGCTTGTGATAAACCACTTCCGGTCGTTTATCCTTCTGCCCTACAACACTGCGTAAGTATTTTCTTCCTTCCGTACCGATTTCAATGCCGTATGCATACATAAATTTTCATATGTGTCATCTAAACCAATTTGCAGATTTCACTGGGTTCTGTTAGTAATTGACATGGATAACTCACGGATCCATGTCTTTGACTCAATGGATAAACCAGAGTCCATGTACGCAAAGATATTTGAACTGCTAAATAGGTAATGCCATCTTACTTGCTATTGCATATATGCGGTTCTCGGATAATTACTAGCTAACTTTCAACTGCATGTAGGGCATGGGAACGGCTTCTGGCTAATGTTCGCGGAAATTGGAAAGATAAGTTCTCCGTGAGGATGAACTTTCCAGTGAGTAACATGCTCCAAAGTTGTTTTGAATTATTATTTTGTTCTAAAATATGAAATGTATATTAAATCTGTCGTCGTTTCTCCTTTAGTGTGCAAAACAGTCGCAGGGCACCAACTTATGCGGATACTATGTCTGCGACTACATTCATCGCTTTGTGACCGATGTCAAAACTATCGACGATATAGATGTACGTATAACAGCCATTCATACATTACGTCTCGACTTCTTATTCACTTCATATATTTATTTCTCATTTGATCGAATTAATGACAGCTTATGCGAGCAAGAGACAATCTCCCCCACGAGACTTTCATACAAGCCGCTCAGGAAGAATTGATAGGATTTATAAACGAGCAGATCATTGATCCCGCGGGGGAGTTCTATTTTAATTTAAGTAACTTAACCACCGGATCTACAAAATAGACAATGTTTTGTAACATACACAATATATGTGGATATTGTACATATGTGTATATGTTTTGGTAATATATTATATGTATATATTTCATTTCTTAAGTTCATTTATATGTGTGTAACTTATATATTTATACACATATATTATGTAATATATGTATAAATATATGTGTGTAAAATATGTATATATGTAATATATAATATATGTGTGTAATATATAGGACGTAGCACTGCTGTAGAAAGTAGCAAATTAAAAAAAATAAAAAAATCTTTAGTCCCAGTTGGTGGCACCAACTGGGACTAAAGATGGGAGCCACGTGGCCGGATGCGTCATCTTTAGTCCCGGTTGGAGCCACCAACCGGGACTAAAGATGGCGCATCCGGCCAGAGAGCATGCCATCTTTAGTCCCGATTATTTCAACCAGACTAAAGATGGCGATCTCTAGTGCCAGATTCGTAGTTTCGATTTGACAATCGAGACTACTGAAGGTTACGAATAAGAGATAGTTATGACTTTCGCGAGTAGTGGAAGAAAGTAATTAAGTTCAAGACGAAAGGAACAAAGCATATCAATTTACCAATAAACTAATAGGCTAGTATTTGCAGTGCGGTGCCTAACACCCGGAGAAAGGAATTAAGTTCAAGACGAAAGGAACAATGCATATCGATTTACCAATAAACTAATAGGCTAGTGATTACTATATAATTGCGAACCTGTCGTAGTAATTGACAATTAGTAAAAAGCACATTAAACCTCTATTATATACTTAATAATCCATTAAACTTTTTATAAATATTTCCAAACTGCCACATAATACTTCTATAAATACTTGTAAGCCATCACGTGTCGCCTCCTAATAAACTAGGTAAGTTACTTAAAAATTTTGAAAAAAATTCTCAACATCCAATTTCAATTAATTCGATGACCTATGATTATATACCAATAAACCCATTATTATATACCATTACATCTTTTTAAAAAATTTATTAGATTTATCTATAATGATCCTCGCGTCCTGTGTTTCTTCTACATAACTTATCTATAACAGTCCACATGTCCTGTGATCCTATAAACGTGTACATGAGTACGTATGTACGTCGGGCCCTACGTCCCTTCGTTTCCTTTTTCTTTTCCTTCTATAAAAACGACCAAACATCGACTGGAATAGGAGCGAAATCCCAGATCGATCACTCTTTATCACGTCTCTTCTTTTTCTAAAAATACAAATGATATATCTTTTTTTTAAAAAAATAAAAAGATAAGAAAACTAATTAATATCTAATGGTTCGAAATAAACCAACTTTCATCCGAACTCTGTTCGAGGCGAATAGTTACGCTATTGTGCACACTTTGGTGATCACCCATAACAGTTTTAAAAAATCGAATTTTCATGTCTCCCTTTTAGTTATTATTCTAAAAGAGTTTGATTGAATTTATAAAATTTTGTAGAATTAAATTTAATGATATAGATTATATGATTAGGACATTAAGTTATGATATTTTGACTTATTACAATTTCATAAGGGTGGTAGTAATTTTCTCAAATATCACTTAGTAAGATTCATTATTTTCTAGAATAGTTTAGTTGCGCATGTATATGAAATTATATATAATGATTGACAATACAAATTATATCATCATATATAACTTTATTTGTATACATAGCTATATACGCACGTGGTATACTTTAAATCTAGAAAAACATACATGTTCACAATAACACGAAAAAGATAGAAATTTAAATATTAGAAAAAATTAGTAACATAGGCCATAATGGTAATTGAATAAAAATATGAGTAAATTTCACCTAACATAAGTTACACAAAACCACGTAAGTTTTGACATTAACATATAACCCTATGTGTTATGGCTATAAAGTTGTATAAAACTATAGTATAACTCCGATCTACTACAAGTTTTACAATCATATCTTAAATTTTAAAATTTCAATTTATGAGTTCTTTATTCATCATAGAAGTGTTACACTTATATAAATATAAACTTTTTAAATTTTGGTATAGAATATGTCAAATTGATTGATGGCAGGGTTTTATGATACTTTAAGGTCGTAGGGTATCACATGTTTAAATTAAATTTTTATGGTCTTGTGTAACTTAAATCATAATAGAATAGATGAGTTTTTATAAAATTTACTAAAAAATGAATGGCTAATCTCTTTTACACATAAATATAAAATTGTAAGCACCTTACACGTGTTGATACAACCCTCCTTATGGGTAGATTAAAGTCTCTAACAAATTGAGATAACTTTAGAAATCCTTTTTCAAAGGCAAAACAAAAAATGCTAGGCAAAACATAAAATGCTTCATCCTCAATTAAGTTATAGCCGCAAGATGATTTCGATGGCTTAATTTGTATGTGTACCCATATTATAGCTAGGCCATCATACTAAAGACAAAAAAAATCATCCAAGTGTGTAATAAAAAACGCATACATGTATATATCGTGGGTAGTTGTATTGAGCCATCACAACATGCATAAATTCTTATAAAGACTAATATATATCCATGCTACCACTACAGTAATATAATCGATCACTCTTTTTTAAATCCAAGCATACATTCAAGCCAGAAAAAGAATAAATCTCAGATAACCTGCATGCATGCAAGCCATAAAAAAGGAGCAAATCTCGGATTTGCATGTATATATAAAAAAGAAGCAAATCTCGGATAACCTCGTGCAATTAAATCTATGCCTGCACACAATAAAAAAAGAAAATAATATGGAACAAAGAAAAATGGAAAATGGACTCTGGTTTTCGTCCGTTGAATTATAAATGAGTAAGAGAAAGATGTTAGATCTGAATCGTTGCTAAGATATATTATAAGTGATAGAAATATAGATAAAGATAATGACTAGCATCACGTTTTCACTAAATTGCTAGCCAACCAACCATACCAAAAAAGACCCAATAGAGATAACAACGAGCCTATTACAAGATAACAAAGGAAGTCCTTACCAAATAATTTTTGATGACCGGATCTTCTTTTAAACTCAATATATTATTGTTTATGTCATGTTTGTTTGAAACGGAGGGAGTCACAGATCAGAGGATAACCGAGCTAAAGATATGTGTCATGGAACTTCTAAACTTCATATTAACTAATCCTTCGTATTAATTAATCAGTAACCATCATATTGAAGGGTTACGCGCGGAGGCTACGCTAGCCGAAAACAAAAATTTTAACCGCGCAAACCAGAAACACTTGCAAGTAAGCGCCGATAGATCGTTACCGATTGGAGTAGAGTGCAGCGGAATAGCCAATCGGGCAATCCGATCCGGAACAGTGTAGCCGATTCCCGAGGCCTCGATTCGAGCCGTCCGCCGCGTTCTCACGCCTCGCTCCGATGCGCCCGACCGCAGCCGATTCCACCACAGCCGATAGCTCCGATTGCAGCCGATCCGAAGCCGATCAACAGCGCGCAACGTAGCAGCGCTCTACCGGTATCCACACGTCCGGGGACAACGCCGTACACCCGTGTGCTAGAACGCGATGCAAGGCTAGGGTTTGGCTCGAAAGTGGGGAGGGTTTCCGTGGAGATTGATCTCGGCGACTTCTGTTGCACGCGATGCAATTAACATGCCGCAACTCTCCACCCCTCCCTCCTTTATATAGAGTTGGCCGACTGGGACTAGTGGCCGATTAGGACTCTATTTTGAATCGGATCTCATCCGTATCTCATAGAGTTGGCCGCCCACACGTCGTAAGCCCATAGGACTATCCGATCGGATCCCTATCCGATCGAGCCGTATCCGAGTCCAACTCGAATGCATGTTCTTATCCCCTTAAGCATGCGACCCGAAGGTTCAGGTATACTCGGTTTCGGCTATAGTCTAACTTAGCCGATCGTCGGCTCGAGTCTAACTCGCCGACTGTCAACACGGCGCCTAGCAGCACATATTGACACCATAGTATACAAGAATAATATCGGCTCGAACCTGTAATGTGTACACAAATCCCTTTGCCTCACGATACCGTTAAGCTATAGGCAAGATGTGTGCCATCCCTTCAATAGCTCAACCATTCACTCGAACCGTATTGGATTATCCGCTTTGATTGACTCCTCAATCAACTTAGCATGACCATGCATTTCCATAATCCATTACCTCGAGGGGCCCGAGATATCTCTCCAAAGGAGGGGCAAATTCCATCTTGATCACTCACATCCCACTCCATGTTTCATAGTAAACCCGAAAACTATCTTTATAACTACCCGTTACGGAATAGCGTTTGGTAGTCCCAAAGTAGGCTACTACACATGTTGGAATCCGTGGTGATCTCAGGTCTAAGGACTTTGTACCAACACTACCCGAGACCAACTAATGGCACATTAATTCCGTAGTGTCTCATGGTGGGTCTATCCAACAATGTGTTCTCCAACACATATGTCCATGTTTATTGATTTGGTATCTCCATACCCATGATCTATGAGACATGATCATCAATCAATAAACATGCCGATCTTAGAATCATATTTGTTCCAACAATATGACATATGATCGGTATCGTTTAGAAATAGATTCATACATATCGAGTCTCATAAATAAGTCACGTACTTATTGATCAATACAAGATGTCTATTTCATGGAAATGAATAACACTTTATTCATTTATACATAAACATTGACGTGATATCCAACATCTCCATGTTGCCTCTAGGGCATATCACTAACAATCTCCCACTTGCACTAGAGTCAATCATGTAAGTATCTAATACCCATTGCTCTTGTGTGCGCCTCATGCTTCGCCGAGGGAGAGGTTTTGTCGGCGGATCGGCTATGTTGAGATCCGTGTGCACTTTGCATATCTTGACATCACCTCCGTCCACAATCTCGCGGATGAGATGATATCGCCGAAGTATGTGTTTGGACTTCGATGTGACCTCGGCTCCTTGGCTTGCGCAATGGCTCCACTATTATCATAATAGAGAGACATTGGACCGTCCTGACGGTCATCACACCAAGCTCGAAACGAATTTCTTGATCCAAACGGCCTCCTTTGCGCTTGAAGCGAGCAATGTACTCGGCCTCCGTTGTAGAATCAGCAAAGTATCTTGCTTGGAACTCTTCCGTGACGCGCCTCCGTTTAGGCGAACACGAACCCCATTGCGATCTATAATCATCCTTGTCCGTTTGGAAGCTAGCATCGGTGTAACCACTTACAACGAGCTCTTCTTCACCTCCATAGACTAGGAACATATCCTTAGTTCTTCTCAAGTACTTAAGGATATTCTTTACGGCAATCCAGTGTCCTTCACCGGATCTCGATGTATCTCGCTCGTAGCACTCAAAGCGTACGAGACATGCGGGCGTGTACAAAGCATGGCATACATGATGGATCTAATTGCCGAAGCATATGGAACCATACCCATCTTATTCCGCTCATCATGTGTCTGAGGACACTGATTCTTGCTAAGATTAATGCCATGTGACATGGGCAAGAAACCTTTCTTGGAATCATGCATGTTGAACCTTTTCAACACCTTATCAATGTATGTACTTTGGCTTAATCCAATTAGCCTCTTGGATCTATCTCTATAGATCCGAATGCCCAATATGTATGCTGCCTCCCCTAAGTCTTTCATGGAAAAACTATTTTTCAATGAAGACTTGACGGATTCTAGCATAGGGATATCATTTCCAATCAGTAATATGTCATCCACATATAAGATTAGAAATACAATTGCACTCCCACTGACCTTTTTGTAAACACAGGCCTCTTCTTCGTTTTTGATGAAACCAAACCCTTTGATTACTTCATCAAAACGAATATTCCAACTCCGAGATGCTTGCTTCAATCCATAAATGGACTTCGTAGCTTGCATATCTTTTCAGCGATCTCGGATCGACAAAACCCCGAGGTTGTATCATGTATACATCCTCGCTTAGGTTTCCATTCAGAAAGCCGTTTTGACATCCATCTCGCCATATCTCATAATCGAAATATGCAGCAATCGCTAGGATAATCCGAATAGATTTAAGCATTGCGACGGGCGAGAAGGTTTCATCATAATCAACTCCTTGAATCTGTTTAAAACCTTTCGCCACCAATCGCGCCTTATAGATGTGAACATTTCCATCCATATCGGCCTTTTTCTTAAAAACCCATTTACACTCAATGGTTTTGACACCATCGTGGATCAACCAAGTTCCAAACTTGATTGTCGTACATGGATTCTATTTCGGATTTCATGGCTCCAAGCCACTTGTTGGAATCGGGTCCCACCATCGCTTCCTCATAGGTCTTAGGTTCATCGTTGTCCAACAACAATATATCACGTTGTTCCGCACTGTGTACTGTCGGGCGCACGACGTGATCTTTCGTCTTCGTGGGGCTGGTGTATCTACAACCGGTGGCGCAACACTTTGTTCCTCCCGTTGTGGTTCCGTGGTCGCCGAAACGTTTTTCGGTGTTTCTTGAACTTCTTCAAGATGCACCCTGCTCCCACTAACCCTTCTTGAAAGAAACTCTTTCTCCAAGAAGACACCATGTCGGGCGACAAACACTTTGCCTTGTTCCCGATTATAAAAGTAATATCCCTTAGTTTCCTTAGGATATCCCACAAAGAAGCACTTGTCGATTTGGGTGTGAGCTTGTCGATTGTAAACGTTTTACATAAGCCTCACATCCCCAAATTTTGAGAAAAGACAAACTAGGGATTGCCCTGTCCATATCTCATATGGTGTCTTTTCAACTCGACTTAGATGGAACTCTATTTAGTGTGAGCGCAATGTTTCAAGAGCATATCCCGGAAGGATAACGGAAGATCACTTTGGCTCATCATCGACCGCACCATGTCCAACAAGGTGTGATTTCTCCGTTCGGACACTCCGTTCCATTGTGGTGTTCTGGCGGAGTCAACTGTGGAACAATTCCACAATCTTTCAGATTATTACCAAACTCTTGGCTCAAGTATTCCCCTCCACGATCTGATCGTAGAAACTTGATTGTTTTCCCTAAATGATTCTGTACTTCATTCTGGAATTCTTTGAACTTTTCAAAGGATTTGGACTTATGCCTCATTAAGTAGATATAGCCATATCTACTAAAGTCATCGGTAAAGGTAATGAAGTACTGATAACCACCTCTGGCCGTTGAGCTCATTGGTCCACATACATCAGTATGTACGAGTGCCAACAAGTCACTTGTTCTCTCACTGTGCCCCGTGAAAGGTGCCTTTGTCATCTTACCAAGTAAACAAGACTCACATGTCTCAAATGATTCAAAATCAAAAGAGTGAAGCAATCCATCCTTATGGAGCTTCTCCATGCGTTTCTTATTTATATGGCCTAAGCGACAATGCCGGATAAACGTGGGGTTTATATCATTAGAGAGTTGCCTTTCGTATTAATGTTATAGATGGGAGACGCTTCAAGATTCAAAACGTATAATCCATTCACCAATGGAGCATGAAAATAGAACATATCTCTGAGATATATTGAACAACCATTGTCCATTGATCTAAAATCATATCCTTTCGCTTGCAAACATGAAGCGGAAATAACGTTTTGACATAGTGTTGGAACACAATAACAATTATTCAATTCCAAAACTTCTTTGTCGCGACAAAGAATCGTAGCAACGCTTGCTCCATTACCGACGCGCAGGTTCACCTCGCCCCTTCTCAATCCTCTACTTCTTCTCATTCCCGCAACGATTTGCAAATATGAGCTACCGATCCGGTATCAAATACCCAAGAGTCGAGAGGTGAAGTAGCAAGATTAATGTCTATACAATTAATACCGGCGAAGTCATACTTTGCTTCTTTTTGAGATCCTCCATGTACTTCTTGCAGTTCCTCTTCCAGTGGCCTGTCTCCTTGCAATAGAAGCAAAGCATCTCGATGCCGCCGACCCCTTCTTGCCCTTCTTTGCATTAGAGGCACTCGCGATCTCATCGGGAGTTAACTTCCTCTTGGTGCAAAGTTTCTTGACAGTGGTTTGCGTTTAGCCTTTACGCATCATCATCACATGATGACCATTCTTCTGGATACTCTCCTCACTGTCTTTAGCATCCCATGCAATTCAGCCAAGGTTCTATCCATATTGTTCATGTGATAGTTTAATATGAATGGCTCGAAGCTCGGAGGGAGCGACTGGAGAATCACATCAGTAGCCAACTCTTGGCTAAGGGGAAAACCTAGTTTTTCCAGACTCTCAATGTAGCCAATCATTTTTATCACATGCGGACTGACGGGATTCCCCTCAACAAGCCTGCACGCAAACAAGGACTTTGAGGTGTTAAACCTCTCGGCCCGAGCTTGGTTCTCAAACATGCCACGCAGTCCCTGAATAATAGTGTGAACATCGCTGCTCTCATATTGCTTCTGAAGCTCAGGGGACATTGTAGCAAGCATGAGACAGCTTATGTCTAGGGCATCATTAGTGTGCTTCTCGTAAGCTCTCCGTGCAGTTGCAGTGGCATTATTAGGCAAATCCTCAGGATAGGGTACTTCAAGAACGTACTCCTTACGCTCTTGCTTGAGAACAATTCTCAAGTTGCGATACCAATCCATAAAGTTTGTTTCATTTAATTTTTCCTTTTCGAGAATAGATCGCAAATTAAAGGTACTGGGTGTAGTATTAGCCGCCATTTATTCTACAATAGAAAAGCAAAGTTTAGCACAATGTTTATGCTATGTCTTTTGTTAAACAATTTAACATTAGACTCCCATTACGTATTTTCCACCTTCCCTCTAGGTTACGTATTGGGTCAAGATCCACATGTTAATTAATTTTCTAGTGAGCTTTGGCATCACCGCTAGAAAATTAGTAACATCGGTAAGCAACACCTTGCTAATCACATCTCTATGTGACTCTTGTTGTTGGTGTGGCATCTCCATGCCCCGGCGCCAACCTATGCCCCAAGGCCCAAAACTGTTTTGATAGCCTTGTTAAGTAAACCAAATGCTCCCGCATGTATATGTCTCGACATATACCCCTCGTGTTATGATAGAGAATGGCACTCGCTTTGGTGGACCCACCATTGACGAGCATAACGGTGACGGGTGCAACATTTGGAAGGGCATCATTACTACTTAATTTTGCGAGGGATGCTATCCTATCAAACAAACATATCACATATGAAAGCAAGAAGAATAGCATATAGTGAAATAGTATGGCCCCCTTCACATGGTGATCTCCATCTCCATGCCGGTGTCACAGGATCTCCATCTTCATCACCGTTCTTTCGAGTGTCGAATGCTTGATTTCTTCAAACTAAGCTACTACTATAGAAGCTCTAATTGAAGATTACATCGACTCGCAGGTCGTGAAAGAATATTACAAGCATTGCACGTATGAAAGAATATTACAGAGATTGCACATATGAAAGAATATTACATGCATCACATGCATCTCATACATCTCATACATACAATAGGGCCATACCATCTCAAAGCATTCTCTCGCAAAAACAAGTTAGGCGTAGAAACGTTTTCTACTTATCGCAGAGCTACGGCATTGAGACGACCTATAAGGGGGTACGCACACGGCGGTCCCGATACATAGATCCAATCTATGAATTCGCTTACGGAAACCATGTCGGCATAATCATATTATGCCGTCCCGATACACTATCAAGGGAGATGGTTTGCGTAGGCGCGAGGCAACTAACAAGATCGGACTACGAGATAGCTTCGGCATAATCACATTATACCGTTCCGATACACTATCAAGGAACGCTATCTCGAACCCAACTCAAACCGAGTTATATGGAAATTGCTTCGACGTAATCACATTACGCCGTTCCGATACACTATCAAGGAACGCAATTACCATTAACTCTCCTCAACAGATCCCGTAAAACCGATTGATCTAATCAACCCGTGCGCAAAACTTGTTCCAGATCCAATCTAAAACCCGAACTAAGCAAGATTAGCTCTGATACCACTGAAGGGTTACACGGAGGCTACGCTAGCCGAAAACAAAAATTTTAACCGCGCAAACCAGGAACACTTGCAAGTAAGGGCCGATAAGATCGTTACCGATTGGAGTAGAGTGCGGCGGAATAGCCAATCGGGGCAATCCGATCCGGAACAGTGTAGCCAATTCCCGAGATCGCCAATTCGAGTCGTCCGGCGCGTTCTCACGCCTCGCTCCGATGCGCCCGACCGCAGCCGATTCCACCACGCCCGATCGCTCCGATTGCCCGATCCGAAGCCGATCAACAGGCGCAACGTAGCGCGCCTCTACCGGTATCCACACGTCCGGAGAACGTCGTACACCCGTGTGCTAGCACGCGATGCAAGGCTAGGGTTTGGCTCGAAAGTGGGGAGGGTTTCCGTGGAGATTGATCTCGGCGACTTCGTTGCACGCGATACAATTGACATGCCGCAACTCTCCACCCCTCCCTCCTTTATATAGAGTTGGCCGATCGGGACTAGTGGCCGATTAGGACTCTATTTTGAATCGGATCTCATCCGTATCTCATAGAGTTGGCCGCCCACACGTCGTAAGCCCATAGGACTATCCGATCGGATCCCTATCCGATCGAGCCGTATCCGAGTCCAACTCGAATGCCTGTTCTTATCCCCTTAAGCGTGCGACCCCGAAGGTTGGTATACTCGGTTTCGGCTATAGTCTAACTTAGCCGATCGTCGGCTCGAGTCTAACTCAGCCGACTGTCACAATGCGGCGCCTAGCAGCACATATTGACACCATAGTATACAAGAATAATATCGGCTCAACCCGTAATGTGTACACAAATCCCTTTGCCTCACGATACCGGTTAAGCTATAGGCAAGATGTGTGCCATCCCTTCAATAGCTTAACCATTCACTCGAACCGTATTGGATTATCCGTCCGTTAATTGACTCCTCAATCAACTTAGCATGGCCATGCATTTCCATAATCTATTACCTCGAGGGCCCGGAGATATCTCTCCAAAGGAGGGGCAAATTCCATCTTGATCACTCACATCCCACTCCATGTTTCATAGTAAACCCAAAACTACCTTTATAACTACCCGATTGAATAGCGTTTGGTAGTCTCAAAGTAGGCTACTACACATGTTGGAATCCATGGTGATCTCGAGTCTAAGGACTTTGTACCAACACTACCCGAGACCAACTAATGGCACATTAATTCTGTAGTGTCTCATGGTGGGTCTATCCAACAATGTGTTCTCCAACACATATGTCCATGTTTATTGATTTGGTATCTCCATACCCATGATCTATGAGACATGATCATCAATCAATAAACATGCCGATCTTAGAATCATATTTGTTCCAACAATATGACATATGATCGAGGATCGTTTAGAAATAGATTCATACATATCGAGTCTCATAAATAAGTCACGTACTTATTGATCAATACAAGATGTCTATTTCATGGAACCGAATAACACTTTATTCATAAATACATAAACATTGACGTGATATCCAACATCTCCATATTGCCTCTAGGGCATATCACTAACACATATTTAGTTAAAATTATCGGAATTAAAACCAATTTGGTACCACTCTCGACCATGAGAAAAAGCTACGGAGTCAATAAGGAAAATAGAAAAAAATTCATATTTCAAAGAACAATTAGTATTTTATTATTCAAAGAACGCAGTTTTATTATTATATCTCAAACTTGATACGTGCAAACAATACCTTCATTTCTTCCCCTGCAAATAAGCTGTCACGCCCGATTTTCGTTCGGATTAAAAATCATTAAATAATTCAGAAAATAAATAAAATTTAAAAGCAAATTAATGAAGTGAAAGTAATAAGAAAATAAAAATTTTCTTTAAAAACTATGGCTGAAAATATTTTTGAAATATTCTCCATGATCTAAAGTATTCTCTGAAATTTTTCGTGAAATTTTGGAGCTCCAAAATAATTTTAATAATACAAAGAGTATTTAAGTAATTATTTAAATAAATTAATTAATTAGTAAATAATCGGGATGAATTTTTATTAAATACTTTGAGTATTCATCTAATTTTAGAATATTTTTGAAATTATTTAAGCATTGGAAGTATAGATAAAAATTCAAGGAAGTTTGAAAGGAAAAGTCTGCTTTGCCTCCCTCTCCTACAATATCGTCTTCAAGCTCCAGTCTGCGCACTGTCCATCCCGATTTGAGTTTGTTTACTTCCCTCTCCAAATCTGGCCAAATCCCTTGATCAAATCCAAAATTTATTAAGAGGAATTAATCCCCACCTCATCCTCTCCATTTCCCTATAATTTCCCACCCAATCCCGCAATAATTCGTGGTGGATTTCGATTTTTGTTTCTTCACCGTTGTGCTCCACCATGGCCGGCCGATCTCCCTCCTCGTTCGTTTTCCCTCCAAATAATTTGCAAAAATCGGTTCATTGCATCTTCCTCATCAATTTCCCCAATAAATCCCATTCAATTTCGCTCTAAATCCTCCCTGATTGAATTTCTTAATCGAGCTGTTTAATGGGAGCTTCACAGGCCGCCCAACTTCCTCTCCTCCGACCCCCTCCCCTTCCTCTCCCGGCGACGATCCCCCTCCCTCCGTCCTATAAAAGGGAGCCCCAGCCCCTCCTCACTCCTCGCACCACCTCGAGCTCCCTTGCTCTCCATCCCTCCGCTCGGCTTCCTCTCTCCTCGGCACCGGTGAACTTCGGCCGCCCTTCCCTGTCAATCCGAGCATCGCCAGACCTTGCCACCACTTCCATCGGCCTCGTAGCCACCTGTAGACCCCCGATTTTGAGTCGGGAATCTTTCGTGTTCATAGTACCATTTCCCTGGATCAAGTAGTTGGTACCCACGAATGCAGTACTGGATAATCAAGTGCGCATGCACGAATAGCCTTACAGTACCATTATTACATAAATAGGCCCGAAGGCATTGTTCATCCCACAGGACCTTATGGTCCGAATACAACATAAAAACAGAGTTTAGATAAGGCGGAAAGAGGCGCGGCTTGTCCATTGCCACAGAACAACGGCCGGGGCTAAGGTCTAGTATGCGCCGTCGGTTCCTTCGCCCTCCGGTAGTACGCGTAGGGGTCTTCTGGCTCTTCATTTCCATCAGCTGGAGGTTTGTGCGTATAGCAAGGGTGAGTACCAACCGTACTCAACAAGTCAACACAGAATTGATGCATATGACGGGTTATTCAAAGAACATGGCTAGGGTTATTGTTGCGTAAAGCCGTTTCACAATTCTTTTCACAAGCCTATCGTCTAGCCAAAACAAGTTTTAATTTCATAGTTCCTTAACCCGGCGACGGTTCTGTCTACCATCCATCGTGATTCCAAGGATGGCTTCCCGTCTCCGGTTCGTCATGATTTTCGGGAGTCCACCCTTCTCGCATTCTCGAGAAGTTGATCCACGGAATGAAACCATCATGCATACCCATCCCAATAGTTTTAAGTTTAAAAATCTAGCCAAGCGAAAGTCTTGTCACGATGCTCAATATCCATGAGCACGGCTATTCGAATAGATTGATTCATTCACACTGCGTGGATGTACACTTTACCCGTACTCCGTGACACCCAACAAATGAGCCTACGCCTCAACACATGAGACGGCCACGGCAAAGCCTTTCGATAACCTCACTTTGGCGTACCCGCTCCATGAACTTAAGCCCTCATGCACTCTAGCCGTCCTTTTCTAGCGGTGAGAGGAGTTCGCGGACCGGGTAAGGGAAGTCTTTTTCAGATCTTTAAGTTTAATTAACATCGGTTCAATCCCACCATTCATAACAAAGGCCGCAGCCTCATCCTCATCCCATAACCACATCATAGAGAACCATCTATGCAAGGATACTGCCTCCGCTCGGCTATCTAGTCGGCTAGGTCTATACCCATTCGAGAAGTACGGTTGTACGGCTCGTTTCCGCTATCTCATGGCTCGGTCCTTAATTGACCAGGGTCGGCACTTGCCTTTTCCGGAATCCACCCAAAACATCCGCCGCCCCAGTCTAAAACATTTGTATAGTACTTTCAATTTTCATCAAACTTAATTCATCATGGTCATGTGGCGCTCATGTCTCCACATGCCGAATCTCAACTACCTCCCCTAAGGTAGTTGCCCAAGCATAAGCTTTTTCATAAAGTCATGAGTATGCATAAATCTAAGTATAGCATGGCTAAGCGGTTACCGAAGTTATGCTTCGGTTATTTGTATCACATCGCGAGTTACAAGGAGTAATTCTAAAGGTACTCAATAGCAAGGAATGGCACAACAAGTATAGGTAACTCGGTGAAGCATGCATGTTTAGGGTTTAAAATAACATCATTTCGCAATTGGGATCAATATGTTCAAAGGGTGTGAAGACTTGCCTTGCTCGCACACTTGAGGGTGGGATCTTCGCGGTGTCGATGCCGGTTTCTTCAGCGCTACCCGTACGTGCGAAAGATCAATTGAATTCAGTTAGAATTCAACAAAACACCGAGCGATCGAAAAGAACCACAAAAGCCATGAAAACAACTCCGAAGTTTTGCCGAAAATTCTACTCGAGTTAGG
The DNA here is from genome assembly GCA_019925245.2 of Oryza australiensis. Classification (NCBI taxonomy): domain Eukaryota; kingdom Viridiplantae; phylum Streptophyta; class Magnoliopsida; order Poales; family Poaceae; genus Oryza; species Oryza australiensis. The sequence continues at coordinate 2,852,567 of JAIFGZ020000010.1, forward strand.
ACAAGGGTTGCGAGGAAAATCCGGGTTTTGGAATCGAACCGATGACCTAGGGTTTTCGCAAAGTCGGCGATCGCAATTAAATTTGGAATTTACGTTTGAAAATATCAGCGAAGAAAATTCGTGCTCGAAATTTGAGGGTTTGAGCACAAAAGCGAAACCTATTTCGATGGCGGGAAAGAATTAAACGGAATCCGGATTGAAAAACGATGCGAAATAGAATTCGGAAAACGTCCGATTCGATTTTTTCAAACTTTGCACGAGAAAATATGCGAGAAAATAATTTATTTTTGCCCAAAATTTTACTCAAGTCATCCCAAAATATTTTTCCAAATTTTCCAAAATTTTTCCTAATTTTTCCCTATTTTTCTTTTTCTCTTTTTCTTTTCTTTTTCTTTTTTTTTCTTTTCGCGCACTGTTCAATGCCCCCAAGGTGTTCGACCGGTGCCGGAGGAAAACAGAGGTGGCGGCAGGAGGAACATGGCGGCGCGAAGGGGCTTACCGGCGTCGGCGGCTCGGGAGGAGCAAGGGGGCACGGGAATGGTCTTGCGCACGGCGGCGACGGCAAACGGCGGCGGCCCTCGGCGCGGTGCTCGGGAACGGTGGAAGAACGGCGGCGGTGCGGTGAAATCGGCGGGGCACCGCCCTTTTATAGGCGCGGCCAAGGGGAAAGGCTCGGTGCGGGCGCGGGGTGGAAGGAGGGGGTCCGGCTCGGCGCGCGCGGCGGTGACACGCGGCGGCGCACGGGAAGGGCCGGTACGGCGGGCGAAACGCGGCGGCCGGCGCACGGCGCGAGCGGGTCCGGAGCGGCGTGGCGCGCGCGGAGTAGGGCGGGGCATGGCTCGGCCGCGTGGCGGCGAGCGCGCGGTGCGCGGGCGTGGCGGTACGGGCGGGCGCAGCGCGCGCGGCGCGCGGGTCCGGCGCGGGGCGCTGCGCGCGCGTGGCGCGCGCGGGTAGGGGCCGAGGCACGGTTGGGCGCGGCGCGGCGCGTGGCGCGCGCGCTGGCGCGCGTACGGTCGCGGCGACGCGCGCGCGCGCGGGCCGGGGCGTACGGCGTCGAAGGTTTGTGACCAATGAACAGTGCATTTTCACTTTTTCCCGATTTTCTATTTTCTTTTCCCATTTTCTATTTTCTTTCCTTCTAAAAATTCCAAAATAAATTCTAATATTCTAAAAATAATTTTTAACTTTATATTTTAAACTTTTTCTTTGACTTTCATTTTTCCATAATTATTTTTCATACTTATTTAAATTCTTTTGCCTAATATTCATAATTTACCCATTTTTAATAAAAATACATTTCCCAAATTTCGTACGCCTCCCGAGAATTTTATTATTTATTTTGTATCTCAATTTATCTTCTCCCAACCAAAATTTTATTTTATACTTCCCAAACGCGTTTCGCAAATCCGCACTTTCCCTCAAATTCCTTTTTAAAATCCGGATGCGGCTTTCGCACCACCGTTTTGACAACTCCGAAACCTCCAAATACACCGAAAAGGAATTGACCACGACTAAATTTATGCAACCGAGTGGCAAATAAGAAGCAACAAACCCGAGAAGAAGCAATAAGCCACGGTTTTTGAAAGTTCCGATTTTTACGTTCCGATTTCGGTTCTCCGATTTTCAGGATGTTACAAACCTACCCCTAACAATAAATCTCGTCCCCGAGATTTCTTACCGCTGAGTAGGTGTGGGTATTCTCGTCCTCGGAACTCTTCGCTCTCCCAGTAGCCTCTTCTTCCGTGTGATTGCTCCATTGTACTTTGTACATGCGCCATGACTTGGTCCGTATCTTCTTTTCGCCTCGTCTAGTATCTTGATTGGATGCTCCGGGTAAGTAAGATCACCTGTGGACATGGATGGCTTCTAAAGGAGCTTGCTCTTCGGTACCCGCAAACATTTCTTCAATTGTGACACGTGGAACTTGGGTGGACATCGGAGAGATTCTCGGGCGTTCCAATTGGTAAGCCACTTCTCCTCTCCTAGCGTTTATCAAGAATGGGCCCACGTATCGTGGTGCGAGTTTCCCTTTGACCTTGAATCTCCGAGTTCCCCGTAGTGGTGAGACCTTTAGATACACGTAGTCACCTTCTTTAAATTCCAATTCTCTTCGACGAGTGTTCGCGTAGCTCTTTTGTCGTGATTGAGCAGCTTGTAGTCGGTCCGGATCGGCGAACCTTTTCCTCAGCCTCCTTGATTATGTCGGGCCCGAATACGGTTCGTTCACCGGTTTCGACCACATTAATGGGGTTCGACATCGGCGACCAAATAAAGCTTCGTTTGGCGACATCTTCAGACTGGCTTGATAGCTATTGTTGTAAGAGAATTCGGCGTACGGCAAACATTTCTCCCAATCCTTGGTGAAATCCAACGCACGGCTCTCGCATGTCTTCTAGCACTTGATTCGTCCTCTCGCCCGCCCGTCGCCCGGGTGGTAAGCGGTACTAAAGGCGAGGTGACTGCCGAGTGCCTCGTGGACCTTGCTCCAAAATGAGATGTGAATTGGGTACCACGATCCAATATAATCCTCTTTGGTACACCGTGAAGACATACAATCCTACTCATATATAGTTCCGCTAGCTTGGCACTGTTGTAGTTAGTTTTCACGGGAATAAATCTGGCAGTCTTGGTGAGCCGATCTACTATCACCCAAATGGAATCGTAACCGTCGCGGTCTTAGGTAGTCATACTATGAAATCCATGCCTATCTCGTCCCATTTCCATTCGGGAATCTTGAGTGGTGCAGCAAGCCACTGGGCGTTGATGTTCGGCTTTCACCCTTTGGCACACATCGCACACGGCTATGTATTCGGCTACATCTCTCTTCATATTGGGCCACCAATATTCTCCTTTCAAGTCCTGGTACATTTTCGTGCTTCCGGGATGTAACGAATATGCCGATTCGTGGGCTTCCTTTAAGATCAATCCTCTCAAACCGCCTCGTTCGGCACACGATTCTTTTCTTGTACCACAGATTCCCTTGTCATCTACGAAAACTCCTTAGCGCGTCCCGGCCATGCGTCCCTTGATTTCCGGGTTTCCTCATTCCCTTTTGGGCTTCCTCTATTTGAGTTCTCGTAGGGGTTGGATTTCCGTGAGTTCACTTCTCCGTGAGGAATCGGTGTGCATTGAGTCGGCCATTTCTTCTTGAAGTTCGCTGGCCATACCCCCAATCCCATGTGATTGCATTGGGCTTTGCGGCTCGGCGCATCGGCCACTACATTTGCCTTGCCGGATGATAATGGATTCCTAGACTCGTAATCCTTGATCAACTCCAGCCATCGCCTCGTCGTAGATTGAGATCAGCCGAGTAAAGAAATATTTTAGGCTCTTGTGATCGGTATACACATCACGGTGGTTCCCGATCGATAGTGTCTCCGATCTTCAATGCGTGTACAACCGCGGCTAATTCCAGTCGTGTGTGGGATAATTCTCTTCGTGAGGTCGTAATCGTCGTGAGGTGTACGCCACGACCTTTCCATCTGCATCAATACTCCTCCCAATCCTTGCCGGATGCATCACAAGACATCACGAAGTCCTTCCGGTTGTCGGGTAAGGTCAAGATTGGGGCAGTGGTTAACTTTTCTTTTAATTGGTCGAAGGCTTTTTGGCACTTCTCATTCCATTCAAACTTCTTTTCCTTCTTCGAAGTTGAGTCATAGGTCGGGCTATAGTGGAAAACCCTTCGATAAACCGTCGGTAATAACCGGCCAAGCCCAAGAAACTCCGAACTTCCGTCACCGACTTGGGTGCCTTCCATCCCGTGACAGCTTCGACCTTGGCGGGGTCTACCGCTACTCCTCCGGCTGAAACCACATGACCAAGAAAAGCGACTTCCTTGAGCCGAACTCACATTTGCTGAACTTTGCATACACTGGTGCTCTCGTAGCTTTTCCAAGTACTAGTCGTAGATGCTCCGCGTGTTCCTCATCGTTCTTGGAGTAGATAAGTATATCGTCGATGAATACCACTACGAATTTGTCCAGTACTCCATGAATACCTTGTTCATCGGTTCATAAAGTATGCAGGGGCATTGGTCAATCCAAAGGACATCACGTGAACTCGTATAAGCCGTATCGTGTAGAGAATGCCGTCTTGGGAATATCTCCGCTCTAATCTTCAACCGATGATATCCCGACCGTAGATCAATCTTGGAGAACACCTGCACACCCTTAAGTTGATCGAATAGGTCATCGATTCGAGGTAGCGGGTACTTGTTCTTGATAGTGACTTCGTTCGCGATCGGTAGTCCACACACATTCTCATGCTCCCATCCTTCTTCTTGACGAAGAGTACCGGAGCTCCCGGGAGAAGAGCTGGGCGTACGAATCCCTTCTCTTGTAGTTCTCTTATTTGCTTCTTGAGTTCCTCCAACTCGTTGGCCGGCATTCGATAAGGCCTCTTGGATATGGGGGCGCCGGGCATTAGATCGATGATAAACTCTATGTCGCGATCCGGGGCATTCCGGGCAATTCCTCGGAAACACGTCCGGTATTCTTGTACTACCGGCATTCCGCCTAGAGGTAGCATGGTGAACACTCCCGCAGCTTGTTCACATAGCTTTGGGTTTTGATCCATAGTTATGCTCATCGGTGATCCCACGGGGGTGGATACCGTGACTTCCCTTCGATCGCAGCCTATAATTCCATTATTTTTGGTCAACCAATCCATTCCGAGTATGACATCTATGGTTTGGGGCGATAACACCATAAGGTTTGAGAGAAACACCACGTCTCTAATCCATATGGGCACATTAATGCAGGCATGGGGTACGGTTATGTCTCCCCGGTGAGTGTACCAACATAGGCCTCTTAAGTGCTACTTGGTGTAGGTGGTGTTGTTTGCTTACTTGGGAAGATATGAATGAATGTGAGGCTCCGTAATCGAATAAAACTTTAAGCGGTGTAGAGTTGATAGAGAACATACCCATCAATACGCTCCGGTCCTCCCGTGCTTCTTCCGCCCGCACATGATTCACCCGGCCACGTCGAAACCCGGTGGCGCCTCGTTGGGTAGCGGGGTCTGAATGCACCTCGTCCCGCCGCAGGGTGGGGGTTCCTCGGACGGGTGTTGCATTGGCGCCGTGCGCACGGGGTGTTGCGTGGTTTTGGGCAGCTATTGGAGTAGTGCCCGAATTCTCCGCAGTTGAAACAGCTCACATTCCTTCTTCCTGGGGCGGCTAGGGTTGGTGTGGGTGTACGAAGCCGTGGTGTAGCCGACTGTTGACATGGTCGGAGCGAGAGAACGTCCGTTGCCGGGACGTTTGGCTTCCATCCGACGGGGTGGCTCCCTTGGGGCGTTGTGGCGTTCCCGAAATGGGCGAGCCATAGCGAGCCTCCTCTTGCGGTTATTGTCTACCACCTTTTGGTCATGCTCAAGCCGGACGACCTTGTTGATGAGGCTCTGGAAACTGGTGTGATCCTGCCCGATCATCGGTCCCCTCAGTTCGTCATTTAGTCCCTCAATGAATTTGTCTATCTTTTCTTCTTCGTCTCGCAGTGTTGGTGGCATAACGGGCAAGCGGGTGAACTTGTTCGATATTCTGTACCGAGGTGTTCCCTTGACGCACCGCGGAACTCGTTTTCTTCATCCTCATAACGCAGGCACGAAATTCTCACGGAACGCAGCCGTGAATTCCTCCCATGTTGGTTCACCGGCGTCTTCGGCTCGTGTCTCTTTGTAGGTGTCCCACCGGCCACTCGGGACCCTCCACTGGTTAGTAGCGAAGACAACTCTATCGCTTCTCGGACTCGACGAGGGTTAGCTTCTTCTCTATCACCCTTAGCCAATCTTCGGCGTCCATAGGTTCTTCGGCCGTGGAAAAAGTGGGTGGCTTAGCCCTCATGAATTCTCCCGCACTCGATCCTCCTCGACCTCCTTGATTATTAGCAATCGCTTGGAGTAGCCGGGTCCGCAAAGCCATGACCTCCGCGGTGGAGGGGTTAGGTTCGCGGGTTCTCGTTGGTGGCTGCGGCTCGCGACGATGCGCCATCTCAAGAGAGGAGTCGAATCAAGAGATCGGACTAGTTTAGGTTATAGTTCACGGGGAATTTTTCTTCAATTTCTTTCGAATGATCTTCAATCAACAAAAGGTGAAATAATAATAAGCATACGAATTAAGACATCGCAAGGCGATGCTCAGTTCATCATATTACATAGGTACACTGATACACACACAGTCCTTCATGCCAGGATAGCAACAATAGTTATATCGTCCAACTACATCAACTAATTAAGGGGGATTAGGGAATGGTTCGTGCCGCCGAGCTGGGAAGGTCTTCCCGCCTAGTCATCCAACCATCCGCAAGAGCCAGGCGCCGGAAGTGGGTGGTCCGCTGCTGAAGCAAACCGAAGTCCCCACGGCTCGGAGGTGGTGGCCTCGGAGTCACGCCGAATCTTTCGACTCGGTGGCCGCGTACTCTTGCGAGCGGTCTGGCGGGTGAGGGGGCCTCCCGTGTGAGTCAGGCGACGAGGGGGAACTTCCTCCTCCATTGAGTCGGTGTCGCTAGACTCCCATTTGATCTCCATGGGCTCCGCCTCGGACTCCGTGTCGGTGTAGATCTGGATGGGGTTACCCTCTCCTGATCCCGGCTCGGAGGGTACTGGTACGGAGCTCGGGGTGGCAGCAGTGGGGTCTACCAGGTACGGTGCAGGCTCTGTGCTCAACATGAAGGCTTGCTCCATCATAGCTTGAAAAGTATCCAAGCATGCTGGAGTCATAAGGTAATAATGGTCGGGCACAGGGGCAGGAAGTGATGGTACGGCTCGGTGGAAGTACTGCGGCGTAGACGGGATGAGTGTGCAGTGCTCCTCCTAGCCGGTTGATCTCGCGCTTGCTCTTCCCGAGCTGCTCTTCCAGCTCTACCGAGCTTCCCCCGGCCATGTAGCGGTCCGAGAGTTCCTCGATCTTGGGCACCATTGGCTGCGTAAGTCTGCAGCATGCTTATCGGTCTCCACGCCTTGGTGGCTGTGACCGGATCATTGAGGCGTGACTCGCCGATCGTTGATCTCGGCGTGGCCTCTCATGCCGTCCGTCGTCTCCGCCCAACGCGATAAACGCGTGACCATCGGGTTGTAGCAGCGGGGGTAGCCTCCACGGTGCAGACCGGGTTGCCCTCTTCGCGGTAAGGATGATGCACGAACTCGTCATTGTGAGTTCGGCACGGTGTTCCGCATTCGGGCGAAGGAAAGCCTGCGGAGCCGCATCCCGAATAGCCGCCGCTAGGTCCGGTGGTAGCGGGTATGGAAGCGAAGATGTCTCGCTTCCCATACGGGCTTCTATGGATACTGCTCCTCCCAGCTGGATACTCTTCGGAGCCATGCCTTTTGATGTGATAGGTGGGTGGCTCCGGTATCTCAAGCACCATAGTAGGGACTCGGAGTTGGACCACGAACCCTTCGTCCCGAATGCTGACTTCCCAAGTTCCGTCGTGGTTTGACATCCGCTTACAGGCAACTTAGGGTTAGCGGGAGGGAGCTTTCATAATCATTTGGTAAAAAGAAATACAGATGTAGAAAAGATATATTTGCATTTTCGGAAATAATAGTTTAAAACTGATCCTACCGTAGGGATATTTCCCTTTAGCCATCTAGTTAGGGGTAGGGCGCCATTTGGTCTTAGCCTACGGTCGCATGGCTCGATACCAGCTCGTAGACCCCGATTTTGAGTCGGGAATCTTTCGTGTTCATAGTACCATTTCCCCGGATCAAGTAGTTGGTACCCACGAATGCAAGATGGATAATCAAGTGCGCATGCACGAATAGCCTTACAGATACCATTATTACATAAATAGGCCCGAAGGCATTGTTCATCCCACAGACCTTATGGTCCGAATACAACATAAAAACAGAGTTTAGATAAGGCAGCGGAAAGAGGGCGGCTTGTCCATTGCCAGTGCAACGACCGGGCTAAGGTCTAGTATGCGCCGTCGGTTCCTTCGCCCTCCGGGTAGTACGCGTAGGGGTCTTCTGGCTCTTCATTTCCATCAGCTGGAGGTTTGTGCGTATAGCAAGGGTGAGTACCAACCGTACTCAACAAGTCAACACAGAATTGATGCATATGACAGGGTTATTCAAAGAACATGGCTAGGGTTATTGTTGCGTAAAGCCAGTTTTCACAATTCTTTTCACAAGCCTATCGTCTAGCCAAAACAAGTTTTAATTTCATAGTTCCTTAACCCGGCGACGGTTCTGTCTACCATCCATCGTGATTCCAAGGATGGCTTCCCGTCTCCGGTTCGTCATGATTTTCTGGGAGTCCACCCCTTCTCGCATTCTCGAGAAGTTGATCCACCGCGAATGAAACCATCATGCATACCCATCCCAAGAGTTTAAGTTTAAAAATCTAGCCAAGCGAAAGTCTTGTCACGATGCTCAATATCCGCGAGCACGGCTATTCGAATAGATTGATTCATTCACACCGCAGTGGATGTACACTTTACCCGTACTCCGTGACAGCCCAACAAATGAGCCTACGCCTCAACACATGAGACGGCCACGGCAAAGCCTTTCGATAACCTCACTTTGGCAGTACCCGCTCCATGAACTTAAGCCCTCATGCACTCTAGCCGTCCTTTTCTAGCAAGTGAGAGGAGTTCGCGACCCGGGTAAGGGAAGTCTTTTCAGATCTTTAAGTTTAATTAACATCGGTTCAATCCCACCATTCATAACAAAGGCCGCAGCCTCATCCTCATCCCATAACCACATCATAGAGAACCATCTATGCAAGGATACTGCCTCCGCTCGGCTATCTAGTCAGCTAGGTCTATACCCATTCGAGAAGTACGGTTGTACTGGCTCGTTTCCCGGCTATCTCATGGCTCGGTCCTTAATTGACCAGGGTCGGCACTTGCCTTTTCCGGAATCCACCCAAAACATCCGGCCGCCCCAGTCTAAAACATTTGTATAGTACTTTCAATTTTCATCAAACTTAATTCATCATGGTCATGTGGCGCTCATGTCTCCACATGCCGAATCTCAACTACCTCCCCTAAGGTAGTTGCCCAAGCATAAGCTTTTTCATAAAGTCATGAGTATGCATAAATCTAAGTATAGCATGGCTAGCGGTTACCGAAGTTATGCTTCGGTTATTTGTATCACATCGCGAGTTACAAGGAGTAATTCTAAAGGTACTCAATAGCAAGGAATGGCACAACAAGTATAGGTAACTCGGTGAAGCATGCATGTTTAGGGTTTAAAATAACATCATTTCGCAATTGGGATCAATATGTTCAAAGGGTGTGAAGACTTGCCTTGCTCGCACACTTGAGGGGTGGGATCTTCAGTGGTGTCGATGCCGGTTTCTTCAGCGCTACCCGTACGTGCGAAAGATCAATTGAATTCAGTTAGAATTCAACAAAACACCGAGCGATCGAAAAGAACCACAAAAGCCATGAAAACAACTCCGAAGTTTTGCCGAAAATTCTACTCGAGTTAGGACAAGGGTTGCGAGGAAAATCCGGGTTTTTGGAATCGAACCGATGACCTAGGGTTTTCGCAAAGTCGGCGATCGCAATTAAATTTGGAATTTACGTTTGAAAATATCAGCGAAGAAAATTCGTGCTCGAAATTTGAGGGTTTGAGCACAAAAGCGAAACCTATTTCGATGGCGGGAAAGAATTAAACGGAATCCGGATTGAAAACGATGCGAAATAGAATTCGGAAAACGTCCGATTCAGATTTTTTCAAACTTTGCACCGAGAAAATATGCGAGAAAATAATTTATTTTTGCCCAAAATTTTACTCAAGTCATCCCAAAATATTTTTCCAAATTTTCCAAAATTTTTCCTAATTTTTCCCTATTTTTCTTTTTCTCGTTTTCTTTTCTTTTTTTTTTTTTTTTTTTTCGCAGACTGCTCAATGCCCCCAAGGTGTTCGACCGGTGCGAGGAAAACAGAGGTGGCGGCAGTGAGGAACAAGGCGGCGCGAAGGGGCTTACGGCGTCGGCGGCTCGGGGAGGAGCAAGGGGGCACGGGAATGGTCTTGCGCACGGCGGCGGCGGCGACGCAACGGCGGCGGCCCTCGGCGGCGGTGCTCGGGAACGGTGGAAGAACGGCGGCGGTGCGGTGAAATCGGCGGGGCACCGCCTTTTATAGGCGCGGCCAAGGGGAAAGGCTCGGTGCGGGCGCGGGGTGGAAGGAGGGGGTCGGCTCGGCGCGCGCGGGCGGTGACACGCGGCGGCGCACGGGGAAGGGCCGGGTACGGCGGCGAAACGCGGCGGCCGAGCGCACGGCGCGAGCGGGTCCGGAGCGGCGTGCGCGCGCGGAGTAGGGGCCGGGCGTGGCTCGGCCGCGTGGCGGCGCGCGCGGTGCGCGCGGCGTGGCGACGGGCGGCGCGCAGCGCGCGGCGCGCGGCGGCGCGGGCGCGCGGGTCCGGCGGGCGGCGCTGCGCGCGCGCGTGGCGCGGCGCGCGGCGCGGTGCCGCGCGGCGCGTGGCGCGCGCGGGTAGGGGCCGAGGCACGGTTGGGAGCGGCGCGCGCTGCGTGGCGCGCGCGTGCGCTGGCGCGGCCGGGGGTACGGCGTCGAACAGTTTGTGACCAATGAACAGTGCATTTTCACTTTTTCCCGATTTTCTATTTTCTTTTCCCATTTTCTATTTTCTTTCCTTCTAAAAATTCCAAAATAAATTCTAATATTCTAAAAATAATTTTTAACTTTATATTTTAAAGTTTTTCTTTGACTTTCATTTTTCCATAATTATTTTTCATACTTATTTAAATTCTTTTGCCTAATATTCATAATTTACCCATTTTTAATAAAAATACATTTCCCAAATTTCGGTACGCCTCCCGAGAATTTTATTATTTATTTTGTATCTCAATTTATCTTCTCCCAACCAAAATTTTATTTTATACTTCCCAAACGCGTTTTCGCAAATCCGCACTTTCCCTCAAATTCCTTTTTAAAATCCGGATGCGGCTTTCGCACCACCGTTTTGACAACTCCGAAACCTCCAAATACACCGAAAAGGGAATTGACCACGACTAAATTTATGCAACGAGTGGCAAATGAGAAGCAACAAACCCGAGAAGAAGCAATAAGCTACGGTTTTTGAAAGTTCCGATTTTTACGTTCCGATTTCGGTTCTCCGATTTTCAGGATGTTACACCACCTCCTCTTTCCTGGCCTCACCTCCGTTTCGCCCGGAGACCGTTGTGCCGGCCTGTCCATCCACCTCACTGGCGCAACTCTGACCGGCTTTTCCTCCTCACCCGTTCGTCGGTTGGCTGCGCCATTGCCACCTACGGCATCGCAGCATCTCCCTCCACCTCGGCCAAGGCCCGTTTTTACCCGGAACACACCGAAACACCGCTGCCCGTGGTGCCTCGCCCTCAGCCTCACCGGCGCCACTTCGGCAGCCCCTGTCGCCTTGCCGGATTGTTATCCGACGTCACTGCCTCCTTCCCTGGCATTGTGGCATCATCTCCCTTTGCCGGCCTCCGCTTGGTTTCCGTTTGTCGCCGCGTCCCGTGATCATCCTTGCCGATACAATCTTCGGCAAGCCATTCTTTCTTGTCGCACGTCGCCCGTGGCCTCGTTGTCTCCGTCAACGGCAACGCGGCAGCGTGTTCCACACCGTTCTCACCACCGTGCGGCCGCCGCCGGCTGTCGTCGTCGTCCTCTCACCCGGTTGTTTTCGTCCTCGTCCCCTGCGTCGGCACCAGTACGCCGGCTTTTCCTCCGCTCGTCGTCGTGTGCCCAGTGAGTTCCTTCCTCCTCTCTCCGCTCTCACTCGCTGATGGCAGTCCTTGCCCGCTGTCGTCATCCTGGCTCTTTTTCCTTCTAAAAATAACTAATAATTGCCTAATAAATCAATTTAATTTCCAGAATCTATTTAAATGGTCCAAAACTTCTAAAATTCATATCTAATCCATAGAAACTCCAAATTGGGCCATTCCAATTACAAAATTCATCTAAAATTGAGCTTTACATGTTTGTTTACTTTTCGTGTTTTCTTAATTTGGTTTTTATTAGGGTTTTTCCTCATTTTGCATGCCAACATGTAGACTTCGTAGGAGCAAGGCAAGTCATGTCATTTTGATCATATTGCTATCCGAGTTTACAAAATTATGTTTATTTAAATTTTTGCATTTTGCTTTATTAAATTCCCACGTCTATCACTGTTTTATTTAGCCTTACCAATTCTTCTTGTTATAGCCCTATTACTTGTATTATTATGATCCTTGATAACCTTAGGAAAAATAAAACTGGTGAGCACTTTATGTATGTGGTACTCACTAGAAAACTTAGGAATATGCTTAGCCATGCTTGAATAGAAACAATTAGATGTTTTCAATAATTAGACTAAGGAATAACTTGTAAATGATGGAAATTTTGGCTGTTTAGCTGTGGCAATAAATGTCCCCTTCAAAATTCCCCAAACATGTTTTCGGCTGGGCTCGGGGCGCTTGGTTTTGCTAGTCGCACCTCGGCCGTCATAAGGACCGGTCTTCGGGCCTCTGTTGCATAGCATTTCCGTACTACCAACTGTCTAATGTGTAAGGCTTAACACGTCAACTAGTCCGGTCAGAAACAAAAAAGACACGGGTAGGGATGGATGAAGCCCTAGGAAGGGTTGAAGCCCATGGGCTGACGTCTCTGGCAAGTGAAGGCTTAGAACGAGTCAAGATGCCTGGGAGCATAAACTGTCTGCTCGACCCAAGGCACCTGGCGGGGGAAGTCTATGTCGGTCTTGTTTGTTTAGGGCAGTACTAAGCGATGTGTTAGGTCATGGCTTCCGTCCGTATGCCATGGTGGCATGTGGCACGTCGCAACACGTGAGGAAGACATGTCTGGTGGGTAAAGATGTACACCTCTGATCAGAGTAAATCTATTCGAATAGTCGCACCCTCTGTTATGGGCAAGGCGAGCAATGTACCCAAGTTAGAGCTTAATTCTGTTTCAAAACTAGAAGAATTAGAGTTAGCACATGTTGGCATGAGTTAAGGCAAGATCGTGATGAAGTGCGACTTGATAATAATTTGACTAGAGATAGGCTCGTGTTTTATTGAAATGCTTTAAAATATTTAAATGCTTTGAAATACTAGTTTTCTGTAAAATAGCCCTATATATGAATTTCTTGTTCTCCCTAGCATTATTATTTGCATTCTCCGGCATGGCTTGTTGAGTACGATGGTTGTACTCAACATTGCAATTCCTTCCTTCTTTCGAAGTGTAGTGTTTTTGAGTTAAAGACGGTGTTAAAGGACCAAGGCTCAGACCCCAGTTGAGTTTACCTGTGGAGTAGAGCTGAAGCCCCGCTAGGATCGTGTAATGCCCTGAAAATCGGAGAATTTAAAAATCAGAAATTAAAAATCGGAACTTACAAAAACTTTTTTGGCTTGTTGCTTCATGATCGTGTTTTCGCTTCTTATTTGCCGCTTGGTTGCATAAACTTATATGTGAGCGATTCATCTCGGTGTTTGAGAAAAACCAAATGATTTGGATTTCCGTTGGGAGCAAAATCTCGGAGTTTAAAGTTAGGAATTTTAAAATAAAATAGGAAAAGGGATGTGAAATCATAAAAATACGTATTTGGAAAATAAAATATTAATTGATGATTGTGAAATATTAATTAGGAAATGAAATGGGCAATAAAATATTTTAAATGATTTATATAAAGTCTAGAAATTAATTGTAATTAAAAATGATCATTTATGAATTTAAGAAAAAGGATTAGATTAAATATGGTGATATATCTTTTTAAGTAAAGAAAAGTTGGTGAAAAGATTGAAAATTTATTTTTAAATTAATTTTGGGAATACTATATTTTTATTTGGAATTTTTAGAGTGAAAGAAAATAGAAATTGGAAAAAATGGAATTGAAAATCGGAAAAATCAGAATCGGCACTGTTCACTAGGCCACAAGGTGTTCGACGACCGGCCCTGGCCTCGTGCGTCGCCCGCCGTACCGCGCCCGTGCGCGCTTGCCACGCGCCACACGCTCGCGCCCGCGCGCCCGGCCCCGGCCACCCCGCCGCACGCCGCGCCCGGCCCGCCCGCGTGGTGCGCCGCTTCCGCCACGCGCTCGCCGCCGCTCGTCGCCCGCAGCACCCGAACCCCGCGCGCGCCGCCACCCGCTCGCGACCTCGCCACGCGCGACGTCCCGCGCCCAGCCCGTGCGTCGCCCGCGTTCGCGCGCCGCGTGCGCCACCGTCGCACCGTGCGCCGGTCCCCCTTTCGCCCGTTCTTCCCCGGCCGCGCCTATAAAGGGACCCCTCTCCCCCTCTGTTTCCCCCACCACGCCGCCATCCTCGCCATTTCCCTCGTCGTTCCTCGCCGCAACCCTAGCTCCCGAGCGCCGCCGTCGCCGCGAGCCACTACCGCCGTGCGCCGGAGCTCCACCGCCTCCCGAGCGTTGCCGTCGCCGGTAAGCCCGAGCCGTCACCCCTTCCGCTCGCTTGCGCCGGTCGCCGGCCGCAACAGAGAAGAAAGAGAGAGCAGAGCGCCGGTCGAACAGTTGCGGGATAATGAATAGTAAACAAAAAGAAAAGAAAAGAGAACAAAAAGAGAAGGAAAAATAGAAAAATAGGGAAATTTTTTTGGAAAAATAGGAAAAGTGTTTAGGAAAGATTTGGGAAAATATTTGGGAAAAAATATATTGTTTTCTCGTGTATTTTTCTCGGTACAAATTCGGAGGTAGAAATCGGAGATTTCATTTCGCGTCGTTTTAATCCGGATTTTGTTTATTTCTTTTCCGTCATTAGAAATATGTTTCTTTTAGTGTTCGAACCTCCAAAATCTCGAGCACAAAACCCCCCTTGATTAGCATTTCTAAATTTATTTTCTTAATTAAATGCGATCGACGTTTTTGCAAAAACCCTAGGGCATCAACTCGTTTTAAACTCTGATTTTATCCTAACAACTCTCGTCCGAACTCGAGTAGAATTTTAGGCTAAACGTTTGGAGTTGTTTTTATGGTTCTTTTCGATCTCTTGGTATTTTATTGAATTTTGATCAAATTCAATTGATCTTTCGCACGTACGGATTGCAACCGAGGGACCAAGCACTGACTACATTGAAGACCCCGGCCAACAAGTGTGCGAGCAAGGCAAGTCAACACATTCCTTTGAACATATTGATCTTACTTTACGAAATGATGTTGTTTTCAATTACAAATTGCATGCTATACACAAATGAGTACCTATACTTGATATACCCAACCTTGATGTTGATTACCATCAGAATTATTCTTTGTAACCTTCGATGTGATATGACCGGAGGCTAACTTCGGTAAATTGCTTAGCCCTGCCTATACTAGATTCTTGCATACTCATGATTTTACAAATAAGCCTCGTGCTTGGGTTCCTATCTTTGGGAAGGTAGTTGAGATATGGCAGGTGGAGACATGAGCGCCACATTGCCTCGATCATGTTGGAAATAGTTTTGATGGAAAAATAAAAATACAAACCAATGTTTTCAGACTGGGGCGGATGGATGTATTTGGGTGGTTTCCGGGAAAGGCTAGTACCGTCCCTAGTCAATTAAGGACCGAGCCATGAGACTTATAACTTAGAGCGAATCAGTACAACCATACTTCTCGAATGGGTATAGACCTAGCAGAGTAGATAGTCGAGCGGAGGCAGTATCACGGCATAGTGGTTCAGGTGTAAGTGTTGAGTTAGGGACCTACCAATGGTAGTGTGCCCATGATTGTGATGAGACGAAAGGCCTTTATGTGAATGTTAACCTGAACCTAACGATGACTTAAAGATTAAGTGAGTTTTCTCTCTTACCCTGGGAACGCCAGAACTCCTCTCACTGCTAGGAAATGATGGCTAGAGTGCATGAGTACTTAAGTTCATGGAGCGGGTACTGCCAAAGTGAGGTTATCGAAAGGCTTTGCCATGACCGTCCCATATAGAGGGATGTAAGCTCATTCAATGAGTAGTTGCGGAGTACGGGTAAAGTGTACATCCCCTGTAGTGTGAGTCAATCAATCTATTCGAATAGCCGTGCTCGCGGTTAATGAGCGACGTGACAAGTTTCTCCCGTGGCTAGACTCTTAAACTTTAAAATGATGGGTTGGTATGCATAATGATTCTTTTGTTAGCTGGTGGACTTAACTTCTCTACCTGCGAGAAGGGATAGACTCCCCAGAAAACCATGACGAACCGAAGACGGGAAACCATCCTTGGTATCATGATGGATGGCAGACAGAACCGTCGCCGATCTAATATACTCTGGAACTAAAACTTGACTGGCTAGATGTTAGGTTTGTGAAATGATTTGTGAAAATTGGCTTTGTGCAAATGAACCTTAGCCATCCTTTGAATGGCCCTATCATGTGCATCATTTCGTGTGAGCTTGCTGAGTACGTTGGGTACTCACCCTTGCTATACGCACAAACTTCAGAAGAAGGAAACGAAGAACTGGAGGACCCCTATGCTTACTACCAAGATGAATGAGGACAATGGAGCGCGCTAGGTCTTAGTCCTCAGTCGTTGCCTGTGGCAATCGACATGCCGCTGCTTTCCGTCTGCTAATCTCATCTAAACTCTGATTTGGTTGAATTCGAACTAATAGGTCCTATATGTATTGGATATTGCTTTTGGGCCTATTATTGTAATAAGTTCGATGTAAGACTATTCGTGCACTTTTCACCTGGTAATTCAGAACTGTATTCGTGGGTACCAAACTACTCGATCTAGGGATATGGTACTATGAACACGAATGATTCCCGTCCTCAAAAACGGGGGTCGACAGAGCTGGTATCAGAGCAGTGCGACTGTTGGAAAAGACCAACTGGCGCCCTACCCCTGAATAGCTGGTTAAAGGGAAATATCCCTACATAGGATTATTTTTGCAAATACAAACTATTTTCCCAAAATAAATATGTTTTCCCTCATACTCTTATACCCATCTCCTTTGCTCAAATTGTTTGATAGTGTCCCTCTCTGACCCTAAATTACTTCCAAAACAGATGTCGGATCATGTCGGAGTTTGGAAGATCAAGGTTCCGCGGGAAGAGGGATTCATGTCTCAACTCCAGTTATTGCTATGGTGCCTAAGGTACCCAGATGCACCCACCTATCGGATTAGAAGACATGGCACCGAAGGACACCCGGTATGGGAAGCCGCGGTTTCGGTTGAGGCCCGTATAGGGAGCGAGACACCCTATTGCTTCTACACTCGTTACCACAGAGATCTGGTAGAAGCAGCTCTTCAGGACGCAGCCCGTGAGGCATTCTTTCGCCTCAACGCCATTGACCGTGCTGAGCTTACCGTTACTGAGTTCGTACACCATCCCTACCGGGAGGAAGGCAACCCAGTCTGCACCGTGGAGGCCACCCCCTGCTGCTATAATCCTATGGTTACCCGTCTGTCCCGCTGGGCAGAAATAGCGGATGACTGCTATGAATAGGCATTGCTCGAGATCGACGACCAGCAGCGACGCCTCAATGATCTGGTAGAGGAACACCAAAACTGTGAAGATCAGATCAACTTGCTGAAGACCCAGCTGCAGGCTAACGGAGCCCAGTACGAGCAGCTCTCGGATCGCTATGTGGCCCGTGGAGAAGCCTTGGTTGAGATGGAGGAACAGCTTAGGAAGAGCCAGCAACAGGTCGGACAGCTGGAAGAGCAACTTCGCTCAAACCCTGTCCAGCCACTGGTACTTCCACTGAAGCTGCACCAACACCCCCTGCCCCTGTGCCCGACCACTACTACCTCATGACTCCAGCATGCTTGACCACCTTTCAAGCCATGATGGAGTAAGCCTTCATGTTGAGCACAGAGTCAGGACCGTACCTGATCGACCCCACTGCTGCTACCTCATTGGAACCCACCCCGATTTCCACGGCTGTACCATCCGAGCCTTGTTCGGGAGAGGATAACCCCATCCAGATCAACACTGACTCCGAGTCCAAGATAGAACCTATGGAGATCAAGTGGGAGCTCAGTGATACAGATCCATCAGAGGAGGAAGCTCCTACTCGCCGCATGACACTCACCGGAGGTCCTATCACCCTCAGGACTGCCCGGAAGAGTACCAGGCCGCCAAGCAGGAGGGTTGGACATGACTCCGAGGCCACTAACTCTAAGCCATGGGGACTTCGATTCGCTTCGGCCAAGGATCACCCCCTGCCAGCTCCTGGATCATGCGGATGGCTGGATGACTAGTTGGATACCAGTAGCAACCCTGGTCTTGCTTTGGATGGAGTTAAGACAGCAATGACCAAGCCCCCTACCCTTTTATGTATGAGACCCTAGAACGATGTCAGTAATATTGTATTGTGTCGTATGGACTATACATGTCCAATGTATCCCTCTGATGTAACATTTAAGAACTGATAATGAAGTTCTATGTTATGTCCTAAATGAGTTTATTCCACCAAGCTTGCTTTGAAAAGATCACTTCAAACAACTCAAAGAAAATTCCTTAGTATCACGACATTAGCAAAGCCAGTCTCTTACCTTATCCCCATTGTTCAGATGGCGCTTCGTCGCAGAGCCTCAGCAGCTCCTGAGAACCCGCTAGAGCCTAATCCTTCCACCCTAGTAGAAGTCATGGCTTTGCAAACCCAATTACTGCAAGCTATCGCCAATAACCAAGGACAGCGCGGAGGATCAAACCTCGGCGAATTTTTTAGGGCAAAACCGCCAACATTCTCCTCGGCAGTTGAACCCATGGACGCTGAAGATTGGCTGAGGGTAATAGAAAAGAAGCTGACTCTCGTCCGAGTACATGAAACTGACAGAGTCGTCTTCGCCACCAATCATCTAGAAGGACCCGCAAGTGACTGGTGGGACACCTACAAGGAAACACGGGCTGAAGATGCCGGTGAGCCCACATGGGAAGAGTTCACGGCTGCCTTCCGTGAAAACTTCATACCTGCTGCGGTTATGAGGATGAAGAAGAACGAGTTCCGCAGGCTGCGCCAAGGCAACACCACGGTACAAGAGTACCTTAACAAGTTCACGCAGCTTGCACGTTACGCCACAAGTGACCTGGCAGACGAAGAAGAGAAGATGGACAAGTTTATCGAAGGACTGAACGACGAGTTAAGAGGACCGATGATCGGTCAGGACCACGCTAGCTTTCAGAGCCTCTTCAACAAGGTCGTAAGGCTTGAGCATGACCAAAGGACGGTTGAAAACAACAAGAAGAGAAGGCTTGCAATGGCCGCCCAATTCAAGGAACTCCTCAGCAACCCAAAGGAGCAACCCCGTCAGGTTGGAAGCCCGCCATTGTAGCAACCCATTTCCCTGCCGCACCCGGCAATGTTAGCAGGCCACCTGCAACCCTGTCTCGCACTCCAGCACCTACCTTGGCAGCCCCAGGAGCCAGGAATGTCAACTGCTTCAATTGCGGAGAGCTTGGGCATTATGCCAACAGCTGCCCTAAGCCGCGCAACACCCCCAACCACACCGGAGCCAATGCTGTTGCAGTACGAGGAACCCCTGCTCCAGCACCTGGACGCAGTTTGTTCAGAACGCCCCAACCAAAGGAAGCTGCAACCGGATTCCGCCGTGGTCAAGTCAACCATGTGCGTGCCGAGGAAGCTCGGGAGGACCAAAGCATGCTAATGAGTATGTTTTCTATCCATTCCGCACCAGTTAAAGTTTTGTTTGATTCTGGAGCTTCGCATTCATTTATATCATCGAGAATAATCAAGGAGCACAATTTGCACCGAGTAGACCTTAAGAGACCCATGGTAGTACACTCACCCGGGGGAGATGTGACCATACCCCATGCGTGCATCAATGTGCCCATTCGGATCAAGGACGTGGTATTCCTGTCCAACCTTATGGTTCTGCCGCCCCAAACTTTGGACATTATACTAGGAATGGATTGGTTAACCAAGAACCAAGGGGTACTAAACTGTGGACGAAGAGAAGTTACCCTATCTACCCCATGGGGATCATCGATGACAGTAGCCATAGATCAAGACCCTATGCTCTGTGACCGAGCTACGGGAATATTCACCATGCTACCCATAGATGGGATGCCAATAATCCAGGACTACCCGGATGTATTTCCTGAGGAATTACTAGGAATGCCCCCAGACCGAGACATAGAGTTCATTATTGGCCTCATGCCTGGTACCGCCCCCATAGCTAAGAGACCCTACCGGATGCCGGTGAACGAATTGGAGGAACTTAAGAAGCAGATAAGGGAACTGCAAGAGAAAGGCTTCGTACTCCCTAGTTCTTCACCGTGGGGAGCCCCAGTATTGTTTGTTAAGAAAAAGGATGGAAGCATGAGAATTTGCATAGACTATCGGTCATTGAATGAGGTTACCATTAAGAACAAGTACCCGTTACCTCAGATCGACGACCTAGTCGATCAACTCAAGGGAGCCCAAGTGTTCTCAAAGATCAATCTTCGATCCGGATACCATCAGCTGAAGATTAGGACTAAGGATATATCCACGACTGCGTTCTCTGCACGCTACGGCTTGTACGAGTTCACAGTAATGTCTTTTGGACTGACCAACACCCCGGCCTACTTCATGAACCTCATGAACAAAGTATTTATGGAATATCTAGACAAGTTTGTGGTAGTGTTCATTGATGATATCCTCATCTACTCCAACGATGATGAAGAGCATGCAGAACACCTGCGCTTGGTACTAGAGAAGCTGCGAGAGCATCAGCTATATGCCAAATTCAGCAAGTGTGAATTTTGGCTTAAGGAAGTAGCTTTTCTTGGACATGTGATCTCAGCAGGAGGCGTAGCAGTAGACCCCGCCAAGGTCGAAGCTGTTACCAAATGGAAAGCACCCTAGTCGGTAACAGAGGTTAGAAGTTTCTTGGGATTGGCTGGATATTATCGACGGTTTATAGAAGGATTTTCTAAGATAGCCCGACCTCTGACCCAACTGTTCAGGAAGGAAAAGAAGTATGCATGGACCGAGCAAAGTGTCAACGGCATTTGACCACTCAAAGAAAAGTTAACCACCGCCCGATCTTAGTCCTACCGGACAACCGGAAAGACTTCGTTATATATTGTGATGCATATCGACAAGGATTAGAAGGTGTGTTGATGCAAGATGGAAAGGTTGTGGCTTATGCCTCAAGACAACTGCGACCTCATGAGGAGAACTATCCCACCCATGACTTAGAATTGGCCGCAGTAGTGCATGCCCTGAAGATTTGAAGGCACTACCTGATCGAAAACCATTGTGATATATACACGGACCACAAGAACTTGAAGTATTTCTTTACCCAGACAGATCTTAACCTACGCCAGAGAAGATGGCTAGAACTGATCAAGGACTATGACCTAGGGATCCATTATCACCCTGGCAAGGCCAATGTCGTAGCCGACGCTTTGAGCCGCAAAGCCCAGTGCAACCAACTAAGGATGGAATATATGGCCAACGAGCTTCAAGAAGAGATAGCTCGGCTTAACCTGCAGTTGATTCCTCAAGGACAACTGAGTTCGCTAGAGATACAACCTCTCCTACGAAGTCAGAATAAGGGAGCCCAGAAGGATTGTGAGGAAGTTCGGCTAATCAAGGAACGCATGGCTGAAGGACTAGCCAAGGAATTCACAGCCGACGACGCTGGAACCCTATGGTATCGAAAAAGGATTTACGTACCCGAGAAAGGCGGATTGAGGAAGCTAATCTTGAAGGAAGCCCATGAGTCAGCATACTCGCTACACCCGGGCAGCACCAAAATGTACCAGGATTTGAAAACAGAATACTGGTGGCCCAACATGAAAAAAGACGTAGCGGAATACGTGGCTGTATGTGATGTATGCCAACGAGTTAAGGCTGAGCATCAGCGACCGGCAGGATTGCTGCAACCACTCAAAATCCCTGAGTGGAAATGGGATGAAATAGGCATGGACTTTATAGTAGGACTACCCAAAACTGCTACCGGATAGGATTCCATTTGGGTGATCGTGGATAGACTGACCAAGACTGCCCGATTTATCCCGATCAAGACTCGGTATAGCGTGCCAAATTGGCAGAGCTGTACATGTCCAGAATCGTGTGCCTACATGGAGTACCCACAAGGATTGTGTCAGACCGTGGCACTCAATTCACATCTCACTTCTGGGATAAGTTTCATGAGGCGTTGGGAACTCACCTCGCCTTCAGTACTGCTTATCACCCTTAGACAGATGGACAAACCGAGAGGACGAACCAAGTCCTAGAGGATATGCTAAGAGCCTGTGCGTTGGATTTTACTAAGCACTGGGAGAAATGTCTGCCCTACGCAAAGTTCTCCTATAACAGCAGCTACCAGGCTAGTTTGAAGATGTCACCGAACGAGGCCTTGTTTGGACGAAGATGCCACACTCCGTTGATGTGGTCGGAGACCGGCGAACGAGCCGTATTTGGACCAGACATCATTAGGGAGGCCAAAGAAAATGTTCGATTGATAAGAGATTGGCTTAAGGTAGCCCAATGTCGGCAAAAGAGCTATGCAGACACTCGTTGAAGAGAGTTGGAATTCAAAGTAGGTGACTTTGTGTACCTGAAAGTTTCACCACTAAGAGGAACCAAGAGGTTCAAGGTCAATGGAAAACTGACGCCAAGATATGTTGGACCCTTCTCGATAAGCGCCAGAAGAGGTGAAGTGGCCTATCAACTGGACCTGCCGGAAAATCTTTCCAATGTACACCCTGTCTTTCACGTGTCACAATTGAAGAAATGTTTGCGAGTACCGGAAGAACAAATACCCTCGAAAGACATCCTTATCACTGAGGACCTCACATACCCCGAACACCCTGTAAAGATTTTGGACGAAGCTGAGAAAAAGACTAGGACCAAGACGTGGCGAATGTACAAGGTACAATGGAGCAATCACACTGAAGATGAAGCCACTTGGGAAAAAGAAGACTTCTTGAAGACCAAGTACCCGAACCTATTTTGCGAATGGTAAGATATCTCGGGGACGAGATTTATTGTTGGGGGTAGGTTTGTAACGCCCTGAAAATTGGAGAATTTAAAACCAGAAATTAAAAATCGGAACTTACAAAAACTTTTTGGCTTGTTGCTTCATGATCGTGTTTGTTGCTTCTTATTTGCCAGCTTGGTTGCATAAACTTATATATGAGCGATTCATCTCGGTGTTTGAGAAAAACCAAATGATTTGGATTTCCGTTGGGGAGAAAAATCTCGGAGTTTAAAGTTAGCAATTTTAAAATAAAATAGGAAAAGGGATGTGGAATCATAAAAATATATATTTGGAAAATAAAACATTAATTGATGATTGTCAAATATTAATTAGGAAATGAAATGGGCAATAAAATATTTTAAAGGATTTATATAAAGTCTAGAAATTAATTGGAATTAAAAATGGTGATTTATGAATTTAAGAAAAAGGATTAAATTAAATATGGTGATATATATTTTTAAATAAATAAAAAGTTGGTGAAAAGTTTGAAAATATATTTTAAAATTAATTCTAGGAATACTATATTTTTATTTGGAATTTTAGAGTGAAAGAAAATAGAAATTGGAAAAAATGGAATTGAAATCGAAAAATCAGAATCGACACTGTTCATTAGGTCACAAGGTGTTCGACGCTGTACCAGCCCCGGCCTCGCGCCCGCCACACGTCGCCGCCGTACCGCGCCCACGCCCGCGCTTGCCACGCGCCACACGCCGCGCCCGCGCGCCCGGCTCCCGGCTCGCCCGCACGCCGCGCACGCCGCGTCCCGGCCCCGCCGCGCCGTGCGCCGCACGCCACGCGCTAGCCCGCCATACGGCCCGCGCCCACACCCGTCGCGCATCGCCCGCCGCGCCGGACCCCGCGCGCTTCGCGCCAGCCGCCGCCGCCGTACCCCGACCCCGCCCGCGACCTCGCCACGCGCCGACGCCCGCGCCCGGCCCCGTGCGTCGCCCGTGTTCCGCGCGCCGGCCCCGCTCGCCCGCGCGCCGCGTGAGCCACCGCCGTACCGTGCGTCGGTCCCCTCCTTTCTCCCTGTTCTTCCCCCCCGGCCGCGCCTATAAAGGGACCCCTCTCCCCCTCTGTTTTCCACCACCACGCCACCATCCCTAGCCGTTTCCCCTCGCCGTTCCCTCCTCGCAACCCTAGCTCCCGAACGCCGCCGTCACCGCGAGCCACCACCGCCGTGCGCTGGAGCTCCACTGCCTCCCCGAGCGTCGCCGTTGCCGGTAAGCCCGAGCTGCCACCCCTTCCCCTCGCTTGCGCCGGTCGCCGGCCGCAACGGAGAAGAAAGAGAGAGCAGAGTGCCGGTCGAACAGGTTGCGGGATAATAAATAGTAAACAGAAAGAAAAGAAAAGAGAAGAAAAGGAGAAGGGAAAAAATAGAAAAAAATAGGGAAAAAATTTGGAAAAATAGGAAAAGTGTTTAGGAAAGATTTTGGAAAATATTTGGGCAAAAATATATTGTTTTCTCATGTATTTTTCTCGGTACAAATTCGGAGATAGAAATCGGATTTTTTCGGAGATTTCGTTTGGCGTCGTTTTAATCCGGATTTTATTTATTTCTTTTCCACCATTAGAAATATGTCTCTTTTAGTGCTCGAACCTCCAAAACCTCGAGCACAAAACCCCTTGATTGGCATTTCTAAATTTATTTTTTTAATTAAATGCGATCGACGTTTTGCGAAAACCCTAGGGCATCAACTCGTTTTAAACTCTGATTTTATCCTAACAACTCTCATCCGAACTCGAGTAGAATTTTACGCTAAACGTTTGGAGTCATTTTTATGGTTCTTTTCGATCTCTCGGTATTTTATTGAATTCTGATCAAATTCAATTGATCTTTCGCACGTACGGATAGCAACCGAGGGAGCAAGCACTCACTACGTTGAAGACCACGGCCAACAAGTGTGCGAGCAAGGCAAGTCAACACATCCCTTTGAACATATTGATCCTACTTTGTGAAATGATGTTGTTTTGAATTACAAATTGCATGCTATACACACATGAGTACCTATACTTGATATACCCTGCCTGGATGTTGATTACCATCAGAATTATTCTTTGTAACCTTCGATGTGATATGACCGGAGGCTAACTTCGATAAATTGCTTAGCACTGCCTATACTAGATTCTTGCATACTCATGATTTTACAAATAAGCCTTGTGCTTGGGCAACTATCTTTGGGAAGGTAGTTGAGATATGGCAGGTGGAGACATGAGCGCCACATTGCCTCAATCATGTTGGAAATAGTTTTGATGGAAAAATAAAAATACAAACCAATGTTTTCAGACTGGGGCGGATGGATGGATTTGGGTGGTTGGGAAAGGCTAGTACCGTCCCTAGTCAATTAAGGACCGAGCCATGAGACTTACAACTTAGAGCGAATCAGTACAACTGTACTTCTCGAATGGGTATAGACCTATCAGAGTAGATAGCCGTGCGGAGGCAGTATCACTGCATAGTGGTTTAGGTGTAAGTGTTGAGTTAGGGACCTACCAATGGTAGTGTGCCCATGATTGTGATGAGACGAAAGGCCTTTATGTGAATGTTAACCTGAACCTAACGATGACTTAAAGATTAAGTGAGTTTTCTCTCTTACCCTGGGAACGCCAGAACTCCTCTCACTGCAAGGAAATGACGGCTAGAGTGCATGAGGACTTAAGTTCATGGAGCGGGTACTTCCAAGGTGAGGTTATCGAAAGGCTTTGCCGTGACCGTCCCATATAGAGGGATGTAAGCTCATTCAATGAGTAGTTGCGGAGTACGGGTAAAGTGTACATCCACTGCAGTGTGAGTCAATCAATCTATTCGAATAGCCGTGCTCGCGGTTAATGAGCGACGTGACAAGTTTCTCCTGTGGCTAGACTCTTAAACTTTAAAATGATTGGTTGGTATGCATAATGATTCTTTTGTTAGCTGGTGGACTTAACTTCTCGACCTGCGAGAAGGGATAGACTCCCCAAAAAACCATGACGAACCGGAGACGGGAAACCATCCTTGGTATCACGATGGATGGCAGACAGAACCGTCGCCGATTTAATATATTCTGGAACTAAAACTTGACTGGCTAGATGTTAGGTTTGTGAAATGATTTGTGAAAATTGGCTTTGTGCAAATGAACCTTAGCCATCCTTTGAGTGACCCTGTCATGTGCACCATTCCGTGTCGGCTTGCTGAGTATGTTGGGTACTCACCCTGTGTATACGCACAAACTTCAGATGAAGGAAACGAAGAACTGGAGGACCCCTATGCTTACTATCAGGAGGAATGAAGACAATGAAGCGCGCTAGGTCTTAGTCCCTAGTCGTTGCCTGTGGCAATCGACATGCCACTGCTTTCCGTCTGCTAATCTCATCTAAACTCTGATTTGGTTGAATTCGGACCAATAGGTCCTATATGTATTGGATATTGCCTTCGGGCCTATTATTGTAATAAGTTCGATGTAAGACTATTCGTGCACTTTGCACCTGGTAATCCAGAACTGTATTCGTGGATACCAAACTACTCGATCCAGGGATATGGTACTATGAACACGAATGATTCCCGTCCTCAAAAATGAGGGTCGACAGATCGTCCTTCTTTTCCGCTGTAGTTTTTCATTCGAGTGCGAGGACTAAGTGCCTCTTCTATAAGTATTTATTTACGCTTTATTTTACGCTTGGATCTGTGTATTGATTTGTCATTTTGTGTACCCTGGCTGGTCCTGGACAGGGATTTAATACACAAAATAGTCTGGAAATTTGGGATAAATTTTGGGGCGTGACAAGTTGGTATCAGAGCCATCTCGACTGTAGGTTGAGCAAAATGGTCAAACCCTTAAGGACAAGTTTTCTAAAAATCCTATTTGCGAAAAGTCTCTTTCCTCCCTCTGGAGTCTTTGCAAAATAATTTATCAAATTTCTCTCTTTTCCCTCCACCTCTTTTAGATGTTGAACCTGGAGGACAAACCTAGTTGCTCGTCAACCGGTGGAAGCCAAGTCAAGCCTCAAGCTTCAAGCAAGAAGATCAAGCTAAGCCGCCCCGCGTCAGTGTTCCTGAAGGATCAAGCAAAGTCTTCCCAGAGTTTACCTAAACCCAATCCTTCCCGAAAGAGCAGTATTGGTAGTTCCTAGGTCGTGTGTTGTTTGCTGTGTGCAGGTGTATGGTTCACATGAGTGGTGGGGATGTGACCATACTAGGTTGTTTGCCTAATGAACTTGAACAATAAAAGTTCACTCACATCATATCAGTATTAAGTGGGTTAAGGTCTTATCTTTAGCAACCTCTATTTTCCCCCTCTTTCATCTCGGTAGCAGTTGGTCAGTGCCAAAGAGCATGAGGACAACAATAAGAACAACAGTATCAGTAGCAAGAGATGCAAGCTCAGATGCAAGTTCGGGGTCAGTATCAAAATCAAAGCCAGTTTACCTCAATGCAAGCACCTATTACTCCCGCCAGTGTACCGCCAAGTTTCTAGAAGATGATGGCACCAATCCCGCCATCATGCTGAAAGGAAATGCATACCATTGACTATGATTACACCGAGCAAGGTCGAGATGCAAGAAACAGTTCATGGGACATGAACGCTAGGACATCAGCCGAAGATGAGATGAAGTGCTCAAGAAGGAAGGAAGGTTCTGGTCAACTTATCATCAAGAGTATTGGTATGCCTCAGCCAATCCAGAAGCAGAGCAGTCTTGTCAGCCGTTAGGTCTGATGGGAAAGTCACCAGATAGCCAGAATGGCAAGAGGAATTAGAGTCACCGTTACGTGGAACTTTCCATCATCAACTGGATGTGGTGTTCTAAACCTTCCCGAAGGAATGGGCACCCTCAGTATTTTATTTCTATGGACTAACCAAGAACCAAGTATACAGATCAGAGTTCCAAAGAAAACAAAGAAGTTGATTATTCTCAAGGGTAGTAACCTCATCAGTAGCAGTCAGGTGAAAGCTCCACTACCTTGGTAAAGTGAACTCGAAGAAAATTTGGTCTACCTCGAAAAGGTTCCGCTTGGAGGCTCAACCAGGCAAGACGATTGGGTAGGACCCCGAGGAGCCAATTGCCAGGTATTGGCAGGGTCACAACATCTCAAGCCGACACGTTAAGTTGTGAAGTACACTTGAACTACTAGGTCAACAATCCAGTCTAAGGAAGCAGCAACTAAAAACATCCATAGTCAATAAGAGGCAGATGAAGCAGTTTCTTGGAGTTCTTGTCGTTCGGACTAGGAGCAGTTCCAAGAACATTCCAAATCTGCGAATTTACTAAAGTCACTTAGAAGGATTGAAGAAAACCCCGTCAAGCTCCTATTCAACAGGGTCAATTCTCAGAGTACCGAAGTTGCCAATGTTAATTGTGCAGTCCAAGAAAAGAAAGATGTTTCAACTCCTGCAATTAGATCAGGATCAGCGAACAGAATCAACCAATGTGAGTCAGAAAGAAACCGCAGAAGTCAGCAGACCAACCCAACCCTACCAAACCTTCTTTCATTCTAGCCCCAAATCTTGAGACGAGATTCCTGTAAGGGGGTAGGTTTGTCACGCCCGGTTTTCGTTCGGGATTAATAATCATTAAATAATTCATTTTCTAGAAATTAAATAAAATTTAAAAGCAAATTAATGAAGTGAAAGTAATAAGGAAATAAAAATTTCCTTTAAAAACCATGGCTGGAAATATTTTTTAATATTCTCCATGCCCTAAAGTATTCTCTCTGAAATTTTTCGTGAGATTTTGGAGCTCTAGAAATAATTTTAATAATACAAAGAGCATTTAAGTAATTATTTAAATAAATTAATTAACCAGTAAATAATATGGTTGAATTTTTATTAAATACTTTGTGTGTTCATGTAATTTTAGAATTTTTCTTGGAATTATTTGAGCATTGGAAGTACGAGATAAAAATATAAGGAAGTTTGGAAGGAAAAGTCTGCTTTGCGTCCCTCTGCTAGAGTGTCGTCTTCAACCTCCAGCAGTCTGTGCACTGTTCATTCCGATTTGAGTTTGTTTACTTCCCTCTCCAAATCCGGCCAAATCCCTTGATAAAATCCAATACTGATTAAGGGGAATTAATCCCCACCCCATCCTCTCCACTTCCCCTATAATTTCCAACCCAATCCCGCAATAATTTGTGGTGGATTTCGATTTTTGTTTCTTCACCGTTGAGCTCCACCATGGCCGGCCAATCTCCCTCCTCGTTCGTTTTCCCTCCAATTAATTCGCAAAAATCGGTTCGTTGCATCTTCCTCATCAATTTTCTTGACAAATCCCATTCAATTTCTCTCTAAATCGTCCTTGATTGAATTTCTTAACCGAGTTGTTTAATGGGAGCTTAACTAGCCGGCCGACTTCCTCTCCCCGGCTGACCCCCTCCCCTTCCTCTCCCTGGCAACGATCCCCCTCCCCTCTGGCCTATAAAAGGGAGCACCCAGCCATCTCCTCACTCCCCTCACACCACCTCGAGCTCCCTTACTCTCCCTCCATCCCTCCGCTCGGCTTCCTCTCTCCTCGGCATCGGTGAACTTCAGCTGCCCTTCCCTGTCAATCCGAGCAGCGCCAGACCTTGCCACCACCTCCATCGGCCTCGCAGCCACCTCTTCTTTCCTGGCCTCACCTCCGTTTCGCCCGGAGACCACCGTGCCGTCCTGTCCATCCACCTCACCGGTGCAACTTCGCCGGCTTTTCCTCCTCACCCGTGCGTCGGTTGGCTGCGCCATCGCCACCTACGGCATCGCAGCATCGCCCTCCACCTCGGCCAAGGCCCATTTTTACCCAGAACACACTGAACCCCGCTGTCCGTGGTGCCTCTCCCTCAGCCTCGCTGGCGCCACTTCGGTAGCCTCTGCCGCATTGCCGGAGTGTTATCCGACGTCGCTGCCTCCTTCCCTGGCATTGTGGCGTCGTCTCCTTTGCCGGCCTCCGCTTGGTTTCCGTTTTTTGCCAGCGTCCCGTGATCGTCCTCGCCGATACAATCTTCGGCAAGCCATTCTTTCTTGCCGACACGTCGCCCCGTGGCCTCGTCGTCTCCGTCAACGGCAACGCGGCATGTTTGTTTACTTTTCATGCATTTTTTATTTGGTTTTTATTAGGGTTTTTTCTCGTTTTGCGTGTTAGCATGTAGATTTCGTTGTTTCGGAGGTTCGTGCTCGCGAGGAAAAGAAGATTTGTTTGAAGGAGCAAGGCAAGTCATGTCATTTTGATCATATTTCTATCCGAGGTTACAAAATTATGTTTATTTAAATTATTGCATTTTGCTTTATTAAATTCCCGCGTCTATCACTGTTTTATTTAGCCTTACCAATTCTCCTTGTTATAGCCCTGTTACTTGTATTATTATGATCCTTGATAACCCTAGGAAAAATAAAACTGGTGAGCACTTTATGTATGTGGTACTCACTAGAAAACTTAGGAATATGCTTAGCCATACTTGAATAGAAACAATTAGATGTTTTCAATAATTAGACTAAGGAATAACTTGTAAGTGATGGAAATTTTGGCTGTTTAGCTGTGGCAATAAATGTCCCCTTCAAAATTCCCCAAACATGTTTTCGGCTAGGCTTGGGGTGCTTGGTTTTGCTAGTCGCACCTCGACCCTCATAAGGATCGGTCTTCGGGCCTCTGTTGCAAAGCATTTCCATACTACCACCTGTCTAATGGGTAAGGCTTAACACGTCGACTAGTGCGGTCAGAAACAAAAAAGACACAGGTAGGGATGGATGAAGTCCTAGGAAGGGTTGAAGCCCATGGGTTGATGTCTCTGGCAAGTGAAGGCTCAGAATGAGTCGAGATGCCTAGGGGCATAGACTGTCTGCTTGACCTAGGGCACCTGGCAGGGGGAGTCTATGTCGGTCTTCTTTGTGTAGGGCAGTACTAAGCGATGAGTTATGTCATAGCTTCCGTCCGTATTCCATGGTGGAATGTGGCACGTTGCAACACGTGAGGAAGACATGTCTGGTGGGTAAAGATGTACACCTCTGATCAGAGTAAATTTATTCGAATAGTCGCGCCCTTGGTTATGGGCAAGCCGAGCAATGTACCCAAGTTAGAGTTTAATTCTGTTTCAAAACTATAAGAATTCGAGTTAGCACATGTTGGCTGAGTTAAGGCAAGATCGTGATGAAATGTGACTTGATAATAATTTGACTAGAGATAGGCTCGTATTTTATTGAAATGCTTTAAAATATTGAAATGCTTTGAAATGTTGGTTTTCTACAAAATTGCTCTATATATGAATTTCTTGTACTCCCTTGCATTATTATTTGCATTCTTTCGGCATGGCTTGTTGAGTACGGTGGTTGTACTCAGCCTTGCAATTCCTTCCTCCTTTCAGAAGTGTAGTGCTTTTGAGTTGAAGACGGTGTTATAGGACCAAGGCTCAGACCCCAGTTGAGTTTACCTGTGGAGTGGAGCCGAAGCCCCACTTTTTGCTGCAGTTTTTCATTCGAGTGCGAGGACTAAGTGCCTCTTCTTTAAGTATTTTTTTACGTTTTATTTTACGCTTGGATCTGTGTATTGATTTATCATTTTGTGTACCCTGATTTGTCCTGGACAGTGATTTAATACACAAAATAGTCTAAAAATTTAGGATAAATTTCCGGGCGTAACACAAACCTTGAAAGAAGAACCAGATGATGTGTGACTTACCAGATATATGAACGTTGTGTGAGAAATTTATTTAGAAAACGTGTAGTTAATTGTAATTATTAATTACCATAAAAGAATAACTTTTTGAAAAATATAGGTGCATGCACTATGCACGGGCTGCCTGTCTAGTTATATATTGTAAGTCCATTAAATTAAATAAAAAGCTCTTAAAGCGCCAATGCTCCTAAAACATCAAGTGACGTTCTAATAAATTTAAAAAATTTTAAGAAAAATATTTGTTTTCATTTAATCTGGTGCCCCGATTATTTTCAATCTTTAGATAAGAAAGAAAAACGATAACCATCTACCTCCGTGGCCCCATCCCCGCCCGGCATATATGTACGTGGATTAGCTATACGCACGTACTCAGCTCGCCTTCTTTTCTTTCTATTAGAAATTCTAAAAAAATCCCTAGGCTATCGATTTTTATTTCATATGAACCTATTTTTAGTCATTAGAGATCTACCAACATGTAGTTAATTAATTCTAGCCAAACTACACTCTGGTCGATTTTGTGGATCGAACTACAGCGTGCACAACATTGTAATAGCAAAACTCAAACATTTTAGAGATTGATAAAATGAAAATATCTGAAAATTTATATAAAATCTAACGAAGAAAAGTAAATCTGAATATTCTTTTTTGTTAATTTTGGGGTAAAAATATGCTACTAGGCAACTGAAATACACATTTATAATAAAAAAAGAAACACATCCGTTATATAATAGCACTTTTAATAGTTACTATCGCCATCTCATAATATATTCGTCTCACAAGTATAATGGATCCTACAATTTTTTAAATAACTATGGTACCCTTATGGTATCATTATTAAATAAGAATATGCGGAGAGTACACAAGATGATTGGTATAAGATTAAGTAAAAAATAAATGAGAGGTGGTTAATGAGATAAGTAGTACTTAAAATCTCTTATATTTTGACACAAAATTTGAACCAAATTTCATTATAATAAATAAGGCGATTAGAGTGGTGGTGCAGACACTACTGGAGAAACCATCATTGGTTGAAGTGACAAAAACCACAGTAGTCCCGGTTTGAGTTGCACCTGGGACTAGAGATACTCTAGTCTCGGTTTAAAAATTCAACGACTCTCTAGAAACTTTAGTCTCGATTCGTGTCACGAACCGGGACTAAAGATCCCCTCTAGTCCCGGTTCAAATGTTGTCAGAGCGTGTCAGAGCGTCGGGCATCTTTTGTCCCGGTTGGTAACACCAACCGGGACTACAGATGCTATATTTTGTCACGGTTGGTGTTACCAACTGGGACTAAAGATGTCCGGCGCTCTGACAGGTTCTGACAGCCTCTGGCGCCATATTTAGTCCTGGTTGGTAACACCAACCGGTAATAAAGATGATCTTTAATGCCGGTTCGTAACACCAACCGGGACTAAAGATGGGGTTCCTTTTTAAACTCCTTCTTCCTCCTTCAGCCCGAGCCAGCTGCACTTGTCTTCAAAATTTTTCTCCAGAGGGGAGGTGCTGCCAAAATTTTTTGTAATTTTGTTTTGGTGATAATACACAAATCTTTGCTATCTTTATTATCTTTAGTCCCGGTTGGAGCCACCAACCGGGACATATATCTTTAGTTCCGGTTGGTGGCGTCAACCGGGACAAAAGATCATATCTTTTTTCCCGGTTGAAGCCACCAACTAGGACTAAAGTATCTTCTGTCTTGGTTGTTGGCTTCAACCGGGACCAATGATGCCGTGACTATATATAGCAAGGGCTTCACTGGGGATCCAACACTTAGCAGTTTTCGCACTTCGCAACTGCATCGTCTTCATCTTCGTCGCCGTCGCCGAGCCCCAGGACGTCGCTGCAGCACGCCTTCTCCGTCGTCTTCATCGCCGTCATCGTCGGAGGAGGACCGCCGTGCCGCCGTCTTCGTCGCCTCGCAGGTTAGCGCCGTCGTCCCCAAAAGATTTCCCGACATTATGCGCTAGGGTTTGGCCGCCGTCGACGCCATCGCCATCGCTGCCATCGTCGTGGTCGACGCCGCGAGCCGCCGTTGCTTGTCGCCGCCCCTCCCCACGCCGCCCACTCCGCTTGCGCCCCCTCCCCACGGCCCCCTGAGTCGACCGGCCCCTAAACCCTAAATGGCCGCGCGCCGTCCTCCACTCCACGTCGCCGCCGCTGCCCTCTACATCCTGTGCGATCCATAAGTGGTCGTGCCTAGAAAAACCGGTCCCCAGGGCCGGTTGCATTATCTTGTGCGATCTACTTAAGAGACCGCACACGATAATATCCCGTGCAGTTCACTTAAGCGACCGCACGCAAAAATGCTACATTATCTCGTGCGGTCCACTTAAGCGACCGCATGCGATAATATCCCGTGCGGTCCACTTAAGCCGTCTGCACGGGATAATCCATTTTTCCGGGTGGTCCACTTAAGCCGTCCGCACGTGATGATCACCATCGCCTATATAGGTGTGCGTGCGGGCTCCGAAATTTTCTAACTCCCAGCGAAATTTTCTAGATCCCGCCGTGGCTTCCTCACCGACCCGTCGCCTCCACCACCGAGGGCCTCCACCTCCGCCTCTGCTGCCACCGCCGCTTTCACCGACCGCGGCCGCCTCGTCCACCGCCAGCCTCCATCGCCGCCTCCACCTATCATGGCCACCTCCTTCACCGCCGGCCTCCACCGTTGCCTCCTCCTTGTCGACCGCCGCCGGCTCCTCACCTACTGTTCGCCGTCGCCTTCCTCGCCGACCCGACCGCCTCTACCGCCGTTGGCCCCACCGACCGCCACCTCCATCGCTGCCGTCGCCGTCGCTTTGTTGTAAAATTTGTTGTAAAATTATACATGTGAAATTTGTTATAAAATTATACATGTAAAATTTATTGTAAAATTGTGATGATGTGAAATTATTTTTTTTAATTTGTGATGTTTGTCGATTTAATTATATCATTTAATATTTCAATAATTATATATGTAATACAGGACGGATCTATCTTCCCGTGCGGACCACTTAATATGACCATACGGAAAGATCTATTATCTCGTGTGGTCATATTAAATGGTCCGCACGGGACAATAGATCTTCTTATGTGGGCCTCTTAAGCCGTCCGCACGTAAAAGATTTATCTTTTCAGTTCTTTTTGCTGTGTGTAGGCTAGTCTTTCGTATGTGAAGATGTTTTTATGTCCGTAGAAAAAAAATGATTCTGCCGTTAGCGACGGACAGACAGATATATTGACTTTGCTCTCTCCTCGTAAGGATGTAACGCTTTTCTGATTGATTCTGATTTCTGAGCTGCATGTCGCTTTCCTTGTGAACATGCACACTCCACACGTTACGTTGCCCGTGGATTCCTCCAGTTGTTGGGCAAAGACGAACATACGAACTCCTGTTGGTTAGCTAGCTGCATGCATTGCAGCAGAAATTTCCAAAAGCTGAATGCATTATATCCTACTATTATGTACTACTACTTACGTATCAGGAATTAACTAATTACGCAGTCAATTAGCAGATTCGATTAGGGCGCCGAAGTTCTCCCAAGTCACGGTTCGGTACGTGTGGCAACAACTGGAGGAATCCACGGGCAACTAAAATTGATTTAATACAATTGATGCATGCTTTTTCTGCTGCTTTCTTGACTGTCTCTTGCACCGCATGCAGAGAGTTGCAGACTGGATCGAGAAGCTGCTTCTTTTTAATTCCCCAGCTTGATTTGAGCGCCGGAATTTCAAGTTTTGAACAACACATATGCTAGCTGGTTTTCCATGCATCATCTTCTTGTTCTTCAATTTACAAGTGTTTGTGCCGTTCAAATTGACTTACAACTACTTAACTATCAAGTCTTCTCAGTGCACTAGACAAATATCAAATTCAGAAACTGGACCTATAAAATTTGTTCGTTGTTTTAGCTTAATAAATACCTCCATTTTATATTATAACCTGTTTTTGACTTTTTCTAGTAAATTTTTTCATGTTTGATTAAATTTATAGAAAAATATAACAATATTTTTAACACAAAATAAATATATTGTTAAAATATACTATATTTAATAAAAACTAATTTTTATAATATAGATGATCACTACGGGAAATCCTCTTTTTGCCGAGTGCCTGGGACACTCGGCGAAGGCTATAAAACACTCGGCGAAAATTTCGCCGAGTGTTGCGCTCGGCATAGATCACACGGTGAACTTTGGATCGGCTAAGAGCTCTTTGCGGAGTATTTTCCATCGGGCACTCGGCGAAATCTTCGCCGAGTATCCCTTCGACTCTCGGCAAAAAAAGTACACGTTAGGTTGGGTATACGGTGACGGAAAAGTTTGCCGAGTACCGGCAAAAAACACTCGGTGAAGTTCTTAATTTTGCCGAGAGCCGAGGAAGAAAACACTCGACGAAAACCCACACTTCGCCAAGAGCTTTTCTGAATGCACTCGGCGGAATTAAAAACTTCGCCGAGAGCATTGACCAAAGCACTCGGCGAAGTAATGGATTTCGCCAAGTGCTATTGTCAAAGCTCTCGGCGAAGATTCAGCACTCGGCAAAGAGGGTTGCCAGAATCCCCAGGTTGCCCTCTTTGCCGAGTGTTTTGGCCATTGCACTCGGCGAAGGTCCTCTTATGGCATCTTAAGTGCACGAAGGAGTTTTTGTGCCTCATACATGCTCTTTGGCAGAAGGTGACCATTCGAAAGCAGGCTCCCAACAACTATCAACATAACATCGAAGGTCTCTCTACTCCAGCTAAACTGGGACTTTACCGCCATTAGCCGTGCAATGGCATCCAATTGAGAAACTTTTGTATGCCCATGAAGGGGTTGCTGTGCCGCAGACAACATATCATAATACGCCTTTGCGGTAGGCTCCGGCTCCTTCTCCCTACATCCTTCATCGAAGTGTGCTTCTTCATAGTCATTTAACATGTCTCCTACCCCGGCATCAGAATCAAACTCCTCGATGCGTTGTCGGACGACCTCGTCTCTCCCATGGTAGGATTCACCATGGAACGTCCACCGGGTATAATCAGCTGTAAAACCATTCTTGCAAAGGTGTTTGCCCATGATCTCTTTTGTTTGTCGCTTCATGTTATCACATTTGCTACAGGGACACCATGTGATACGTGCTCCTTTAACCATGGCAAATGCAAATTCCAAGAAAGCATCGGTCTTCTCGATCCATTCATCGGTCAACGAACCGTGACTTGAGCGGCCTGTATACATCCACTCACAGTCGTCCATCCTCTATCATATCGAATAATCATATAAATATTATTTCCATCTATCGAGTGCCTCTAATGTCTAATAGGTAAAGATAGGTCCTAATCCCACCCGAGGATGTGTAGATGAGTTTACTTCCCATGCTCTAGTACTCCGCTCGAGACAGAATTTGCAGCATCTCCCCGCCGTTCTCCAAATACACGTCCCGACAGGAGATTGTGTATCCGGAGAATAAGTGGGAGATACTACCGAAATTCTGAGTCGGACCAGAATACTAGACCATGGAAACTAAACACATCTACACATCCTCGGGCTGTCCAAAAAACGTGGATAATTCGAAAAAGATACGGTTAAAGATATGCAAGAAGACGCATATTTTCATCCGTATCTCTTTTGAACGGGAGACGCCTAAGGTTACGTTATATACAGACAAACGACGGTAAAGACAGCGGCACCTGCAAAATAGAGAAGCACGGCTCGATGACCGGCACACAAGCGACGGCATGGCTGCGCGATGCGACTCCATTCATACGGGCATATATACAATAATCTTCAAAATATATACGTGCATACAATAAATATCATTCCTTTTACCATTGATTTGTTTATAATAAATACCTAAATTTGTTTCATTTTGCCATCAATTTGTTTCTAATGTTGCACATGGTATTATATCGATTAATGTTTCTAATGCAAACAACAAACTCATGTTTCAAATCTATTAACAAAATCTCACAAAAAAATTCTAATGTATGCAAATATGACAAAAATTACCTAGGCCGGAGTGGGGAGCCGTCAATTGGGGGCGTCGGCAGGGGGCCGCCGGGGGGGTGGTTGGCGGCCGAGGGTGGGGCGGCGTCGTCCAGGGCTGCGCGGCCGGGCGTGGCGGCGTC
This sequence comes from Oryza australiensis, assembly GCA_019925245.2. Lineage (NCBI taxonomy): Eukaryota > Viridiplantae > Streptophyta > Magnoliopsida > Poales > Poaceae > Oryza > Oryza australiensis. The sequence continues at coordinate 2,890,122 of JAIFGZ020000010.1, forward strand.
CGGGCGTGGCGGCGTCGGCCGGGGGCGGCGGCCGGGACCGGGGCGGGCGTCGGCCGGGCGGCTCGGCCGGGAGGCGTCGGCGGGCGGCTCGGCTGGGAGGCGGCGGGGAGCGGGAGCGGCGAGCGGCGCACAACCTGGGGCGGCTGGGCGGCGGCATATGGGGCGCAGGGACGCGGCGGCGGCGAGTAATTTTGCTAAGTCACAAAATGAATGGCGCCGAGAGGAGGCGGCCATATTAGCAAAATTTGCCGTGTGTCGAACTTTGCCGAGTGCCACCGATCTGGCACTCGGCAAAATCCAGCTTTGTCGAGAGCGGATCGGTGGCACTCGGCAATGGCGTATTTCGCCGAGTGCCTAGGGATAGCTCTCGGCAAAGCATGCGATGAGGATCTATTTGAATAATTTTGCCGTGTGTCACATTTGTGGCGAGAGCTACGCTCGGCAAACAAATTTATTAGTTTTTTTTGCTTCTAATAATTTAAAAATTATCAGACGGACTCAAAAATTTACAAAATTTTTGCATAAACCCATATATGCTATTTATTGCCTAGGGAAAAAGATTTGAAATCAAACAACAATTCGGCCGTCACTTTCTCTCCAAATCTAACCAATCCTTCTCAACACTTATAATCTACTCCGGAGAATCTTCGGTTTTGTGAGCGTCGTACCTGATAAAATATTCGAAACCTTCTCGATTTTTTACCATGGTCTCAGTGTTTGCTATTTTTATAATTTTAAAAGCATTCGCTCAATAGGTTCCTAACCATGTTTCGTGAAGAAAAATTTTGAAATTTCTATTCATTAACTGCATAATGACTCAAAAGGGTCTAAATAACATGTATAAAATTTTTTCACTAATTTTATTTTTTTAACCACTTGCAGTTCTAATTTGAGACTAGCAAAAAAATTCACAAAAATACAATAAATCAAAGAAATATAGCAAAACCAATCAAAAAATTACCAAATTTTATAATTAGGGATTACATGTGGTATTTACATAATAGAAAAAGTTTAGAGGGTAGATGAGGAAAAATCTTCATAATTTTGCCGAGAGCCAGGATAAGACACTCGACAAAATATCACCTTTGCCGAGTGCCTGTGCGAGACACTCGGCAAAGGTCCTATTTTGTCAAGTGCCATGCTTTGGCTCTCGGCAAAGGATATATTTTGCCGAGTGTCTTGACCTGACACTCGGCAAATCGTTTGAGAAACGGCTTCAGTTACGGCCGTTGCAATTTTGCCGAGTGTTTTTATTCACACTCGGCAAAAATATAATTTTGCCGAGAGCCATGTGGAGGCACCGGGCAAAAAATTACATGTTTGCCGAGCGTTTTTGTTCGTCGAGTGTTTACTCTCGGCAAAGTGTTGACTTTGTCGAGCGTTTCTTTTGCCGAGAGCCCTCTCGGCAAATATGTTATTTGCCGAGTGCCCGATACAAAGCTCTCGACAAAGATTTTTACACTCGGCAACCCTTGGCTTTCCCGTAGTGGATGTTAATTTTTTATAAATTTGATTAAAAAAATTAAAAAAATAAAATGACTTATAATATAAAATATAATATGAATCAAAGAAAGTAATTAGTACGTACTTCTACGACTCGATCTTTGCATACTGCTTCTTTTTGCCGTCATAGCCATCGATCGTGTGGTCCTGATGCTCAATATATTGTACTATACAGTTGCGTGTGCTTCAAATTAAACACGTGCGATTACATATATCGATCCGTTTTCCATGAAAGAACCATCTAATTCAATCGACACCTAGAACCTCGATTCTATACTTCTCCATCGCTTGATTGATTGCTTCAGTAGTCTTCATATCACATCCAAACAATAATCACCGGAGGTTAACTAAACAAATGGCGCTGAATTACACGCTCCGGCCAGCCAATGGCCGGTCAAAAAGAGCAAATTAGAGGGGAGGGATTCTGCAATTAATCATACAAAGCGGCTGCCGGACCACGCGCGTACATGTACATGCATGTCGCCTTCCGTACCAGAACCTTAATTGAATATATTTGAATTATACTACGACACCTTTGACGCCCGCGCGTGCGTGTGGCCGGCATGGCGCCCCACTATAAATACTCCATGGCCTCGCCGTGTCCCCTCGCAACCAACCAAACAAGTCTTGTTTCTGAACTAAGATTGTGTGTGTGATGGGGAGAGGGAAGAGGTCGGTGTTTGCTTCCTTGTTTGGGTTCAAGAGCAACGGCGGCGGCGCCGGCGGTGGCGACGGTGGAAGGCAGGAGGAGGCGGCGGTGGGGAGGGAGCAGCAGAGGTACTACGGCCACCAGCAGCCACGGGGGAGGACGACGAAGGTGCGGCCGAGCGACGAAGACGACGACAACTACTACGGGCGGCAGTGGTACGCCGACCGCGATATCGACCGGAGGGCCTCCGAGTTCATCGACAGGGTGCACCGCGGGATGCTCGCCGGCGGCAGCGAGCAAGACGGATAGCAGCCCGGCTGGCCGGCGTGTTTAGTCCTGCATGAGTGTTCTTTAATTGATGAGGCTGGTGGAATGCCATGCGTTATTGTCAGTTGATTGCGCGTTTGTGTTTACGGTCAAGTTTGGATTCGTTTTTGTTGTTGTTTCTGTAGTGTGTTGTATTGCATGGTCTCCTTGTTCATATCAACTTGCGTCGAATAAAAATCAGAATTAAGGCATGCATGGCGATTCATGATATCATGCATCAGTAAACTTTCACCTCCAATCACGTGTTCATTGTGCCCTAGAGCGCACTGTCTTAATCGATAGTCTTAGGCAGTATATAAACAAGTATGAGGTTTCCGACCGCGCAAGGCCCCAAAATTTAGGGGCCCTAAATTTTAGATTTTAATATCCAATGTGTTCTAATATGTTTGAGGGTATTCTCATCCCGTTTTTTCTAAGTTCCATTCATCCTTCTTCATTGATCTAACTAAAACATGTTTGTTTTCTTGGCTTTGATAACTGTTCGATGATAATCATAGTCACCTCAGAACATGCATAGCTCATGACGATAATTTGAACACATGTTTCAGATATTGAATATTCTATTTTTATACTTCATAAAAAACATAACCATTGCATTAGGACGTAATGATTTATGTAAGCTTAAAAAGGAGATGTTGCTAATAAATTTACTCTTTTGCTTAATAAAATTTCCAATAATGGGTCTCATTGTAAATTTAACATTGGGGCCTCCGATCTATATGTACGACCTTGGTCTTACCTATCAGCAACAGGTGGTCAGTAGGGCTCTAGGCAGACCAGGAAGTCCGGAGGGGGATGTTGTGTTCTTTTCTCTCCTTTTTTAACTTCTATTTCTCGTTTTTCACGTCTGTGATTCTCAAATCGTTAAATAGTATATTTTTTAAAAGAAAAATTATAGGAAAGTTGCTTTAAAAGTATATTAATCTATATTTTAAATTTTTTAGCTAATATGTAATTAATCATGGGCTAATATGCTGCTCAATTTTATGTGCCGAGGAGGAAGGGTTCCCAACCCCTCAAAAGAACCTAGCATAATGTTCTAGGGAGGATGATGAGGACATCACTCCTTTGAAAACGCACAATACTCCTCAAGTTGTCATGCAAGGTCCAATCGCTAGAGCTCGCGTTCGACAATTGCATTTATAGGTGAGATCATTATTAAGTACTTCTTCATGTAATTTTGAGGATAGATTGCTACCTAATAATTTAATCATGATTAGTGTAACACCCTGAAAATCAGATAAATTAAAATCGGAAATTACAAATCGGAACTTACAAAAACTTTTGATATTTTTGCATCTCGACGTGTTTATTGCTTCTTATTTGCCAGCTTTGTTGCGTAAGAATTAATAATCAGTAAATAAAATAAATAATAAAATTATAAAAAGGATATATATGAAGTCTAGAGTTGATAAGAAATTATTTTGAATCAAAAATCACTTTTTTGAAAGGGAAAGGAATTAAATAAAATATATAAATATATTATAATATAATAAAAGTGTGCAAAAAATTGAAAATATAGGTTAAAACCTAATTTTTGGTTGGGCTAGGTTTTATTTTAATTTTTAATGTCAAGGGCAATAGAAATGGGAAAACTAGAAATTAAATCGGGAAAAATGAAAAAGTCCACTATTCATGTTGCACAAGTGTTCGACGCCGTACCTGTGGCCCGGCCGCCTTGCCACGCGCGCGCCGCACGTCGCGCCCGCAGCGTGCCGTGCCCCACGCCGCCGCACCGTGCCCGCGCCGAGCCGATGCCGCCCACCTCGCTCTGCCGTCCTCGCGCGCGCGCGCGCCCATGCCCGACCCCGCCCCGAGCGCCGCCACACGCCGCCGCGCCGCGCCCGCCCCTCCGCCTGCGCCCACGCGTCTCGCGCCGCGCCCGGCCCCCCCGGAGCACCGCCACGCGTCGCTCCTCACCCAAGGCCCCTCTTCAGCGCTCGCCGCACGTCGCTGTGTCTCCCACGCACGCGCGCCATGGCCGCTGGCCTCGCCCAAACTAAAATCGGCGTGGAACGCCTATAAAAAGGCCAAGACAGATCAAATTCCCTATACCAAATCTCTTCGTGAATCACTCCTCTCCACTTCCCCCCAAATCTCCCCTAGCAATCGTGCCCTATATTTCTACAATTTTGCGAGAAACCAGGAAGGAGTCCAGATGAACCGTAATTTGACCACCGAAGGCAATCTTCAAAATTGATCACCTCCAATCGGTCTCCATCCAAATTGAAGGTACTTCCATGATCTACATGCTCTAAGCTTCGTTTCCCCTAAGTTTCCCGGGCCGATTAGCCGCCGGAGACCCATCGCCGGCGAGCCGTCGCATTTCCTCTGTTTCGGGAGCCGCCGTGCGCACGTCGCAAGACCACCACCACCCCTTTCCGGACGATCCAAGCCCCTAGCTAGCTTCCCCGTGTCCCGTAGATACTCTAAGACCCACTAGCTCGGCCGAAACCTCACCGGAGCACGCCGGCACCGTGCGCCTCCACCGCCGTGACCACCTCACCGTCGCCGGCCCAATCCGCCGCCTCTCCGACCCGGCCGCGCCTTGAAACGTACTCCCCACATCACGTAGATGGAGTAGAGCCCGATAGATCCCAAGCTCCGGCCGTCCTCGTCGCCGTTCACCCTCGCATGTACATGTACATGCTTATATTAGATTCATGCATACTCATGATTTTACAAAAGAAGCTTCATGCTTGGGCAACTATCTTTGGGAAGGTAGTTGAGATATGGCATGTGGAGACATGAGCGCCACATTGCCTCGATCATGATGGAAATAGTTTTGATGGAAAAATAAAAGTACAAAACCAATGTTTTTAGACTAGGGCAGATGGATGGATTTGGGTGGATTCCAAAAAAGGCAAGAACCGTCCCTGGTCACATAAGGACCGAGCCATGAGACTTACAACTTAGAATGAGCCAGTACAACCATACTTCTCGAATGGGTATAGACCTAGCGGAGTAGATAGCCGAGCGGAGGCAGTATCCCTGCATAGTGGTTCAGGTGTAGGTGTTGAGTTAAGGACCTACCAATGGGTAGAGTGTCCTGAGCCTACCAATGGTAGAGTGCCCGTGTTTGTGATAAGACATAAGGCCTTTATGTGAATAATAAATTGAACTTAACGATGACTTAAAGATTAAGTGAGTATTCTCTCTTACCCCGGGAACGCCAGAACTCCTCTCACCGCTAGGAAATGACAGCTAGAGTGCATGAGGACTTAAGTTCATGGAGCGGGTACCGCCAAAGTGAGGTTATCGAAAGGCTTTGCTGTGACCGTCCCATATAGAGGGATGAAAGCTCATTCAATGAACAGTTGCGGAGTACGGATAAAGTGTACATTCACTGCAGTGTGAGTAAATCAATCTATTCAAATAGCCGTGCTCGCGGTTAATGAGCGACGTGACAAGTTTCTCCCGTGGCTAGACTCATAAATTTAAAAATGATGGGATGGTATGCATAATGACTTTTGTGCTGGGGGACTCAACTTATCGACCTGCGAGGAGGGATAGACTCCCCAGAAAAACCATGACGATCCGGAGACGGGAAACCATCCTTGGTACCACGGTGGATGACAGACAGAACCGTCACCGATTTAATATACTCTAAAACTAAAAATTGACTGGCTGGATGTTAGGGTTGTGAAATGATTTTCGAAAATTGGCTTTCTGCAAATAAACCACAGCATCCCTTTGAATGACCCTATCATGTGCATCATTCCGTGTTGGCTTGCTGAGTACGTTGGGTACTCACCCTTGCTATATGCACAAACCTTCAGATGGAGGAAACGAATAACTGGAGGACCCCTATGCTTACTACCAGGATGAATGAAGACAATGGAGCACAATAGGTCTTAGTCCCCAGTCATTGCCTGTAGGCGATCGACATGTCGCTGCCTTCCGTTTGCTGTCTTATCTAATTTCTGCTTTTGGTCGTATCTGGACCAGTAGGTCCTGCATGTAATGACTATTGCCTTCGAGCCTATTATTGTAATAATTTTGATGTCAGACTATTCGTGCACTTTGCACCTGGTAATTCAGAACTGTATTCGTGGGTACCAAACTACTCGATCCAGGGATATGGTGCTATGAACACGAATGATTTCTGTCCTAAAAAAGGGGGTCGACAATTAGTAACTATGAAGAAGACAAATGAGAGAGGCTAGGAGATGGACAAGGTCATCACGGCACGTTCAAGTCAAGGTGGAGGCCCAACTCATATCAAGTTGGAGTCTACCTCGGGCTCCACCACCAGTAGTCCATGCTAAAAACATCGCTTAGATTGCATTCGTACTCCGTTTTCAACGTTCTACCTATGGAAGATAACGAGACCATCTTTCCAATGGGCTTGGTCTCACAAAAAAATTCTTTCTGAGTCAATGGAATCCTCGAAACAAGTAGTATCAAGAGTCTGTCTGGGTGCCGCACACCATCTTTTGGACCGTTGGGCCGTGTATCGTGTTGGAGTCCAATAGGGACGCATCCAGAGGTCCTTGGTTGACCTAGAACTTGTATATTTATTAGTCGCCATCAAGTTAGGGTTAGGTTTTGCTTAGATTATTTTTGACATTGCAGTTTCGTCGTTCATCAGTTTGTGGAACCCCAATTTCAAGTTCTTAATCAATCATCTGCATTTGTGTTGTAATATTTCTGGTTCATGCTTGTGTCTTCGATTCACACGCAGGGATTAGCCTTCTCGGCAATGTCAATCAGGTTTTGACACATTCAATAACCAGAGGAGACATAGTGTTGCGATTGCAGGGTTTAGATCGTGTTGATCGGAATCTGGATCGTGTGTGTTATGTTTTCACCAAATCGATAGTTATCTCTACTTGACTGATGAGGAAGTGGGGTCCCGATCTTCCGATGGGCACTATAACTCTCGATTTAGTGGAAACTTGACACATATGATCCGGCTTCTGATCAACACGATTTGAACCCATGCAATCGCAACACGACGTCTCCTCCGGTTATCAACCGTGTGCTACCCAGTTGATCTCGCCAAGAAGGCTAATCTCCTCATGCGAATTGAAGAACACAAGAAAGAACAAGATAGATTGCAACTCACTTTGCAAATTAATGATTAAGATCTCAAAGTAGGAGTTTCACAAACCGGACTAGCAGCGGTACTACGTTGGCAGAAATAATCTAAGCAAAACCCAACTCTAAATTATGACAGCTACTGAATAAATATGATTAGGGACGTCGTAGGGTTGTCGTAGGGCGTACACCCCATAGGTTAAGCCCAAGACACAATTACAAGGCCTAAGGCCTAAAGCAGACTCGGACTAGATGAGGTACGTGACTTGTTTTGTAGATCCCCGACAACCTAGGAGGAATTTTGACGTGGGACCAGAACCATCTGAAAGTATACTCCATAAGCTTTCCAACAAGTACTCGTGGACCCCGAGATTACTTCTAGATCTGCAGCTAGGTCTATTTGATGTTGATTGTATCAGGAGGCCCAAATCTAAATCCAAAACATGTCGAAGTTAATCTTTTGCTTTCTATGGACCAAAAGTGACGTGATACTGTAGGAGTAGACTTGGGGAAGATCTTGGTTTGGTCCCCAATTAACTTCTTTGATCATCCAAGCAGTCCATGAGCCCGCTCTCCTTTTCTTCACCCATGCAAGTATTTCTACAAATGAGAAGATACAAAACTCATGGTGCAGTAATGTTTCTTCAAACATATAATAAGTAAACCTTATATAGAACATTTGCACCTTTAGCTTGTTGATGTGCAACATAAGTATGGTTATATCCTAACCAGTGATGTCCTCATCATCCTTCCTTCTTGATTAGAAACCATCCTCAAGTTATCTTTATCTATCACAACATAAGGTGAGGTAGATTTCTTGACGACCATATGGTTGGATTCCGAAATTTTACACTCGGAAAACCACAACACTCCCTTTCTTGCAAACCAACATGTAACTCATTTAAACAACTAGAGGAACTAGATAGAAAATTATTTATACGCATGCGGTCCTCTAGACAATACAACTCATCATGGAAAGGAGGTATATTCAAATTCGAACAAATATATACTCTATGCACATTATACTCACCTTTATTATCATAATTGCCAATAACATGAAAAATCACATGAGAAAGATATGGCGATTCAGATCTATCAAATAATTTCTTCTCTAAACAGTTGAGTGAATAAAGATCAGCAAATCGAATATAACTCCAACTATTCAAAGACGATAGCAATCTAAGCTTTTCATTCTTGCTAGCAATGTAAATAACATGTTTCAGTTCAACTATGAAACTAACATGTTCATTCACTGGTTGTGGCATGAATATAAGTGGAGCATCACACAACTCTTCTTTATCACCAGAAAGAACAAGCAAATTGTTTTGTGACAAAGGCTTTTCCTTTTTCCACTATGGGTTGCTCTATGTAGCATAAGTAGTGGACATATTGAACACATCATAACTATGCATACCTTGAGTAAATGTATCACCATTATTAATACCATTGTTCTCATCTTCAGAAATTATAGATGCTTGCTCAATTAAACTTTCTCGAAGCATGCATGGAGCAATGGATAGGCCTTCTTTCTCTATACCTTTCTTCTCTTCCTCATTACCTTGGTTGTTCTCATATACCTTCAAAATGTTAGTAACCAAAATAAGAGCTACAACAATGCGTTCGTTTTGTAGTAACTTAGGCTTAGTTGAAGGCATCGCAACATTAGTATCATTCCAGATATTTCTGAAAATCTCATAAATTTTACTCTTCGTTCTCTAAAGATCATCTATGAAAAATTCAGCAGGACTCCTTGATGCCAATTTTATTTTTTGGCTATTATGTCTAAATAAGTATGTATCAACAATACCATTATGCAAAACATTGTTATCATACATCCATAGTTGACCAAACAACAAAGAACATGCTTGCATAGGCAAAAGATCAAAATTTGCAGTATCATGGAAACTTCCAATCGAAAATCTGAACTCACAAGGTTGTTGCAATTCCCACTATTGATTATAACACGACATGCTCTATCCATAAAAACAAACCTTGTTTGAAATAAATTGTGGTACTGCTTTTGCTTCGCTTTCTCCATTTGAGAACTTAACACTTGTTGCACCAAAGTACTTACATTGTCTGCACTTGTGAAAGGTGATGTAGCAACTATGGTTTGTCTCCCATCCAACTTCTTTATCTCATGCCCACGAGTGGTGTAACCTGCCATTGTAAGTAGAAAACTGAAAAAAAGAGTATTATCCCTATTAACTACAGAACAACAAGGGTGGTGGAACTCGCGAATGGAAGCGTCTTACCGAGCTCTTACAATGTTCTTACAGCAAAGCTAGGGATGGTGCAACCAGTGGCTAGTTCATGATACCTTGAGGACGTTATCCAACAATTGCAAGGGTCAAAACTGGCCAGAAGTATGTATGTGGAGTTTGGAAGGCACAATATATAGTAGCAAAGGATAGCAATTGCACTAATCAGATAATACAAAGTTGAATAATAGTTCAAAGTACTAGTCAATGTTTTTGCCTAGTCTAGACTCAACTCTAGCCAAGCAAGCACCTGATAATAATAAGGACTGGAAACAATTCAAAGCACAACTCTACGCTTTCAAAACACACTCAATGGATCAGTGATTTTCTTTTTCTTTTTCTCCCTTTTCTTTTGTTCTTTCCTTTTTTTTGGTGCGGCTTATATTCTTATTTTCTTTAGCACCTTTCTACTTTTCATTTTTTTCCTTTTTTTGACATGTAGTGCCCAAACTTTCGTCAAGTAGATAACTATCGATTTGGTGGAAACTTGACACACACGATCCGGCTTTCGATCAACACGATCCGAACCATGCAATCGCAGCACCACGTCTCCTCTGGTTATCAACCGTGCTGAAACCCGATTGACCTCGTTGAGAAGGCTAATCCTTGCGTGCGACTGGAATACACAAGTAAGAACAAGAAAGATTGCAACACAAATGTAGATGACTGATTAAGAACTCGAAGTTGGGGTTCCAAAACCGATGAAGAGCGAAACTGCAATGACAAAAATAATATAAGCAAAATGCAACCCTAACTTGACGGTGGTGTTAATGCCCAACTTTGTTAAGCAAATCCCCAAGTTTGAAGCAAGGATTAAAGCGGAATCAAGGGAAGCGCGCGATCCTCGGAAATAGGGGCTACATCGGCTGAGTCCGAATCGGCTAAGGAGCTAGTCGGCTGAGTCCGAGTTAGGCCAGGGTAGCCGATAGCCGATTCCAATTAGAAATAGAAGATGAGACCGGTCCCATCAGGAAAGCTTAAAGATAATTACTGGATTCAGTTTCCAAAGTACTTCAAAGACATTGCCATCTACGGATAAGGTCCTATAACAACAATTATATCTGTAATTTAGGATATTTCGTATAGTTTCCTTGTGTAACACGGCATGGGACCCCGTCCCGGGATATTGTCGTAATGTGAATAGTAGATAAGAATAGAAGTCGTGTCCTACGCGGACTTTGTTGTAACCGGGTATAAATAAGGCCCGAGGGTTTGTTGTAATGAATCAAATCGACTCAATACAATCTCGACGCATCGCCATCCTTTTATTTTACTTGCAATCTGTTGACACCTAAAATTGGTAATTGAATCCCTAAGTCCGGGCAAGGGTGAAAAGAATCGGATCGACTGGTTTGACGGAGGAACAGAGGCCGCATCGGCTGAGAAGCGATTGGCGGCGATGCCAGTCGGCTAAGGTTGAATCGGACAAGAGTAGCCGATAGCCGATTCTAGGTTCAGAGAAGATAAAACCGTTTCTGGTGCGGATGTTTGAAGATAAATAGAAGATTCGGTTATCAGCTTGCGCGTTAAAAGATATTGCCATCTATGGATAGAGTCCTGTAATGGCAATTTTATTTGTAAATTAGGAGTCTGTTTAAACCATTCGTTGTAATGTGGCGTGGGTCCTTCCTGGGATATCATTGTGTTTTTAAATAGTAGTTTAGATAGAGTCCAGGGTCTGTATAGATAATGTTATCTTGGGTATAAATAGGACCCGAGAACTCCTGTGAACAATGATTTTTACACACAATCAATCAAACAACATTCGGCGCATCGCCAACCTTTTCTTCACACGAGCAATTGATTTGGCTACGGGCTGCATCGTTTCGATCCCCAAATCCAGGTAAATGCTTATCATTAGTGGTATGATCTACTGTTTCTAGTGCTTCCATCATAATGACACATAAGATTCAGGAGTTTATACTGTGCTATTTATCATATATCGCATAAAAACTAGAGCAATGTTTAGATCTATCCTGCATTTGGCAAGTTCTGTCACGAACCTGCAGCCAATAAGGCTAGATCTAAAGGTTGACAGGTTTATATGCGGTATCCATCGTCTCGAGAGGTATAAATCGGCTATAACAGATCAGGTTGTTCTTTTTATACTTAATGTTGCATCAATATTAAACTATTAAGTCATTTTTAGAACTCCCAATGATCTGTTTTGTTAGATTTATATGTTTGATAGATAGTGCCGGGGTTTCAGCCGGTCTTATCTGCCTTAATATATTTATTTTAGTATATTTATTATTAGATTTATGTTAGGACCGTCTCTTATATTAAGATCCCATTCTTGTCGGACGTCATAAGCCGAAATTGGCTTGCCATTAATAGCCGACGGCCGATTTCCCAGGCTGATCGTATCTGGTTCAAGAATAATATCTTTTCATAAGATTCATTGGAGTACTAGCCGATTCATCGTTAGCTTTCCAGTATCGGCTAGGTTATCAAAACCTGTATTTATTATCCTTTACTATATTTGAGTTAAGCGACTGATGCTGTGTCGGTATAGCCGATCCATTCCAGTTGCTTGGCTTAAATATATTTTAGGATAGCAAATATATGCTCGTGGATTCCCTCAGCCGATCCAGTGGGGATCTAACCTAACACTTAATGCACATTTCCTTATTTTTCTTGTTGGTTAACAGATCAAACCAATCGGCACGCCCGACAAACATAGGCAGCGAGAAGGACTCGACCGAGCGCGATCTCCCAGGCCAGCGCGTGAGAGAAATTTCTCATCAACACAATCTTGACGAGTTCTTGCCTCGCTTTTGGGCTGCATCGGGTTCTGATCTCCAAGCAAGGTAATTCCTTGTTACAAGCGGTGTGTGCTAACGGGGTTAGTGCTTCCATCATCATGATACTCTGATCCTGTTGTTGCAAATTGCTTAATTTATCATATACGACATATAATCTAGATCTATGTCTAGATCTATCTCATGATCGGCTAGCATCTCCTCGAAGATAACAGCCGATAGAGCTAGATCTTGGGATTGATTTAGGTTATATGGTGTATCCACCATCTCGAAAGGTCTTCATTAGCTTATATAGATCTCGTGCTTCCTTTTGTACTTAATGCTGCATCAATTTGATCTATTAAGTCGCTCTTAGAATTATACAGATCTATTCGGCTCAATGATTTCTATTAGGGATAGTATCGGGATTTCAGCCGATCTTACCTGTTTTAGCCATCTTATATGTTTTATTACTGCTAGATGTGTTAGAACCGCCTTTTACATCAAGATCTTAGTCTATTTAAATATGCTCAGCTCGGGATCAATTTGTTAAGTCATATTAACAGTCGATTGATCCTTGTTTAGTGTGTTTAGCTCATATTAATATCTTAGTATAAAACTGTATCGGAGTACTAGCCGATTCACATTAGATCTACGACATCGGCTAGGCTATAAATGTATATAATCATTATCCTAATGTGCTTTTAGACATAAGTGATTTATACTATCTTGGTATACTATCGATCTATCCCAATCACTTAGTCTAAATGTGCTTTGGAATAGTAATTATGTATTATGGATATCTATAGCCGATCGAGTAGGATCTAATCTTAACCAAACTGCATATTTCTTTTTTTCTTGTTGGTTACAGGATCAAACCAACTGGCACATCCTACACACTGAAGGTAATCCAATTTGGACCTGCACTAGAGCTAAGCAAATCTCTCAGGTCAGCGCGTGGGAAAATTTTTCATCAACACGCTTTTGGCACGCCCAGTGGGACTCCTGCAGCACTCAGATCAGGAACAATGGTCGACATCAAAACTTTGGATATTGATTAGGATAACATTATCCCGGTCACGCTGGATAAGCTGACTCCGGAACAGAAGGCTGAAATTGTGGAGATGATGAACAAGTTGCCGAATCAATATCTGCACTCCTTTGTCTAGACTCGGCCGGGTACTATCGTCCAAAGATACAAGATAAAGTTCCCAGGAGAAGACGAGCCCGAGCCGAGCCCCAGCAAGGACAAAGGGAAACAAAAGATGGAGGAGATCAAACATGAAGAAGAAGGCTCAAACTCCACACACTGCAGGACAGAATCGACTCGGCCGTCCACCATGCTCTTATCAACCAGTCTGGGATACTGGTCAACACTTTGAATAACATGATCAGCACAGTGGTGGACTCTAGAATAGCCGAGCAGCTACCAAGGGGCCTTTCCTCCCTGATGGCCAATTCCCTGGCTACATGACCTTATCAACACAAGTACTTCCGTTTCCTCCTCCAGGACAGCCGATTGCTCCAGGATCGGTCCCCATCTAGCCAAATGTCCAATCATCGGCTACAAGGCCACCACCCAAGGTTTTGATCAGGTAGCAACCTCAGTATTTAGGCCACGAAGTACCAACGGTGTCCCAGGAGCAAGTGGAGGCCATGTTCAACGCCAATCGGCAGCCCCTCACCAACAAAGCGCCGATTGGCAACCATACACCGGGTTCCCCTCAAAACCCGATTGGTCCGCAGCCTCCCCCTGAACAACAACCTCCGGTGATGCCTCAGCCGCCTCCTGCCATTCCTCAATTCCCACACCAATATCCAGGGGGAAACTTTGGCCAATATTATTGGCCTCATTCACCCTAGATATAGTATCGGCAAGCTCCAATTCAGTATGATCAGTATGAGCTGATACAGCACCAATAAGCTCAAAAGGCACAGCAGCAAAACAAGCCTTGGGCCGATCTGATAGCCGACATAATGCGAGATTAGTTCGGCCTCAAACCAAAGGACTCTGACAACATGTACCGGTACCCCTATCCGGAGTACTTCGAGAGGGTTCCTCTGCCGAACCGGTACAAGGTACCAAATTTTTCAAAATTCTCTAGGCAAGACAACGTTTCAACATATGAACATGTCAGCCAATTTTTGGCCCAATGTGGAGAGGCATCGGCTACGGACGCGCTCAGAGTGAGGTTATTTCCACTCTCGCTATCAGGATCGGCTTTCACGTGGTTCTCTTCTCTTCCCTACAACTCAATACAAAGCTAGGCCGATCTTGAGAAGCAATTTCATCGCTACTTCTACTCCAGCACCCACGAGATGAAGTTATCGGATCTCACAGGCATTAGGCAGAACCGATGCTACAACCTGGTGCTGTCCAATTCATAATTGGCCGATTTAGCCTTCTAGGGTATTCTAGCGCCCATCAGGGAGAGGTTTTCGGCCTAAGATTTTGAGAGCTTAGCCCACTTGGCTCAAAACGTAACGATGCATGAGCAGCGATTCCAGGAGGCCAAGAAAGCTTTCAAGAAAGTCAGCCACGTCGCCTATGCCTCAGATTCAGATTCAAGCGATAGCAACGCGGAGGTAGCAGCAACCGAATGGGTCAAGAACAAGAAGACCATCACCTGCGAATGGGTTAAAAATTCGGCTAAAGAGGAGAAGTATGAATTTGACATTACAAAAGCCGACAAAATTTTTGATCTGCTACTTCGGGAGAAGCAAATCCAACTTCCGGTCAATCATGTCATCCCATCGGCCGAAGAATTGAAGAAAAAGAAATATTGCAAGTGGCATAACACCGGCTCCCATAGCACCAACGACTCTACGGTGTTTCGCCAGCAAATACAATCGGCTATTGAGGCGGGAAAGATCAAGTTTGAAGACCCCAAGAGGCCGATGAAGGTTGATGGGAATCCTTTTCCCGTTAACATGGTCTATGCCAGTGGTGGTCCAGCCAATCTCGGCCCAGGAGATCGGCCAGCCAATTCAGATTCATGAAGGAGTTCGACGACGAGGCCTCAGCCGACCGCCAGCCCAGGAACATGGACAGCCGACTCTGATTCCACATGAGGTTCCAGAAGGAGGAGGCGGCCCGACGCGACAAGCCTTATCAGAGGACGCCCGATCGACTGTGGGTAGCCTACTTCCATCGCCATGACGGCTACGATCCCCACTGGCGATGTGAATTTTTCATATTCTGCTGGGAGCAAGGGATGAGGCTGCCTACATTGGAAAATTGCCCAGCCTACAGTGAGTTCAGGGAGGACGACTTCAAGGACAAGCCGACAAAGAGCTCCAGCCGATTTGTCCCCAGGGCTGTTCGGCTCAACCAAAGGAAACTCCCAGTCCACAAACGACTTGGCCCAATCCATCAGGACTTCTTCCAGGACAAAGATGAAGAAGAACAGCCTGCCAACCCCCAATGGTGCCCCTCTGGAATATTCACAAAGAACCAAAAGAGAAGGATTCAGAGGATGAAGAGCAACGGGCAGGAGGAAGAAGTCTAAGAACAGATCAATCATCGGTTGTGACAGGGTAAGAAACACTGGCGAGTCAAGAGGAAAGATGCCACCTCAGCCGATGATAGTCCAGTCGATAAGGCCAAGAGGGCGGCAAAAGGAAAATGAGTAGCTGCTGCATCAGTCAATATGGTGTTCATCTTGCCAGCCGAATTTGAGGTTGCTGAGGCCGCTGCAGACACAGTAGAGGAGACCTTGGCCAAACTGGTACTGTCCCCGAAGCTAACAATATTTGAAAAACCTGAAGGGACTGAGCATCGGCACCTGAAGCCACTATACGTTAAAGGATTTGTAAATGGAAAGCCGATGTCAAAAATGCTAGTCGATGGAGGAGCCGCCGTCAATTTAATGCCCTATGCTACTTTCAGAAAGCTGGGCAAAGGAGCCGACGACCTGATAATGACAAATATGATTCTCAAAGATTTTGGCGGGAACCCATTGGAGGTCAAAGGAGTTCTCAACGTCGAGCTGACAGTCGGCAGAAAAACCGTGCCCACAACTTTGTTTGTCATCGACGGGAAGGGGTCATACAGCCTGCTACTAGGAATGGACTGGATCCACGCCAACTGCTGCATCCCTTCGACAATGCACCAAAGCTTAATCCAGTGGCAAGGCGACAAGACCAAAATCGTGCCAGCCGACATGTCAGTCAATGTAGCCAACACCGACTTAACCTTATGGGAGGTCGACGGCATCGATTGCCTATCTGGCAAAGTTTGGCAAGCCAATTTTCTAAAGGTGTCCGATTCTGATATACAACTAATTGGAGACGAAGAGCCTCAGTTATTACTTTGAGGGCGTCATGGAGGGCTCGAGCGTCTACACCAAGGACACCGTGGATGATCTGGATGGCAAGCTGGGGCAAGGTTTTATGTCGGCCGACGAGCTTGAAAAGGTCGATATAGGTCCAGGAGATAGACCTAGGCCGACATACATTAGCAAAAATTTGTCTTCTCGTTTCAGAACCAAGCTTATTGATTTGTTAAAGGAATATAGAGATTGCTTTGCTTGGGAGTATTTTGAGATGTCTAGTCTTAGCCGATCGATTGTTGAACATCGACTCCCCATTAAGCCCGGATATCGGCAATACAAACAGCCTCCCAGGAGGTTTAAAGCTGATATGTATTATGCGATTAAGGCCAAAATCACTCGGCTATATGATGCTGGTTTTATTCGGCCCTGTCGATACGCAGAGGGGGTTTCCAACATAGTTCCAGTGATCAAGAAGAACATCAAAGTTAGGGTGTGCATCGATTTCAGAGACCTAAATAAAGCTACCCCTAAGGACGAATACCCCATGCCAATAGCCGATTTGCTAGTAGATGCAGCCTCTAGGAACAAAATAATAAGTTTTATGGATAGAAATGTTGGATATAATCAGATCTTTCTGGCCGAGAAAGACATTCATAAGACAACTTTCAGGTGTCCAGGAGCAATCGGCTTGTATGAGTGGGTCGTTATGACTTTTGGGTTGATGAACGCTGGAGCTACATATCAAAGGCCATGAACTATATTTTTCATGACTTAATCGGCTTCTTGGTGGAAATTTATATTGATGATGTCGTTGTCAAGTCCAAGGAGGTCGATGATCAGATAGCCGATTTAAGAAAAGTCTTGGAGAGAACCAGAAAATATGGCCTGAAGATGAATCCCAGTAAGTGTGCCTTCGGCGTATCGGCTGGTCAATTCTTGGGTTTTCTTGTTCATGAAACGGGGATTGAGGTGACACAAAGGAGCATCAATGCTATCAAGAGCATTCAGCCTCCGCAGGACAAGAAACAGCTGCAATCTTTGATCGGCAAGGTTAACTTCATCAGGCCCTTCATTGCCAATCTGTCCAAAAAGATGGGAGTCGTTCACACCTTTGTTGAGGTTGAAAGCTGATCAAGCATTTACTTCAAAAAAGCAAAAGGCTTTGGACAACGTCAAGGATTATCTGAGCTCTCCTCCAGTATTGACCCCTCCGCAAAAGGGAGTGCCTTTCAAGTTACATCTATCGGCCGACGAGAAGTCTATCGGCTCAGTCTTAATCCAGGAGTTCGAAGGAAAGGAGAAAGCAATTTTCTATCTCAGCAGAAGACTTTTGGATGCAGAAACAAGGTACTCTCCCGTGGAAAAGTTGTGCTTGTGCCTATATTTTTCATGTACAAAGTTGAGGCATTATTTGTTATCCAACGAGTGCACAATAGTTTGCAAAGCCGAGATAGTTAAATATATGCTATCGGCTCCAGTTCTGAAGGGACAAGTTGGGAAGTGGATCTTTGCCTTGATGGAGTTTGACTTGAGGTATCAAGCACCCAAAGCAGTTAAGGGGCAAACCATAACCGATTTTGTTGTAGAACACAGAGATGACTCAATCGGCTCAGTTGATACCATGCCCTGGACACTGACCTTTGATGGATCTGTTTGCACACATGGATGTGGCATCGGCTTGGTAATCATCTCACCCAGGGGGGCAAGTTCTGAATTTGCTTTTACAATTGCGCCTCATGTTGCAAATAATCAAGCCGAATATGAGGCTGTCCTCAAGGGTTTGCAACTGTTGAAAGAAGTTGAAGCCGATGCTATCGAGATCATGGGCGATTCACTTTTGGTCATCAGCCAGTTGTTAGGAGAATACGAATGCAAAAACGACACGCTGATGGTCTATTATCAAAAGTGCCGAGAGTTGATGGATAGTTTTTGGCTAGTTACCTTAAAGCATATCCCTAGGGAGCAGAATTCAAAAACAAACGATTTGGCTCAAGGGGCATCAGGCTACAAGCTGATGACAAAGGAACTTGAAGTGGAAATTGCAACCATCTCAGCCGACGACTGGAGGTATGATATTCACAGTTATTTACAGAGTCCTTCCCAGTCGGCTTCCAGGAATTACGTTATAAGGCTTTACGATATGTTTTGCTCGACGATGACTTATATTATCGGACAATTGATGGTGTGCTACTCAAATATCCAAGTGCTGATCAAGCCAAGGTTGCCATGGGAGAAGTGTACAAAGGGATCTGTGGTACTCATCAACCGGCTCATAAAATGAAGTGGCTACTTCGAAGAGCTGGGTATTTTTGGCCGACTATGCTGGAAGATTGCTTCAAGTATTATAAGGGTTGTCAAGACTGCCAAATGTTTGGGGCTATCCAGAGGGCACCAGCATCGGCTATGAATCCAATTATCAAGCCTTGGCCATTCAGAGGATGTGGAATTGGCATGATCGGCCAGATTAATCCACCCTCAAGCAAAGGACACAAGTTTATATTGGTGGCAACCAATTATTTTACCAAGTAGGTGGAAGCAATTCCTTTGAAGAAGGTTGACTCTGGGTATGCAATCGAGTTTGTCAAAGAGCATATCATTTACAGGTTCGGCGTCCCTCAAACCATCACAACCGATCAGGAGTCTATCTTTGTCTCAGACGAGTTTGTTCAGTTTGCCAACAGCATGGGGATCAAGTTACTAAATTCTTCACCATATTATGCTCAGGCTAATGGACAGGAAGAAGCCTCTAACAAGAGTTTGATCAAGTTGATAAAGAGGAAGATCTCTGAGTATCGAAAGCAATGACATAACCGATTGGCCGAATCATTGTGGGCTTATCGGATGGCCTGTCATGGATCAATCCAAGTACCTCCTTACAAGTTAGTCTATGGACATGAAGCTGTTTTGCCATGGGAGAGTGTCATCGGCCCACGAAGAGTTCAACTACAAGATGAGTTAACAACCAATGATTATCACAATCTGATGGTGGATGAATCAGAAGACTTGGTCTTGTCAAGGATGCATGCTTTGGAAAAGGTGACCAGGGATAAAGAAAGAGTAGCTCTGTAGGATCGAATGCCCAACGAAAAGCCAACCAGAGGGGGGGTGAATGGTTGATGACCCCAAAAACAAAGTTTTAGCGAAAATTAAACTTTACCTCTATTTTCGAAGCCGGTCGACCGAGGATGTCGCATCGGTCGGCCGAGCTGTTCGGCCCGATCCGACCGCGATAACCTTCGGTCGATCGCCCGTAGCCGATCGCCTCAGCCGATTTGCCTGTAGTAGCCGATGCCGATGAAGACCAATGGCCGCCGGTCTGACCGCCAATATACTTGCGGTCTAACTGGAAAGAAGGCGCGGTCTGACCGCCGTAGTGTCTGCGGTCTGACCGGTTAGCAGATCCGAAATACGCCGCCACACCGAGGAAGAAGTAGACACAAAGAACTATCAAGAAAATTGATCTTTATTGAAACTCTCTGTGTTTACAAAGTGCGAACAAAGCACTCCTCACAAAATCTCAATCTAAACTTGAAACCCTAACTTGAGAAATTCTAAAACTCGAACTCAAAAATCGATACCGAGAGGCCACGCCTCCCCTCACTATTTATACACAAAATCCGTAGCCAAGAGCCACGAATCCAACTCATACAAGAAGCCCTAATCCACTAGGAAACCTTCTCGTACCAGAAACAAACTATACATAAACCAACCGTAACAATTCCGGTTTTCCTAAAACCGAAATTCCGCTTTCCATATGCAACAATATCTCCATTGTATGCCATATGGAAACTTCCCAATCATGTGCACTAATCTCTACCCTTCAGCATCCCGTATGATCTCCATCTCGAACGTCACCTTATCTCCAAGTTGACTCCGACTCGATCACCGTCATGTATAAGGAAACAAATCGAAACCAAAACCGAAACGAAATCGGCAACCGGTCGGATCCGGCTTGGCCGGTCGACCGCCGAAACACCTCCGGTCGACCCCGAACACGCCCGGTCGACCGGCCGTGGCAGCCGATCGAATACCGTTCTCATCGTCCGAAAATTCAACTCTTTCAAAAACAAAACACTCAAATCAATAAAACCCAAATAACCAATTGTTCATCATCCAAAGAAGAATCAAACACACACTTTGATTTTACAATCTCCCCCTTGATGAACACATTGGCAAACAAAATAAAAGAGTTGTTTTGGTGTTTGAAAAGTTAAAAACAAAAATGATAAAAAGCATTGAAGAGCTCAAAAATCAAAGAAAATTTCTCCCCTTTTGAAAAGAAAACGAAAGAAAATAAAACTTGCACTTTTTGCACTTTGTATGGCAAATGTTTTCCCATGCAAATGTTTTCTCCCAAACAACATTATGTTCTCCCCCTTTGACAATGAATTCATCAAGCATAGGAATTATGTTTATTTGATATTCAAGAGCTTAGCACCATACATAAAGCAAGTCAAGTCATGTGTTGCAATAATAAGAAGATAAATTTATCAATTAGATAGCAAATATGCATTAAAGTATAATCATGAATCAAATATTTTATAATTAAGAGCAATAACACAATAAAGATTCATGGATTTCAATGATTTATAATGCAACATCTTTACAAGCACATAGGTTGAAAGATAAACCCAAATATATATACCTATTGCAATCTTTATTCTTTCTCAAATATACCTTTTTGCACATACAATTCAAGAGAAAAACTTTTTCATATTGATTTGAGCCATATTTGTTGCTCATATTTTTTCTCTCAATTAATCCGAGTACGTCCTTGTCGTCAAGATTGTTTCCAAGGATTCGGTACTCATTATTTTTGCTCACATCGAATACGTCCTTGTCATCAAGACTGTTTCCAAGGATTCGGTATTCATTTTTTCTCTCATAGATAATTTTTTATTATCTTTTCACAATGAGCAATTTTAAGTAATTTGAGGAATATTAAAGCAACATAATATATATATAAGCATTTAAAATCCAACACAAGTACGAGTATCAACATTGCATATTTCTTTAATTCAAGTATTGTGTTAAGGTGTCATGCATTATTTCTCTTAAATATAAAATCTAGATCACATAAAAATACTAGAATACATATAAGCTGTGCTAGTGACAAATAAATCTTCATAATATTGCTAGCATGCACATGATCAACAATATGTATGGATAAAGCTCTTTTTTCAATTTATTTTAATTTTGTAGCTTGATAAAACAAAGAGCACAAAAACTCCCCCTCAAAACATGCCAAAAGGATGAATGATTCCCAATTCCCCTTGAAGAAAAGCAAAGCGAGAAGAATCCGATGGTTTTGTAAAAATATCATCCAAAAATTTCAATTCAACATCTTTCTTCTCAACATGATCTCGCAAGAAGTGAAAACGAATATCAATGTGTTTGGTGCGTGAGTGTTGAACAGGATTCTTAGCAATGTTAATGGCACTTGTATTATCACAATAAAGAGGCACATTTTAAAAAACAAGTCCATAATCTTTTAAAGTAGAAATCAGCCAAAGAATCTGTGAACAACAACTAGCAGCAGCAACATATTCAGATTCAGCAGTAGATTGAGCTACACTAGATTGTTTCCTAGAAGACCATGCAATCAATGAAGTTCCAAGAAAATGACATGTTCCACTAGTACTTTTTCTATCAATTCTACAACCCGCAAAATCAGCATCTGAATAACCACTTAAGCAAAGAGAAGATGAAGTTGAATACCAAATACCGAACTCAAGTGTATGACTCAAATACCTCATGATGCGCTTGACCGCTTGACGATGAGACGCAAAAGGAGAAGCTTCAAAGCGCGCACACAAACACACAGCAAATTGTATGTCTGGTCTAGAAGCAGTTAGATACAACAAAGACCATATCATGCTTCTATACTCCTTTTGATCCACAGCTTCACCATCTTCATCGAGATCAAGAACAGCAGTAGATCCAATGGGTGTAGAGATTGGCTTGCAACTCTCCATCTTGAATCTGCGCAAAAGATCTTTGGTGTACTTTGTTTGATGAATGAACGTACCTTGAGGTGTTTGCTTGATTTGTAAACCCAAGAAGTACAACACTCACCCATCATACTCATCTCAAACTCCCTACGCATAGTCTCAAGCAAATTCTACAACCAAAGAGTGAGTCAAACAACCAAAGATAATATCATCAACATATATCTGAACGAAAAGTTGATTTTCACCATGCTTAAGAACAAAAAGCGTTTTATCAATTTTTCCCATTTGAAAACCTTTTTCAAGTAAAAAGTTCTTAAGTCTGTCATACCATGCTCTAGGTGCCTGTTTCAAACCATATAAAGCTTTTGAAAGTTTAAAAACATGGTTGGGAAAATCAGGATTTTCAAAACCGGTGGTTGTTTAACATAAACTTCCTCCCGAGTAAAACCATTTAAAAAGCACTTTTAACATCCATTTGAAACAATTTAAAACCTTTAGAAGCAAAAGCTAGCAAAAGCCTAATTGCCTCAATCCTAGAAACAGGAGCAAAAGTTTCATCAAAATCCAAACCCTCCACCTAAGTATAACCCCGAGCAACTAGTCTAGCCTTATTGCGAACAATCAAACCATCCTCATTTTGTTTATTTTTGAACACCCACTTGGTTCCAATAACATTATGTCCGAAGGAGGTTCAACTAAAGACCAAACTTTATTTCTTTCAAAATTTTTAAGTTCTTCATGCATGGCGTTAATCCACGATTCATCGGTTAATGCATGAGTAACATCTTTGGGTTCAAAAGAAGCAACAAAAGCGAACTCGCAGAGTCATGCGCGATTACCTTAGATCTCGTCGTCCGCTCATTTAGATTACCTATTATTTGTACCGGCGGATGTAGTCGCTGAATGTGCAAGGGTGCGTGATCTCGAAGTTGATTCACGTTCGGTTCAGCACCGGTCGTGGTCCCCGAAGAATCCTCTTGATTGGAATCGACGGAGTCCGAAGAAGTCGGTCCCCGCCGGTCGACCGGTCTCTGAGTCGGTCGGCGGGCAGCTCTGCGGCTCGACCGACGGCACTGGCCGGTCTGACCGGGCGGTCGACCTCATCGTCGTCGTCGTCGCTTTCGTCTTCAAAGATTCGACCAAACTCCCCCGATCCCGTGGCGTGTACCGAAAAATCTGGTCTAGTACCGGACTAGCCTCATCAAAAGTTACTTCGCAAGTCTCGACAATTTTGTTAGTCTCCAAAAGAAGTACACGATAGCCACGAGTGTGTGCGGGATAACCAAGAAATAAACCATCAATTGAACGTGATTCAAACTTATCCAAATTTCTAGATTTTAACACAAAGCACTTGCAACCAAAAACACGCAAATGTGAAACTTTAGGCGACAACCAAAACGAAGCTCATAAGGAGTTTTGCCAAGTTTAGAACGCAAGAAAATTCGATTAGAAACATAGCAAGCAGTGTTAATAGCTTCGGCCCAAAATTTTCTAGGTGTGTGATATTCATCTAGCATTGTCCTAGCCATTTCAACCAAAGAACGATTTTTTTCTCTCAACAACACCATTTTATTGAGGAACCCGTGGAGAAGAAAATTGATGTTCAATTCCTTTTTCAACACAAAAATGTTCAAAAGATGCATTTTTAAATTCACCACCATTATCACTTTTAATTGTTTTCAAAGAGTTGGGAATTTCACAATTCAAGCGAAGAAAAAGACTTCGAAAGTGTCCAAAGGCCTCGTCCTTAGTTGCCATGAAGAAAAACCAAGAATATCGAGAAAAATCATCAACAATAACTAACACATACCATTTTCCTCCAACAGATTGCACTCTAGCTGGACCAATAGTGTCCATATGTAAAAGCTGTCCCGGTGCATCCGTTATCACAGAAAGAATTGGTGTGTGAGAAGAAGCAACCATTTTACCATGACGACATGGTGCACAAACCAAATCAAGATCCTTTTTGAGTTTTGGCAAACCACGAACAAGATCCAAACCACTTAAACGAGTCAAATGATCAAATCCAACATGACCAAGTCTACGATGCCGAACATCAAATCTTTGTTGAATTTTGCAACTAAACAAGTAACAATGGGAGAAACACGGTTTTCAAAATCAGCTTTAAAAACTCTCCCATAACGAGAAATGTTCAAAACAGAATCACCACAAGAATCAAATATTTTACTTCCAGTTTTCTTGAAATGAACTTCAAAGTTTTCATCAACAATTTGTGAAACTGAAAGTAAATTGTATTTTAAATCTTCTACCAAAGCTACCTCTTTTAATTCGAACTTGTCACTTACCTTGACGGATCCGGTAGCGATAACGACACTTGTTGAAGCATCCCCAAAGATTATTGATTCCGTCTTGGATGCCAACTTGAGGGAAGAGAACCACTTCTTATCACTGGTCATGTGCCGCGAAGAACCGGAGTCCATGATCCACACGTTCTCCTTCCTCGCCACAAAAGCCTACAAAACAAAGGATGTCGAGGCCTCAGTATTGGGGTTAGTTAAAAGAAACTTAGGAATCCAAGATCGAGACACACAACCAGTAGATCCAATAGGCACAAAACCACGAGAAAAAACAGTTTTGGACTTTTTAGAAAAATTCCTTCGGGGCCGGTCGACCGCTGCGGCTGCTGGTCCGATCACGCGCGCTATTGCCCGTCTGACCGAGGCGGTGCCGTCGGTCGACCGGTGTCGAGGCCGGTCGACCGATGGACCAAGCGCGGTCCGACCGGCCTTCCCGAGGAAAACCAGATTTTTCCCACTTTGATTTTGCAAAATTATTTTCTCTTTCCTTTTTCTGTTTTCGTGCTAATCTGAAACAAAAACCAAGAAGATGACCATCTTTACCACAAAAAGAGCAAGAAAACTTTTCTTTAGTAACAGATGATTTTGAAGAATTGGGTTTAGTTTCTTTTAAATAAACAGAAAGCGATGGCAAATTTCTAGCAGACTTGAAAACTGTTTTCATGGTGTTAGGTTTTGTCAAAATTTCACCGTTTTCAGTTATTCCTAAAACATTTGGAGGATTTTTGGTGAAATAGTCATGAGCATCAAAACCTATTCCCTTATTGTTGCTACACACTTTTGATTTGTCCAAAATCATGTTAAGTTGTTTCTTACCATCGGAAAATTTTTGCAAAGAACTTTTCAAGTAAGAAACTTCTTTTCCAAGATTAACACAATTTTCAGAATCAATTAAAACATTTTTGCCTTTGCGACATTTAGAGCAAGAAGCTACCTCATCTTGTTTAACTATTTCTTCCATGTGCTTAACACGAGCTAAATCATCTTTTAGTTTCAATTCATTAGCATCACAAGTTAAACAAGATTTAGAAGCTAAAACTTGAGAATTATTGACATCTCTAATTTTTGAAATTTTCAGCATTAAAACCTCACAATTTTTGCAATTATCATCATTGGGAATAAGAGATTTCAATCTAGCAATTTCAGCATTTAAAGATTCAATTACAAATTCTTGTTTTTTAAACATTTTCTCACATTTTTTATTCTTAGCACTTAAAACAAGAATTGCATCTTCAAGTGAGCTTACCTCATTTTCTTCATCTGAAGAATCTTCATCTCCATGCGTCATGAGACAAAAGCCGGAGATGTTCTTGCCCTTCTCCTCCTCACTGTCAGAGTCTATGTCGCTGAGTGGCTCAAAAGCGGCATAGACTTGACTCAGCATCTTCTTGATCATCTCCTTGGAGCGCCTACCCTTGGGTTTGTCATCCTTTGTCTTCTCGGCGCTCTTGTCCTCCTTCTTGCTCCTCCCAAGCTTGGGCGAGTTGGAGCGGATGTGATCCAAGGCGCCGCATTCAAAGCAACGCATTGGTCCTCCTTTCTTCCTGAACCTAACTCTGTTCATAGCTCTGGAAAGCTTGTTAGTAGCAAGAGCCAAGTCCTCCTCCTCGAATTGCTCGAGTTGTTCATCGGACATGGTGTTAATCAAAGCAAGAGCATTTGAAGATGATGAAGAAGCAACATCGAAGAAGTCGAAGGAGAAATCAAAGCACTTGACTTAGAATCCGTTTTTCGAGAAAGAATATTCATCTCATGAGTTTTGAGTTTTGTATAAAGCGAATCCAATGTCAAATTTGCCATGTTAACAGATTCTTGAATAGAAGTTACTTTCATCTCCCAAACAGACATATCAAGACCATTTAAAAAGTGGCGAGAAATCTCAGACTATGGATAATTAGTGTCATAAGAAGAATCAACAGATCTAAGATTGCTCAAGATTTTATTAAACCTACCAAGATAGTCATCCAAAGCTTCAAGCAGGTTTCATCTCAAATTTTATATATTCCTTTTTAAAAGATCTCGACGAAGTTCTTTTATGTTTGTAGTTCCTTGATGAAAGTTTTTCAAAGCGTTCCAAATTTCATTAGTGGTTTGAAGATGAGAAACACGATCAAAATCAGAACGCGAAATTCCATTCAACAAAATATTGCGAGCTTTGCAATTGTTATTAAACTCGGTTTTCAAAGCATCAGCATTAATGGCATCGGGTATGGTGTAGGGAAGCGCAACCTTTTGCCACACATCATAGTCTTGAGCCATGATGTAAGATTGCATCTTACTACACCAATACGCAAAATCGATGCCATCAAAAACATGCGTTTTGTTGAAAATTTATCCGACATGATGAAAGACTTTAGATCAAAGAAAATCCAAAGCAGAAAAACGTGGCTCTGATACCACTTGTAGGATCGAATGCCCAACGAAAAGCCAACCAGAGGGGGGCTGAATGGTTGATTACCCCAAAAACAAAGTTTTAGCGGAAATTAAACTTTACCTCTGTTTTCTCAAGCCGGTCGACCGAGGATGTCGCACCGGTCGGCCAGCTGTTGCCCGGTCTGACCGCCTGATAACCTTACCTGGTCGACCGCCCGTAGCCGATCGCCTCAGCCGATTTGCTTGTAGTAGCCGATGCCGATGAAGACCAATGGCCGCCGGTCTGACCGCCAATATACTTGCGGTCTAACCGAAAAGAAGGCGCGGTCTGACCGCCGTAGTGTCTGCGGTCTGACCGGTTAGCAGATCTGAAATACGCCGGCACACCGAGGAAGAAGTACACACAAAGAACTATCAAGAAAATTGATCTTTATTGAAACTCTCTGTGCTAACAAAGTGCGAACAAAGCACTCCTCACAAAATCTCAATCTAAACTTGAAACCCTAACTTGAGAAATTCTAAAACTCGAACTGAAAAATCGATACCGAGAGGCCACGCCTCCCCTCACTATTTATACACAAAATCCGTAGCCAAGAGCCACGAATCCAACTCATACAAGAAACCCTAATCCACTAGGAAACCTTCTCGTACAAGAAACAAACTATACATAAACCAACCGTAACAATCCCGGTTTTCCTAAAACCGAAATTCCGCTTTCCATACGCAACAATATCTCCATTGTATGCCATATGGAAACTTCCCAATCATGTGCACTAATCTATACCCTTCAGCATCCCGCATGATCTCCATCTCGAACGTCACCTTATCTCCAAGTTGACTCCGACTCGATCACCGGCAACACTTTCCCGAGGCGTAAAGAATACCTGCACATAATTAAATAAAGAATACCATATCCGAGCACAAGCTCTCCAAACTTGACTCGTTGTTAGCATAAACAACCAGACACGTGCATAGGAACACGAAACTTCCATGTATGTATAAGGAAACAAACCGAAACCAAAACCGAAACGAAATCGGCAATCAGTCGGACTGGCTCGGCCGGTCTGACCGCAGGCAACTGCCCGGTCTGACCGCCGAAACACCTCCGGTTAGACCGACAGAACACGCCGGTCGGCCGGCTGTGGCAGCCGACGAATCTGTTCATCGTCCGAAAATTCAACTCTTTCAAAAACAAAACACTCAAATCAATAAAACCCAAATAACCAATTGTTCATCATCCAAAGAAGAATCAAACACACACTTTGATTTTACAAGCTCATCATTATAACAAGAAATTGTGCCTAAATCTTTTGAAGAAGGTGAGTTGGTCTGGAAATTGATACTGCCGATTGGTACAAGGGATAACAAATTTGACAAGTGGTCACCTAACTGGGAAGTGCCTTTCAAGATCCACAAGTGCGTCTCTAAGGGAGCCTATATGCTAGAAGGACTGGATGAAGAAGTGTTTGGAAGGGCTCTTAATTGCAAATATTTGAAGAAATACTATCCCAGTGTTTGGATCGACTCATGATTCGACTAAGTCCTTGTCAATTCATGCTAGCCGATGTGTTGTGAAATTACACACATCGCCTTTAGGAAAATTTCACTACAAGTTTTCTCCCCTTTGACTTTTCAAATCGGCTGAGCCTAGCTGATAGATGTTAGTTGGTTTTATTTTATAATTTTATCAATGCTGAAGGCAACATTACAAAATTAGGGGGCATATATCATACAAAATAAAAGGACTTCAAAATTGTTTGGGACTTCAAAAACTTTTGAGACAGCCAAGACATGAAGACTAAAGGGATGAACAGCAGATATATTATATCCTCCGAGGCATAGACATTCAGGACACAACTTGCCAATTACAAAAGTTATATATATTACAGAGTGTTTATAAGGTTTTCAAAAGTTAGCCTATTACATGCCGAGAAAGTTCTTGATGGCCGATATTGCTTTTTGCTTAACAGCTTTGATTTGGTCAATTGTTGCAATATCATCTTCTTTATTGCCCTGGATCACTTTTAATGATTTGCTTAAGTCTCCCAAGTACTTGATTGATCATGCCACCTTGGTTCTTTGATCCTCAGTAGCCTTGGGGAGATCGGCTAATATCTTCTTTTTCTCGGCGATCTTAGTTTCACACTGCTCCAGCTTTGCCACCAACTCGGCTCTTTCTACTTCCAGTTGATCAATCTCTGACTGAGTAGCAATGGCCCGGCAGCATGTTCATCTAGCTTGGCTTTATCATCAATGATACTCTGCCGAGTGGCCTCGATCATAATCTCCAGATCGGCTTGCGCTTTTCTTTCGATCATGCGCTGCATTGCCTGCTCCAGTCTGTATCGGTATTGATCAATATAGGCAGCTTGGGAGATTGTCGCAAGGAGTTCTTCTGAGAGCTGATTCTGGATATCATTGAAGCGTGCCCTGATCGGCCCACAGTCAGTGACCAGCTAGTCCAGGTTGATGTCTAGTTGACAGATGATGTCCAAGAGCTTTTCTTTGAGCTCGTCGGCTATCTGGCCCTAGTCTTGGCTTGTGATTTCCTCGTCGTCACTGATGAACTCTTTGATGTCGAAAGGGAGCATGTCGGCTATAGTCTATAGGCAAAAAATTGAGGTGATCAAGACTTAAAGTGAAGTGCAAACAACCGATATAAATTCTTGAAGAAAAGTGTTCTTACTCAGATGGCAGGAGCTGGCGCTTGTTCTTCTTCTTCTTCGATATTGTGGCTACCCCTAGCCGATGGAGTCCTTTCACTTGATACATGGGGGCAGCCGATGGAGATCGGGGGGGCTACAAAAGACAAGTGCTAGTTTAAATTGGCCAAGTAAAAGGGAAGCAAGAAGAAGACTGAGTTAGAAATTAATGGAGAAGCTAGACGTGGAGGCTGATTTGCCAATCTTTTGTACTGCAAGAAGGAGTTCGGTTAGGGATCAAATGATTATAATTTGGAATCAGACTTAAGGAATCAAGATACATACCAACGGGCAAGCAAGGCGTCTAGGAGGTGGTGGTGTCTGCTGGGGTTGATCGTCGGCTGACGGTGTTGATGCACTATGTCTACGAGCGACGTGTCGATATGTATTGAGTATAGACTTGTATTTTTCCTCCTAAATGCTGAAATTTCCTACAAATCATGTTGAGTTTTGTGAATGAACTCCTTGCTTCCATGGAGGGCAATGAGGTGTATATTTATACATGATTAATGATTACTTTGACGCCCATATGCTAAGAATTTGCTTGCTGAAATTTCACTTGAAAGCAAATCTGATTTAGAAGTGTTTTATGCAAATAAAACTTGCTATATGCCAAAATGAACCATATTATGCCTCCCTTGATTATATGCCGTACATGTAGAGTGTTAGGCTTGTCTCGGTGCTTACCAGTACATGAACTTGATTAATGTACTAAATATTGCCACTAGAATATCCACTTTGCTTGCAAGTGTAGACTTAGTCTTTTGAGTGATGCGGTTAAACGATTGTTCCTTTTAGGATGAGAACTTAACAGGGTAAACCCCTAGTCAGTGTGCTTGTGAAATGGGTAGTAAGCCATTGCTGTTCGCTGCTCTCCGATATATTTATTTGGCCGGTCGGCCTATGTAACTATCTAAGTATTGTAATCCTTTAAGTTTTGTTCAATTTAAGTGTATTTCTCTACGTGTATTCATGCTTGTGATGAAAGTGTGAATCCAGCACACATCCTAGGAGCTAGATTCACACGAGTACGAGTTATGAATATTTGAGACGTTGTAGATCTTTAGCCAATTTTGTCAAGTATCCTGAACGTGTAACACATCTGGTCACGGCCTTCGAGTGGTTTGACAGGCACGTCTCAGGCTGAAGTTGACTGGCAGGCTAAAGGCCCAGGTATGTCTCACTTATTTCTCTCGGGACCCTGGGTGTTCGTTCTACTTGACTTATGAGCTAAACTATTTCGACTCATATTTCAAATAGAACAGAAGGTCCGGGAGTCTCCGACAGGAATGTTGCGGATTTTGTGCAATCCTATCCTCGGAGAAAAACCTAGGGCGAGTCTGTCTCGGCCATTACGAAAACTCTTTAAATAACGTCCCTTCCGCATCGAACAAACTCACACCGTCACTTTTGGAATCCGTACAATCCTTAGCCAGAAACATTCTCGAGTTCCCCGGCGACTTCCTTGGCATTCTCGACCCCATCGCGGTGATCCCCTTCCTTCGGCGACCGGAATCAAACCGATGGCGGCCTTTGCTGCTCCCTCTGGTTCTTCTCCTACCGAGTTTGCTGAGGTACGCCCCGTTGGCTAAATCCCTTCCTTTTCCGTCTTTATTCTTAGATCTGAACTCTAGGCTTCAAGAATCTTGATTTCACTTTTCCTTTTCATTTGTAGCATCTTGCCCACCAAATAGTAGTAATTCCTAGTTTGATCAATGACAAGAGATACTACCTAGGGCCTATTGGCAATAAGGACCCATCTAATATCATCAATGCCGAAATCAATAGGATGCCCTATAGAGTATCAAACCCCAGTCTAGTGCCTTGGAATGGTACCTTCAATTCTTGGCCTTCGACTGACAAATCCTAGCCCTCTTGGTATAAGAGAATGGAGGCCAGCATGCACAACCATTGGGAGGAAGTAGGCATAGCCCAATGTTTAGCTCTTTCTGTAGCCGATATGCCTAAGGACAAACCACTTATGTCGGCCGCATGTTACGTTTGGAACAATACCTTCAATGCCTTTCTTTTTCAACAAGGCCCAATGAGCCCAACGTTAGCTGATGTATTCATGATAACTGGCTTGGATATATTATCATCGGCTAACCCAAATTGGCTGGACAGCAAAGGTCACTACTCCTTCAAGACCAAGTCCACAGGGGGCTGGACAGGCTATATCAATATGAACATGGGTACTGGGTCCATCAGCCCTAGGGAGCACGCCGCATTCCTCATGATGTGGTTGGAAAAATTCATCTTCTGCGGCTCTAGTTGTGGCCCGATAGCAAACTGGCAGGTGGTAGCCGAGGCCTTAGTCAACAGGACCCAAATCCCTTTAGGAAAGTTTCTACTAGGTTACCTCTATCAAACCTAAATCAGGCATCGGCTAAAATAGCAGCCGATGTAACGATAGGCATTGGAGGCCCCTGGTGTCTCTTGCAGCTATGGTTAGTGCTGTTAACTCAGAATATCTCTGGACGACCTAGTCTAGCCGATGCACGATTCCCCTTAGTGGAGCCAACTGAGGATGATGAAGGGAAAGAAGTAACCACTCGGAGATGCTTGTCCTTTGGAGAGGCCGCTGCTGTTCACCCTGGATCCAAGCTGACATCCGAGCTGCTAGCCAACTAGTTCACTCTTTTCTATGACGGTTTTATCAAAAACAATCGGACTTGGTTCTTTTATGAAGACCGTGTAGAATTTGAACTGCCTTTTGAGCTAAATTTTGATAAGGTGAACTCACAAAAATACCCCAAGTGTAGAGAACTCTTCACCATAGCGCTCACTCCTTGCATACTGCCAATTGGGATCCATCAAAGCCGCAATGTTGTGAAGTTATATGAATGATACTATCCCATATCGGCTGGCAGACAACTTGGCCTTGGACAGCTGCCAACCAGCTTTTATTATGCCGATAAGATTGAGATGAGAGGGGAGGTCACCTCAAGGATAATGATGGATCGGCTAATGAATATGGAGAAACTCCCTCTCAGCAGCAATGGGATACTGGAGCTGGCCCATAAGAGAAGTGCAGCCTACGACAAGTGGTGGACTGAGCTTAAAAGACATATCCTCCATCAGCACGCCTCCATGTACCTCACCACTCTCTAGCCAGAATCAACTCCCATTGTAAGTACTTTTTCCTTCATGTATTTTCTTCTCAAGCGATCGGCCGTCATCACCATCTAACACTTAGCCAATTTCTTCCTTATAGAAGACAGACTCAGATCCTCCTGCGGTGAGCAACTCAGGAGTTGAAATCAACTACCGCCGAGGGCTGATCCCAAATGGTGGAGGATACGCTCCATCGCTCATCGGCTTCAAGGTGCCGAAAGTCAAGACTTTGCTTCATGGACAGACTCATGAAGTTGTGTCAAGGAACAAGAGGCCAGCCTCATCAGCTGCAGGTCCATCGACTACACCAACCAAGAAACAAAAGAAACCGAAGCCCGTCGCACCAGCTGACAGCCTACCCTCCCTTGATCCAAGCATAGAAGAAGCCATTGATAAAGAGGTCATGGAAGAAGAAATTTCTTGGACTGTCGAAGAGGCAGCCAAAACAAGCAGCTAATAGATTGTTTAGGGCGCACATAAGCGGCAAATCCGGTCTTCACGCGACTGATTCGCCGCCTACCTCGATTGCAAGTGGGAACCAGCCCCCTGTGAACCACATATTTAGCAAAACCGACGGGGCGATTGCTCAAGGCCCCGGCGAAAATAGCTCTGCCGCCTCTGTCGGTCTGACCGGCCCTACGGCCCTCACATAGAGTGAAACGCTCTAGTTTTGCTCGGTACTCGTCGGTACCATCATACTCTGCATGTTGAGTACGGACTAGAGTTCACGACGAAGCCTTTACACTACTTAGTTCCTAGCCTTGCACCAGCACGATACGTGCTCTCCCCAGAACCGTCAAGTGGTGTGGGCCTGCCTTAAACTTGACGCCCTGGTGGCGGACACGATAGGAACCCACCCTCGTGGCACAATACCGTTGTATTGGACAGACTTAGTCGCCTAAACTACCACGACGGGGTAAATAAGAAATTCCTCTGGGTTATCCGAACCCATACACTCTGGCCTACCATAATGCAAGGCTAGTCGCTAGGTAGCTTATTCGGCTCAGGCCATCCCATACTGGCACATGTGGTTGTACTATATATGAAATGAACATACGTTGAGTGAAGTCCTTAGGTCGGTCTGGGCACACACTCCCCCTATTAGTGCACAACTAATCACCATATGTGCACCACTTGCGGCTCAAACCTAAAATCCATGTTTTCCACCATTATATTTGTCAAAATCACAGATATTCAAGTTCTGTCAATATTATTTAAAAACAAAATTTTCATGTTTGTGATGAGCCCATTATGTCGAGGAAAACATTTAAGCATGGCTAAGCATTGTAGTACTCTACTGATGTCAAAACTGTTAGTGATATGCCCTAGAGGCAACATGGAGATGTTGGATATCACGTCAATGTTTATGTATAAATGAATAAAGTGTTATTCAGTTCCATGAAATAGACATCTTGTATTGATCAATAAGTACGTGACTTATTTATGAGACTCTTTATGTATGAATCTATTTCTAAACGATCCCGATCATATGTCATATTGTTGGAACAAATATGATTCTAAGATCGGCATGTTTATTGATTGATGATCATGTCTCATAGATCATGGGTATGGAGATACCAAATCAATAAACATGGACATATGTGTTGGAGAACACATTGTTGGATAGACCCACCATGAGACACTACGGAATTAATGTGCCATTAGTTGGTCTCGGGTAGTGTTGGTACAAAGTCCTTAGACCCGAGATCACCATGGATTCCAACATGTGTAGTAGCCTACTTTGGGACTACCAAACGCTATTCCGTCTGGGTAGTTATAAAGGTAGTTTTCGGGTTTGCTATGAAACATGGAGTGGGATGTGAGTGATCAAGATGGAATTTGCCCCTCCTTTGGAGAGATATCTCTGGGCCCCTCGAGGTAATGGATTATGGAAATGCATGGCCATGCTAAGTTGATTGAGGAGTCAATCAACATAGATAATCCAAATACGGTTCGAGTGAATGGTTAAGCTATTGAAGGGATGGCACACATCTTGCCTATAGCTTAAGCTGGTATCGTGAGGCAAAGGGATTTGTGTACACATTACAGGTTCGAGCCGATATTATTCTTGTATACTATGGTGTCAATATGTGCTGCTAGGCGCCGCAGTTGACGGTCGGCTGAGTTGGACTCGAGCCGACGATCGGCTAAGTTAGACTATAGCCGAAACCGAGTATACCTGAACCTACGTGGTCGCACGCTTAAGGGGATAAGAACGGCATTCGAGTTGGACTTGGATACGGCTCGATCGGATAGGGATCCGATCGGATAGAGTCCTATGGGCTTACAACGTATGGGCGGCCAACTCTATGAGATACGGATGAGATCCGATTCAAAATAGAGTCCTAATCGGCCACTAGTCCCGTCGGCCAACTCTATATAAAGGAGGGAGGGGTGGAGAGCTGCGAAAGGTCAATTGCATCGCATGCAACGAAGTCGCCGAGATCACTCTCCACGGAAACCCTCCCCACCTTCGAGCCAAACCGTAGCCTTGCATCGCGTGCTAGCACACGGGTGTACGGCGTTCTGTCCCCGGACGTGTGGATACCGGTAGAGGCGCTGCTACGTTGCGCGCTCTTGATCGGCTTCGGATCGGTTGCAATCGGAGCGATCGGCTGTGGTGGAATCGGCTGCGATCGGGCGCATCGGAGCGAGGCGTGAGAACGCGGCCGACGACTCGAATCGGCTGATTGGCGAATCGGGTCTCCGGGAATCGGCTACACTTGTTCGGATCGGATTGCCCCGATTGGCTATTCCGCTGCACTCTACTCCAATCGGTAACGATCTATCGGCCCTTACTTGCAAGTGTTCCGGGTTTGCGCGGTAAAAGTTTTTGTTTTTGGCTAGCGTAGCCTCCGCGTAACCCTTCAGTGGTATCAGAGCTAATCTTGCTTAGTTCGGGTTTTAGATTGGATCTGGAACAAGTTTTGCGCACGGGTTGATTAGATCAATCGGTTTTACGGGATCTGTTGAGGAGAGTTAATGGTAATTGCGTTCCTTGATAGTGTATCGGAACGGCGTAATGTGATTACGTCGAAGCAATTTCCATATAACTCGGTTTGAGTTGGGTTCGAGATAGCGTTCCTTGATAGTGTATCGGAACGGTATAATGTGATTATGCCGAAGCTATCTCGTAGTCCGATCTTGTTAGCTGCCTCGCGCCTACGCAAACCATCTCCCTTGATAGTGTATCGGGACGGCATAATATGATTATGCCGACATGGTTTCCGTAAGCGAATTCATAGATTGGATCTATGAATTTCATGTGGTAGCGCCGTGTGCGTACCCCCTTATAGGTCGTCTCGATGCCGTAGCTCTGCGATAAGTAGAAAACGTTTCTACGCCTAACTTGTTTTTGCAGAGAATGCTTTGAGATGGTATGGCCCATTGTATGTATGTGATGCATGTAATATTCTTTCATATGTGCAATCCCCGTAATATTCTTTCATACGTGCAATGCTTGTAATATTCTTTCACGACCTGCGAGTCGATGTAATCTTCAATTAGAGCTTCTATAGTAGTAGCTTAGTTTGAAGAAATCAAGCATTCGGCACTCGAAAGAACGGTGATGAAGATGGAGATCCGTACACCGGCATGGAGATGGAGATCACCATGTGAAGCGGGCCATACTATTTCACTATATGCTATTCTTCTTGCTTTCATATGTGATATGTTTGTTTGATAGGATAGCATCCCTCGCAAAATTAAGTAGTAATGATGCCCTTCCAAACGTTGCACCCGTCACCGTTATGCTCGTCAATGGTGGGTCTGCCAAAGCAGAGTGCCATTCTCTATCATAACACGAGGGGTATATGTCGACATATACATGCAGGAGCATTTGGTTTACTTAACAAGGCTATCAAAACAGTTTTGGGCCTTGGGGCATAGGTTGGGGCCGGGGCATGGAGATGCCACACCAACAACAAGAGTCACATAGAGATGTGATTAGCAAGGAGTTGCTTACCGATGTTATTAATCTTCTAGCAAGTGATGCCAAAGCTCACTAGAAAATTAATTAACATGTGGATCTTGACCCAATACGTAACCTAGAGGGAAGGTGGAAAATACGTAATGGGAGTCTAATGTTAAATTGTTTAACAATAGACATAGCATAAACATTGTGCTAAACTTTGTTTTTCTGTTGTAGAATAAATGGCGGCTAATACTACACCCAGTACCTTTAATTTGCGATCTATTCTCGAAAAGGAAAAATTAAATGGAACAAACTTTATGGATTGGTATCGCAACTTGAGAATTGTTCTCAAGCAAGAGCGTAAGGAGTATGTTCTTGAAGTACCCTATCCCGAGGATTTGCCAAATAATGCCACCGCAATCGCACGGAGGGCTTATGAGAAGCACACTAATGATGCCCTAGATATAAGCCGTCTCATGCTTGCTACAATGTCCCCGAGCTTCGAAGCAATATGAGAGCAGCGATGCTCACACTATTATTCGGGGATCTGCGTGGCATGTTTGAGAACCAAGCTCGGGCCGAGAGGTTCAACACCTCAAAGTCCTTGTTTGCGTGCATGCTTGTTGAGGGAATCCCGTCACCCGCATGTGATAAAGATGATTGGTGTATCGAGAGTCCGGAAAACTAGGTTTTCCCCTTAGCCAAGAGTTGGCTACCGATGTGATTCTCCGCCGCTCCCTCCGAGCTTCGAGCCATTCATATTAAACTATCACATAAACAATATGGATAGAACCTTGGCTGAATTGCATGGGATGCTAAAGACAGTGAGGAGAGTATCCGAAAAACGGTCATCATGTGATGATGATGCGAAGGCAAAGCGCAAACCACTGTCAAGAAACTTTGCACCAAGAGGAAGTTAACTCCCGATGAGATCGCGAGTGCCTCCAATGCAAAGAAGGGCAAGAAGGGTCGGCGGCATCGATGCCGTTTGCTTCTATTGCAAGGAGACAGCCATTGGAAGAGGAACTGCAAGAAGTACATGGAGGATCTCAAAGAAGCAAAGTACGACTTCGCTTCGGTATTAATGTTATAGACATTAATCTTGCTACTTCACCTACGACTCTTGGGTATTTGATACCGGATCGTAGCTCATATTTGCAAATCGTTGCGAGAGAATGAGAAGAAGTAGAGGATTGAGAAGGGGCGAGGTGAACCTGCGCGTCGGCAATGGAGCAAGCGTTGCTGCAGCTTGTCGGCACGTACCACTTCATCTACCTTCGGGATTAGTTTTGGAATTAAATAATTGTTATTGTGTTCCAACACTATGTCAAAACGTTATTTCCGCTTCGTGTTTGCAAGCGGAAGGATATGATTTTAGATCAATGAACAATGGTTGTTCAATATATCTCGAGATATGTTCTATTTTCATGCTCCGTTGGTGAATGGATTATACGTTTTGAATCTTGAAGCGTCTCTCATCTATAACATTAATACGAAAGGCAACTCTCTAATGATATAAACCCCACGTTTATCCGGCATTGTCGCTTAGGCCATATAAATAAGAAACGCATGGAGAAGCTCCATAAGGATGGATTGCTTCACTCTTTTGATTTTGAATCATTTGAGACATGTGAGTCTTGTTTACTTGGTAAGATGACAAAGGCACCTTTCACGGGACATAGTGAGAGAGCAAGTGACTTATTGGCACTCGTACATACCGATGTATGTGGACCAATGAGCTCAACGGCCGAGGTGGTTATCGTCTTCATTACCTTTACCGATGATTTTAGTAGATATGGTTATATCTACTTAATGAGGCATAGGTCCGAATCCTTTGAAAAGTTCAAAGAATTCCAGAATGAAGTACAGAATCATTTAGGGAAAACAATCAAGTTTCTACGATCGATCGTGGAGGGGAATACTTGAGCCAAGAGTTTGGTAATCATCTCGAAAGATTGTGGAATTGTTCCACGCTTGACTCCACCAGGAACTCCACAATGGAACGGAGTGTCCGAACGGAGAAATCGCACCTTGTTGGACATGGTGCGGTCGATGATGAGCCAAAGTGATCTTCCGTTATCCTTCGGGGATATGCTCTTGAAACAATGCGCTCACACTAAATAGAGTTCCATCTAAGTCGGTTGAAAAGACACCATATGAGATATGGACAGGGCAACCCCTAGTTTGTCTTTTCTCAAAATTTGGGGATGCGAAGCTTATGTAAAACGTTTATCGACAAGCTCACACCCAAATCGACAAGTGCTTCTTTGTGGGATATCCTAAGGAAACTAAGGGATATTACTTTTATAATCGGGAACAAGGCAAAGTGTTTGTCGCCCGACATGGTGTCTTCTTGGAGAAAGAGTTTCTTTCAAGAAGGGTTAGTGGGAGCAGGGTGCATCTTGAAGAAGTTCAAGAAACACCGAAAACGTTTCCGACCACAAAACCACAACAGAGGAACAAAGTGTTGCGCCACCGGTTGTAGATACACCGCCCCACGGAGGTCCGAAAGATCACATCGTGCGCCCGACAGTACACAGTGCGGAACAACGTGATATATTGTTGTTGGACAACGATGAACCTAAGACCTATGAGGAAGCGATGGTGGGACCCGATTCCAACAAGTGGCTTGGAGCCATGAAATCCGAAATAGAATCCATGTACGACAATCAAGTTTGGAACTTGGTTGATCCACTCGATGGTGTCAAAACCATTGAGTGTAAATGGGTTTTTAAGAAAAGGCCGATATGGATGGAAATGTTCACATCTATAAGGCGCGATTGGTGGCGAAAGGTTTTAAACAGATTCAAGGAGTTGATTATGATGAAACCTTCTCGACCGTTGCAATGCTTAAATCTATTCGGATTATCCTAGCGATTGCTGCATATTTCGACTATGAGATATGGCGAGATGGATGTCAAAACGGCTTTCCTAAATGGAAACCTAAGCGAGGATGTATACATGATACAACCTCAAGGTTTTGTCGATCCAGAATTGCCGGAAAGATATGCAAGCTACGAAATCCATTTATGGATTGAAGCAAGCATCTCGGAGTTGGAATATTCGTTTTGATGAAGTAATCAAAGGGTTTGGTTTCATCAAAAACGAAGAGGAGGCCTGTGTTTACAAAAAGGTCAGTGGGAGCGCAATTGTATTTCTAATCTTATATGTGGATGACATATTACGATTGGAAATGATATCCCTATGCTTGAATCCGTCAAGTCTTCATTGAAAAATAGTTTTTCCATGAAAGACTTAGGGAGGCAGCATATATATTGGGCATTCGGATCTATAGAGATAGATCCAAGAGGCTAATTGGATTAAGCCAAAGTACATACATTGACAAGGTGTTAAAAAGGTTCAACATGCATGATTCCAAGAAAGGTTTCTTGCCCATGTCACATGGCATTAATCTTAGCAAGAATCGTGCCCTCGGACACATGATGAGCGGAATAAGATGGGTATGGTTCCATATGCTTCGGCAATTGGATCCATCATGTATGTCATGCTTTGTACACGCCGATGTCTCGTACGCTTTGAGTGCTACGAGCAGATCAGCGATCCGTGAAGGTCACTGGATCGCCGTATAGAATATCCTTAAGTACTTGAGAAGAACTAAGGATATGTTCCTAGTCTATGGAGGTGAAGAAGAGCTCGTTGTAAGTGGTTACACCGATGCTAGCTTCCAAACAGACAAGGATGATTATAGATCGCAACTGGGTTCGTGTTCGCCCGAACGGAGGCGCAATCTGGAAGAGTTCCAAGCGGGATACCGTTGCTGATTCTACAACGGAGGCCGAGTACATTGCTGCTTCGGAAGCCGCAAAGGAGGCTGTTTGGATAAAGAAATTCGTTTCGAGCTTGGTGTGATGACTAGTACGACTGGTCCAATGTCTCTCTATTGTGATAATAGTGGAGCCATTGCGCAAGCCAAGGAGCCGAGGTCACATCGAAGTCCAAACACATACTTCGGCGATATCATCTCATCCGCGAGATAGTGGACAGAGGTGATGTCAAGATATGCAAAGTGCACACGGATCTCAACATAGCCGATCCGCCGACAAAACCTCTCCCTCGGCCAAAGCATGAGGCGCACACAAGAGCAATGGGTATTAGATACTTACATGATTGACTCTAGTGCAAGTGGGAGATTGTTAGTGATATGCCCTAGAGGCAACATGGAGATGTTGGATATCACGTCAATGTTTATGTATAAATGAATAAAGTGTTATTCGTTCCATGAAATAGACATCTTGTATTGATCAATAAGTACGTGACTTATTTATGAGACTCTTTATGTATGAATCTATTTCTAAACGATCCTCGATCATATGTCATATTGTTGGAACAAATATGATTCTAAGATCGGCATGTTTATTGATTGATGATCATGTCTCATAGATCATGGGTATGGAGATACCAAATCAATAAACATGGACATATGTGTTGGAGAACACATTGTTGGATAGACCGACCATGAGACACTACAGGAATTAATGTGCCATTAGTTGGTCTCAGGTAGTGTTGGTACAAAGTCCTTAGACCTGAGATCACCATGGATTCCAACATGTGTAGTAGCCTACTTTGGGACTACCAAACGCTATTCCGTAATCGGGTAGTTATAAAGGTAGTTTTCAGGTTTGCTATGAAACATGGAGTGGGATGTGAGTGATCAAGATGGAATTTGCCCCTCCTTTGGAGAGATATCTCGGGCCCCTCGAGGTAATGGATTATGGAAATGCATGGCCATGCTAAGTTGATTGAGGAGTCAATCAACGACGATAATCCAATACGGTTCGAGTGAATGGTTAAGCTATTGAAGGGATGGCACACATCTTGCCTATAGCTTAACCGGTATCGTGAGGCAAAGGGATTTGTGTACACATTACAGGTTCGAGCCGATATTATTCTTGTATACTATGGTGTCAATATGTGCCGCTAGGCGCCGTGTTGACGGTCGGCTGAGTTGGACTCGAGCCGACGATCGGCTAAGTTAGACTATAGCCGAAACCGAGTATACCTGAACCTACGTGGTCGCACGCTTAAGGGGATAAGAACAGGCATTCGAGTTGGACTTGGATACGGCTCGATCGGATAGGGATCCGATCGGATAGAGTCCTATGGGCTTACAACGTATGGGCGGCCAACTCTATGAGATACGGATGAGATCCGATTCAAAATAGAGTCCTAATCGGCCACTAGTCCCAGTCGGCCAACTCTATATAAAGGAGGGAGGGGTGGAGAGCTGCGAAAGGTCAATTGCATCGCATGCAAGAAGTCGCCGAGATCACTCTCCACGGAAACCCTCCCCACCTTCGAGCCAAACCCTAGCCTTGCATCGCGTGCTAGCACACGGGTGTACGGCGTTCTGTCCCCGGACGTGTGGATACCGGTAGAGGCGCTGCTACGTTGCGCGCTCTTGATCGGCTTCGGATCGGTTGCAATCGGAGCGATCGGCTGTGGTGGAATCGGCTGCGATCGGGCGCATCGGAGCGAGGCGTGAGAACGCGGCCGGACGACTCGAATCGGCTGTCTCCGGGAATCGGCTACACTGTTCCGGATCGGATTGCCCTGATTGGCTATTCCGCTGCACTCTACTCCAATCGGTAACGATCTATCGGCCCTTACTTGCAAGTGTTCCTGGTTTGCGCGGTAAAAAGTTTTTGTTTTTGGCTAGCGTAGCCTCCGCGTAACCCTTCAAAAACTCCTGATATAAGGTGGTATAGACATATTTTCCCTAAGGTTAGGAATGAAGGTTATGGACTTATGTGGGGTTAAGGTAATATGCAAGTATTAGGAGTTGGTCTAGCAAGTTTAGCAAGATTTTACTTTATTAGTGTACAATCAACATGCAAAATTTGCAAACATTTTTAATAACATCCAAAACATGGGATCAAAGTGATCAAAGAGAGGGAGGTGGGACTTGCCTGGAAAATGTCAGCATCCTAATCTCTTCTTCACCGTTCAAGCAATCGTCTATACAAAATACACGTTATGTAATTAAACACCGAAATATGCGAAAAATCCAAAATGCTCTAAAAAACATGATTTTTGCACATTAAGTGGGTACTAATCTATAATGATTTTTGGTGAAGCAATTTTGATTTTATCTTATTCTGATTGAGAGTTATGATTTTTTTAGGAGTTTTATCGGGACGCGTGTGCATCGGGTTAGGTGTTGTTTGGACAGGGCTCCTATAATTTGATTTTTGGTTAATTTGGCTCACAGAGGGGTGGATATAGGTTTTCTAAGACTAACATAACTGGTTTCATAATTTTTAGAGTTATTATGAATTTCTTGGGCATTTTACAAATTTACGTCGGGTTCTAGGCCTATGGTGTTCTTTATGCACATAGTTTAAGGATGTTAGGTCCAGAACATGTTTTGTTGTTGGGGATGTATAAAAATAAGTAATTTACTTAACCAATTTAACTCTAATTCATTTCCTAGGTTTTCATTATTTTACCACATACTTCGTAAGCTAGGGGGCGATCTATGTTATTTTCTTAGCACGTTAACCTAAATACGGTGGTGTGAGCTAAGTACTCCAAATCTCAGTGAATGGGGTTGAAACTATAGCTCCACTGGTTCAACAAGTTTTATTAGATTTACTTGAGCTAGGGTACAATTTATATACACATGTAGGCATATATATACATAGTGCTTAATCTACCTATTGTGTTTAGAACCTAAGCTAACTATTTAAGG
This sequence comes from Oryza australiensis, assembly GCA_019925245.2. Taxonomy (NCBI): domain Eukaryota; kingdom Viridiplantae; phylum Streptophyta; class Magnoliopsida; order Poales; family Poaceae; genus Oryza; species Oryza australiensis. The sequence goes on from JAIFGZ020000010.1 coordinate 2,933,997, forward strand.
CCTCCCCATATTAGTAGTACATGGGTTGCCATATTTTATTCCTCTTAATCGGAGTCCATTAGTTGTTGGTTTTATAGAAATTTAGTTTGCTCAAAAAGGATTAAAATTGAATTTACTACAAATTTTATAAGTCGAAGGGTGCATAAAAGAGTTTATTTCTTAATTAAATATCTAAGGGATGTTGCTACACAACAGGCACATGTTTTTATTTTATAAGTTGAAAACATGGATTTTGGTGAATGTTCATATCTCTGGTTCACTTAAAAAGGAATTAAAATGAATTTTATATAAATCCCTAAAGTTTAGCCTACATAATTCACATCATTTTAATGTTATTAGTTTAGGGGGCATTTGGTACTAAGTAACTATGGGTTTTTATTTTTCCTAAATACAGAGGGTAAGTTGGTGGATCTGTAGGAGTTGAGTTTGCTCAAATTGGAGTTGATTTGAATTTTCTAGGGATTTTACAAGTGTGAACTTGGTGTATGCATGACCTGTCTCTTTTTTGAATTTTTGGGACAAATCTTGAGTAATAAGGGCCATGTTTTACGGTTCTAAAATTAAGTTCACTACTTAGGGAATCTATAAAAATTTGTCCCATTCAAAAATGTGTTATAGTTTATTTTATATAAATTTTACAACTTCATCATTTTTTCTGTTGAAGGGATAGTGCTGTTGCTTCCTCTTTTGCATTTTAAATCCAGAAAGTTAGTATTGGGCCCACAAGTCAGCGTCTAGGCAGTTTTGAAGTGAAATCCATGGAGTCCAAAGATTTGAACCCGGGGTCCTTGGCACGTGTTGGTGTTAACGCCAGAATTTGGTAAGCCCCGGAGCCCGAATCGGCTAAGGTGTCCATCATCTGATACCGAATCGGACAAGGCAAGTCGATGTAGCCGATTCCGATACGACAACATTGGAGACACCGTCGGATCAAGATGATGTGCTTCATGAGGATTGCCATTTAAGGATAGAGTCCTAAAAAGGCAATTGTATCTATTAATTAGGAAGAGTTTGTTAGTTTCCTCTTTATCTTTAGGAAAGTTCGGATTGTAATCTGTTAGGATCTTTGTTAGCCCGTGGGTATAAATATGCAAGCCCGGGGTTCATGTATGATCTCTCTTGATCAATACAATTTGGCGCATCACCACCCTTTACCTTTTCTACTTTATTCATCACCCGACGGGATTTGGCACCTGACGCAGGACTGCATCGGCCTTGATCTCCGACGAAGGGGTAAGTTCAATGTTCTGCCGGCCCAGGCAATTGTATTAGCTACGTTGGCGTTGTCCAAGGCTGCATCAGTATATTCGACCTCTTGGATTATTCCGGTTTGGTTAACATATTTGCCTGCCTATTTATCATATGCATCTGTTAATCTACTGATACCGACTAAATTGTTTACTAGATTAGATTTGCTTAGGCATCTACCACCCTAAAAATCAGTCAAAGGCTTGATTGTGTAGATATTGTGTTTCTTTTCATACTTAGTGCTGCATCAATTCAGTTTGACCTACTAAGTTATGATTAGAACAATAATCTCTAGCCTGCCTGTTGGTTGCCACAAGGGTTTCATCGAGGTTTCAACCGATGAGTTATTTGGATATCACATCGGCTTGCAAGGAATGTACACAAGTTGGATCTAGCTGATTTCAGCAGAGGCTTCATTGGATATTTAATCATCTGGATTTAATGACATCGGACTTCCTATCGATGTGTGTTTTAATCTCTAAATCAGTATCTATTTTATCATGTGATTGCTTTGTTCCATATTGCATTGATATATCATCATGTTATCTTCGGCTGATCACCTTTACATAGATGTTTGCTCTGTGTACAGCCGATGGATTGAAACCTTAGCTGCATCGGCTGGCATCAGTATTGGCTGGTATCGCGTCATCGGCTGATTGGCCGATCGACTATATTGGTTACTGACCTATTGGCTGATATGCTTTACTTCTGGCTGCTTTCTATATCTTGTTAGTGGAAGGATCAAACTGACTGGCACGCCCGTGCTTCATCGATTCTAGGACCTGCACTGGAGCTAAGCAGATTTCCCAAGCCGGCGTGCTGATTTTTCTCGTCAACGCATTTTTGGCACACCTGGTGGGACCATGTTTTGGACAGCATATCCTTTTACACGGCTCAGTGGACCCATAATTGCCGCAAGATGTCTGATAAAGAAGTCAAGACCGAGGAAGAATAATCTCCCAAGCTGATGAATGGAAGACAGGGAACAATCTACTGAGCCGATGAATGGCGAGACACTTCAAGAGATGATTAATAACATCATTCATCGTGCTGTGTTCGATAAATCTAGAGTTTTGATGAGTACATTGCATGATTTGATCGAGTAAACAGTTCCCAGGGTGACTGCCTTAAGATATCAGCATGGGGGGCAAATTGGCAAGCAATCCCAGCATCATTGGCAACAACAATATTGGCTCGGGGGCAAGTTGATCAATATCAGTATGAAGAGCCACATCTGCAATATCGACCAGAGGAAACTCAAAGATATATGTCCAAAGAGGATTGGGCCGAAATAATTGCAAATGTGATGGAGGAGCAATTTGGAATTAAACGCAAAGATCAAATTTCTGTGTATCGGCTGCCATATCATGAGTGGTTTGATAGGGTTCCACTTCCAAACCGGTATAAGGTTCTAGATTTCTCTATGTTTTCAGGGAAGGATGGTGTCTCTGTAATGGAGCATATTTGCCGATTCTTAGCTCAATGTGGGGAGGCATCGACTGGAGAAGCTCTTGAAGTTAGATTTTTTTCGATGTCTTTGACTGGATCGGCCTTCATGTGGTTTTCGTCATTACCACCAAATTCTATCAGAAGTTGGGCGATCTCGAGAAGCAGTTTCATATGTACTTTTTTGCTAGGATTGGTGAATTGAAGCTTGCGGACTTGGTATCGGTTAGACAGCAAGAAGGGGAATCAGCTAAGGAATACATTCAGAGGTTTTGTAATGTTTGCAGCCGATGTTATGGTTTGAGTATAAGTGATGAGCAGCTAGCAGAACTCGCATTTCAAGGGTTGTCAATACCAATCAAAAATAGATTTTTCTTCCATGAGTTTGACAGCCTGGCTCATGTAATGCAAAAGGTATCGGCTTACGAGAGCCGATGTCAAGAAGAAAGGAAGAATCGGTTTTGGGGTGATTAAGACAACGATAATTTTGAAGCATGACTTCTCAACACATTTTGTCAAGAAGAAAGGAAGAAAGGAAGAAAGCGTGTTGATTTTTATCGTCAAAAAATTTTTATCAACACATTGTGTATTGGTTGGCGTTAATATTCGATGAGCCGATAGATCTATCTAAGGTGATGGATATAACAAATCTACCTAAAGCGACATTAAGTTTACAGAAACATTGACTTAATCAGAATATTGAACTAACCGAGAAAGTGCTAACTAAGCCGATGTATCTATGAACGGTAATGAAACTAAAGATAGATACGATATACCTAGTGCGGCAGGACCTTGGACTTATCCCTTTGTCGGAGATCGAAGCCGATGCAGCCCTCCATCGGGTGGCAAGTCTCGCCGGATGATGAACAAAGTAGAAAAGTAAAAGGTGACGATGCGCCGAGGTTGTATTGATCGAGAGATATGAGTTACATGAACCCCCGGGCTTACATATTTATACCCATGGGCTAACAGAGATCCTAACAGATTACAAATCCAAACTTTCCTAAAGATAAAAGGAAACAAACCGAATCCTTACCGGATACTAACACACTTTCCTAAAGATAAAATAGAAAGCTAACAAACCCTTCCTAATTATTAGATACAATTGCCTTTTTCGAACTCTATCCATGTATGGCAATCCTCTTGAAGCACATTAATCTGATCCGATAACAATTCCAATTTACGTAGATTGACACCGGGCAACAAGACGACAGCGAGGGGAGGTAGTGATGGAGATGTGAGCAATGATCGCCGGCGACAATGGGGTCATCTTCGGATCTTGTCAATCGCTTGGACTTCGATGTGGGCTTATCTTTTCAAGAGCAAATTTGTCGCCGCTTCCGATCTCCGATACATCATCCTCTCCCCCGATGGCTCTTTTTTCCTCTTGGCTACTTTTCGTCGGTTCTTGTTTCGTGTCTCGGAAGATTCGGTTTCTCTGGCGCTTCAGTCTTGTCTGGGTGGTTGAGCTCAAAAATTTCATGTCAAATTCCTTAGCAACAACCACTTCCGTTTCTCGGTGTTCTCCAAGGAGGTTGGCTTCGAAATTTACCGTCTTCGCAGAGTGATCACTAACTCTTTTGATGTTTACTTTCACCTATGGAATAATGGAGTCCCCCACTGGGAAAAGGAAAAACGTGCTTGGGAACTAGAGCAAGAGAAGGAATTGATTTTGGTCCTCTCTAAATCTTCAAAGAAACGTTTGAAGGCTAATTCTCAAAAACGAGTCAGATTTGCCTGGAATCTGGAGCAATCACCTCCAAAGTTTCTCCATCAACCCAAGTTCTCCATTCGTTTTGGTGCCTTTTGTTCAGATTATAATCCTCCTCAACCTCAGCTTCAATGGCCTATGGTTTTCAGGAATTCTTCTCTGGCGGAAAAACAGCATGTTCAGTCTCCAGAGATCCACTTTCCTAGGATCTTGGCCAGTATTTCCGGTAATCAGCGCAAGATGCGGCAATCAGAAGTTTCAAATTTTGGAAAGCAGGCTCTTAGGGATCCCGAAAGGCTGTGCAGGCTTCCAAACCAACTATCTCCAAAGGAAGACAGAAAAGAAATGGGCCGGGGCCCGAGCCCAAAATGAAATAGATTTGGGTCCCAAAGGTGGTGCCACAGCACAAGCCCATTAATAAACAGATTTGGATCCCTAAAAGGACAAAACGCCTTCTCTAGATGCCCAAGGAAAATACGACCCTTTCCAAAAATCAGCTTTCAGATTTCAGAAAAGATTTACCCTCTTTGGGAGAGGCCAACCTCGATTCTCGTGCCGCCTTTTCACCTCCCGCAACTCGGCAAAACGGATGCAACAATCTTTTCTCGAGATATCACTGTTTTCTTTACCCCTTTCAAGTCTGTCGTCCTCTCCTCAAACACCAAAACCCTTCCTGTTCCATCTACTACTTCGAAGCTTGTTGAAGAGCAGACGATTGTTGACGATCAAGCTGTGATGGCCAACTTCTCGGTCAATCCTCAGCCTTTCCTGGTCGCAAGTCTCAATGTAGAACACGGCTAGAACAGACCGGCCAGAAGCAGAGTTGCGCTTGGAGGCAAGCAGACCAGAGAGCACGAAGACTTTGCCATTGTGATGATCAACTGCGCCCGACTCTGAATCTTGTCTGTATTTTCCTAGAAGACACGCAAAGGGTACAGATTGATTTCGCGCATCTGTCACCGCTTGGCTTAGGGTTGATCAAACTCAGAACAGTCACTCAACGGGACCAACTAGTTAGGGACTCTCCCTTTCAATTTCAGCAGCACCAAGTTAGGGTGGTCAAACATGATGAAGGGATCAATGCTAGGGCGTGCACATACACCCGTGTTTGTTGGCTAATGTTCCTGGGTTTCCCGTTAGACTATCAGAAGGACCTATTCATCAGAGCTGCAATTGCCCCTTTTGGTCATCTGCCAGAATGGTTCCAGGAACCAAACAAGTCCCGAATCTTAGTACGCGCCTTAATCCTGAGCCCAGATAGAGTTCCACGCAGTGTGGTCTTCTCCAGTGGTACTTTGCTGGGAGGCGTCGGAAGATCCTGGTCGGTACCTGTTTACATCCTTAATGGGCAGTTTCCAGATGAGTTTCCTACAGATGAAGATCCAGTGCCTTTCGACGGCGAGCCTCACCCCGAGTTCCCCCCAGTGGTGCTTGGCCCCAACCTGGGCGCCCCAAACTGGCAAGCCGAACATCATGGTGCTGCCCCCCAACCAGGATCTCCTTGGAGAAGGCCAACATCCTCTAGGTCAGAACAACCAATGGCAACATCACCAGCATCTTGTTGGGCAACATGATGACCTAGATGGAGAAATGGATGATCCATGGCCTGCCTGGGAAGTACCGGATGAATCTGCAGATCTTGATCTTTCAGGATCATCTATGGAATACCTGAGATGCCATGGTCCGGATATCTCAATAGAAGAACTTGCTGAAACCCTGAAAGCCAGAGAAATTTCTTCCTCTTCCAGCGAAACACTGTCTCCCGTTACGAAAGAGCAAGCCCATTTTCAGGACAGCCTGAATTTTTGCTCGACCATCGTTATCTACCACAGGAAATATTTGCCAAGATCAAATCTTGTCAGTAACTTGGTGATAAATGAGGTCCCCGCCACTTCCTTTGCTCTGCAAGTCCTGTATGTTTTCTCGGCAGAATCCTTACAAGTCAGCTGGCAGTCACCAGCCTCCCATGGAAAAGAACTTGTTTTTTGGCAACCTTGCAGACATACTTTGGCACTCCAGCTTTGGCCAGACATCCTTGAAGTGCGCCGCACTGCCAAAAGGAAAGTTCAAACCCTCCAAGCGAGCCCAGCAGAAAGAAGCCCAACACTGAGTTTGCAAGATCAGCCCAACTAGTCGCAGAAAGGGAAGTCCACGCTTGGCCTACCAAAAGTGATCTCTGATCGTTCCAAATACCTGGCAGAAGGGAGCGTTAGGCGCAGTGCCAGAATCAACAAGACGGACGGCTACCACACTGTTAAGCTGGAGACAAAAAAGTGCAAACTCTGCCCAGTCCTTATTGATGCTGACACCGAAACAACAGAGCCAATCCCGGTCGAAATCTTGAGAGGCTGGGGGATTAACTACGGCATAGCTCCTAGCGAGCTATGTGATGATCTGCTCTCAAAGCCCATTACAAATGATGTAGAAACTTGAATATTCTCTATCTGCTGGCACTTTCTTTTACAGTCCCCTTGTGAATCACTCTATCAGTGGCTTGCTTTGTCAGACTTTTATAAGTTCGAATGTCATTAGTTGTGCTTTTGTGCTGGACTACTGGTTTACTAATACCTGTTTAATCTGGTTTGATCTTTTAAGTTCCTGCTTAGCTGGTCTTAGTGGGATTTATATTCTTTTCTTAGTTTGTGATTTATGTTAACTCGTAACTGGAATATCTTGTGCTGGAATGTTCGGGGCATTAACTCTCCTGGTAAGCGGGCAGCAATCCGAGATAAGATAGAGGAAAGCAGCAGCTCAGTGGTTTGTATTCAGGAAATGAAGAGAGATCATTTTGACTCTAGCTACGTCAGAAAATTTGCACCGCATCTCTTTGATCGTTTTGAATTTGTTCCTTCCTCTGGTGCTTCTGGAGGGTTGTTAGTGATTTGGAACAGCTCTTTATTCTCTGGTCAAGTCGTTGATACTATGAATTATGCTATTACTATTTGCTTCATTTCAGTACATATCAATAATCCTTTGTTTTTAACCAACATCTATGGCCCTTGTGTCGAACCCGAGAGATCAAATTTCATAGATTGGTTTAAAATGCATCAGATCGATGACGAGACCAATTGGATTTTCCTTGGGGATTTTAATTTCTATAGGTCTCTTGGGAACAGAAATAAACCTGGTGGTAATCTGTCAGACACTCTTGTTTTTAATGAAGCTATTGGCCATATGGGGCTAATTGAACTTCCTTTAAAAGGCCGGGCATATACATGGAGCAACATGCAGGCTGACCCATTGTTAGAACAATTAGATTGGTTCTTTACATCTCCCAGCTAGACAACTTCTTTTCCAAACACTGAAGTTTATCCTTTGGCCAAAACAACTTCGGACCACACACCGTGCAAAATTTCCATCAGTACAAAAATCCCAAAATCAAACATTTTTCGGTTTGAAAACTTTTGGGTTGAACATGATACGTTTACACAAACAGTTCAGAACAGTTGGTCGGACACATCTTCAAATACAGACTCAGCGAAAAATATCTCAATGAAATTCAAAAGATTGCGATCAGACCTCAGAGTTTGGAGTCGGAATCTCTCAAACCTCAAGCTTCAAATTTCAAACAACAATTTGGTAATAGCATTTCTTGATTCCCTGGAAGAGCGACGGGGTCTTTTCTTCCGTGAGAACAATTTTCGTGCTCTGGTCAAAGAGCATCTTCAGAAACTTCTTCACTTCAAAAACCTCTATTGGAAGAAAAGATATACAGTTAATAAAGTCAGATTAGGGGATGAATGCACAAAGTTCTTTCATGCTATGGCCACAATCTCATATAGAAGAAACCTAATCTTGCACCTGATAAGTGATACTGAGTAGAAACCACAGATCATGAAGGAAAAGCAGGGCTTCTCTGGTCTCACTTCAAAAGCAGAATGGGCATCAGCACTGACCCGATCATGTTTTTTGATCTACAAAATCTGATACAGCCGAGAGAAGGCTTGCATACCTTAACTGCCATCTTTACTCAGTCTGAAATTGACTCTATTGTCAGCAAAATGCCCCCAGACAAAGCCCCTGGACCGGATGGCTTTAACGGACTCTTTTTGAAGAAATGTTGGCCTATAATTAGGCATGATTTCTATATACTTTGTGATGACTTCTGCTCGGGCACAGTATCTCTGAATTTTATCAACACTTCTTTCATAACTTTGGTCCCCAAAAAGACCAACCCCAACCCAGTAAATGGTTACAGGCCGATCTCCCTGATGAATGTTAGTCTCAAACTGCTCACAAAAGTTTTGGCTGACAGACTTCAGGCAGTCATTTCGACTCTTATCCATCGTAATCAATATGGCTTCATAAGAGGTAGGTCAATTCAGGATTGCATAGCCTGGAGTTTTGAATATATCCATCAGTGCCACCAATCCAAAAAACCTTTTTTAATTCTTAAGCTGGATTTTGAGAAAGCTTTTGACACACTGGAGCACACAGCCATTATCCAAGTCATGACTCACCTGGGTTTCCCTTCCCAGTGGATAAACTGGATCAGTGCAATTCTTTCCACCGGTAAATCGGTTGTCTTACTAAATGGAGTACCTGGGAAGTTCTTTAACTGTAAAAGGGGTGTCAGACAGGGTGATCCCCTCTCTCCACTCCTCTTTGTTCTCGCTGCTGATCTTCTGCAAACCCTAATCAATAAAGCTATGAATCAAGGTCTGCTTCACCTTCCAATCAGACAGCCCGCCGATGAATTCCCCATAGTTCAATATGCAGATGACACCCTCTTGATCATGCAAGCGGACCCCATACAACTCTTATTCCTAAAAGGATTGCTAAAAAACTTTTCGGTTGTAACAGGTTTGAAAGTAAATTTTCACAAATCTCAGATGCTGCCGATAAACATAAGCTAGGATCGATTGCAGCATCTAGCTGCCACTTTTGGATGTATGCCAGGCTCCCTTCCTTTCACGTATCTAGGATTACCTATGGGTACCACAAAGCAACGAATGGAAGACTTAATGCCAATCATGGATAGAATTGAACGTCGACTCTCAGGAAGTTCAATTTGGCTCTCTTTATCAGGCAGGCTTCAACTACTCAATTCAGTCTTAACTCCAATAACTACTTTTGCCCTATGCTCCATCAAACTTCTAGTTGGAGTTATAGAATACATTGATCGAGCTAGAAGACAATGCTTGTGGCGTGGAAACACAGATCACAAACAAGGCAGGAACCTTGTAGCTTGGGAAATAGTTCAAAGGCCAAAACTCAAAGGGGGGCTTGGTGTAACCAATCTCAGGCTTCAGAATAATGCTTTGCTTCTCAAACAACTTCACAAATTCTACAACAGAGAGGATATCCCATGGATTCAGCTAATTTGGTCGAAATATTATACCAATAGAGTTCCACACTCCTCTAGAGAGTTGGCTCCTTTTGGTGGAAAGACGTCTTTCGGCTATAAGAGATTTATAGATCAATTACCCGATGTGTCCTAGGCAATGGATGTCTGCAAACTTTTGGCTTGATAATTGGATTGACCCCCCTATTTCGAGCTTACCCCCGATTGTATTGCTTTGCAACCTCAAACACTGCGTCGGTATATAAACTAATGCACTATGAAGACTTAGATTCAGTGTTTCACCTTCCACTCTCAATCCAAGCTACTGAGGAATTGGAAGAACTGCAATTGATGCTGTGACAATTCCCTTATGAAGAAAATAATACAGACTCCTGGAAACTAACATGGGGAAGAGACTATACCAAAGCAAAAATTCTATGATTTTGCCTACGATTCGGTTCAAGCTCACCCAATTTTTGGTAAACTCTAGAAGTCGCAGTGCACTCCTAGAATTAAGTTCTTCATCCGGTTGGTTCTCCTAAACCGACTTAACACCAAAGTTATGCTAACTAGAAGACGTATTGGAAACAGAGAGAATGATTTTTGTGTCATGTGTTCCCTAAATGCTGACAAATCCATAGATCATCTCTTTTTTGGATGTTCCTTTGCAAGGCAATGCTGGAGCAGAATCAGTAAACTTTGGGACCTCTCTATCCCAATCGCGGATAGGCTCTTCAACCGCAACTCTTCAAACTTTGAATTCGAAGCATCTCAAATTGCCCTTTGGGAGATTTGGAAAACCAGAAATGACAAAGTTTTCAATAGAAGGGACAACTCCTTATCACACTGGTTCTACAACTTCAGAGCCCAAGGGTATACCCAGGCCTCAAGATTCAAACCCGCTTCTAGAGATGCATTCTGCTTTGGCTTGATGCTTTCAGTTAGTTCCCCTTTCTTTTGTAACTAACTCCCTGACTAACCCCTCCCTCTAACTCCGCTGTAAGTAACTCCCCCCTTTTTTTTTAGTTGAAATACATGTTTTGTTGTTGTGGGGATTTTTTCAACAGTCTCTCCCCTCAAAAAAAAAACAATTCCAATGTTATCTTACCGGAATCGGCTATATCGGTTTACCCTGTTCGATTCGGTATCAGCCAATATGATCCTTGAGCTGATAGGAGCTCCGAGGGTTACCAAATTATGGCGTTAACACATGCCCCCAGTTTTGGAGTATGAGAAGTTATGCTTCAAAATTATCCTTGCCTTGATCGCTCCAAAACTAGTTCTTTTCTTCTTCTTGACCTTGGCTCGAGAGATTGCTCTTCCTCGGCCTTGACTTCTTCATCAGACATTGTGGGTTCCACAAGCCATGTAAACAATCGTGACGTCCCACCAGGCGTGCCAAAATATGTTGACGAGAAAAATCAACACGCCGGCGTAGGAGATCTGCTTAGCTCCAGTGTAGGTCCTAGAATCGATGAAGCGTGGTTGTGCCAGTCAGTTTGATCCTACCACTGACAAGATATGCAAAATAGCAGAGCATAAATCATATTGGCTGATAGACCGATAATCAAAACAACCGATCTATTGACAGCCGATTGTGTGATTCCAGCCGATGCCGAAGTCCAGATAACTCGTCAGCTGAAACCCTGACGAAACCCTTATTGGTAGCCATCAGGCAGGCTAGATAATACCGTTCTAATCATGACTTAGTAGGTCAAACTGAATTGATGCAACACTGCGTATGAAAAGAAACACAATATCTAGACAATCAAGCCTTTGAGTAATTTTCTGGGTGGTAGATGACTAAGCTAATCTAATCTAATATAATGATTTAGCCGATATCGGCAGAAACCCTTAAACGAGAGACAACCGATAGAGCTAAATCGAAATACTAGGACTAGATTAACAGAAACATATAATAAGACCGGCTAACCCTGTTAGTGATATGCCCTAGAGGCAACATGGAGATGTTGGATATCACGTCAATGTTTATGTATAAATGAATAAAGTGTTATTCAGTTCCATGAAATAGACATCTTGTATTGATCAATAAGTATGTGACTTATTTATGAGACTCTTTATGTATGAATCTATTTCTAAACGATCCCTGATCATATGTCATATTGTTGGAACAAATATGATTCTAAGATCGGCATGTTTATTGATTGATGATCATGTCTCAAAGATCATGGGTATGGAGATACCAAATCAATAAACATGGACATATGTGTTAGAGAACACATTGTTGGATAGACCCACCATGAGACACTACAGGAATTAATGTGCCATTAGTTGGTCTCGGGTAGTGTTGGTACAAAGTCCTTAGACCTGAGATCACCATGGATTCCAACATGTGTAGTAGCCTACTTTGGGACTACCAAACGCTATTCCGTAACTGGGTAGTTATAAAGGTAGTTTTCGGGTTTGCTATGAAACATGGAGTGGGATGTGAGTGATCAAGATGGAATTTGCCCCTCCTTTGGAGAGATATCTCTGGCCCCTCGAGGTAATGGATTATGGAAATGCATGGCCATGCTAAGTTGATTGAGGAGTCAATCAACGGACGGATAATCCAATACGGTTCGAGTGAATGGTTAAGCTATTGAAGGGATGGCACACATCTTGCCTATAGCTTAACCGGTATCGTGAGGCAAAGGGATTTGTGTACACATTACAGGTTGAGCCGATATTATTCTTGTATACTATGGTGTCAATATGTGCTTGCTAGGCTCCATTGTTGACAGTCGGTGAGTTAGACTCGAGCCGACGATCGTCTAAGTTAGACTATAGCCGAAACCGAGTATACCTGAACCTACAGGGTCGCACGCTTAAGAGGATAGAATAGATATTCGAGTTGGACTCGGATACGGCTCGATCGGATAGGGATCCGATCGGATAGAGTCCTATGGGCTTACGACGTGTGGGGCGGCCAACTCTATGAGATACGGATGAGATCCGATTCAAAATAGAGTCCTAATCGGCCACTAGTCCCAGTCGGCCAACTCTATATAAAGGAGGGAGGGTGGAGAGCGTGACACGTCAATTGCATCGCGTGCAACGAAGTCGCCGAGATCAATCTCCACGGAAACCCTCCCACTTTCGAGCCAAACCCTAGCCTTGCATCGCGTGGTAGCACACGGGTGTACGGCGTTCTGTCCCCGGACGTGTGGATACCGGTAGAGGCGCTGCTACGTTGCGCGCTCTTGATCGGCTGCGGTCGGGCGCATCGGAGCGAGGCGTGAGAACGCGGCCGGACGACTCGAATCGGCTGATTGGCGAATCGACTGTCTCCAGGAATCGGCTACACTGTTCCGGATCGGATTGCCCTGATTGGCTATTCCGCGCACTCTACTCCAATCGGTAACGATCTATCGGCCCTTACTTGCAAGTGTTCCTGGGTTGCGCGGTAAAAGTTTTTTGTTTTCGGCTAGCGTAGCCTCCGCGTAACCCTTCAAACCCTCCGATGAAACATTAGCATGAACCTATCGGCTTAACAAGACTTAGATTATCGATGACAATCTAGTAGGTCGGACCTAACCGATGCAGCACGAGATTGTATATGATAATCTAATACTCGAAGAGACGATAGATATGTCTAATGTGATGGATATAACAAATCTACCTAAAGCGACATTACATTTATAGAAACATCGACTTAATCAGAATATCGAACCTAACCAAGAAAGTCCTAACTAAGCCAATGTATCTATGAACGGTAATGAAACTAAAGATAGATACGATATATCTGGGCTGGCAGGACCATGGACTTACCCATTCGCCAGAGATCGAAGCCGATGCAGCCCTGCGTCGGGTGCCAAGTCTCGCCGGATGATGAACAAAGTAGAAAAGTAAAAGGTGGCGATGCGCCGAGGTTGTATTGATCGAGAGATATGAGTTACATGAACCCCGGGCTTACATATTTATACCCATGGGCTAACAGAGATCCTAACAGATTGCAAATCCAAACTTTTCTAAAGATAAAAGGAAACATACCGAATCCTTACCGAATATTAACACACTTTCCTAAAGATAAAATAGAAAGCTAACAAACTCTTCCTAATTATTAGATACAATTGCCTTTTTTGGACTCTATCCATGTACGACAATCCTCATGAAGCACATTAATCTGATCCGATAACGATTCCAATGTTATCTTACCAAAATCGGCTATATCGGTTTACCCTGTTCGATTCGGTATTAGCCAATATAATCCTTGAGCCAATAGAGCCTCTAGGGCTTACCAAATTCTGGCATTAACACATGCCCCCTAGTTTTGGAGTATGAGAAGTCATGCTTTAAAATTATCCTTGCCTTGATCACCCCAAAACTGGTTCTTTTCTTCTTCTTGACCTCGGCTCGAGAGATTGCTCTTCCTTGGCCTAGACTTCTTTATCACACATTGCGGGTTCCACAAGCCATGTAAACAATCGTGACGTCCCACCAGGCGTGCCAAAATATGTTGACAGGAAAAATCAATAAGCTGACCTGGGAGATTTGCTTAGCTCCAGCGCAGGTGCTAGAATCAATGAAGCGCGGGCGTGCCAGTCAGTTTGATCCTGCCACTGACAAGAATGCAAAATAGCAGAGCATAAATCATACCAGCCGATAGACCGATAATCAAAACAGCCGATCTGTTGACAGCCGATTGTGTGATTCCAGCCGATACCGAAGTCCAGATAACTCATCAGCTGAAACCCTTATTGGTAGCCATCAGGCAGGCTAGAGACTATGGTTCGAATCATGACTTAGTAGGTCAAATTGAATTGATGCAGCACTAAGTATGAAAAGAAAAGCAATATCAAGACAATCAAGCCTTTGACTAATTTTCAGGGTTCTAGATAAAAATGTGTTGACGAGAAAAATCAACACGCCGGCCTGGGAGATCTGCTTAGCTCCATTGCAGGTCCTAGAATCGATGAAGCATGGGCGTGCCAGTCAGTTTGATCCAGCCACTAACAAGATATGCAAAGTAGCCAGAAGTAAAGCATATCAGCCAATAGGTTAGTAACCAATATAGTCGATCGACCAATCAGTAGATGACGTGATCCCAGCCGATACTGACGGCAGCCGATGCAGCTAAGGTTTCAATCCATCGGCTGTACGTTGGGCAAACATCAATGTAAAGGTGATCGGCCGACAATAACATGATGATATATCAATGTAATATGGCACAAAGCAATCACATGATAAAATAGATACTGATTTAGAAATTAAAACACACATCGGCTGGAACTCCGATGTCATTAAATCCATATGATTAAATATCCAATGAAGCCTCTGCTGCAATCGGCTAGATCCAACTTGTGTACATTCCTTTCAAGCCGATGCGATATCCAAATAACTCATCGGCAGAAACCCTGATGAAACCCTTAGTGGCAACCAACAGGCAGGCTAGAGATTATGGTTCTAATCACGACTTAGTAGGTCAAAATGAATTGATGCAGCAGTAAGTATGAAAAGAAACACAATATCTAGACAATCAAGCCTTTGACTGATTTTCAGGGTGGTAGATGCCTAAGCTAATCTAATCTAGTAAACAATTTAGCCGGTATCAGTAAAAACCCTAAAGAGAGAGACATCCGATAGAACTAAATTAAAATACCAAGACTAGATTAACAGATGCATATGATAAATAGGCAGGCAAATATGTTAACCAAACCAGAATAATCCAAGAGGTCGAATGTACTGATGCAGCCTTGGACAACAACGATGTAGCCAATACAATTGCCTGGGCCGGCGGAACATTGGACTTA
Source organism: Oryza australiensis (assembly GCA_019925245.2). NCBI lineage: Eukaryota > Viridiplantae > Streptophyta > Magnoliopsida > Poales > Poaceae > Oryza > Oryza australiensis. Next base: position 2,949,439 of record JAIFGZ020000010.1, read on the forward strand.
CCCCTTCGCCGGACATCGAGGCTGATGTAGCCCTGCGTCGAGTGCCAAATCCAGTCGGGTGATGAATAAAGTAGAAAAGGTAAAGGGTGGTGATGCGCCGAATTGTATTGATCGAGAGATATCATATATGAACCCCGGGCTTGCATATTTATACCCACGGGCTAACAAAGATCCTAACATATTACAATCCAAACTTTCCTAAAGATAAAAAGGAAACTAACAAACTCTTCCTAATTAATAGATACAATTGCCTTTTTAGGACTCTATCCTTATATGGCAATCCTCATGAAGCACATCATCTTGATCCGACGGTGTGTCCAATGTTGTCGTACCAGAATCGGCTACATCGGCTTGCCTTGTCCGATTCGGTATAAGCCAATGGACACCTTAGCCGATTCGGGCTCCGGGGCTTACCAAATTCTAGCATTAACAGTTGGTTTCAGTTCTTATTAAGAATCCTTGTTGTTTTCACATTTTACAAATAAGTCCTGGGTCCACATGCCATACTGGTAATATTTTGCAGAGAAAACCTTACAAGTTCTAAGTGGCTGCTAACTAAGGTCCTTAGCGCCTAATTTGCCCGGGCCCACACATCAGAGGTTTAGTCAGAAGGGAAAGCAGAGGCTGCGGCGGCCGACGATCCTTTCCGCCTTCGCCGGTGGCCAATGGTGGCTCGGCCGAGGGAGCAACCAAAAGGAAAAATGTACATGGATAGCTGGCAAAGCTAGTGATGGTCTCTTCGTTGATTGGGGTGGCCGGAATCGGAAGTGGCGATGGTGCAAGCAGCGGCTGGCGTCGAGGTGGTCGACCATATGGAGCAACGGCTCGTTTTCTGCCAAACTAATGCAACGGTTTGCGTCTTTAGATCTCTTCGGTGCTTACCCAAAATGGTGTGCGTGTTGGCAATGCTCGGTCACCGGCGAAGGCAGAGAGAGAGGTCCAGCGATGGCAGAATCCTTCGGTTCCACGACGGTAGCTTCTTCCGGCCTTCCTCCTACCAAACCAAGTTGGGCTCATGGTTTTGAATGACACGGAGATGGTGTATGCGCAAGGAATCGACATGTTGCTCACCGAGGTGGACGGAACCATCTGCACGCGGCGGTTGGCGAGGCGATGAAGGTGAAAGCTGATCTCCTCCTTCGGTGCGCCATTCCCGTGATTGTTGAGGGGAATCGTCGTTGAGTCAAGGCGAAACGTTGGCGGCGGGCTTGGCTTGGGATGGTCTGCGGCGGCCGGAACATCGGCGAACCCGAAGCGATGGAGCTCCGGTGCGTGCTCCTGTGCGTCGCGGTGAGGTCCCCGTTCCCGTTGCTGCGAGGGATAACACAAAACGGTGTCAAGACTAAACACACTCGGCATGAGGAGAAGAGTATGGAACGGGAATAAGTTGGTAGCGAGCGCGGCTTGACAACGATTGGCATTGCATTCTTCCCGGTAGCCGGCGGTGGAGTGAAGAGTGTGGGGACTAGGTGAAGCCCTCCCTCTCGGTTTCTTCAGCTTGGTTGAGAAGGTTGAAGTGAGGCGACAAGCTCTGGAGAGTTTTAGAGCATCGGAGGTGGGATTTGTGGTGTTGACACCTCACGGTTTCGTGCCGACCGAGCTTGTTCCCTGGCGTTCCCAAGCCTCCCTTAAGCGGTGTGGCACATGGCACAGAGATGGGGCAAGTTTGTGCAGCCGCATTGTGGGGTCAATGTGAATAGAGCAATGGCAGGGGAGAGAGCTGGGTACAGAAAAGTGTATACATTGGGTTTTAGGTTAATTTCGAATTATTTTCCCCTCCCAACTTTGTAACCTTGTAGTTTAACTTGTGGTCATGGTAAATTCATGAGATTTTTACTGGGTGTAGCTAACATCCCTAGGTTCCATTTTCTTTGGTTTCACTCAAATATACTAAGTGGTTTATTCCCAGTAATTCAACAAACACAGGGTATTTGGTGATTAGTTTGAATTTTTAGGAGCCCTAAACAGTGGAGAAAAATTCTAGAAAAATTATATTTATTCATTGATTTTATCTTAGTATTTAAATAAAATATTTCATGTATATACTTATGTGCACTTTAATGGTCTTTTGGATAAGTTGACATTTTAGCCGGTTAAAGTTATTAATTGGCCTATTCTAGCACTGTTTTGTTTAATTTGTTTGGGGCAACAAACCTAGCTTTTAATTTGCACAAAAATTAATTTAAGTTGTACATAACATTTAGCACCTCCATGAAGTTTTCCATAATTTTATCCTATATGGTTCAGTCTAGAAAATTAAGGTAGCTTTCCTAGGTTTATGCGTCTAAGCTAGGTTCATGCGACTGTTTTATTCTTCGGATTCATATTACCTTTCCTCTTGGGCTGAGGGAATGATCTTTGGATTAAATTTTTAAGTCTACATGCTTGCATCCAAAATGTTGTAGGTTCGCTTGGTAAACTCAACTCGGCTAGGCTACGCGTATATGACATATAATGAGATGCGTTTCCAAAATCCGAATATACGTAATTGACCTACGTCAAAGTGGGCTTTATGTTAGCATGCATGCTTCTTCATGAGCTTGCACTTTCATCCTAGGTCATAAATTAAAGTTTTTAATTTATTCTAAAGTTTGGGTCTATCATGCAAAGGCCTAGGTTGTTCTCACCTATTTGGAAAAATGAAATTTTAGCTCTTCAAATTATGATTCATACAAGTAGGTTGAGGTTTCTTAACCTAAGTTAGAAAATGAAAACTTTTGGTCCATAAAATTAATAAACCTTCATTTTATTTGGACAAAATTTTGTTGACCCTAGAATTTGGGTATATGACAATTATCAATATCGCGGACTTAGGGGGCATGTGTTACGACCAAATTTGGTAAGCAAATCCCGAGTTTGAAGCCTAGATTGAAGCAGAATCAAGGGAAGCGCGCAATCCTCGAAAACAGGGGCTACATCGGCTGAGTCCGAATCAGCTAAGGAGCTAGTCAGCTGAGTCCGAGTCGGGCCATGATAGCCGATAGTCGATTCCGATTGGAAATAGAAGATGAGACCGGTCCCATCAAGAAAGCTTAAAGATAATTACTGGCTTCAGTTTCCAAAGTACTTCAAAGAGGTTGGCATCTACGAATAAGGTCCTATAACGGTAATTGTATCTGTAATTTAGGATATTTTGTATAGTTTCCTTGTGTAACACGGCATGGGACCTCGTCCCGAGATATTGTCGTACTATGAATAGTAGATAAGAATAGAAGTCGTGTCCTACGCAAACTTTGTTGTAACCGGGTATAAATAAGGCCCGAGGGTTTGTTGTAATGAATCGAATCAACTCAATACAATCTCGGCGCATCGCCACCCTTTTATTTTACTTGCAATCTCGACGAGTTCTTGCCTCGCTTTTGGGCTGTATCGGGTTCCGATCTCCAAGCAAGGTAATTCTTTGTTACAAGTGGTCTGTGCTATCGGGGTTGGTGCTTCCATCATCATGGTACTCTGATTTTGTTATTGCAAATTGCTTAATTTATCATATACGACATATAATCTAGATCAATGTCTAGATCTATCTCATGATCGGCTAGCATCTCCTCGAAGATAACAGCCAACAGAGCTAGATCTTGGGATTGATTTAGGTTATATGGCATATTCACCATCTCGAAAGGTCTTCATTAGCTTATATAGATCTCGTGCTTCTTTTTGTACTTAATGCTGCATCAATTTGATCTATTAAGTCGCTCTTAGAATCATACAGATCTATTCGGCTCAATGATTTCTATTAGGGATAGTATCGGGATTACAGCCGATCTTACATGTTTTAGCCATCTTATATGTTTTATTACTGCTAGATGTGTTAGAACCGCCTTTTATATCAAGATCTTAGTCTATTTAAATATGCTAAGCTTGGCATCAATCTGTTAAGTCATATTAAGAGTCGATTGATCCTTGTTTAGTGTATTTAGCTCAGATTAATATCTTAGTATAAAACTGTATCGGAGTACTAGCCGATTCACATTAGATCTACAACATCGGCTAGGCTATAAATGTATATAATCATTATCCTAATATGCTTTTAGACATAAGTGATTTATACTATCTCGGTATACTGCCGATCTATCCCAATCACTTAGTCTAAATGTGCTTTGGAATAGTAATTATGTATTATGGATATGTATAGTCGATCGAGTAGGATCTAATCTTAACCAAACTGCATATTTCTTGTTTTTTTGTTGGTTACAGGATCAAACCAACTGGCACACCCTACACATCGAAGGCAATCCAATTTGGACCTGCACTAGAGCTAAGCAAATCTCTCAGGCCAACGCGTGGAAAAATTTCTCATCAACAGGTGGCTACCGAATATATAGGTTCTAGGGTCAATCAAGGATCTTTGGACGCGTCCCTATTAGACTCCAGCACTATACACGGCCCAACGGCCCAAAAGACGGTGACGTAGCACCTGGACAAATTCTGGATGCCATTTGTTTTAACGATTCCTGTTGACTTAAAAAGACTTTTGACGTGAGACCAGGCCCATTAGAACGGTGTCACCATTACCTTTTCATACATAGGTAGAACGTCAAAAATGGAGTATGAATGCGACCTAGGCGATGTTTTTAGCGTGGATTGCTCCTGGAGCCCAAGGTAGACTCGAACATGATAAGAGTTGGGCGTCCATCTTGACTTGAACACCCGTGATGACCTTGTCCACCTTCTAGCCTCTCTCTTTGGTCTTATCCATAGTTTCTAATCATGACTAAATCATTAGATAGCAATCTATTCACAAAATCACATGAAGAAATACTTAAGAACGAGCTCACCTGTAAATGCAATTATTGGGTTTGTGCTCTAGTGATTGGACCTTGCATGACAACTTGAGGAGCATTGTGAATTTTCAAAGGAGTGATGTTCTCATCAGAGGCAACAAATCAATGATCGACAACACGAGATGTGTTTTGTGGGTACATGTTCTGATACTAACCTCTATTTACTAGCACGAGAAGTAACGGGTTCTGAAATAGTATTATGGCTTGGAGGGGGCTCTGATCCAAGGATAGTATATATAATCTTTGGAGAATACTTCCCGTCGGGCGCCCGATCCATGCCAAAAGACCGAGCTCCATCCTTTGAATTGACCAGCTTTGTATAGACATCGGATACTACATGCACCATCTTATCTCCCATGCATGCACTACCTTCTCTTCCCCACCTCCCTCTCTTCTCTCCCCTATATTAACACCTCATTTACAAGATTCAACTGATCTTTTCTCCTAATTACTTACCCAATATGCAATTCAATTATATAGTTGTATTCATTACTATTAAATAATTAAAACAAGATATCACACGATTATGTTATGATGAAAAAATTATATATGTTTTAGCCATTAAATTTGATGTTTCAATGGGGATTCAACTATGTCACACATTTTAAGTACTTGTGCTATTGTGATTTTTTTTAATGTTCTACATGGTGTTACTTTGTTGTTTCAATAAGTATTTTTTGATGCTTTACTAGTTCATTTATATAGTGTACATCGTGTTATTTTGATGTTTCAATAGTATTTTGTGATGTTTTGGTGGGCCATTTGCAAATGTTGCATACGGTGTTCTTTGACTGTTCCAATAAATATTTTATGATGTTTCAGCAGTTACAATATGATGTTTCATGCATTATGTAAAAATGTTTCAATTAGAAATATAATCATGTGAGATCTCATTGTAAAGATTTAATTACAATGAATACAATGATACAATTAGATTTTAGATTAGATAAGTAATTTAGAAGAAAAATTGGTCTAAAGTTTTGTAAAAAGTTAATAGTACTAGCATTACAAAGGAGAGAATGAACAATACAAAACCTAGTGTTCGTGATATGTCCTAGAGGCAACATGAAGATGTTGGATATCATGGTCAATGTTTATGTATAAATGAATAAAGTGTTATTCAATTCTATGAAATAGACAACTTGTATTGATCAATAAGTACGTGACTTATTTATGAGACTCTTTATGTATGAATCTATTTCTAAACGATTCCTGATCACATGTCATATTGTTGGAACAAATATGATTCTAAGATCGACATGTTTATTGATTGATGATCATGTCTCATAGATCATGGTATGGAGATACCAAATCAATATACGTGGACATATGTTAGAGAACACATTGTTGGATAGACCAACCATGAGACACTATAGGAATTAATGTGCCAATAGTTGGTCTCAAGTAGTGTTGGTGCAAAGTCCTTAGACCTGAGATCATCATGGATTCCAACATGTGTAGTAGCCTACTTTGGGACTGCCAAACGCTATTCCGCGACTAGGTAGTCATAAAAGTAGTCCTCGGGTTTGCTATGAAACATGAAGTGGGATGTGAGTGATTAAGATGGAATCTACCCCTCCTTTGGAGAGATCCGTGTGCACGTCGAGGTAATGGATTATGGAAGTTCATGGCCATGCCGAGTTGATTGAGGAGTCAATCAACGGACAGATAATCCAATACGGTTCGAGTGAATGGTTAAGCTATTGAAGGGATCGCACATCTTGCCTATAGCTTAATTGGTATCGTGAGGCAAAGGTATTTGTGTACACATTACAGGTTCAGAGCCGACATTATATTCTTGTATACTATGGTGTCAATATGTGCTGCTGGGCGCCGCTATTGACGGTCGGCTGAGTTGGACTCGAGCCGAAACCGAGTATACCTGAACCTACAGGGTCGCACGCTTAAGGGGATAGAACAAACATTCGAGTTGGACTCGAATATAGCTCAATTCGGATAAGATTCGATTTAATATAGAGTCCTATGGGCTTACGAAGTCCGGCTGGCCAACTCTATGAGATTTGGATAGGATCCGATTCAAACCCTCCCCACACCGAGCCAAACCCTAGCCTTGCATCTTGTGCTAGCACACGGGTGTTAGGCGTTCTATCCCTGGACTTGTGGATACCGGTAGAGGCATTGCTACATTGTGGCGCATCGGTTGTAGTGAATCAGCTGTCGAGTCGGTGAATCGACTGTACTCAGGAATCAACTGTAATCGGCTGGCACAGTTCCGGATCGGATAGCTCCTGATTGGCTATATCCGCTGCGCTCTACTCCAATCGGTAACGATCTATCGACCCTTACTTGCAAGTGTTCCTGGTTTGCGCAGTAGAAAAGTTTTGTTTTATGCTTTCGTAGCCTCTGCGTAACCCTTCACCTAGTACATGTTTGCATGGGCAAATACAGTAGGGCAAAAACATACAGTAGTTGCACGCGGCAACAATGCAAGAGTCAGGCACCCGATTTTTGCTATTTTTTTGGATGCCCGACGCATGGTTGCATCGGTAATCTCTCGTCCATGCTAAAATACTATTTGTAGTTTGAGTACAGTAGGAAAATCTTTGTTCGGTTGGATTATGAAGTTTTGAGGCATAAATATATACAGACATATCCATTAGGTAGGATGGGTCGATTGGCCCATCTACCGTAAGGTCGAATACCAAAGATGCAAGCCCACCAAAGGGAGGGAGCGGTTGAATAGTAGGAACACAAAAAACCAAAAACTTTTAGTGGAATTAAAAATTTTCCTCGAGATCTGATGGAGATCGGTCTGACCAATGTGGATGTGCTGGTCTGATCGCTTGGATACCAGCAGTCGGACGATTGTATAACTCCGATCCAACCGCCTGATGTTGCCTGTCGCCGTCATCGGTCTGACCGTCGGTGATCCGCTAGTGTGACCTCTGCACTGGAGCAAAACACAAAATGAAGATTCTTATAATTGGATTGAACTTTATTGCTTCTAATTGTGTTTACAAACTGCAACGACAACACTCCTCTCACAAAATTCGACTACACTCAAACCCTAACATTTCTCTCAACTTAACTCTCACACAATCGTTACTGAGAGGCCTCAACCTTTATTCTATTTATACCCATAAGTGTTTGTATAAAAAACCATGAATCTAACTTATATAAGGAGTTCTATGCCACTAGGAAACCTTCCCATAAAAGAAACGAACTAATCAAATCCGATCTTCCCATATTTGGACTCCTTCCAAATTCAACTCCGCTATCCATATGCACAGAATCTCCCATCGTATGTCGCATTGAATCTTCCCCAACACGTGCATTGTTATTTAGCCTAAGCATCCCGGAAGCCCGCGAGGGGGCGGCTTCCCCTCGACCCCCGCCCACTAACCGGCTAGCGGGACCGTCGTGTGCGTACCCCTTTATAGGTCATCTCGATATCGTATCTCTGCAATAGGTAGAAAACGTTCTACGCCTAACTTATTTTTGCAGAGAATGCTTTGAGATGGTTTGGCCCTATTGTATGTATGAGATGCATGTGATGCGTGTAATATTCTTTCACACGTGCAATGCTTGGAATATTCTTTCTTACGTGCAATGCTTGTAATATTCTTTCACGACCTACGAGTTGATGTACTCTTCAATTGGAGCTTCTATAGTAGTAGCTTAGTTTGAAGAAATCAAGCATTCGGCACTCGAAAGAATGGTGATGAAGATGGAGATCCTCTACACCAGCATGGAGATGGAGATCACCATGTGAAGGGGGTCATACTATTTCATTAATTGCTATTCTACTTGCTTTCATATATGTGATATGTTTGTTTGATAGGATAGTATCCCTCACAAAATTAAGTGGTAATGATGCCCTTCCAAATGTTGGACCTGTCACTGTTATGCTCGTCAATGGTGGGTCTGTCAAAGCAGAGTGCCATTCTCTATCATAACACGAGGGGGTATATGTCCAACATATACAGCAGGAGCATTTGGTTTACTTAACAAGGCTATCAAAACAGTTTTGGGCCTTGGGGCATAGGTATGTAAAATACGTAATGGGAGTTTTTTGTTAAATTGTTTAACAATAGACATAGCATAAAAATTGTGCTAAACTTTGCCTTTTCTGTTGTAGAATTATGGCAACTAATACTACACCCAGTAGCTTTAATTTGCGATCTATTCTCGAGAAATAAAAATTGAACGGAACAAACTTTATGGATTGGTATCGCAACTTGAGAATTGTTTTCAAGCAAGAGTGCAAGAAGTACGTTCTTGAAGTACCCTATCCGGATGATTTGCCTAATAATGCTATTGCTACTACACGGAGGGCTTATGAGAAGCACACTAACGATTCCCTAGACATAAGTTGTCTCGTGCTTGCTACAATGTCCTCTGAGCTTCAGAAGCAATATGAGAGCAGCGATGCTCATACTATTATTCAGGGACTACGTGGCATGTTTGAGAACCAAGCTATGTGTCAAAACTTGGTTTCGGCAATATAATTTCTGGGGTCGCAGTCAAGATCGCCAAGCACAATGGGTTAGTAGGAAAAGAAGATTTAGACAGGTTCAGACCCTCTCGTGAGGTAATACCCTACTCCTGTTTCGGTGGATTCGATCCGCCGAGTGTCTTTATTGATCTCGTGATCTAAGGCTCAAAGCTAAAAGCTGATCTAACATAGGATATCCCTCAAGGGACGCCCCTTACCCCCCTTATATAGTCTTGGGAGGTGGGCTTACAGATCGGAAACCCTATCTTACTCTAAGTCGGTTCCCTCAATCTTACCAAACCGTGACTATAGGCCGATTGCCTTATCTCTATCGGCAATCGTAACACCCAAGTCATGATCGGTTTACAGATATGGCAGGCGCAATCTATCTCTACCTCCAGTCGGATAAGCTTGCCATGTAGATACCCGATTGCCATAATCTCCACAGTAGCCCCCGAGTCCTTTTCAGTCGACGAGACAGCTCAACTTCAAACCAAAACAACACTCAGCCAAAAATCTCTTTGACCGAGTGCTTTTGGCGCCGAGTGATTCCATCATCTCTGCCTGAATCTTCCCGAGTGGCTCCAAAGACTGTGAAGGGCTGAAAAATATCTAAAAAATTCTCAAAAATAAATATCTAGGTGCATCTCCTGATGCACCTAATTAGGTGTAGCCCCCGACTATGTGGTTAGTCAAAAACAGGCTAAGCATATAGTCAAGAACTATAAAAAATCATTCTCATACAGATGCTTAGCTCAAGCTAAAGCAACCTCATTACTCGGCAAGCTCATACTCATCCGAGTGAATTTGCCCGAGTCTTCTCAGAACAAATAATTCAATCAACCCTCATGGGTAAAAAGCACTCGGTAAGCTCATGCTTATCCGAGTGGATCTGCCTGAGTCATCCTGGATCAAATATTTTAATCGCCCCTCATGGGAAAACGAGTTCTTTCAATCGTATGAAAAATGTGACCAAGTTATTAAATAGCTTTTGCCATAATACTGGTCTTAATCTATAAAGACCTTCACCAAGGTGGAAAAATAGCATTGATATAATCACTTAATCAAATGCTAAAAAACCAAATAGCCCTTGTCATCAAGGCAACTATAAAAAGCTTAACTGTTGGTCACCTTCCAAGTTGCATCGTGCCAGCTTCTCATGAAGTCAAGCAAACCACGGTATGAAAGGATTTCCAAAGGTATAGGGCATTCGGACACGCGCATATTGCCAGGGCAAATCTGCTTAAGCTCATCCGCTTAAGTCCCTAAGGACACGCGTCAAGCCACACCTTAACTGGGCCGCAGATTCTCTCATGGGCTCGGCCCAATCACGAGAAAACCTAGCACAACCCTCAAATCTTTCTATAAAGGCTCGAGGTCATCCCCGCCTCTTCATCTTCCAAAAGATTCCTCTTTTCGCGACACTGTTCACCAGTTCCCTGCAAAGAACCCTAGACTCGCGCGCTCCCAAATCCATCCATCCAAGAGCTCGCTTCTTGCCACACCCAGCTTCCGCAGCCAATCTTCCAAGATCTCTTGCTCAAATCGCCATCCTTTCCGACCAGATCCACTTCACACCCACACCACAATCATGGCGGAGGAAAAGAGAATCCCCTTTGACCAATGGGCCACATCGGATGTGAGGGAATCTACCCTCAAGGAGATGGTGAAGCACGGCGTGCTTCCCCCAAAGGAGATCGTGGGCTGGCGCCCGGCGGCGGGTGAGGACTTCCCAACCCCGAACACCGGTGAGCTCGTTGTATTCACCTCTTTCTTCTATTGCGGGTTCAGCCTTCCCACCTCCGAGTTCTTCCGGGGGCTTTTAGATTACTATGGTCTCCAGCTCTACCATTTGAATCCCAACTCCATGCTTCACATCACCCTCTTCATTCATGTATGCGAAGCATTCCTTGGCATCCTCCCCCACTTCCAACTGTTCCGCTGCATGTTTTATCTTAAACCACATCCGAATAAAGACCACTCATGCGTCGTTGGCGGGGCAGGTTTCCAACTCCGCGGATCTCTCCGCAAGGAGTAATTCTCTCTTCCCTTAAAATCTTCCAATAAGGGATGGCACGCGGGCTGGTTCTATATTAGCAACCTCGAACCCAGCCTGCCAGCCTTCGTTGGCCTTCCCCTGTCCCCAAGCCAACTTGGAGCACTGTTCCAGTGGCTCAAGATTGGGACGAGGCCAACAAATTGCTAGCGAAGATCTTAGCGATGAAGCAAAGGGGTCTTCGCGGCGAACAGATCACTCGGCACTTCATCCGGTGCCGACTGGCTCCAATTAAAGAGAGGTCAAAGCCAGCCTTTGAATACGAAGGCGGGAAGGACCCCAATCGGGAAGATCAAGATCCACTCAGTTATGAGATCTTGAAGATCCGGATGTACAAGATCTTCTCGACTGGGATTGCAGTTGAGCGCGCCCTCATTCTGCCAGTTCTCCCCTTCAGCATCCACCGGCCTCCTCCTCCGGTAAGCCGAGCAACTGCCTCATAATGTTTTGCAACCTTGATATCTCGTCTCTTAGTGTTGTGCGAACTTTTCTCATAGGAAAATGCTTTTGTTACTTCCAAACCATATAAGGTGTCCCACGATGACGCGCCGTGTCGCCCTGCCAAGAAGCCGGCTGGCGGGATCAAAATCCAAAGTGATCCAGTCGGAAAGCGGGCGGCCCCGAGTGAGGACACAAACAAGCGGGCGAGCAAAAGGAGCCTCATCATTGAGGATTCGGACGATGACGTCCCGGCTCCTCCAGTCGAGACTCCTCCTCCAAGGCGATCGCCGAGGACGGTGCCGAAGATCCGTCGGTCGTCCAGGTATGCTTTATGACTGAAGTCCGAACTTTTTCGTTGAAAGCTTTCTTTGTCTTCACCCTAGCTGTATTCATTATCGCAGGAGGCCCCAAGACATAGATCCTGCCAGGAAGGGTGAGGGGCCGACCCCCGCCGCTGCTCCCGAGGCGCCGAAGCCTGCAGAGCCGAAGCCTCGGAGCCCGCATCCGAGCGAGAACGCTCTGGGCAAAAACCTTCGCCTCCGAAGAAAGATGCCCCAAGGAAGGAGCCCCCCACCGCCGGCCGGGACGTCCCGGCCGGAAGCTAGTCGACAGGGAAACCTCGGGCCACGGCTCGGTCGGCCCGGCGAGGATCACTCGGCGAAGAGCCGGAGGAAGGAGGCTAGCCGGGCTGTTCCACCCAAGTGCGCAGCCACTGAAGCCGGTGAGTATTGAATCAAAGTCTTGTCTTTGCTCTTTTAGTTTGAATCTTTCATGTCTTTATTTGTTCTTCCTATCTGCCAGCCACAGTGGAGGAAATCCCCAGGTTACAGTCATCTGAAACCTGGGTTCCCCCAATCAAGATCGGGTGGCGGGACTCGGAAGGCCAAAGACAGGGCATCGTCCTGGACAGGCAGGCTGAAAGGGAAGAAAGGGATGCCCTTGTCGAAAGCTTAAACGAAGCGACTCGGCTACTCAACGTAAGCCTTAGTCTTTTCTTTTATTGTGTTATCATCCTTTTCCATCGGTCACTCTTGATTTCATGGGCGAAGGAGTATTGCTGTTCCATGGCGAAGTCCGAGGTGCTGGAGAAACTTGTTCCTCACCTGAGCTCCTTAGAGGACGTCCAGCGGAAGCTGAAAATTACTCAGGAGGAAGCCGCGTCGAGGGAGGCGGCTTTAAGGAGGGAGATCGCGGAGCTTCGGGAGGCGAACCTCGACCTCCGAGGATCAGTTGGGAGTAAGCTCGTCTCTCCGAGTTTCTTTATGATTCTCATGTTGACTCCGGTTCTTGATGATCTTCTTTACTTGTATAAAATTCGTCGGAGGTCCACTCGCTCCAAGTCTAGGCGGAGGCGGTCGGCCTCGACAAAGCCGAACCGGAGGCCGAGTTTGAAGGTAAGCCTCTTTGAAGTAACATTCCTTGTCTTGCTTTATTTCCGAGTGCTTTGCATGATCAGATGCTTTTTGCAGCTTATAAGGTTAAGACCCGAGCTCAATATGACGTCTTGCTTGAGTGGGTCAAACGACCCGGGGAGGTCCGGGAAGAGGTCGCCAATGCTGCTGCGCCACTCTTGCTGTCCTTATTTCATCAAGGGGTCGGGGCCAGTTCGCTAGAGCCAGTAGAAATTTTTGACAAGCTGCGGAGGGCTCCTGACCAATATCTGGTGAACATCACTGAGGCCGCCAACATGGGGGCTGGTCTGGCTCTTGCACAGACCAAGTCCCTTTACCCCGAGTGGATATCCACTCGGTCGGAGAGGGCTTTGCTGACGGGACCACAGATGAGCAGGCCTTGGATATGCTGAGTGAGGCGCAGGAGTCAGCGAAGAAGATTTCCATGGACGTAGTAAATAACTTCCGGATTTGATTTGTCTTGTAAACATTGGCTTGTAAATGTCATATGATCGTGGTGCTCTGATGCAGGCTTGTGATATATTTAGTTTATTTATGTTAATGCCTTGATCCGAGTTTTTGTGTGAAATTTCTTAAGTAATTTTTGTCTGACTGTCACTAAGCCTAGGCTCGATTAGGTCATCAGAAAACTCTCAGTCCTTAGACACTGAACTCAAATCGAAGAACATTAAACAATGATAAACCAAATCATGCACAGAAGTTGATGAGGGAAACTTAAGCTTTATTGACATATGTATAGCCCCCGACTGCTAACTCAAGAAGTCATCTTGCTTGAGGTTGGCAGTCAAGGAAAACGTGAAACCTTAGTCAAATTAAGCATAAAATCGTCGAAGATGCTCGATGTTTCAGGAGTTCTCCACCATAGATCCGTCTTCACGCTTTAGCCGGTATGCACCGGGCCGAGTTACCTCAACGATTCTGTACGGTCCTTCCCATAAGGGGGATAACTTGTGACGGTCCTTGGTGGTCTGGATCTTGCGTAGAACTAGGTTGCCAACGATGAAAGCTCGTGCCCGAACGTTGCAAGCGTGGTATCGCTGAGCCCTTGAAGATATTTGGCCGATCGGATGAGGGCTGCCTCTCGGGCCTCTTCCGGTGGGTGAGGTCGTCCACTCGGTCGGGGTCGTAGCGTTCATCGTTGAAGCTGCGGACACGGAGGGATTCATACTCCATCTCGTTTGGCAATATGGCTTCTGCGCCGTAGACCAAAAAGAAGGGAGTTTGGCCGGTAGCCCGACTGGGTGTGGTCCTCAGAGACCATAGGACCGAGGGAAGCTCTTGGACCCACTTGCCTGCGTAAGAGTTTAGGCGATCGAAAACGCGGGCCTGATGCCTTGGAGGACCATGCCGTTGGCTCGTTCGACTTGTCCATTGCTTTTAGGATGGGCAACTGATGCGTAGAAAATCTTGATTCCGAGGTCCTCGCAGAATTCCTTGAAGATGCCTCCCGTGAATTGAGTCCCGTTGTCAGTTATGATTCTGTTTGGGACGCCGAAGCGGTGCACGATGTTGAGGAAAAAATCTCGTACCTTGTCAGCAGTAATTGTGGCGACCGGCTTGTCTTCAATCCACTTGGAGAACTTGTCGATTGCGACGAAGAGGTGTGTGAATCCTCCTGGGGCTTTCTTGAAGGGGCCAACCATGTCCAAGCCCCATACCGCGAACGGCTAGGATAGTGGGATTGTTTGTAGCTCCTGGGCCGGGACATGGCTCTGTTGGGCGAAAAATTCGCAGCCTTCACAGGTTCGTACGACTTTGTCCGCGTCGGAGACCGCGGTAAGCCAGAAGAAACCTTGTCTGTAAGCTTTGCCCACCAGAGTGCGTGCTGCCGCGTGGCTTCTGCATATGCCCGAGTGGATGTCTTGAAGTAGCTGCCTCCCTTCCTCGGGTGTGATGCATCTCATTAGGATTCCGGAGGGGCTTCTCTTGTATAAGTCAGAGTCAACCATGACATATGCTTGGCAACGACACCGGACGCGTTCTGCTTCATCCCGGTCTTCCGGCAGCTCTTGCTGAGTTAAGAATTTGATGAGCGGCGTCCTCCAGTCGGCGTCAGTCATGGCGACTTCATTCACAGCTTGCTCGTTGGAAGTTGTCTTTGCCGTGATGGTTGGTTCATAGAGGTGCTCGACAAAGACATCTGTTGGGACTGCTTCGTGCTTGGACCCGAACTGTGCCAACTCATCGGCTGCTTCATTGTTGTGCCTCAAGACATGTGAGAGTTCGAGCCCGTCAAACTTGTCTTCAAGTTTGCGGACCTCTTGTCGGTAGGCCTCCATGGTGTCGTTGAGACAGGACCAGTCCTTCATTACTTAGTTGACGACCAGCTGGGAGTCGCCTTTCACGATGAGCCGACGTATTCGAGTGAAACGCGAGACGCATCCATGTAGCGAGCTTCGTACTCGGCAACATTGTGTGAGGCGGAGAAGTGGAGGTGAAGGACGTATCTTAGCCTTTCCCCGGTCGGGGAGATCAGCACAACTCCTGCTCCCAAGCCGGTGATCCTCTTGGATCCGTCGAAGTGCATGGTCCAGTGTTGGAGGTCTTCCCGAGGTACGTTCTCTTGTTGCTCAGTCCACTCGGCCGGAAATCCGCCAAGGCTTGTGACTTTATGGACGTCCTCACCTTAAAATTCAAGTCCAACGGCATCAGCTCTAGAGCCCACTTGGCGATGCGCCCGGTCGCCTCCCGGTTGTGGATGACATCGCCGAGAGGGAAAGAAGTGACGACGGTGACCGAGTGACCCTGAAAATAGTGTGCCAATTTCCTCGCGGTTATTAGAACACCATAGAGTAATTTTTGTACCTGAGGGTAGCGAATTTTGGCTCCACCAACACTTCGCTAACAAAGTAGATTGGTCTCGAATCTTCGAGCCCGTCCTTCTTCTTCGCGCTCGTCCACGAGGACCGTACTAACCACTTGGTGAGTGGCTGAAACATATCACAGCAAAGGTTCCTGGGGCTGAGGCGAGGCCAGGACGGGCGGTGTTGTAAGGAACTCTTTGAAGTCTTCAAAGGCCTTGTTGGCTTCCGCGGTCCACTGGAAGTCGTCTGTCTTCTTTAGCAATCTGAAGAAGGGCATGCCTCGTTCGCCGAGTCGAGAGATGAAGCGGCTTAGTGCCGCCATGCAGCCAGTGAGCTTCTGGACGTCTTTCTGGTTACTCGGGGGCTTCATGCTCAAGATGGCGTTGATCTTCTCTGGATTGGCTTCAATGCCGCGACGTGACACCATGAAGCCGAGCAGTTTGCCTGATGGAACGCCAAAAGTGCACTTCTCCGGGTTCAACTTCATTCTGAAGGCTCGGATGTTTGCGAAAGTTTCTTCTAGGTTAGCGATCAGGTCTTCTTTCTGCTTGGTCTTGATGACAACGTCGTCGACATAAGCTTCTACGTTCTTGCCGATCTGCGTCTGGAAGCATCTTTGGATCATGCGTTGGTATGTGGCGCCAACGTTCTTCAGGCCGAAAGGCATTGTGATGTAGCAGTAGTCCCCAAATGGCGTGATGAACGATGTCTTCAGGCAGTCGGATTCTTTCAAGCTGATCTGGTGATAGCCCGAGTAACAATCCAAGAAACTCAGGAGTTGGCAGCCGGCTGTTGAGTCTACGACTTGGTCGATGCGAGGCAGCCCGAATGGGTCTTTGGGGCAGGCTTTGTTGAGGTCGGTATAGTCAACGCACATGCACCATTGCCCTGTCTTCTTGCGGACCAGGACTGGGTTAGCTAACCAGTCGAGATGAAGGACTTCTTTGATGAAGCCGGCAGCCAAGAGCTTTGTGAGCTCTTCCATGATAGCGTCTTTTCGGTCCTGCGCAAATCTGCGTAATCATTGTTTTATCGGTTTGGTGTCATCTTTGACGTGCAAAGAGTGCTCGATCACCTCCCTAGGAATTCCGGGCATATCAGATGGTTGCCAAGCAAAAACATCTTTATTATTTTGGAGGAAGGTGACGAGCACGCTTTTCTATTTGGGATCTAGGTCAGCGCCGATTACAGCAGTTTTCGAGGGATCCGATGAATCAAGGGAGATCTTCTTGGTCTTGGCATCGCCGGATCCCGATTTGGCTATCTTCTTCGCGGGGACTTCGCCCTCTGCCGAAGTTGATGCAGCCAATCGGACTTCTTGTTGGCCACGTAATCTCTCACGAGATTGGGCCATGTCACAGCTCTCCTTATCGCAGGTGAAGGCTTGCTTCACATCGTTGCGAAGAGTGATGACGCCGTTGGGACCCGGCATCTTCATGCAGAGGTAGGTGTAATGCGGGATCGCCATGAATTTGGCAAGCGCAGGCCTTCCGATGATGGCATGGTATGCTGTTTCGAAGTCGGCCACCTCAAAAGTGACGTTCTCCGTTCGGAAGTTCTCTCAGCCCGAAGGTGACAGGGAGGGAGATGTGCCCGAGTGGTGTAGATGATAGCCCCGGGATGACTCCGTGGAAGGGGGCTGAGCTTGCCTTCAGTTCGGCCCTCGGGATCTGCATCTCATCCATGGTCTTGGCGAACAGGATGTTAAGGGCGCTGCCCCCATCGATGAGGACGCGCTTGAGCCTGATGTTGCGGACCACGGGATCTAGGACGAGTGGATAGCGCCCCGGATGAACCACTCGGTCAGGGTGATCCGAGCGGTCAAAAGTGATGGCCACCTCCGACCATCGCAGGTACTGAGGGACTTCGGGTTGAGCCGCGTTGACCTCTCGGTCGGTTAGCTTCTGTTTCCTCTTGGATTCATAGGCTAGCGGCCCCCCGAAGATGTGATTGAGCTCTCCCACGGGGTCTTGGAAAGGTTCGGCGTTGTCGGCCGCGTTGTTTTTCTTGGCGCCGATGGACCAGCCTCGTCGGTCGGCTTCTTGTTGAGCGCGCCGCGTCTTTATTGGCTTGTTTGTAGATGAAGCGATCCTTAGCCGCGTGCTTATGATTGGGATGGTGTGTGCACTGGGCGTTCATGATGGCGTCGTAGGCGGCGAATTGGGGGTGTCGTTGAGAGTTGGAGGTTGCGGCCACTAGGTCGTCAGATCGGCGCTTGCGATCCTTTTGGGCCTGGTTGTTGCTATTGCCGTTATCCTTCTTAGGATTCCGGCTTCCTCTGCCCGCTTGTCTTCCCTCTGTCGAGCCGGTCTTGACGGGCGGCCTTGATGGCGTCGTTGGATTTGGC
Organism: Oryza australiensis; assembly: GCA_019925245.2. Taxonomy (NCBI): domain Eukaryota; kingdom Viridiplantae; phylum Streptophyta; class Magnoliopsida; order Poales; family Poaceae; genus Oryza; species Oryza australiensis. The sequence goes on from JAIFGZ020000010.1 coordinate 2,967,736, forward strand.
GTATGAATTCACCGTCTCGAACATCTGTTTCACCGTCTTCGGTGGTTTGCGCCCAAACTTCCCGATTAGCAGCTCATCACGGACTCCCTTCTGGAAGGCGGCGATGATGATGTCATCGGTGATGTTGGGGATCTTGTTGCGCTTCTCGGAGAAACGACAGATGTAATCCTTCAGAGGCTCGTCCTTTTGGATGACGTTGTATGGATCAAAGTGTGTGCGGGCCTCTCGAAGGTTCCCTGGAAGTTGGCGATGAAGTGGTCCCGCTCGCTCCACGAGCCGATTGAGCCTCTTGGCGAGGCTCGTGAGCCGGTTCGGCTGAGTTAGCGAGGGCCATAGGCAGGTAATTGGCCATGGCCTTGTTGTCACCGCCTGCTGCGCGGATGGTGAGGGTGTAGACGGTAAGCCATGACTCAGGGTCGGTCTTGCCGTCATACCTTTCAATTCCTGTGGGCTTGAATCCACTCGGCCAGTGCACTCGGCGAAGCACCCGAGTGAAAGCCGGCACTCCGTCGTCGCCGCTATCGGGTGATCCCCTCCGATCTTCCCGAGTGCGTCGGTCCCGCTCGGTAGCGGCAATCGAGGACTTCCCGCGAGATCACTCGGTGGGGTCTTCGGTTGGCTGGTTGGGTAGCTGGAGCCGTTGTTGCGGCGGACGCGGTGGTGGACGGGTGGACGTCCATGTCGTTTGTCGCGGAGTCGGCCGTTTGCTCCGGTACTCTGCGTGGACTCGCGGGTGGGCCTCTTGGCCTTGTCGTCGACCGATCGGCTCGGGCCTCTTATAGTCTCCCGACCTTAGAGGCGGGAGTCGGCTTTTGTCGGGCGTTTCAGCCACGATTCGGTCGGCCTTCGTGCCGAGGTGGTGGGGTGGCCGTTAGCGCGTGGCTGCGACGATGGTCTTGATCTTGTCGAGTATCGGAGTCACATTGGCAGGTGCCGTCTCCATGACGGTGTCCAAAAGTGTGAGCGCGGCAACAGCGTTCTGCTGTGGCGTCCGGAAGATGTTGGTGTTGCGAACCCGTGTTTGGAGGATGGCCTCCGGGTGGATCGTCCATGCGCGTAGATCTGCTTCCTCTTGTCGGCCTCTTCCTTGCGTTGCTTCTCCTCTTCGGCCGTCTTGCGCTCGTGCTCAATGTTGGCTCGCTCTTCTTCAGCAAGCCTCCTGGCCATGGCTGAGTCGGACTCGTCCGGCTTGGCCATGAGGACATCGAAGCACTTCGGCTCGTAGTCCTTGTGACAATCGGAGTCGTCGGCTTCATCGAGGGATGCCGTAGAGGTTGTCAAAGCCGGCGGAGCTTAGGTATTCCTCGAGCTCCGAAGATGAGCATGAGCCGAATGACGGGAGGATGACAGCGACCTCCCTTGATCCTGGATAGCCCGGGTCTGGATTGTTCCAGTCCGAGTCAGAGCTCGGGGATGCGGGCTCCTCCGAGTGGATCAACCCCGACTCAGGGGAGAGAAGTTTACTGTAGATCTCGGCGGCGTTTGGTAATCCAAACGGCACTGAGAGGTCTTCGTCGGAGTACATCGCCTCCGTCGGGGAGATGAGAAGATCGGTGCAGATTTCAGTGGTGTTCGGCAATCCGAACGGTGCTGAGTGAAGTCCTTCGTTGGAGCAAGCAGATTGCATCTTGATCTCGAAGATGTCATCGAAGATTTCGGCGCTATTGGGGAGCCCGATAGGCGTCGAGTGGGTCTTTCCTTCCGACTGGTTTGAATCCGAGTCGAAGGAGGAGTTGTTGAAGAAGTTGGCGGCGAAGTCGCCGAATCCTAAAGGAGATCCCATCACGCTTGTCGGCGAGATTGTTGAAGAAGTCTCGACGCGCGGCCCCCTACGTGGCGCGCCAACTGTCGAAACTTGGTTTCAGCAATATAATTTCTGGGGTCGCAGTCAAGATCACCAAGCACAATGGGTTAGGTGGAAAAGAAGATTTAGACAGGTTCAGGCCCTCTCGTGAGGTAATACCCTACTCCTGTTTCGGTGGATTCGATCAGCCGAGTGTCTTTATTGATCTCGTGATATAAGGCTCAAAGCTAAAAGCTGATCTAACATAGGATATCCCTCAAGGGACGCCCCTTACCCCCCTTATATACTCTTGGGAGGTGGGCTTACAGATCGAAAACCCTATCTAACTCTAAGTCGATTCCCTCAATCTTACCAAACCGTGACTATAGGCCGATTGCCTTATCTCTATCGGCAATCGTAACACCCAAGTCATGTTCGGTTTACAGATATGGCAGGCGCAATCTATCTCTACCTCCAGTCGGATAAGCTTGCCATGTAGATACCCGATTGCCATAATCTCCACACTATGGCCGAGAGGTTTAACACCTCAATGTCCCTGTTTGCGTACAGGCTTGTTGAGGGGAGTCCCGTTAGTCCGCATGTGATAAAAATGATTGGCTAGATTGAGAGTCTGGAAAAACTAGGTTTTCCCCTTAGCCAAGAGTTGGCTACTGATGTGATTCTTAAGTCGCTCCCTCTGAGCTTTGAGCCATTCATATTAAATTATCATATGAACAGTATGGATAAGACCTTGGCCGAATTGCATGGGATGTTAAAGACGGCTGAGGAGAGTATCCAAAAAAATGGTCATCATGTGATGATGGTGTAGAAAGCTAAGCGCAAATCACCTGTCAAGAAACTTTGCACTAAGAGGAAACTAACTCCCGATGAGATCGCGAGTGCCTCCAACGCAAAGAAGGGCAAGAAGGGGTCAGCAACATCAAATATCGTTTGCTTCTATTGCAAGGAGACAGGTCACTGGAAAAGGAACTGCAAGAAGTACATGGAGGATCTCAAAAAGAAGCAAAGTGCGACTTCTACTTCAGGTATGAAAGTTATAGACATTAATCTTGCTACTTCACCCACTGACTCTTGGGTATTTGATATCGGATCAGTAGCTCATATTTGCAAATCGTTCCAGGGAATGAGAAGAAGTAGAAACTTGAGAAGGGGCGAGGTGAACCTGCACCTCGGCAATGGAGCAAGTGTTGCTACAATTGCTGTCGGCACTACATCACTTCATTTACCTTTAGGATTAGTTTTGGAATTAAATAATTGTTATTGTGTTCCAACTCTATGTCAAAACGTTTTTTCCGCTCCATGTTTGCAAGCGGAAGGATATGATTTTAGATCAATGGACAATGGTTGTTTAGTTTATCTCAAAGATATGTTGTATTTTCATACTCCATTGGTGAATGGACTATATGTTTTGAATCTTGAAGCATCTCCCATCTATAACATTAATACAGAGAGGCAACTTCCGAATGATACAAACCTCACGTTTATCTGGCGTTGTCGCTTAGGCCATATAAATCAGAAACGCATGGAGAAGCTCCATAAGGATAGATTGCTTCACTCTTTTGATTTTGAATCATTTGAGACATGTGAGTCTTGTTTACTTGGTAAGATGACAAAGGCACCTTTCACGGGTCACAGTGAGAGAGCAAGTGACTTGTTGGCACTCATACATACTGATGTATGTGGACCAATGAGCTCAACGGCAGAGGTGGTTATCGGTACTTCATTACCTTCACGATGACTTTAGTAGATATGGTTATATCTACTTAATGAGGCATAAGTCCGAATCCTTTCAAAGGTTCAAAGAATTCCGAATGAAGTACAGAATCATTTAGGGAAAACAATCAAGTTTCTACGATCGGATCGTGGAGGGAATACTTGAGCCAAGAGTTTCGTAATCATCGAAAGATTGTGGAATTGTTCCACGTTGACTCCGCCAGAACTTCACAACGGAATGGGGTGTCCGAATGGAGAAATCGCACCTTGTTGGACATGGTGCGGTCCATGATGAGCCAAAGTGATCTTCCATTATCCTTCTGGGGATATGCTCTTGAACAGTTGCGTTCATACAAAATAGAGTTCCATCTAAGTCAGTTGAAAAGACACCATATGAGATTTGGACAGGGCAACCCCCTAGTTTGTCTTTTCTCAAAATTTGGGGATGTGAGGCTTATGTAAAACGTTTACAGTCCGACAAGCTCACACCCAAATCTGACAAGTGCTTCTTTGTGGAATATCCTAGGAAACTAAGGGATATTACTTTTATAATCGGGAACAAGGCAAAGTGTTTGTCGCCCGACACGGTGTCTTCTTGGAGAAAGAGTTTCTTTCAAGAAGGGTTAGTGGGAGCAGGGTGCATCTTGAAGAAGTTCAAGAAACACCAGAAAATGTTTCAGCTACCACGGAACCACAACAGGAGGAACAAGATGTTGCGCCACCTGTTGTAGATACACCAGCCCCACAGAGGTCTGAAAGATCACGTCGTGCGCCTGACAGGTACACAGGTGCGGAACAACGTGATATATTGTTGTTAGACAACGATGAACCTAAGACCTATGAGGAAGCGATGGTGGGACCCGATTCCAACAAGTGGCTTGGAGCCATGAAATCCAAAATAGAATCCATGTATGATAATCAAGTTTGGAACTTGGTTGATCCACCTGATGGTGTCAAAACCATTGAGTGCAAATGGGTTTTTAAGAAAAAGGCCGACATGGATGGAAATGTTCACATCTATAAGGCGCGATTGGTGGCGAAAGGTTTTAAACAGATTCAAGGTGTTGATTATGATGAAACCTTCTCGCCCGTCGCAATGCTTAAGTCTATTCGGATTATTCTAGCGATTGCTGCATATTTATATTATTAAATATGGTAGATGGATGTCAAAACAACTTTCCTAAATGAAAACCTAAGCGAGGATGTATACATGATACAACCTGAGGGTTTTGTCGATCCACGTCGCTGAAAAGATATGCAAGCTACGAAATCCATTTATGGATTGAAGCAAGCATCTCGAGTTGGAATATTCATTTTGATGAAGTAATCAAAGGGTTTGGTTTCATCAAAAATGAAGAGGAGGCCTGTGTTTACAAAAAGGTCAGTGGGAGCGCAATTGTATTTCTAATCTTATATGTGGATGACATATTACTGATTGGAAATGATATCCCTATGCTAGAAACCGTCAAGTCTTCATTGAAAAATAGTTTTTCCATGAAAGACTTAGGGGAGGCAGCATACATATTGGGCATTCGGATCTATAGAGATAGATCCAAGAGGCTAATTGGATTAAGCCAAAGTACATATATTGACAAGATGTTAAAAAGTTTCAACATGCATGATTCCAAGAAAGGTTTTTGCCCATGTCACATGGCATTAATCTTAGCAAGAATCAGTGTCTTTGGACACATGATGAGCGGAATAAGATGGGTATGGTTCCATATGCTTCGGCAATTGGATCCATCATGTATGACATGCTTTGTATACGTCGAGATGTCTCGTACGCTTTAAGTGCTACGGCAGATACCAGTCGGATCCAGGTGAAGGTCACTGGACTGTCGTAAAGAATATCCTTAGGTACTTGAGAAGAACTAAGGATATGTTCCTAGTCTATGGAGGTGAAGAAGAGCTCGTTGTGAGTGGTTACACCGATGCTAGTTTCCAAAAGGACAAGGATGATTATAGATCACAATCTGGCCTGAATGGAGGCGCAGTCAGCTGGAAGAGTTCCAAGCAAGATATTGTTGCTGATTCTACAACGGAGGCCGAGTATATCGCTGCTTCAGAAGCTGCAAAGGAGGTTGTTTGGATCAAGAAATTTGTTTCTGAGCTGGGTGTGATGACCAGTGCAACTGGTCCAATGTCTCTCTATTGTGATAATAGTGGAGCCATTGCGCAAGCCAAGGAGCTGAGGTCACATCAGAAGTCCAAACACATACTTCGGTGATATCTTCTCATCTGCGAGATTGTGGACAGAGGTGATGTCAAGATATGCAAAGTGCACACGGATGTCAACATAGCCGATCCATTGACAAAACCTCTCACTCAACTGAAACATGAGACACACACAAGAGCAATGGGTATTTGATACTATCATGATTGACTTTAGTGCAAGTGGGAGACTGTTAGTGATATGCCCTAGAGGCAACATGGAGATGTTGGATATCATGGTCAATGTTTAAGTATAAATGAATAAAGTGTTATGCAGTTCCATAAAAATAGACAACTTGTATTTATCAATAAGTACGTGACTTATTTATGAGACTCTTTATGTATGAATCTATTTCTAAACAATCCCTGATCACATGTCATATTGTTGAAACAAATATGATTCTAAGATCGACATGTTTATTGATTGATGATCATGTCTCATAGATCATGGTATGGAGATACCAAATCAATATACGTGGACATGTGTTAGAGAACACATTGTTGGATAGACCCACCATGAGACACTACAGGAATTAATGTTCCATTAGTTGGTCTCAAGTAGTGTTGGTGCAAAGTCCTTAGACCTGAGATCATCATGGATTCAAACATGTATAGTAGCCTACTTTGGGACTGCCAAACGGTATTCCGTAACTAGGTAGTCATAAAAGTAGTCTTCGGGTTTGCTATGAAACATGGAGTGGGATGTGAGTGATCATGATGGAATTTGCCCCTCCTTTGGAGAGATCCGTGTGCACCTTGAGGTAATGGATTATGGAAGTGCATGGCCATGCCGAGTTGATTGAGGAGTCAATCAACAGACAGATCATCCAATACGGTTCGAGTGAATGGTTAAGCTATTGAAGGGATGACACACATCTTGCCTATAGCTTAATTGGTATCGTGAGGCAAAGGGATTTGTGTACACATTACAGGTTCAGAGCCGACATTATATTCTTGTATACTATAGTGTCAATATGTGCTGCTGGGCGCCGCTATTGACGGTCGGCTGAGTTGGACTCGAGCCGAAACCGAGTATACTTGAACCTACAGGGTCGCACGCTTAAGGGGATAGAACAAACATTCGAGTTGGACTCGAATATAGCTCAATTCGGATAAGATTCGATTTAATATAGAGTCCTATGGGCTTACGAAGTCCGGCCTGCCAACTCTATGAGATTCGGATAGGATCCGATTCAAACCCTCCCCACTCCGAGCCAAACCCTAGCCTTGCATCTTGTAGCACACTGGTGTTAGGCGTTCTATCCCTGGACTTATGGATACCGGTAGAGGCATTGCTACATTGCGACGCATCGGCTGCAGCGAATCGGCTGTACTCAGAAATCAGCTATAATCGGCTGGCACAATTCCGGATCGGATAGCTCCTGATTGGCTATATCTGTTGCGCTCTACTCCAATCGATAACGATCTATCAACCCTTACTTGCAAATGTTCCTGGTTTGCATGGTAGAAAGTTTTGTTTTATACTTTCGTAGCCTCCGCGTAACCCTTCACCTAGTACATGTTTGCATGGGCAAATATAGTAGGGCAACAACATGCAGTAGTTGCATGCGGCAGAAATGCAAGAGTCAGGCACGTGATTTTTGCTATTTTCTTGGATGCCCGACGCATGGTTGCATCGGTAGTCTCTCGCCCATGCTGAAATATTGTTTGTAGTTTGAGTATAGTAGGCAAAACTTTGTTCGGTCGGATTATGAAGTTTTGAGGCATAAATATATACAGACCTATCCATTAGGCAGGATGGGTCGACTAGCCCATCTACCGTAAGATCGAATACCAAAGATCCAAGCCCACCAAAGGGAGGGACCGGTTGAATAGTAGAAACACAAAAAACCAAAAAAATTTAGTGGAATTAAAAATTTTCCTCGAGATCTGATGGAGATCGGTCTGACCATTGTGGATGTGCTAGTCTGATCGCCTGGATACAGCAGTCGGACGATGGTATAACTCCGATCCAACCGCCTGATGTTGCCTGTCGCCGTCATCGGTCTAACCGCCGTTGATCCGCTAGTGTGATCTCCGCACTGGAGCAAAACACAAAACGAAGATTCTTAAAATTAGATTGAACTTTATTGCTTCTAATTGTGTTTACAAAGTGCAACGACAACACTCCTCTAACAAAATTCGACTAAACTTGAAACCCTAACATTTCTCTCAACTTAACTCTCACACAATCGATACTGAGAGGCCTCAACCTCTATTCTATTTATACCCATAAGTGTTTGTATAAAAACCATGAATCTAACTTATATAAGAAGTTCTATGCCACTAGGAAACTTTCCCATAAAAGAAACGAACTAATCAAATCCAATCTTCCCATATTTGGACTCCTTCCAAATTCAACTCCGTTATCAATACGCACAGAATCTCCCATCGTATGTCGCATTGAATCTTCCCCAACACGTGCATTGTTCTTTAGCCTAAACATCCCGCATGATATCCTGATCATCACAACGTCATCTTCTCTCACGTTGACTCCCGATACATCACCGGCAATACTCTCTTGAGGCATCAAGACACACCTACACATGAATCAAACAAGAAACCATATCCGAGCACAAGTTCTTTTAGAACTTGACTCAACATTAGCACAAAACAGTATTACACATGTATAGAAATCATCTAGAAGTCATAAACACGAGATAATCATGAGTATCCAAATAAACAACCCGAAACCGATACCGACACAAAGTTAGCCGGTCAGACCGTCGGGTTTGCCAGTTTGACCGGCCACCGGACCAACACATTCAGAAGCACTTTGACAAATATCACCAAATATCAAAACCAATTATCTATCATATGCCAATTGTTCATCACAAATTAATAGTCAAAACACACTTTGATTTTATTAATCTTTCCCTTGATGAACACATTGGCAAACCCATCAAAATGTTGTTGTTTTTTGTGTTTGAAAAAATAATAACAAAAAAGTGGTAAAAAGCATCATATTGCTCAAAAATTCAAAAGAAAAGAGACTTCTCTAATCGGCACTCGGGGATGGAATTCCCGAATACCTAGAGCATACACCGTACTAGTCCCATGATCAATGGCTAGTACAAGCATCTACAACATTGTTATCACATCCATACAACATATGTAGCATATATATATATATATAACTTAACGGTGCAAGAGTAATACATAGTAGTTAGGCCGATCGGCCAAACAAAAGAGAGTTTTAAACGCAGCGGAAATAGTATACAAGATATATAAGTTCTTCGGTGTGCCCATCTACCAAACCACATAAGCAACCGATTAGGAATCACCCTGATACCCTAGAAAGAACCATCCTCGAAAACTTCGATACCCGATGTAAAGTAATCATCACTAGGCACCTCACATCCTGCATCCAACTCTAAAAACAACAACAAGAGGTGGGTCAATACAATAGGTATTGGCAAGCCCTAATCAAACCTTAGGAAACCTAGGACTATTACAAGCTAAGATCAAATATGACTATATTTGTGTCTCATTTTTTGTATAAAGAAAATTTTGTTTCACAATAATAAATAATAGTAGATTGCAACGTAGCTATAGTAGTCAACTCATATGTAATCATCGAAAATTTGTTTAGCATGGCTAAGCAAGTAGTTATAGTAGTAGCTCGTATATACCAACATGGTGCTTGAGTAGCACATATACATACCCATCCTAGTGCTTCAACAATAAGGGTAATCAATATATCAAGGTAGGTAATTGTTAACGACTAAATTTGGTAACCAAATCCCTAAATCCCTGCCGAGATAGAGACGGAATCGGATTAGAAAAACAGAGGTCAAGTCGGCTGTGGTGCGATCGACCACGAGGTCAATCGGCTGAGGATGGATCGGACAGGGATAGCCAATAGCCGATGCTGAGTCAGAGAAAAGGATAAAACCGTTTCCGATGAAGGTGCTTAAAGATAAATAGAAGATTCGATTCACAAATTGAGTGTTAAAAGATATTGCCATCTATGGATAGAGTCCTGTAACGGCAATTGTGTCTGTAAATTAGCAATTTATTTAGACTGTTTATTGTAATATGGCATGGGTCCTTATCCCGGGGTTTTGTCGTATTTTAAATAGTAGATTAGATAGAGACCAGGGTCTATACAGATAATGTTATTCTTGGGTATAAATAGGACCCGAGATCCTTGTAATTAAACACACACAATCAATACAACCTTCGGTGCATCGCCTCCTTTTTCTTCAGACGAACAACTGATCCGGCTTTGGGCTACATCGTTTCGATCCCCAAGTTAAGGTAAATGTTTGTCATTAGTGGTGTATCTCGTCGAATTTAGTGATTCCATCGCTATGACTCTCTAAATTCGATGATTTATGCTGCGTTAGTTATCATATATCACATATAATGTAGAGCAATGTTTAGATCTGTCTCGACATCGACTTGTTTCTGTCAAGAATCGGCAGCCGATAGAGCTAGATCTAAGGGTTGACCTAGGTTATATGCGGTATCTACCGTCTCGAGGTATTTACATCAGCTATAGTAGATCATATTGTTCTTTTTATACTTAATGTTGTATCAGCCTTTATCTATTAAGTCGTTTTTAGAGCTTTTATGATCTACTTGGATAGATATATATGTTTAGAGACAGTGTCGGGGTTTCAGCCGGTCTTATCTGTTTTAATATCCTTTTGACATGTTTGATATCAAATTTATTAAAACCGCCTCTTATATTAAGATCTTGCTCTAGTTAAATGCCCTAATCCAGAATTAGTTTGTCAGCTACAGCCGACAGTCGACTGATCTAGGTTTAGCGCATTTAGCTCAGATCAATATCTTTTCATATGATAAATCGGGGTATTAGCCGATTCACAGTTGGACTTACGACATCGGCTAGATTGTTAAAGCATATATCTATTATCCCATCATATATTTGGATTAAGTGGTTAATACTGTCTCGGCGCAACCGATCTATTCTAGTTACTTAGTTTAAATACACTTCGGGATAGCATATATATGTAAATTAACTCTTGCAGCCGATCCAGTTGGATCTCACCTAACACTTAACGCATATATCTTTATTTTTCTTGTTGGTTAACAGATCAAACCAACTGGCACGCCTTATACAGCATAGGTAGCCAAGAAGGACCTGCACTGGAGCTAAGCAGATCCCCAGGCCAGCGCGTGAGAGAAATTTCTCGTCAATGCGCTTCTTGGCACACCCGGTGGGACTATCTCTGTCAACTCGGCTAGGGCGCATCGACGCAGCTGACAAGATGGTCGACCTCAAGAGCCCCAGCGTCTCTCAGGACAACATTGTGCCTGTGAAGATGGAACAATTTTCGGCTGAACAACAAGCCGACTACAAAAAGATGGTAGAAGAGCTCCTGGCCAACTACCTACAGTCATTCACCCAGACAAGGTCTGGGGCCGTACATCAAAAATACAAATTCAGCATGGACGAACTCAAGGCATCCTCCTCCAGTGGATCGAAGGGCAAACAGAAGGCGGAGGAGCCGATCCAAGAACATGACGATTCGGCCCTGCATACTTTGCAAGACCGAATTGATTCGGCCGTCCACCACATGTTGATCAAACCAACTGGCACGCCTTGTACAGCATAGGTAGCCAAGAAGGACCTACACTGGAGCTAAGCAGATCTCCCAGGCCAGCGTGTGAGAGAAATTTCTCATCAACACACTTCTTAGCTTTAAGATATGTTTTGCTCGACAAAGATCTGTACTATCGGACGATTGATGGTGTGCTGCTCAGGTGTCTTAGTGCCGATCAAGGTAAGGTGGCTATCGGAGAAGTACATGAAGGGATATGCGGTACGCATCAATTGGCTCACAAGATGAAGTGGTTGCTTCGGATAGCAGGATATTTTTGGCCGACGATGCTAGAGGATTGTTTCTAGTATTATAAAGGCTGCCAAGATTGTAAAAAAATTGGCACCATGCAAAGAGCACCAGCATCGGCTATGAACCCAATCATAAAGCCTTGGCCGTTCAGAGCATGGGGCATCGACATGATCGGCCAGATCAATCCACCCTCGTGCAAAGGGCATAAATTCATTCTGGTAGCAACAGATTATTTTGCAAAATGGGTGGAGGCAATTCCTCTAAAAAAGGTTGATTCTAGGGACGCAATCGAGTTTGTTAAAGAGCACATTATCTACCGATTCGGCGTCCCACAAACAATAACAACAGACCAGGGATCTATCTTCATATCGGACGAGTTTGTTCAGTTTGCCGACGGCATGGGGATCAAATTACTTAATTCTTCACCATACTATGCATAGGCCAACGGGCAAGCAAAAGCTTCAAACAAAAGTTTGATCAAACTAATAAAGAGTAAGATCTCTTAATACCCTAAGCAATGACATAGCCGATTGGCCGAGTCACTTTGGGCATATCGGATGGCATGCCACGGATCTATCCAAGTCCCTCCATACAAGTTGGTCTATGGTCACGAAGCAGTATTGCCATGGGAAAATATCATCGGCTCCAGACGGATTCAACTACAAGATCAGCTCATAGCCGATGATTACTATCACCTGATGGTGGATGAATCAGAGGACCTAGTTTTATCCAGGATGACGGCCTTGGAAAAAGTAACAAGGGATAAAGAACGAGTAGCCCGTCATTATAATAAGAAAGTTGTACCTAAGTCTTTTGAAGAGGGCAAACTCGTTTGGAAACTGATATTGCCGATTGGAACAAGAGATAATAAATTCGGCAAATGGTCACCAAATTGGGAAGGACCTTTCAAGATCCACAAATGCTTCTCTAAAGGAGCTTATATGCTAGAGGCTCTGGATGGAGAAGTGTTTGGAAGGGCTTTGAATGGCAAATATTTAAAGAAATATTACCCAAGTGTATGGATCAACTCATGGTTCGGCTCTGTTCGCTTAGCCGATTCGTGTTAGCCGATGCGTTGTAACGCACGCATCGCCTTTAGGTAATTTTCAAGCCAAGTTTTTCCCCTAGTTCCCTATGATCGGCTGGTGATGGCCGACGGTTACGACAACAAGATGCAAGTGTGTTAAGTTCATAATTTCGTCAACATCAAAGACATCAACGAAATTAGGGAGGCATATGCATATACAAAACAATATGATATCAAGGAGACGGAGTGAATTTTTCAAATTTTTTCACGTCTTCAAAAGTTTAATGTGATCGGCAAACATGCATTAAGTAGGGATCAAGTAAAGCATGGGACAGTGTTAGCCAATTACAAAAGGGGGACAATGTAAGCCGAATACATGTGATAGATTACAAGGTTTACAAGTTCTGCCCTAACTATTACAACCAGCTCAGCGCTTAAGGAAGTCCTTGATGGCCGATATTGCCCTGTGGCGGATCATGTCTATTTCTTCTATGGCCCTTGCGTCAGCTGCATCGCTCCCCGAGATCGGCTTCATCGCCTTGGCCATGTCCGACAGGTTCGACACGGCTACCTTGATCTTTGCTCGCTGGTCCTCGATCTCTTTCAGCAGGCCGGCCACGCGTTGTTCTTTGACCGCAATGTCAGCATCGACGTTGGCAAGCTCGGCTATCAGCTCTTCCTGGCGTTTGCGAAGCCGGTCGAGTTCCGCAATCGGCTCAGTCTTCAGAACGTCAAATTTGGCCTTTTCGGCAGTAATGTCTTGCTGGCTGGCCTTGATGGTAGCTTCTAGGGCCTTGTTCTCACGGCGATCGGCTATCCTCTGTTTAGCTCGTTCGAGTTTGTGCCGATGCGCCTCCAGGAAAGTGGCTGGCGTGATGGTGTCAGCCAGCTGATCCGGTAGCCGATCTTGGATATCTTTGAACCGACTACGGATGGAACCGCAATCAGTGACCAAGAAATCCAGAGAGCACTCCAGCCGTTTGGCTATGTCCGATAAGGTAGCTTGTAGCTCATCGTCTGATACGACCACGGCCTTGTTGACGCTCTTGTCGGGATCAAGGAATTCTGATAAGTCAAAGTCCAGGAGATCGGCTACAGACTACGAGTTGGAAATTGATTAGAGAGCCGACATGACTAATAAGCCGATTTGTAAAGTTGATTAGGACTTACTCGGACAGCTGGAACTGAGGTAGCCACATCCTCAGCATCATCGGCGTGTGCGGCCATCAGCGTCGACTCCCTCGATGCACGGGGGCCAGATGTTGGAGCACGGGGAGGCTGTAAAAAGAAAATGTGAGTTAGGAATTCGGTCGTGTTAGTGAGAAAGAAATGAGGATCGAGTTTACCAAAGGAGGGGAGCCATTTTTTTCTTTGTGGCTAACTTCTTGACCTATGGACGCGAAAGCCGATAAGTTGCAATGTGGAAAAGGTGAAAGATGGCAGGATTGAGCAGTAAAAACACTTACCGGCTGAGGACGAGGGATGCGTCTCGGAGGGCTTGGAGTTCGCTCAATGGTCTGCTCGGCCGATGGAGTTTGGGCGTGCCTGTCGGAAGAACTTGTTTCGGTTGCGGCACCATTGACGGCTTCCTCCATTTCCTCGTCCCTAACTTCTTCTTCGAGGGTCGCATCCATGTCCGGATCGACTGGGGGTAGGTGATCGGTTGGGGTCGTCCTCGGCTTCTTTGAAGCAGATTTCTTTTTCTCTGCAGCTGGGGTAGTCGCAGCCGATGGTGTCGCCCTTTTTGCCGATGCAGTGGCGCACGGGTCTGGCCGTGGAGCAAAGTGCCCACCTTCGACGCTTGGCAGCCGATGATGGACGGGGCTAGCCCGCAGCTGCCAGATAACAGCCCAGGGGCGTACTGGATGGCCACTCCTCTATTGCTTATGTGCAGAGGAGAGGAGTCGATTGTCTGCAAAGGAATGAAGCATGATCAGCCGATAATATAGAGAGGGGTTGAAAGAAAAAACATGGACTAAGATAAGGAAAAGGATACTTACCGATGGGGTCATTTCCGGATCGATGATGGTCAGATACATAGAAGTCGACTGGTGGAACAGGTGCTGCTTCCATTCATTCCACCATCGACTGAAGATCGACGTCCTCCGCACTACCAGATCAATGTTGTCAATACTGCCTAGAGGGGGGCCAGGTATATTGAGTAGCCGATTCATTATGATGTCACCCTCAATCTTTCCTTTGGTATGGATCTTGTCTGTGTAATACAGGCTGATCGGTAGTTGACCCATACCAAGTTGCCATGCGGCTACCATCGTATGATAAAATTCATAGGACTTTTGAATGTTGCGTCCTTGGTGGATGTCGACTGGAAGTATGCAGGGTGTGATAGCCGATGTATAGATTTCCCTCGGTTTGTCATAGCTTTCAGAATTGAGTTCATCCAGCCGAAGATCATCTGGGAGTTCAAATATGTTAAAGTTTGTATAAGCAAACCATATCCTTGAGGTGCTTGGGAAGCCGCTGTATAGGTTGCCAAACCAATCTTTGAAATGGTCGGCTGTTAGTTTGGATCCGGGATAGGTTGCTACTTCCTCTCCATATGATAAGCATCGACGGGTCGTTACTTCTTCATCATCTTCGAATCTAGGCTTGATCAAGGGGAAATCGGCCTCTAGTGGAGGTGGTTTGTTTGCGACCCGATGGAGGTGAAGGTTTAACCACAGTTGTAGTAGCCACCAGGGCCCTCCTGTGTTAACGGCTTGTTGAGATGCTAGCCGAGCCGATGCACTACTTAACATTTGGTATAGGTAGCCGAGCAAATATTTCCCCAAAGGTACTTGCTTCTTGCTTACTAGGGCTTCGGCTACGTGCTGGCAGTTGCTCGTCGGCCCACAGCTCGACCCGTAGAAGACATACTTCTCTAGCCACATTAACAGGAAAGTGGTGTGTTCTCTCTCAGTGATTGGGCCGTCCTTCATATTCATGGAAATAAATCCGCTCCAACCACCTATGCTTTTGGTCTTAAAATTGTGAGAGCACTTGATATAGAGGCCGATTGGGTCAACTGTTGATGTTATATCCAACCCTGTGATTCTATGTCCATGAGGGTTGGTGTCATCGGCCCTTGCCTAAAAAGGAACGCATTTACCGTATCCGACTAGAAATAGGCGGCAGCCGATAAGAGAGGTTCATCCTTTGAGATATCGGCTATTGTCAGGACTACGCATTGATTTATCCCAATCTTAGTCCAGTGGGTCTGTAGCCTAGCCGACATCCGTGAGTACCAAGCTGGCCAAGTTTTATCCGTTGAGGGCCAGGATTTGAAGGCACTAGACCAATGAGCTACGTTGGGGGTAGAAAATCTGAAGGGGACTCTGTTCGTTTCGACATTGATAAGCTCGCTGGGTCTATGTTGCCAATCGGCCCTAATAAAAACTGATTGGGGCTGGTGAGGTATGGGATTGCAATTTGATGGCCAACATGCTGTAGTTTAAGGGACGAAAAGACAAGGTTACAAAAGATGAAGGCCAAATTGCGCAGAATAAAGGGTGATAGCCGATGAGACTTACCTCTGGGTACTATGTCTGGGTTGCCTCGGAGTGGGCGCTTGAAGAAGCCATTGGTGGTGATTGCCGCTTCTTAGGGTTCGCCGGGGAAGACGAGGTCACCGAGGTCGCTGAGTTCACCGAGGAGGTCGCCGGAGAGCTCAAGGGTTGCTGAGGTGGCTGTTGGTTTGTGGTAACGTGACACGTGCGGTGGCTGCGAATGCTGTATTTGAAGGATATTTCTGGGCAGCCAAAATGGTTTCGGTTGGAGAAAGCGGGAATTTGGAAAAGCAGGAAATCCGCGATATAATCTTATCACGGACTTGGGGGCATGTGTTATGACTAAATTTGGTAACCAAATCCCTAAATCCCTACCGAGATAGAGACGGAATCGGATTAGAAAAATAGAGGTCGAGTCGGCTGCGGTGCGATCGGCTACGAGGTCAATCGGCTGAGGATGGATCGGACAGGGACAGCCGATAGCCGATGCTGAGTCAGAGGATAGGATAAAACCGTTTCCGATGAAAGTGCTTAAAGATAAATAGAAGATTCGGTTCACAAATTGAGCGTCAAAAGATATTGCCATCTACGGATAGAGTCCTGTAACGGCAATTGTGTCTGTAAATTAGCAATTATTTACACTGTTTATTGTAATACGGCTTGGGTCCTTATCCCGGGGTTTTGTCGTATTTTAAATAGTAGATTAGATAGAGACCAGGGTCTGTACAGATAATGTTATTCTTGGGTATAAATAGAACCAAAATCCTTGTAATTAAACACACACAATCAATACAACCTTGAGCGCATCGCCTCCTTTTTCTTCAGACGAACAACTGATCCGGCTTCGAGCTGCATCGTTTCGATCCCCAAGTTAAGGTAAATGTTTGTCCTTAGTGGTGTATCTCCTCGAATTTAGTGTTTCCATCGCTATGACACTCTAAATTCGATGAATTATGTTGCGCTAGTTATCACATATCACATATAATGTAGAGCAATGTTTAGATCTGTCTCGACATCGGCTTGTTTCTATCAAGAATCGACAGCCGATAGAGCTAGATCTAAGGGTTGGTCTAGGTTATATGCGATATCTACCGTCTCAAGGTATTTACATCAGCTACAGTAGATCAGATTGTTCTTTTTATACTTAATGTTGTATCAGCGTTGATCTATTAAGTCGATTTTAGAGCTTTTATGATCTATTCGGATAGATGTATATGTTCAGAGACAGTGCCGGGGTCTCAGTCAGTCTTATCTGTTTTAATATCCTTTTGATATGTTTGCTAACAAATTTATTAAAACCGCCTCTTATATTAAAATCTTGCTCTAGCTAAAGGCCCTAAGCCAGAATCAGTTTGTCAGCTACAGCAGACAGCCGACTGATCTAGGTTTAGCGCATTTAGCTCAGATCAATATCTTTTCATATGATAAATCGGGGTATTAGCCGATTCACAGTTGGACTTACGACATCGGCTAGATTGTTAAAGCATATATCTATTATCCCATCATATATTTGGATTAAGTGGTTAATACTGTCTCGGCGCAACCGATCTATTCTAGTTACTTAGTTTAAATACACTTCGGATAGCATATATATGTAAATTAACTCTTGCGGCCGATCCAGTTGGATCTCACCTAACACTTAACGCATATATCTTTATTTTTCTTGTTGGTTAACAGATCAAACCAGCGGCACGCCTTATACGACATAGGTAGCCAAGAAGGACACTGCTTGAGCTAAGCGAGATCCCCGAGCCAGCGCGTGAGAGAAATTTCTCGTCAATGCGCTTCTTGGCACACCCGGTGGGACTATCTCTGTCAACTCGGCTAGGGCGCATCGACGCAGCTGACAAGATGGTCGACCTCAAGAGCCCCAGCGTCTCTCAGGACAACATTGTGCTGTGAAGATGGAACAATTTTCGGCTGAACAACAAGCCGACTACAAAAAGATGGTAGAAGAGCTCTGGCCAACTACCTACGAGTCATTCACCCTGGACAAGGTGCGGGGCCGTACATCAAAAATACAAATTCAGCATGGACGAACTCAAGGCATCCTCCTCCAGTGGATCGAAGGGCAAACAGAAGGCGGAGGAGCCGATCCAAGAACATGACGATTCGGCCCTGCATACTTTGCAAGACCGAATTGATTCGGCCGTCCACCACGTGTTGATCAAACCAACTGGCACGCCTTGTACAGCATAGGTAGCCAAGAAGGACCTACACTGGAGCTAAGCAGATCTCCCAGGCCAGCGTGTGAGAGAAATTTCTCATCAACACACTTCTTAGCTTTAAGATATGTTTTGCTCGACAAAGATCTGTACTATCGGACGATTGATGGTGTGCTGCTCAGGTGTCTTAGTGCCGATCAAGGTAAGGTGGCTATCGGAGAAGTACATGAAGGGATATGCGGTACGCATCAATTGGCTCACAAGATGAAGTGGTTGCTTCGGATAGCAGGATATTTTTGGCCGACGATGCTAGAGGATTGTTTCTAGTATTATAAAGGCTGCCAAGATTGTAAAAAAATTGGCACCATGCAAAGAGCACCAGCATCGGCTATGAACCCAATCATAAAGCCTTGGCCGTTCAGAGCATGGGGCATCGACATGATCGGCCATATCTAGGTTTAGCGCATTTAGCTCAGATCAATATCTTTTCATATGATAAATCGAGGTATTAGCCGATTCATAGTTGGACTTACGACATCGGCTAGATTGTTAAAGCATATATTTATTATCCCATCGTATATTTGGATTAAGTGGTTAATATTGTCTCGGCGCAGCCGATCTATTCTAGTCACTTAGTTTAAATATACTTCGGGATAGCATATATTGTAAATTAACTCTTGCAGCCGATCCAGTAGTATCTGACCTAACACTTAACGCATATATCTTTATTTTTCTTGTTGGTTAACATATCAAACCAACTGGCACGCCTTGTATAGCATAGGTAGCCGAGAAGGACCTGCACTGGAGCTAAGTAGATCTCCCAGGTCAGGGCGTGAGAGAAATTTCTTGTCAACAGTAATGCAACAAATAGGTCATTTCTACCGATACCTTATTTTTATAAAACATCGCATGCAATTTATAAATAGTAGAACATTTGCAAAAATATATGATTCAACAAGATTGAAGAAGGAATTGAATACACTTTCCTTATCAAGTGGTTCCTCAAATATCTCAAGCTCCTGCACACTCTCATCAACGGCAACAATCGATTCATCGTCCTCTATCTAAATTTAAATGTAAATTTAAATGAACATCCAATAAACTCCAAGATAAGATATGATGCATGATGCATGAACATGTTTCTAAGATTACAATACGGTAAATACAAAAGTTACTATTCAAATTTAAATTAGTAGAATTTTTTATAATAGTGGTGCTAAGTTTCGGTGTGTACAGTATTAAAGAGAATGATTATGAACCTAAGAAAATTTGGTTCACCTCAATCGGAGTTGAAATGAAATTTCTATGATTTTATAAAATTTTAGCATTTTTCGGTGCAAACATAATTGACACCAAACCTTTTCTCAGATATATTAACTTTTTCTTCATTAAAGAACTAAAGTGCACTTTGAGGAATACGCTTTCCTACTGGGAAGCACATTTTCGTTTTAAGCATCCATTTTAAAACCATGGGGTCCACATGTGAGTGCCTTGGCCTTTTTCAAATCGAACTCAAAGGTTTCGGCTATTTATTTTTAGGTCCTTGTTCCCACATGTAAGTGTTTTGGCCTTTTGTTTGGACCCTCGCTTTTCACTTATTTACAAAATGGTCCTCGTCCCCTTCAGTGTAGAGAGAAGGGGAGCATGCGAGTGGCTCCGGACGGGCTCGCCGGTGACGACCGATAGCGGGGTGGCTCGGACGAGGGCCGGGGAAGCTAGAGGGGGTCCAAGCGCTCTTTCTAGAGGTAGCGGCATGGCCGGGTAAGGCTGGTGGTGGCAGGCACCATGGCCGATGGTGGCGGCGGTTTGGGATGGCGACGGATGATGGGCTACGGCGATCGGCGGCTCAATTAAAGGATAGGGGAGCACCTAGTTGTTAAGGCTGCCACTATTTGTGTCATCTTGTCTATTGTTGTGTCTCGAGGATGGAGTCTTCGATAACTTGATGTACAAAATGCTTTTATTCATGGATTCTTGGAAGAAGAAGTGTATATGCAACAACCTCCAGGTTTTGAAGATCCTGGGAAGCCGAGATATGTGTGCAAACTAGACAAGGCCCTATATGGGTTAAAACAAGCACCATGAGCCTAGTATTCTTGTTTGAGTACAAAACTAATTTCACTTGGTTTTCAAGCATCTAAAGGAGACGCCTCTCTATTTTTCTATAACCAAGGGGGCCTAACAATTTTTGTACTAGTATATGTTGATGATATTATAGTTGCTAGCTCTATAGAAAAAGGAACTATGGCACTCCTCAAAGATCTTCAAGAAGAATTTGCACTGAAGGATCTTGGTCATCTTCACTGTTTCCTTGGTATAGAGGTGACAAAGGTACGTGATGGGATTGTGTTAACACAAGACAAATATGCTTTAGATTTATTAAAACGAGTTGGTATGCTAGACTGCAAGCCTGTTGCAACACCTCTAAGCACTACTGAGAAGTTATCTTTGTATGAGGGGTCTTTATTAGGGATCAATGATGCTACTCGCTATAGGAGTATAGTAGGTGTCTTGCAGTACTTAACTCTCACAAGGCCAAATATTGCATATTCAGTGAACAAAGTATGTCAATTTCTTCATGCTCCTACTACTATTCACTAGGCAGCAATCAAACGGATCCTAAGATATCTAAAGGAGAGTACTAAACTGGGCTTAAAAACACACAAGTCAACATCCACATTAGTTAGTGGATTTTCTGATGCAGATTGGGCAGGAAGCACAGATGATAGGAGATCTACTGGTGGTTTTACAGTGTTTCTTGACTCAAATCTTGTGTCATGAAGTGCTCGAAAACAAGGCACTATTTCACGATCTAGCACTGAGTCAGAATACAAGGCCCTAACTAATGCTACAACAGAGATAATGTGGATTCAAACTCTTCTTAGAGAATTGCAGATAAAAAGTCCAAGGACTGCTAAGTTGTGGTGTGATAATCTTGGTGCCAAATATTTGACAGCCAATTTAGTGTTTCATGCTAGAACCAAATATATAGAAGTTGACTATCATTTTGTCAGAGAACGAGTTTCTCGACAGTTGTTAGAAGTAGACTTTGTTCCTTCAGGTGATCAAGTAGCTGATGGATTTACAAAATCACTATCAGTTCGACCCTTGGAGAATTTCAAAAACAATCTCAACCTAGTACATTTATGATTGAGGGAGGATGTGAGATAATATGTAAATGCCTGTGTGTGTATGTTCGTGTATACATGTGGGCATATGGTACTGTTCACAAGGAAACCTCAATCATCTTTGATCCTGTAATCAAGTTCCTAATCTCCGGTGATTGATGATTGATGCCTTTCCTTGTGAACCAATATACATGCAGTTGCGTCTATGTAAGCCACGGACGGGGCTGTTCCATTCTGAAGAAATCAACACGCACACGCTCGTAATCTCAAGATTGAGATGCGACGTTTCTCCACGCGCCTCTGATGTTTCAACACTCTGGTAGAGGTAGGGGTGAAAACGGAATGGAAATATCCCGAGTTCGACCGTATCGTTTTCTACATTTCACTGTATCGTTTTCTATATTTCCGGACAAAAATTCGGACACCTAATTTGAATTCGGAATTCGGAGTACTAAATTCAAAATCGGAACGAATTCGGTTTGCCTTTTGTTCGACCGATTTCTACATTTCTACATTACATTCGGGATGTTCCGCATTAGTTCGACCGAATTTGGGAGCATGCCGGCCCGGCCCAGCCATCGCCCGGCCCAGCCGAGAAACCCTAACCTAACCTACCCCGACACCGATTCCAATCGTGCCGCGCCGCCCGGCCGACCTCGAAGCGGCGATGCTCGAGCGCCTCTAGCGCCGCCGCCGGCACGCCTCGCCTCTCCTCGTCCCGCCTCTAGCGCCGCCGCCGTCCCGCCTCACCTATCCCCGTCCCGCCTCTAGCGCCGCCGCCGGCACGCCTCGCCTCTCCCCGTCCCGCCTAGCGCCGCCACCAGCACGCCTCGCCTCTCCCTGTCCCGCCTCTACCGTCGCCGCCGTCCCGCCTCTAGCGCCACTGCCAGCACGCCTCACCTCTCCCCGTCCCGCCTGTAGCGCCGCCGTCGTCCCACCTCTAGCACCACCGGCACGGCCTGCCCGGCACTTCGCCCCGTGACGCGCCGCCACCCCGCCCGTCGATGGCGCCAACTGGAGGTGCTTCTGTTCCTGGAGCGAAGGGCAGGGGTAGGGCAAAGACCAAGAGTGTGCGCCACCTTCTTGCACCGCCGGCAGCTCCGACACAGGCAGCAACGGCTTCTCCACCTCCGACGGTAGCTCCGGCACCGGCAGCAACGGTTTCTTCTTCTCCAGCGCCAGGTACTGTTTGATTTGAGCTTCACATGCTCCATAGAAGACTAGTTTAGACCCCCATCATGGAACCCAAGCATTAACTAAATATGTGTATAGTTAGTATTTTCACCATAATCTAATAATTCTGGGCAAAGGTTTATGAGCATGGTAGGTAAACATAGCGTCATGCTTTCCCATGTTATTGTGGTGACCAACTGACCATGTTTCACTTGCATCTTGGCAGGATCAGGGGATAAAAGGTCTGCTAAAAGTATTAACCTTAATGCAGAAGCATCAGTAGCAGCATCTTGTGCATTATCTACTTGTGCAACAGCAGGAACCACAACTCCAATTACTATCGACGACACTAATGACCAAGAGGATGGCGAGAATGAGGAGGTTTCTGTCAAGAGGGCCAAGAAATGCACATCTTGGGTCTGGAAATATTTCACCAAGAAAAGGGAGTATGTAGAGGTGGAAGGAAAGCAGATTGAGGAGATTTGGTGGTACTGCAATTTCTCTAGGTGTACTCAGAAGTATGGAGCTGAGGGTATTAATGGGACGACTGCATTCAAGAACCATTTGAAGTCACTGAAGTGGCTGCACCGGCACCTGCACTTAGTAACACAGTTGATGTATTAATGGACATGTAGACCATGACCTTGAAGAATTCTTAAATGATGCAAGTGAACTTTCTGTGGTTGAGACAAATGATTTGGAGAGGTATATGTTGGAACCACTACAAGAAAAATGTTACTGAGTTTGACATCTTAGCATGGTGGAAAAACAAGAGAGAAGAGTATCCTATCCTTTCACAGATTGCTAGGGATGTAATGGCTGTACAAGTATTAACAGTAGCCTCCGAGTCTGCTTTTAGTGCTGCTGGTCATGTTATTGATCCCTATCGTAGTCGTCTTGATACCGAGATGGTACAATCATTAATTTGCACAAAGGATTGGGTTGCTGCAGCAAATAAAGGTGCTTATTTCATCATTTTTTTGATTTGGACACTACTAATGCAGGAGAACATTGCTTTGATTTTGTTCCTTTCTAAATTTTTTCAGATTCTAAAATGGTTGGATCAATTGTGAGTGATCTTGAGGTTGATGCTTTGACCAATGTTGTGGCTAAGATGAAAATTGAGGTATGTTTGAATTTCTATTAACTACAATTTGAATAGTTGGTGTGTGTTTAGTTTCCTGCTGCTATGACCAAATATCAAAAAAGTGTATGTAGCTTTCACATAATGGTTATTTGCTATGAGCAACTAGTGAAGTCACTGATTGAGCAGTACATATCCAGCTTGTTGCCTGTGCCTTTGGTTTCTTTCCCTCACATTCATCCACCAGAATTCTCTCCTTGATAGTATCAATGGTGTCCCTCAGATCATCAGCAACGATCACAAGATTATGAACGTTACTTTCAGGATTGAGGCAATAGTAAATGTGCTTCTTGATTTTTGCATAAACAACATTCTTTTTTTTGAAGACACAGGAGATCTGCCTCATTTCATTAAGCAAAGAACAAATAACCGAAAAAAGGTCTTACAGGATTTTTGCATGAACAACATGCTTTGGAATGTGTAATATTAATACATTTAAAATTAATGGAAATTCATATGAACTGTATGCATATTTGTATGCTACCCTAGTACTAGTTTATACTTTACTGATTACTTTGAGTAAGATTATATGGTAATCGCACCATAATTATATTATTTCCTTACTTGTAGGACAATGAGGACACTCAGGAGGACAATAAGGGAGAAAAAGACATAGAAAGTGATCCTGACAGTATGGATGATGCTGATGAACTATAGACCGTAGAAGTTCATGTCCTGTTAATTGTTTATTCTAGACTTATTATGTATTTGGTTGTGCACTTCTTTAATTATATGTCGTATCCCGTATGCACATACACTTGAACTAGATTATGCACTTTGTTACCTGTGAACTTATTATGTGTTTGGTCGTGCACTTGTTTAATGCTATATTGCTATGCACTGTGGTCTATGGGTCGGTATTTCGTATTGATTTTTTGTATATCGACCGTGTTCGACATAATTCCAATCGAATTGGTTCGCCTAGATTGTCCGACTTGTTCGTGTTCGTTTTCTTGTTCGACTTGTTCGTATTCGTTTTCGTTTTCGTATTTCAAATGTAAAAGTAGAAAACAATTGAGGAGTTTTTCGACCGAGTTCGACCGCTTTCAAGCCTAGGTAGAGTGGCCCTAAAATTAATCGCGGGAATGGGGTTAGGGTAGTCCTGGGGTGATGCGGGCATGAGGAATCGACAAGGAACTCACTAAGGTGGCGGTTTGTTTGGCACAGTGTGGTGGTGGCGTTCTGTTCATGCGGGGCAATGGCGGTGGCACGGCCATTCCCGGTGAACCAAAGGGTATGGGAGCAAGCTCTGGTTGGGGGAGGACTAGTGTGGTGTGGGGAGTTTGCTGGCGCGAGGTCTCGATTTATAGACAAGGGAGGAGCGAGACGGCCGCGTCGAAGACTTGTCACGACTCGTTTGGCAGGAGTACGGTGGCAGCGGGAAACATGGTGGGCAGCGCGTCGGCTTTGCATCAGCTTTGTAGAGGACGGTGCACGGGAGCAACGGTGGTCGGGTCGCATTGGCGGTCGCGTCTTGTCTCGTTTGGCAGAGGCGAGGGCACCGTCGGTTGGCCACGGTGCGCGGCGTTGGCTTTGCCCGGCGCGGCTTTGGTGGGAATCGTGGGAAGGCTGGGGACGTCAAATTTATAGGCTTTGGCACAGCGGAGACATGGCTTTGTTGGCACCTTTGCAGACGAACGACAGAGATGGTCTTGATCATCGCGTCGCGTCGTGCTCTGGGCAGAGCGACGACTGCTCCGGGTTGAGCAAGGTCAGTGGAGGTCACCATAGGGCATCGGGCAGGGGCGGCGTTGGATTTGTAGGCCTTGGCTTAGCTTTCTGTAGTGGGAATCGCGGGCAAAGGCAGCTCGGTTGGAGCAGCATCGACGACTTTCGGTTTGCTCCCTAGGTGTTCGACGAAATATCCAGAAGGGAGAGAGAGGAAGAGAAGGAGAGGGAAAACTGAGATTTTGGGGAATTCTTTGAGATAGCTATAGTTCTCAAAAATTTATGTCAATTTTACTGGAACTTAGTGTAGCCGTGAACTCCATTTGGTGATTTTTTTGGATTTTTGTCATGTGTGTATTATTTTAAAAATTCAAACAAGTTTACTATTTTTATTTCAATTTAAACTAATTTTGGGTGTTTTCACACTTTTTTTGAGATGCAAAATTGAGTTATAACTAATTGGATATTTTTTCCATTTTATTATTATTATTATTATTATTATTATGATTCCTTTTCCTTAAATTTAATTCATGTATGCAAAATGCACTGATGCATGAAAAATCTAAAAACAGTTAAAATTAAAATTTCAACACAATATAAATGAAGAATTTGATTATATTGACTTTTTAAAAGTTTTTACAATTAGCGCTTGTTACATCTCCCCCTTTTTTAAAAAAAGGAATTTTTCTGCAGTTGAAAACATGCACATTTTGTATCTCTTCTTCCCCTTTTGATGATGATTTTATCAAACATTAACATATCGGTTCATATTATCTTTCAAAAGCTTGGAAGTATATCTAGAGTAATTCAGGACATGTGTTGCAAGACAAAAAAGGTAAAGTAATCAACTAGATAATAGGCATGAATGCAGTAGAGTATAATGATGAACCATATATATTACAATTAAGCTCAAGTCAGCAATCAAGATTCATGATTTCAAATAATTTATAATGCAACATATTCACTAGTACATAGGTTGAAAGAAAAAACTCCTATACATATCTATTGCATTATCACTCAATCTCAAATTGACTCATCATAAAAACAACAACCAAGAGAACTTTTAGCATTTATTCGAGCTTTTTGTGCTCACTTTAACATTGAACATTGAACATAACTCTCTGAATTATCTCGGATACGTCATTGTCGTCAAAGATTGTTTCGAACGATTCGACACCCATTATTTTCCTCACCATGAATACGCTCTTGTCGTCAAGATTGTTTCTAAGGATTCAGTATTCATTTTTACCTCTCTTAAAAATAAATACAAGCAATATTTGCACTTGCAACATTTGAAACAAATAAAGAGAAATTTGAGGAATAACAATCCAACAAGCATATATATAAGCATTAGTCATCCAAACTAAGCATTAGCTTCAACATTGCTTTTTCTTAATTCATGTGAACGAATTTAAGTGTCATGCATCATCTCCCTTAAAAGCAATATCTAAACCTTATGAAAAGACTAAAATACATACAAGCTATACTAGCGATAAATAGACCTTAATTATATTGCTAGCATGCACAATAACATACAATAGGCTAAAACAAAGCTCTTTTTTCTTATTTTTTAATATTCATATTTGCTTGATAAAACCAAGAGCACAAACTTCCCCTTAAATTATGCCAAAAGGAAAAACAATTCCCAAGTATCTAATGGTTTAGTAAAAATATCAGCAAGTTGCATCTTTGTATCAAGAAACTTCAATTCAACATTCCCCTTCTCAACATGATCCATCAAAAAGTGAAAGTGAATCATCAGAAAGTGAAAGTGAATATCAACATGCTTTGTGCATGAGTGTAGTACATGATTCTTACCAATATTAATAGCACTTGTGTTATCACAAAAGAGAGGAACTTTCTCAAAAGCAAGACCATAATCTTTCAAAGTTGAAATAAGCCAAAGAATCTAAGAACAACTAGTACCAGCAATATATTCAAATACAGCAGTTGATTGAGCAACAATAGACTGTTTCCTAGAAAACCATGTAACTAATGAAGTACCAAGAAAATAACATGTTCCACTAGTATTTTTTTCTATCAATTCTACAACCAGCAAAATCAACATCAAAATATCCACTTAAGCAATAGATGATGAGGTAGAATACCAAATGTTAAATTCAATAGTATGTTGTAAATACCTCATAATCCTCTTGACCACTTGTCGATGCGATGCACGTGGAGAAGTTTGAAAGCGAGAACATAAACACACAACATACTATACGTCCAGCCTTGAAGCAGTGAGTACAAGAAGCTACGATCTAATCATTTTGATCAACAACTTCATTATCTTCATCAGGATCCAAAATAGCAGTAGACATTATTGGTGTAGAAATTGGCTTGGAATTCTCCATCTTAAAACGCCTTAAAAGATCCTTAGTCTACTTTATTTGATGTATAAACATACCTTGAGGTGTTTGCTTAATTTATAATCCCAAAAAGTACAACTCACCCACCATGCTTATCTCAAATTCTCTGCGCATAATCTCAGATTACTGCACAACCAAAACGTGAGATGAACAACCAAAGATGATACGTCCACATAACTCTGAACGAAAAGTTGATTATCACCATGCTTAAGAACAAAAAGAGTCTTATCCACTTTTCCCATTTTAAAATATTTTGCAAGTAAAAAGTTTTTAAGCCTATTATACCATGTTTTAGGTGATTATTTCAAACCATACAAAGCTTTTGATAATCTAAAAACATGGTTGCAAAAATCAGAATTTTCAAAACCCGGTGGTTGATTAACATAAACTTTCTCTTGTATAATACCATTTAGAGAAGCACTTTTCATGTCCATTTGATATTAATTTAAAACCTTTTAAAGTAGCAAAAGCCAACGTAAGTCTAATTGCCTCAATCCTAGCAACAAGAGCAAAAGTTTCATCAAACCCCAAAACCTTCCACCTGAATAAACCACTGAGCAACAAGTCTAGTTTTATTTCTTACTCCCTCAATCCCAAATTATAGGCCGCCCTTATTTTAAGGAAAATGAAACTTGGTAATTTTTGACTAATGATTATATTAACAATATCTATGCTAAGTATTATGCATTGTTATATCACTAGATTCATACTTTTAAATACTTTCATGTGATGTTAATTTTATAGTTGTTCATAACATAATATGAAATAAATTAGTGATTAAAGTATGTCATTGAAGACCATGTAAAAAATTTATAGGCCTTATAATTTGTGATAAGAAAGAGTACAATTAAATCATTCTTATTCTGTTTATTATTGAAAAATCATTTAGTTCCAACGATATTATGACTAGAAGGGGGTTTAACTAAAGTCCAAACTTTGTTTCTTTCAAGATTTTCAAGTTCTTCATTTATTGCGTTAATCCACCATTCATCAGTTAAGGATGAGTAACATTTTTGAATTGAAAAGAAGCGGCAAAAGCAGAATTCGCATGAACATCATGAGCCGTACCTTAGACCTTGTAATATGTTCACTGAGATTACCTTTAATTTGTTTCGGAGGATGTCTTCATTGAATATGTAAAGGAGCAGCAACATCAGAAGTTGTTACACATTCCAAACCTTCACTGATCTAAATAGTAGCATCTGGAGGTGTTGATGAGAAATTTCTCTCACGCGCTCGCCTGGGAGATCTGCTTAACTCCAGTGCTGGTCCTTCTCGACTACTTGTGCTGTGCAGGGCATGCCAATTGATTTGATCTGTTAACCAACAAGATAAACAAGGGAATATGCGTTAAGTGTTAGGTTAGATCCCCACTGGATCGGCTGAGGGAATCCATGAGCATATATATGCTATCCTAAAATATATTTAAGCCAAACGACTGGAATGGATCGGCTATACCAAGACAGCATAATTCGTGCAACCTAAATACAGTAAAGGATAACAAATATATGAATCGATAACCTAGCCGATACTGGAAAGCTAACGATGAATCGGCTAGTACTCCGATGAATCTTATGAAAAGATACCACTCTTGAACCAGATGTGCATGGCCCGGAAATCGGCCGTCGGCCGCCAATGGCGGGCCGATTTCGGCTAGTAACGTCCGACAAGAACGCGATCTTAATATAAGAGGCAGTCCTAATATAAATCTAATAATAAATATATTAAAAGAAACATATCAGGGCAGACAATGTCGGCTGAAACCCCGGCACTGTCTCTAAACAATATAAATCTTAACCGAACAGATCATTGATAGTTCTAAAAACGACTTAATAGTTCGAACCAGATACAACATTAAGTATAAAAAGAAAAACCTGATCTATTGTAGCCGATTTATATCCCTCGAGATGGTGGATACCGCATATAAACCAGCCAACCTTTAGATCTAGCCCTATCGGCTGCAAGTTCTTGATAGAACTAGCCAATGGCAGGATAGATCTAAACATTAGTCTAATTTATATGCGCTATATGATAAATAACGCAGTATAAACTCTTGAATCTAATGTGTCATTACAATGGAAGCACTAGAAACAACAGATCATACCACTAATTAGAAGCATTTACCTAGATCTGAGGATCGAAACGATGCAACCCGTAGCCAAACAAACTGCTCGTCTGAAGAAAAAGGTTGGCGATGCGCCAAAGGTTTGATTGATTTTGATTGTTTTTTATTACAGGGGGTTTCGGGTCCTATTTATACCCAAGATACAATTAACTGTACAAACCCTGGACTCTATCTAAACTACCATTTAAAACACAACATTATCCCGAGAAGGACCCATGCCGTGTTACAGGACTCTATCCATAGGTGGCAATATCGTTTAACGCGCAACTAACAACCGAATCTTCTAATTATCCTCAAACTACTGCATCAGAAATGGTTTTATCTTTTCCGGACCTGGAATCGGCTATCGGCTGCCCTTGTCCGATCCACCCTTAGCCGATTGGCCTCGCAGCCGATCACTCCTTAGTCGATGCGGCCTCTGTTTCCACACCAAACCAGCCGATCCAATTCTGCTTCACCTTTGCAGACTTAGGGACTCAATTACCAAATTTCAGTGTTAACACATGCCCCCAAGTCCGTGATACGAAGTGTTACGGATTTGCTTGCCTGTTCAAACTCCCGCTCTTTTCTTGACCTAAACCGCTTCGGCTTCTCCCCAAGTGCCCTTTAAATATCCACTCTCCTCGGCCGAGACGCTTACGCCTTCAAAGCGCACTCAGTCTCTTTGCATACAAGCCTCTGCCTTCTCTATCTTCTCCGGTGGTTTCACCGGCGTCCGACAAATCTCAGCGTTCTTTGCAACCTGGACTTCATCTTCGCCCAAACGACCCTGATGGCCTCCACCGTCCCCGCATCAAGCGCCTCCGTCGTGCCGGCCACCGCCGCCACACCAGTTGTAACCGCCGCGCCAACCATCGCTGCCATTCCGGCCGCCGCCATTGCTGAGTTCCCTGAGGTACTCCTGTTTGATCTAGAACTCCTTTTTCATTTGGACTTACTTCTCCAACCATGTTGCATCAATCTTACGTTCAACCATTTTCTGGGTAGCACTTTCCGTCGTTTTTTTCTTGATTAGTACTTTTTCCTTCTTCGAACTGTAATATGCAACCGTTCTTGATTAGCGCCCCTTTTTCTAAACTGTAGCACCTATCACATCAAGTGCTTATCCCAAATCCGACACAAGCACAGAGGTACTTTCTTGGCCCCATCAGCAACACGGAACCAGCCGATGTGATTATAGCCGAAACCAACAGGATTCCCTTCAACACCAACAAGCCATCCCTCGCCCACTGGAACGGGACATTCAAATCATGGCCGACCATCGACGCAGCCTGGGTTGAGTGGTACAAAAGGGTGCGATCGGCCAAATACACACAGTGGGAGGAGACCGGGATCGCCCAGTGCTTGGCCCTATCCGTCGCTAGCATGGAAAAGGACGAGCTGCTACATCGGTGCAACATATTTGGAGCGACGGCTTCAACGCCTTCATCTTCCGGCAAGGGCCGATGACAATCACGCTGGCCAACGTGTACATGACGGCCAGGCTGGACATCGAGTCGTCGGCTAACCCCAGCAGCTTGAGCCGAAAGGGGCAGCATCAGTTCAAAACCAAGGCCATCGGCGGGTGGAGCGGCTTCATCGCCCAGAACATGAAGGACGGATCAGTCAGCCACAGGGAGCACGCCACGTTCTTGATGATGTGGCTTGAAAAATTTTGTTCTGTGGATCGAGCTGCGGGCCAACCGCCAACTGGCAGGTCGTAGCCGAAGTCCTGGCCGACGGGGGCAAACTTGCGCTGGGGAAATACCTCCTCGGCTATTTATATCAGATGTTGCATCAGGCCGCCACAAAAATAGCCGCCAACACTCCAATCAACACCGGCGGCCCCTGGTGGTTTCTATAGATCTGGCTGGTGCTGGTGACCCAAAAGATAGTCGGTCGGCTCCCTCTGACAGCAGCTGTATTCCCAAGGCTGGAGCCGATCGAGGATGAAGACGGCAACCAGATCACCACCATGCGATGCATGAGCTACGGAGAAGCAGCAGCTGCTCATGCGGGCTCGAGGCAATCGGCCGATCTGCTGGCCGAATGGTTCATCGCCCTCTACGACGGGCTGTCTCACGAGAACCGCACCTTGTACTTTTACCAGACCGGGACGCGTTCGAGTTGCCGGCCGACTTCAATTGGGAAGACGTCAACTCAGCCGACAACCCGAGGTGCAGGGAGCTGTTCATTGCCACTCTGTCCCCCTACATCTTGTCGACCGGAATCCATCAGGGCCGATCAGTGGCCAAGAGCTACGAGTTTTATTACCCGGTATCGGCAGCGAGGCATTTCGGTCTTGGGCAGATGCCCGTCGGCTTTTATTACGTCGACAAAATCGAAACGAGGGGAACGGTAACCCAAGATTTGATAATGCATCGGTTGCTGAACATAGCCGGCCCTCCCTCGATGAGATCGACGCGTTGAC